>OU612020.1:13392500-14642500 GCA_914767945.1 Eilema depressum
TATACGCTTTTAAATAAACAAGTGATTTATTTTACTTAACGTACGTCAAGCCTACTTTTGTGAATAGAAAAATATAAATTATTAGACATTTAATTAATTGTGATGAAGATTTTTGATTAATTGATGTGTTTGTCGATTCTTTAACTCTGTTCCTATTTAAACAAGTTTTGTTAATATTTATCAGAATAACACATATCTTATCCCAGTATCTACAGGAGGTATTATGACAATATTACCTACAGTTGTAATGTCAATAAAAGAAGAATGCAAGATCGCATTTCAAACTAATTAGTCATCAGCCACCAAACATTTTTGAGTAAACAAAAAAAGAGTCCCGACAAAATTCACATAATGTGCGTTAAAGTTAGATAAAACGGCAAATAGAACTTGAGTGGGCCATTGTTCCTGATTTAATGGACCACCGACCGATACGCGGCGGCATCCACGCAAAAACAACTCTGAAATATCGGCATCGGAAAAAGGAAACGAAAAACAACATATTTCGCCATTGAGGTAGGCAGCCGAAGAATTCGTCAAAGTATTTTATCTCGGGCTTTCACAGTTCGACGGCGGTCAGTGTTAAATTATTGCCGAGACAAAGTTATCGACGTAATGTGAGAAGACCCTTTAGACGGATTCGAATACTACTTACTTACTTACTTTGAACGCCGCGGTCACCTGCAGCCTTCAAAGAAATATCCTTGCTAATACTTTATCCCAGTACAACTTATTTGTGAAAAAATTAAGCCAAGTCTCATAGGCAGTCGTTATACTTATTTAGACATATTTCAGGACTGACTTAAGAGTATCCAATAGGTTTTGAAGTTAGGTAAAGGAAAGTAGGTACCTAAAGTAAGGGAAATAGTAGGTAGGTACTATATGCATGCATCGCATTATACACCTAATTCTTGTCAGTAAATGGTCGATGTATGTTTGTAGTAGCAAGAGGTAATTTTCAAAGTGAATTAGGATGGCGCACATTAGGAGTAAGACTGACTCGTAACGACGAATGTCCTAACGAAATGATTCTCTCCTGTGACGTAGGTATACCATCGCCTTAGGTCATTACTAAGATCATCATAACGATTACAAGTGAACAATATAATAAATGCATTTCGATGTTTCTGTCGGGCGTGCCATAACGGTCACATTTTTTTCTGACCTCTTATACAAAATTGAGTAGTAGGTATCTAAAGGTGTCCAAATTGAGTACCTACCTAGGTGCCTATATTATGTATTATCATTATATTTATTTACCAAAGTATGTAATCATTTTCGGGTCGATATGGCAGGGACACTACCGTACACCCTAGTTTTAGTTTTAACAAGTTACTTAGTGCCAGTTTTAAAAAGATCGGCTTGTTACAGAAAGTACCGCAATGTCTTTACTTACAAAATAACAACAGATAAAATATCAAATCACAATGTCACGTACAATAAAAAGATGGGCAACGCGTTAACATTCATAAATGGCAATATCTTCCAAGAGATTTTGCATAGGTACTGTATAGAAACATGGTTTATCAGTTAAACCGTTTTAAAGTCCGTTAATGTAATGTGCAATGTTGGCGCCGGGTATCGCAGACAACAGCTAGCAGACTTCAAAGGACTCGTAAAATGTGTCATGTTTACAAAAAAGTTTCATGAATAAAACAATTGAACGCTCTGTCCACTCTCCAGTAGTCTATTTGTCTGAAGTTTTGGAGAAAAAGTTGAACCATTTTTTTGAACTAAGTATTCAATATTTTGAGATACCTAGTCATAACAACACAAATATTTTTGGAATGATTAATTTGTGATATGATGTGATCTACACGGTACGATACTATATCTAGTAGTAATATTAGTAGTAAGATATCTTAAATAATTTTCCAATCATACATTAAGCTTTCTCATATCGTTGTGAGCTATAAACATTGAAATAAAAATATTTTTGGACACCTTTTAATACAAAGTTAGATAAATCGATATCGAACCGACAAAAACCGCAAGGTATCTTTATAGGGTGAAGTCTCCTAGTATCGGCCACGTCCTAATATCGGCCTTTTCGAGAAAATGGATCATAACTATGAAAATAACCCTAAAATTATGATCGTTTTTATGCAAAAAGCGACTCTATATCTATACGAATAACATCCCATATTTTGGTGCGGGTACCTCCACATTTGAACGTTCAGGTGGCAATAGAGCACGCGCAGGTACCGACTTGTGTCGTTTGTTGGCATTTCCGAGTCAAATCCCGGAGTCGACGCACTCCGTTGATAAGTATTTGAATGGAATTAAACATACCTATGGTATTTTATATTATTTTATAATAAAGAAAAACAGTCGAAGTACCGTTTAGGTAGTGTGTTTTTAAATTTATTTGTACTTTTTATGAAATAATGGGGGGATCGAGATTAGGGATCTTTATTTTGGATAAATCTCAATATCGGCCACCTGGTCGATATTGGGGAAATGCATGAAAACACTAAACTATATGTTTAGATATTTTATATATTAGCAGTAACATTAATAAGGTTAAAAATGAAATAACAGCTCTGTTTGATGACTAGATCCTAACATCGGCCGCCTAAAAACTTTTTTTGCCAGCTACGGCCGATATCTAGAGAATCGATGCGTAATAACGGCCACCTTATTTTGTATAGGGTACTTACTTACTTTCCTACAACCTTCGAACTTTACAATAAACAGGGACGTGGTGAAAAATGAACAAATACTTAGGTATTTTAATTTTAGTCAACAGGTAGGTATGCCATAATGATGTCCCAACAAAAAGAGAAAGGTTTCAAACCTATGGTTCTATGACCTCTATAGGTTCTATGACCCCTACAGGTTCTATGACCTCTATAGGTTCTATGACCCCTATAGGTTCTATGACCCCTATAGGTTCTATGACCCCTATAGGTTCTATGACCCCTATAGGTTTTATGACCCCTATAGGTTCTATGACCCCTATAGGTTCTATGACCCCTATAGGTTCTATGATCCCTATAGTTTCTATGACCGTAGTAGAATAAGAGATGGAGTAAATGTCGTTCAAAGAAGCAGGCAGTAATACAATGCTTCGATGTTACCATTGGGCTTGTGGAGGATAGATGGAAGACATTTTGCGGAAAATATCGAGGTCTAGCCATATCCGCAGTTATGACTGGCAAAGCGGACCCCAGAATCCGAGGTGTGAGCTTCGAGCTGCGACTGGGAATTAATGATAGGATGAAGTAGAAGAAGAGTAGCATTTCGACAATACGAAATTTTCAGGATCACTTTACAAGACAGACTTCCTAGAAGAATAGACAGAGAGAAAGAGAAATCTGGACAATACAAATATAAAACTTAAACCAGTCAAATAAAATAAAACCAGTAGATAGAAGAAGCAGAGTATTAAAATAGAAGAATATAATATTAACGCACAGCGTAACTGACCTCATGATTTACCTTTTTAAGAAGAAAAGGTGAAAATTCTTTGTGGTGGCTGTGAAGTAGAACTAATTAGTGATGTCGAAAAAGATGAAGGCAAAAATATTAAATGTGACATATGCCCCAAATGGTTCCACTTAAAGTGTACAGTTCATCGTGGGCGAAATTATATTGATGTGGCTGAAGAAGATTTTACTTGCCGTCACTATTTTGTGCATTTAAATTGAAAAGCCTTTAAAGAAAGTCAAGTTTTCTGTTGACTTTATTTAATAATATTTTTTCTTTATAATTATATATTTTGGAAATCTTTATTTGTCTTAATTTTTTTTAATCATTGTGATCATTAGTTTATAATAACAGCAATTACGGTAATTTTTAAGGCTGAGATATAAAAAAAGACAAGTTAATGATAGATAAGCGTTAAAAAAAATATTTCAACCTGAATTGGAATTTAAAACGTTACAATTTGTTACTTTACTTAGTTTTATTGACCTAAATTCACGTTGGAAAAGGTATGACGATATTAGGGTCACAGGCGGCAGAAATTAGGGTGTTAGAGGCCGATATTAAGGGAAATCGACATACTCGGAAAAAAACATCTATATTTTCAAAAATAACAAAGAATTGGTAATTTTGCGAATGTAGTAATGGAGTTTCAGTATCCCTCTACCCAAAAAAGGCATTGCAAGAAAGTAAATGCTATAAACCAAAAAATTACAATCAATCAAAGGTCAAAAAATGTTGACATGGCCGATATATGGTGCCACCACCCTACTTATTGCCGAAAAAGATGGTTAGTTTGGTGCATGGAGCGTTGTAGCCTTGAGACGCAGCACTAGCAGGCAATAGAATGACTGTCGATTAGGGATGTTAAAAAATAATCGATTTTTAAAAAAATCGATTATTTTTTTCTTATAATCGATTTTTTATTAGCGATTTTTATAGTAAAATTAATCGATTTTTTAAAAATCGATTTTTTTATCATACGCGTTTAAATCGATTTTCATAAATGCGAAATTTTCGTAACATTTTATGAACACTTTGTATGATATAATGACTTCTCGGTTCTCGAATCACTCACACTATGGTTACGCTAGTACTATTATCTGTTCAGTTTAAAGTTTTATTTAATTTATAATTTCTAAAAGAGTTACAAAAAAGTTTGTTCATATTGTTGTGATAATGAAAATATGATACGGACAAAATTGACTTCGTTGACTTATCTTTGACGACAAACTAACAGTTACACCGCTGCCTGTGTCATTATAACAATGACAGCGAATAGTGTGACGATTATAATTTTCTTCCCTAACCGTCACACCAGTGCCAGTATGACACAGCGGCAGCGGTGTTACGGAGCGGTCGTCGTTTCTTTTAGTGTTGCCAGTAAAAAAATAGTTTTGCGGAAATCAATTTCTACATTTCTTTGACATTTAGTTATAATTGGTTATTATTTTTAATCATACCTATTATTTTATTTTATTTTTAATCTGATAATTTCGTAATGTCAGTAGGTTTATTATTAGAATACAAAAAGCATGCAGATTTTTAAAAATTAGGAAAAAAATCGATTTTTTTACAAAAATCGATTATTTATTTTCATAAAATCGATTTTTGACAAATCGATTTATATTGAGTAAAGAAAAAATCGTTTTTTATTTAATCGATTTTTTTCCTTCAATGTCACATCCCTACTGTCGATCTCATCTTTTTGGAGGAAAGTGAAGTTGCCATTTCTCCCAGCTCATTACCACCTTGTCATCATGGTGATATTTTCATAAAAGTTACCACCTAGCAGTCACAAAGAGCCACTGTCTTGTTCATTACTGGATTGCCGGACTTGTGTATGTATAGGTTACTGTAATACACCAGTATTAAAGTAATTTTTCGGTTTTGTTTTTTTTTTTTTTTTATTGGGTTTATGCAATACTTCGATATTGCTAATGGGTTGCGAAGGTCAGATGGCAGTGTCGCTTCAAATATCGACCCGCAGTGAGACTGGTAAAAGCGGACCCCAGATTCCGAAGTGAAAGCGACTAGGATTAACGTTAGGATGAAGAAGACGGGTTTTTTGGGTTTTATTAGATTTGTCTATAAGTTTAGTTCTTATGTTGGAATTTGTGAATGAGGTCACTTTTGTAATACGGATGGCATTAGAATCTCTTGTATACGGACTGAAGTCACAGTTTCAAATGCAAGAGGAATGTCGGAAGTTAAATGAAGATTATAGTCTGTATTTTGTTAGCAAATTTATTCAAGTACCTACTTACCTAAGTGTAGATAAATATAAGATCATGAGTTGACTTACAACAATGTCTATCTAAAAGTACGAGAATATACCTAGGTAGGTACCTAATATACCTATGTAACAAATACCTTTGCTAGTTTTTCGTGATTTTTTTTATTTTTTTTATTTACACTTGTGCTACACTACACGAAAGATGTCTTTCGACATGTTATTATCATGACATAAGCGCTAAAAATAACGTAGTTTACCCGTTGATTAAAATTGAAAGTTTCCGCATCGAACTTTCTCTACAGTAAACAGTAATAAGTGTTGAGATTACGTAGGCTCGTATAGACGTTTTAATAAAGTCAAGTTCGGAATATACGTATGCAACCGCATTAGATATGCCTAAAGATCACCAGATATTATAAGCCGCAATCAAAAACCAATCATGTCTTTATTACTTGCTCGTCGAACATGAGTTGGCTGGTCCGTCCGTGTCAGTAGGAATGTGTGGGCACGAGTGTGAGCATGTCGGCGTGCGCGCCCACAGATGCACGAGGGCGGAGGGAGCACTCGTTGCTGCCAGGTGGGCCCCCATTAGCAGCGCCGAGCCTCGAGCGGCCGCTCTTCATCTTTATGATAATTATTTTCTGTTTGTTTTCGTCGAAGAATCGGCCCGCCTCGCCGGCGAACGCTTCTCAGAACCAACTTCCATTGTGGTAAATTAAAGCCGCCCGGACCCCTGCCACGAAGAGAGATAATTCGACAGGATGCCGCATATTATTAATTGCACTATGACTTGTGGAAATGGAGCTTTGAGTTTAGTGAGTCATTCATTCCGGTGGACCTGACGTTACCCTCTCGCGTGGGAACGCATAACGTACGCGATATACGCTCACATTAACGACCTTTTAAGCTCGGTTGAAATCTGTCCATTTTAATTTCCATACGATTTTTTTAATTGAATTTTGTTACTGAAATGGCCAGCAGGTCAGTTTACAATCGCGTACACCGCGAATCAATTAAGCTTTGTTGGGGTAAAGCGATAAATTTCCAATTAACTGCATCGCAAGAATCGAACTGGTACTGAGCGATCAGTTCGTTAACTAGAGTTTAACAAGGTAATAAATAGAGGGTTCGAGGTAGACACCGGTGACCAGTAAAAAGAGCACCGTAAATAAGCCGAAAGCCTGCAATAAAAAAAGGGAACCTCGTAATGTTTACAATCTTGTGGCTTTATTCACTTTGTGTTCCAATTTCATGCTAAATCGAGCGGATAAAATCCTCCTTTATCAGGCAGACTCACCGTCTCGGCGGAGTCCGCACCTCCTCCCGCGGTCGCCCCCGGCCCCGTCGTATGCCGGCGGAGAGCGCGGGCGCGCGCTCGCGGCGACCTGTCTGCGGGCATAGGCAACCGCCCTGAGCCGCTATTAAATACAAATCTACATCAACCCTGAATGAAGCCTAATGCGTTGAAAGGATCAATTTATGATAATTCAATTTGTGAGAGAACGAGAGATATATATTTTATGTGTACTTTTAATGCATAAACCTTTTAACGCGATATGAGCAGAGAGCTTTTACGAGTGTTTATTGCTGTCCTGATAGAAAATAGGTAGGTACTAATGTTTAGATGAACTCATATGATAATATGCATTCATGGTTTGTTTTCCTTTCCAGATTTTCATCAGGAAAATTCCTGATTTTTCCGAAAAAAATTCTAATAGGTACTATGAATAAATTAGTACCTACCTTTTTGAAATGGGTTTATAAATTTTATTTCCGGTTTATAAACATCGATATATTTTTTATTTAGGTAGGTAAGTAGGTGGTACCTGCTAAAAATACTTTACTGTACTTTCCACCACGTATCCCGTTATAAGTTACAACGTAAGTATATTTTAGACTTACGTACGTTCGTCGTCGTATAATCGTGTTTATATATTAAAAATAAACATATTAACGGAATATACCTTTAAAATAACAAGAACCGGACATAACTCTAAGAAATCCCCATAAGTGAGTGCGATGAGTGCTAAGAGACCATTCATACTACAGAAAAGGATCAGATATAGTTTTTATAATGCTGCCACACAATTAGCTATCCATTCGTAAAACGGTCATCAACAAAAAACAGGAATGTATTAAAGTTTATGCGATATTAATGAAAATGAATTATTGATTGCCATCTCAAAATATGGAGAATGCCATTACTTACCTAGAACAATAGCAGACCCTCATGGTTGTATTGAAAAATGCATTTTTCTCATTATGGTCGCGATGGCTGTAAGTGAAGTGCGCATGATTCTCAAGAGTGCATTGGTTAGGAGGCTCGACGGGTTATTAATTTTATGGTGTCGATGGCCGCACGCACCTGGCTGCAGCGGTCACTGCCGCTGCGCCTGCGCATTCCCCACTACACCCCCCTCACTCCTCCCTACCACGCGCCGGGATCAATCACGTAAGTACCCCGGTACCTACACATGTTTGGTTATTATCGAGATATAAAAAATAATGTTTGCTTATCACTTATGCGTTCCTATTCAATCCATACGATTGCTATGCGATTTCGTGTTTTGTAAATATCGTCAGTAGAAACTTTGTTAAAAAAGAAAATATTTTTTCAAATTTTTAAAAGTAGGTATTTATTTAATCCCAAAGATACAAAAGTACACAAATGGATATAGTATTGTATAAACTGTTCATGTAAAAAGATTATATAGAGTCACTCGAGTTTTACCGTGCATTAGTGCTATCATTATCGAAACATTTATTGCAATGACATAAAGGTTTTATCTAATAAGATCTATTAGATAAAATCCTTCAGTCAGTTTCTTCTCTCAGTTTTGTTCAAATTGTTTTATTAAAACTCATTTTAAAATGAACTCTACAATCTTCTACGGTTCAACTTTAGAATTTATTGTCTTTCCCAAAAGTTACTACAATAGCCATAAAGTCTGTAGGGCTTTACCCATGTATTATATTTGTGATGTGGACAGCATTCCCCTCCTAATCGAACTGGTTGGAAGCAGTGCGCGTGCATTACAATGTAAATGGCACATTCGTCTACAGGTGCCGTAGAGAACGTTCGGCATTTGAATAACGCATTTCATGTGTCACCCATACATCGCTACTTCGCAGTCGGTGGTGTAACCTACATGGCCACAGTTGCACGGCATTATGTAATTACCATTTAAATAGTGTCGTAGTGTGGCGAGAGATTTTGACATGTTTTGGTGAAGGACGCAGATGTAAGTAGTACGAGACACGCGGGCGACAGCGCTGCTCAGACGATGTGGAAATGCAACTGATACTAATAGGTAGGTATATGTATACGATGTGTACCTACTGTGTTTTGGTTAAAATTATGTTTTTACGTTTGGAGGTGGTTGACTCTTAATGGTTGTGTACCGTTTCAATGTTGATTTGCGGCAAAATAATATATTATGTTGTGGTAGTAAATTGAATGAGATAAAATCTAATTAAGGCATAACGTATTTGCAATACCAAAAATGAGTAGTTTTGATTAAGAGAAAAATAAATGTAAAATAAAATAAAATTATTGTGGTAAGCATTATTTTCCTACTAAGGAAGTAAACGAACCTACGTTCAACTTTATAGGAAGCGGTTACCGTGGTCTATGGAATGGACGCTTTCAACCGGAGGTGTTTCTTTTTGATCTCCTGACTTTATGTAACCGGTTCATGTATTTTGTTTAGGTTTTTTGAGTAGATAGAAGAGAAACGTTCTGGCTATCTGCCAGAACGTTTCTCTTTCTCATATTAAGCCTCTTCGAGTCCTTGCGGGGATCACTTAAAGTGCCTTTTGAACATATAACTCTAGCATTAGCAATCTAATATATAAAAATCAATGCCACTTTTCGTTGTTATTTTAGAACTCAAGAACGGCTGAACCGATTTGGCTAATTTTAGTCTTGAAATATGTCCAGGGAATGTTTAAAGGATGAGAAAATAGGAGCAGCGGGAACGGGAAAAATATGGCGGTACGAAGTTCGCCGGGACAGCTAGTAGGATATAAAAACCTGTTCACGAAGACCTTCATGAAGGGTACCTAATGATGATCACAAAACATGCATATCCATGAACAGTTTCTGCTTAGTGATAGCCTGAAGCTAATAAAAAGATCATAATTCATGTAGTTTGAGTTATTATGCAGGGCTACCTGATACCCAAATACATATTAAATTCTTACGAATGATTTCATAACGAAACTATGATAATGACAGGTTAACATAAGAGATTAACATACCAGATTTTAAAAGAAATTAAAAATAAGCTGTATCCTTTTACGAAGCTGTGTTTGTGATTTCTTAATTATTGTTTAAGATATAAAAAGGAGAATCGACCTCGGACGGGACTCGAACCCGCGATCTTTCCCTTCAGGGGGAACTAAGACACCACTAAGCCACCGAGGCCCGCCCGAAGCTGATCCAAATTCTTCTAAACATCCGTTTTAGGGCATCTTCTTAATTATTGGTTGATAACTCTTGCACATAGCACGGAGGACTGATGACCGATGGGGTCGAAAAGTCCTCGAGTGGAGGCCACGTATCGGCAAGCGCAGCGTAGGACATCCACCCACAAGGTGGACAGACGACCTCATTAAGGCCGCGGGAACGCGCTGGATGCGAGCCGCTTCCAACCGGTCCTATTGGAGATCTGTCCAGCAGTGGACTTCCTATGGCTGAAATGATGATGATGATGATGAACTCTTGTGTGTTGAAGCAATACAGTAAAGCAGTGGTTATGACTAGACCTGTTTTTATTCTTTTTCTTCAGGTGAACCTAATATACTATCAGCTATTGCGATGTAGTGCGCAGTTTTCTGCGATAAGTTTACCCCCACATGTCATTGGCCGTCGGCGTGTTGTTTGGCATAGTTCACTGCGGCCTATCGAGGTTCAAGGGAAGCTTTTCCTCAGCGAAGAAAGGTCTTAAGACCTGAAAAACACCTCCTTGTGAAACAATGGCAATTGTTGTGGCTTATACTCTACGTAGAATATACCTTATATTTTGGGTTTAATACTATTGGTTGTAATAATATTAGTTGACGTCAACTAATATTAAAACCATTACTCTATCTCGGTAGGTACTCAAATAACCAACAACCCCTATAAATTAACAAGAATTCACTTAATACGACCATAAAGATTTAAATTCTTTAAAACAAGAGTAAAATAAGTCAAAATGCGTGTAAAACATTTTATAGTTTCGTGTGTGTTCTCCGTCACAACATAATTCATATGGGAATCTACGTCGTTTGTATTGGGGTCCGGACTCCACAACATAAATATCATAATAAGGCTTGAACATTTGGATGGGAGGCGCGGGTGAAAAATAAAACAAAGTCAGTAATCATTTAGTGAAGGCACAAATTCCAACAGAATCACAGCCCGCTGATAGGCTGCCGTGAAGTTCACTCTGATTGACCATAGCGCATTCGATACGGTTTGTTTAGATATGTTTTTATTTACTATTATTTGTATTCTCCGTGAAAATGCGGGGCTAATCTTTGATTTGTTAACTTATTTTTTTTTAACCGACTTCCAAAAGGGAGGAGGTCCTCTATTAAATTTTTTTATAATGTTTGTTACTTTAGAACTTCGTCATTTAGACACTGATTTCATTTGTACTTTTCTTTAATTTATTTGAAACGGTATACTTAGGTATTGCCGGATCGATTAGTGATTTTAGTTTTTTTCTACACATTGTCTTCAAAAATTATCAGTGTTATTAAAATTATACAAATCATTATACAATATTTTTTCTTCGTAAAGTTTTTGAATACTCGACGACAAAAGGCTCAGCCCTGCCAGCCTTTTGTCGTCAACCGCGTGCTTTATCTTCTTCTTCTTAGCGTTAATTCTCAGTCGCATCCGAAGTTAGGTAATCTGTGTCCGAAGCATTCACCTCGGAGTCTGGGGTCCGCATTACCAGTCTTTATTGCAGATTTGACTAGACCTCGATATTTTCCGTGAAGCAACTGCCGTCTGACCTCCACAACCCAATGGTGACATTAGGCGATATTGAAGCGTAGCAGCTAGACCGTTGTTGTAGAACTTTTTAGGGCTCCAACTAACCGTGACGACTGTTATAGATGTTTGTATGGCAACCGGGACCGACGGCTTAACGTGCTCTCCGAGGCACGACCAGACCAATGCAAATATCCATATTCATGCATACAAATATTTGCACTGAGCGGGAATCGAACCTGCGCCTCCTGCGTAGCGGCCGCGTTCACTACCGCTACGCCACGGAGGCTTTATTATCGTATGACTGATCACTGATCATGATCACTGATGGCATACGTTAGAGATTAACCTTATTCTAAGTTGCCTTGTATAACCCCTATGGCAAAAACTGGATGGCACTTGTATTCGACAGGAACTACCCACACCATGGTTTTTATAAAAAAAATATTAGGCTGTAAAAGTTCAGCATAATTTATTAATAACAAAGTTTTTATATTTCTTAATCGATTTGAAAAGTTTTTTTAGTCTGAAGTACTCGTAGTAGCAGGCGTTGTCAATCTCACTAAGAATATACATACATTATTAGGTGGTAAGGTTGACAACCGATGAATGCAAAAACTTCCTAAGTGGTCTGTGTGGTCAGAAAACCGCAGCATGGAATGCGTAGGTACTCAGCTGATTCGACGACCTGATTAAGGCTTGGATATGTAGAAAATAGATTTGATTGGTAGGTAGATAGCTAATAGTAGGTATAAGCATGGTTTATCGTTTAACTAGCTCGGGGACCAGGGATTCTTTCACACAAATGTACCTATTTATATTTTTATCAATAAAGGTTTTTAAAGATTTAAAGATTTCATTTCTGTGAAAATGACAATACATAAAAATATTTATTTACAATAATTAAACTACCTTAATAATAAAATTATGATATAATTTAAACCAATAAATTACAAATATTTACATAATTACATAAAAAAACAAAGGATATAATTGGTATTGCCATTCAACGTGGCAATGCCGCCAGCCTTCTAGCCACCCTCCCAGTTGACGTCGATGGGGAGGAATTCTTTGACGCTTGAACCTGCACTACCTTATAAAAAAAAATATGGAAAAAAAATACAATTACTTAATATTGAATTACTTACTGGCTTAAACTGACTGGCTTAGGCTTAAGGCTTTTTATCCTCTGACCCATTTCCCAACTTATTTGGAGTCGATCGGCTACGAAACGGCTTTACTTCAATATTTTCCGTGAAGCGACTGCCTCCACAATCCACTAGCGATATTGAAATTCTGTAGCTTAAAAAAAAATATGATCAGACTTTTTTGAATCTCCACACAGCTCCTACTATCCGTAACGAATGTCTTGATTAGGGTAGGGAATCTATTTGATCACTATCCATGATAGGTATTTAGGGTCTCGTCAAGACCTTCGAGTCACAAGCCAACCTCACATGCAAGTCGGCACCGGGGGCTGATTGTGAGACGAAACTCTGGGGCAAGTTTTTCTCTTCTCTCGGGGTTGGGAGTCAGACACTAGTCAGCCACGAAATGCCGGGATAAACCAGATTGCAACGGCTACTAACTCCTCCGGGCTCCAATATCCAAACTTTAGATGGAACGATTGGCGTTCGGATGACGATGATTTGATGTCTATAATCTCTATTTGACATTAAACTTACAACTAAAAGTTATCCTGGCCTGTAGACAAACTGACATTCTCATAGTCATATTAATGATTTATTGTCAATCCCATAAGATCACTTAGCGACTCTATAGCCGTTATCGCGAATAGAATACCACTTCGTCTAGTAGAGACCCTATTGGAAATTAATTAAATTTGGCGAAATATGGATGGTAATACCTCGTACCGGATTTACAGGCATGCGTGTGAGTATGTAGATAGTGAGTATTAAATGCAGTGTGTGTAACGGGAGTGATCGCATGTGAGCCCGGTCCCAGCTGGAATCGCGTTCTTACCCACGCTACGGCTTCACAAAACTGTTTATATCATTACGACGGTAAATAGATGGCTCTCTAATTACTTTATTCTAACTTTACTCGTCGTTATATTGAATGCTTTGTGTTTATTAGTATATACAATATTTATGGGATTTTATGTAGATACATATTGTAACTACGAAAATTTTTTTTTTTAAGAATATTAGGATTACTAGTAGTATTCTCTATGACCCCTCGGCCAAGATTCGCACACAGGACCTGTCGCTTGTCCTTAACCACTAAGCTTCTTCATCAGTCGCATCCGAAGCTTTCACCTTGGAGTCTGGGGTCCGCTTTACCAGTCTAACTATGGACTTGGCTGGCTTCGATTTTTTTTTTTGAAGCGACTGCCATCTCATCTCCACGATCCAATAGCGATATTAGCAGTAACCACTAAGCTATTAGTGAACATATAAACAATCTGATGAGACCGTCAAGCTGAGTGCCACCATTGTAATATGATACCTATGTGTTTATAATGGTAACTCTCTTTTCCGAGACTTTGCCTTCAGCTTACCATCAGGCGAGGTAAAGTCAAATTGACGTGTCCTATATAAAAAAAACTAACGTGCAGGGTGTGTGCAAGTGCGGCTTTTACGAGAGCGACTGGCGACTGACCCCCTACCTCGAGAAAAAAGTCTGCGTAAAAGTTTTGTGGGTATTGGCTAGCAGGTAATGTAATGGTAGGCCCCCAAGATCTTGGTGAACTCACCATGCATCACCAATATCTACATAAGTATTTATTAGTCTTAGTCTGTCCTCAGACTACTTAGAATGTACTTTTTTGTATTTTACAAACATAAAATAAATAAATGAGACGATAATAGTTATACAATTTTTTGTACAAATTCTTTTACAACTTTTTCTCCGTTACCACTTGTTACAAATGAGTATTGAATGACATAAACACTATTCATATTACTTTCATTACACTAAACTTGTAATGCATTATTTAATAAACAAAAGAACATATTACGTCATATCATAAAAAGTAAAACTGTCAGTGTACAAAAAGTATTTACCTACCCGCATTAACAAAGGCGAGCGAACGTTTTAGCACCTCCATAAAAACTAAAGCGAAACTATGGTCAATAAATTAATAAGTCATCGTCAAATGCCTCCAATTACTGCACAATATAAAGCGGAGTAAAGCAGGTAAACAAAATAGAGATGTTATAAATTTTACAAGAGCGGTTGAGTGGCCACACTGCCTCTCGACCGCATTATGCAGTTTTTTTTTCACGAACTTTTTGCTCGATGGTATTCGCTTTGTGAGCTTACTTCCGTCTGTACATTTTTTATGGTGGCGCTAACTTTTCGACAAAAGATTTAATATAGGATGGAAAATAGTGCGTTAGAGAGCCACCCTGCATCACACCCGAGACCGCCTCTGCACACAATGCGTCATCCCAGAGGTATGCTGCCAATGTAGGGATATTGATTCTGTAAATGCAAATTTTAATCGATATGCACACATGTAATAACTTGTTTGAAATGTTTTTAGATCGGAATTTACTTAACAATTAGGTGATTTGTTTGCTATGTTGTGTAAATCGCACTCAAATATTTTTAAATTAATATTTAAATTATAATAAGTCATACAAAAAAGAAAAGGAATGCGCAACCTTTTTTTTTTTTACTAAAATTTTGTTGTGTGGTGTATGTGGTTAAATGATATATTATAAAGCATCATTTCCACTAGGCACTATTTTCCGTGTAACACGTAACGCTCAAAAAGTTCGACAACGTTGCGCAACATGCTCGATAATGCCTTAGTATCGCCTTATCGAGCATGTTGTTACGCGCTAGTACGCGCAACATGACGTGCGACTTGTTGTTCGTTCGATGATTGAAAGAGCCAATGAAGTTCCCCGTTGCTGCGTGTCTTCGTTGTGCAACGTTATGGAACAATGTTGCGCAACTAGTTGCGCAACAATGTTGCCTAGTGGGTACATACTAGGCCTACAGCAGCTAGTAATTAGCTCTACTTATGATGTATCGCTAAATTGGACTGGCATTAATTTCTTCATACTGGAACGATTTTTTTAAATTGAAGACTGTTTGATAGAAAATTATTAAGAAGTTAAAGTATATTAACGCACATTTCAATTTTTTGGCCACCATATTTAGTTCAAACGGAATTAAAAAGAAATCATGCGCTTTTCATAGATTCCGAATTTTCTGAAACATTTCGGAATTTTTCTAAATAGAGATTTCATTAATAAATTACTATCATTAATAAAAAAATACACTAAGTTTGAGACAAGTTACAAGTTAATAATATTTTCATAACAATTAATTAAATCATCATTGTTGTTACACTCTTTCTCATTACGTGCTCAGTGGTAAACAATATTGACGATACGCTACGACAATAGGACGCATTATACCCTACGAGAATACGCAATACGCTACGATCACACTGCACCGTTTAAACAGCACCCATGAAAAGAAAAGTTTGTGTTTGATTGAAACTATACAGCTTTTAAATTTTTTCAGGCACACATGTCTCTATTTGTGGGTACGGTTTAAATATATAAATATTCCACGATATTATACATAGCGCTATCTAGACCCAAACTAAGCATAGCTTAACTAGCTTGTGTTATGGGATCTAGAATGTGGGAAAACATACTTAGATACATATTTTTTTTGTAAATATATACATATACATAGAAACACCCAGACCAATGCAAATATAGTTATTCACGCATACAAAATATATTTGCACTGAGCGGGCATCGAACTTCTGCGTAGCAGTCGATCACTCAACCGCTACGACACAGAGGCCGTCGGTTTAAACGGTACAGTGCGATTGTAACGATTTCTCGTAGTGTGTGAGCGACTTAGCACCCATTAGGTTTCCAATTTCGAACGATTGATTGATTAACTGACTTAATGCCCGGTGTTACCCCCATACAAACCAACCCCAAAAACGTTTAGGAAAACAACATAAAATGATCTACAAAGCAAATTTATTTTTGTAGTAAACCTCGCGGTTTTACCCGGCTTACCCGGTTCTATTCGGGCGGTAGCTTCTCGCGCCGTATCGTATCACCCTCCCGAGGTGTCTTTCTGTCCTATATTTTCTTATTACCCAGCTCCTAAATGTCGTAGGTCCATGTAGAAGAGGCTCAAAACTTCTCCAAAAACTAGACTATCAAATGCAATTGATTTTTAGTAGTTTTTTATACCACTTAGGTGGCAAACAAGCACACGGCCCACCTGGTGGGAAGTGGTTACCGTGGCCTACGGACGTATACAACACCAGGAGCGTCACATACGCGCTGCCGACCCCGTAAGAACCCTCGAATGCCCTTTTTAAAGAACCACATACTGTAGTCGCTTGGAAAATCCACAACAGGGAACTTATTCCACAGTTTAAGCGTACGGGGGATGAAGTTCCCTTCATATCTGACTGTGCATACTGTTTCCAGTCGCAACGTGTCAGGATTGATTCCCTGTCTGTGGTGAGCGTTGCGATGATAGAATGTACCCGTGGGCATCATGTCGAACAATTCATCTGAACGTAAACCATTGTACAGGCGGTAAAACATGCCTAGTTCTAAAGATTACCGCGTTCAAATAGATAAACGAGTAAATGGTATAGACGTATATGTAAGACAAGAAAGTTAGTGATGTAGGTAAACTAAAACATACTCGAAACCCATTTTCCTCCTCATTGCTTGTTTATTCACTGCTGTCTCAACGTAAGTGCATCTCATGCATGTAGGATGCAGACTCATGTGAGTATAATACTGTAATTTCATATATTACGTTTAACTGTACTTTATGCCCGTGTTTTGTCGATTGTATTGTACCCAGTGACACATTTATTATTCCCTGAAAGCAAAATTTCTTAAAAAAGAAAAAATATTCTGTAGGTATGACGTCATCTCCAAAGATGTAACAGAACAAGATTAAAGGACAATGAGTGCAATACAAAAAGGTACCGTAAACTGCGCATTTCAAAATGTTTGCGTTATCGCCACAACTTTATGTGTATCCAAGTACCTGTTGACTTTCCCTTAGTGCCGCTGTCAATTTTTTCATAACAGTGTCATACTATAATGTCGTGTTTGGATTTCGTCTGCGTTAGATAACTGCTATTGTCCTGCAAGCGCCAGCGGCATCCAATACACGCTTCTGTACTAAGAACTATTTATTTTTATCAACTTTGTTTCACTTCGGATACAGTAGGCCAAGTTTTGATTCTTTTATTGTGGAAGGGCGGCGATATGTCTTTGTGAAGTAATTCACATTGTAGTAACGTTATCGCATTATCAGTCAAATATTAAAGAGTAACGGTACTTTTGGCGTGATTCATCCCGTTATGTGAATCAATCTTTTCGAATATGAGTGTTTCGAAGGCTTTTGTGGATTGCAAATTACAGTAATCTTTACAAAATTTGGACGTTTGTTTTAATTTTTCAGAAAACGTTAAGTATACCTACGTTTGTTTTGGGACAGTGTATTTTTCCAGATTATTTTCGTCAGTAATTTTCGTTGTAGCAATTACCGCTGGCTAATTCTTGTGACTTTTGTGAATGATAGACTGACGAACCTGTCACTAACTGTTTATCTACTTCGGTTGTATCCAGAGCTTACTCTATTTGAATTTCGCCAGAAGGACTGCCATCTGACTCCTCAACCTCGAAGGCTCGCACCAGAGTTTCGTCCATCAATTAGCAGGCGTAATCTCGATATCGCAGACCTGGGTATACCCATGTATCATTATCATAATAATATTAAAACATTCATATTTTGCAATGTTGTGATGTCAAATTATAAAATTGGAATACGTGGGGAACGGATCATAGAATTTTTGTCAGTAGTGTCCGTTGTAGCAATTAGCACTCACCTAATTTCTTGTGATCCTTGCGAAAGATAAACGGACCACCTGCCAGGACCCATTTATTTTTTCTCCATCCGAGTGCCAATCCCGGTTGCATCCAGAGCTTGCACTTTGGAGCCCGGGATCCGCTCTCATAATTAATTTATCTAATTTGGTTTTGTTTTGACATCAATAGGAGTGACAATTGTAATAGGCACTCAACCCACTTGTATCAGAGCATGTTAGTGAAGTCAAGTGAATTCAAAAAACCTTATTCTGTACAGATTTATAAAACAGCACTTAACAAAGGTTCTTTTATACCAATTAGTTGGCAGACAAGCACACGGTCCACCTGATAGAAAGTGGCTACCGTGGCCTAGGGACGTGTGCAACACTAGGGGCATCAAATTCGCGCTACCGACCCCATAGACCCCGACCCTCAAAGTCAACGCAAAAAAGCCCTACCAACCAAATAAAAAAAAACTTCTTAAATCGGTTGAACTGTTTCTGAGGACTGTGTCCACAAACACCGGATCACGAGGATTTGTATATATTACATGTAATAATTGCAAATTAAAGTAATCTTTTCAAAATTTGAAGGTGTGGGCAACAATTTGTCAGTTGCCAGAATTTTGGTCGGGACTGAATTAGCACTCACTTAATTTCTTGTGATCTTTGCAAATGATAAACGGACCACCTGTTAGGACCTATATGTGTGTTCGTACTTCATGAAGTTGTATGTAGTGTAGGTATAAAGTAAAACCACCTTTGACAGATTCTATCATGATTTAAGGTCTCTGCATACGTAACGGTTTTTTTCACGGACGCGACGGGACGTGAAGCAAAATGTATGCGGCCCATCCCGTCCCGTCCCGTCCGTGGCCCCGTGACATATGCATTGCCGCATACATTTTGTATGAAACGATATTTCCAAAACTTCACGTCCCCGTCCCGTACGTGAAAAAACCCGTTACGTATGCAGAGACCTTTATTAGGTTTTTTTTTTATCACTTAGCGCGACGTTTCAGCTGCTATTAGCCATAAGTCCCTTAGAATTAGTAATCCCATCTAGTACTTATTATAAGAAATGAGAACGTGTTTGTTTCTTACTCAACCACATAAAAATGATTGGATTCATTTGACCCAAATTTTGCAGGTAGTCGTCACGTGTGACCGACACTTCAGTGTTGCTAGCGTTCATAAATCATCATCCGAGCACTTTAAAACCCGGGACCTCTGTCTTACCTTTCTTTATACTAAGTTTAGGTGAATACGAACGTAACTCTGTGTGTCTGTCTGTTACGCATTCTCGACAAAACTACTGAAACGATTTTGATGAAATAGTACAGCGATAGATCAGACCTTAGGAAAGGACATAGACTATATTTGGTCGAGGTAACCGCAATCCACGCGGGCGCAGCCGCGGGCAACAGCTAGTTTATTATATTTCCTTGATTACGCTTACTTTGGCTTTTACAGGAGCGACTGCTGTCGTCGCCCCAACCCCTGTTTGACGAAGAGATATTTTTTCGAACTGTAAATACTTAGACGTATTAAACAGCGATGGGCAGCATAACACGATGCCCACCGGCTTCCTTTCATAATTTTATAAGCAGGTTACTAAGCCCTAAGATTTACTTTTTTTTTTCATATCTAAATTTAGTTTAACTCAAACAATCATACACTGGCAGGAATTTTAAAACCGGCTTCCTGTTTGAGTTTTTATATCATTCACTATCGCTGTTCTGTGGTTGTTGTTTGTTTGCAAAGGCCCTATGATAAAAGGGTAATACCCTACTCTGGGTACCTATAGATTTTTAAAATAAATAGGAAAAGTTACTTCTATAAGCTTTTTGAAAAATATCATCATCGTTCTGATTGCATCCAAATTACAAACTTGGAATGCAAACGGAACTAACGGGCCAGAAGAGCTCAGGGTCAGCTTTTTTTTACATGAAACAAAAAATATGACAAGTAATAGATAATAATTGACTGTCAAATTGAAATTTTAATTTTTCAAAATAGTGCAACACTGTTACAGCTTTTTGACGTCAAATTCTGCTTAAAACTAAGTTTACCACCGCTTCCTAGGCGCTAGTGGAGAAGGAACGGCGCAACAACCTCCACTGAGAAGAAACGGCGCAACAAACTCCACTGTATTTAGATACATTTAGAGATAGCGAATAGAATAGAGTAGTCGGAACGTCAGGTAATTCAAAAGTATGTATATAAATGTACACCATGATCGCGTTAATTGCCTTTAACATTATTATATCATCTTTCCGGTATTGTACCCGGGGTCCTTTAAGCGGGCGTGAAAAAGCATCTCATGAGGCCTCAAGTTGAGTGCCACCATTACGATAGGGTTACGTGTCTGTAATGCTGACCCCCTTTCCTGAGACTTTGTTTTCAGTTACCATCAGGCGAGGCGAAGTCAAATTGACTTTCGTACAACAGGCAGCTTGTTCGTGGACTGAAGTACCTCCGTCTTAAAGTTTTGAATATTACTCTAAATGCATCCCATATTTATCTAACTTGAAATGACACTTTAGAAAAGGAATAGAGAAAACCTATCTATTAGATAATACACAGTTTTTCTTTGTTCTTTTTTTATTTATTTTTAATTGTATTTATTCCTCACCCTTGTGTATTCTCGAAGAAGCAAGCTGTTTTGTTTGAACCATTACAATGAGAAATGATCTTGAGCGTTGCTGTCAACTGGCCATTTTTTCAGATGGAGTCTGAAAAGTGGCTACCGAAAACTTCCTAACAGGAAACCTAATAGGTCTTTGTTGGACCCGAGAATAAAATCCAGAGCCTTAGCATTATATTTAAATTGAAGCATTATGTTACGACACGGGATTAATTAAAAAATTATAGCCTTGTTACAAACATCGGTGCGCGTTGAAATCTTTTTCACGAGCGCGTCCGTGTGTCACTGCGCAAGGTCACGTACGGGGTAGTAATTATGTAAATTATAATTATCTGATCAAGACTAGAAATCAAAGGTCCGATAGTACACTATGGATCGATTCAGTAAGGCTATGTTCATTTATATATTTAAACGCGTGATTTCAATTCAATTACAAAGATAACCAACAACTTTCCAATTGTTTATTTCAGTGAATCTGAAATATTCTAATTGAATAAACTAATGATATCTTAAATAAATACAAGTGCCTACAATTAAAGTCAAATCAGGTTGGCTTGTGCCCATTTGGCTGGTCCCAAACGTGCCCCATCAGGCTGGCACTTGCTGACTGGCAGACTTTTCAATTTCAATTGTGTTTATATATTTTTAATGAAATTATTATTTGGTACTTTTATTTCAAAAGAAAAGGATAGATAGATGAGTGTGATAGATGACCAGAAAGGATCTCGATGAAATTTGAAGTAAAGATAGGTTATATTCGGAAATAGTATATGAACCGTTTTTCAAATCAACAGAGCCGCAGTATATTACACAATAATTTAAAACATAAAACGTAAGAGTATTAGCAATTATGTTCTTAAAGTTTCGATTCGTGGTATGTGGTACCTACTAATTAGGCACCATGCCATGGATTGGCGGTCGTTAGTTCCAAAGTGGATAATTTCTTTATCGGCGGCAGAGGGCGCGCGTGAGGTCCGGCCGGGCCTTTGCCCCATGCCGCCGAAGCTCCCAACACCTACCTACCACCAGAGTGTTTCAATTAAGGGAAATAAAATTTACACACACACATATACAACACTTGAACGTTTATAGTTAGGATTGCTTCAGTGGTGTAGTGCTCGTGAGATCGCTGTGTATGAAGTCTTAGGTTCGATTCCTGCGGTGGAGAATCAAGGGTTTAGGCGAAGTGCGTAATATTATACTAAGTAAACCAACATTTGAACTCAATACGCGACCTCTTCGCAAATCCGACACCTTAGTTACAAACCTACTGTCGTTTCAAATGTACCTAATAAAAACCGGTCAAGTGCGAGTCGAAGTCGCGCTCCAAGGGTTCCGTACAAAATTGAATTCAGGGACAAACTTTTGTTGCATAGATATATATTTTAATTGCGTTGACTTTGAAGTTTGATTTTTTCACAGTTACAACACGTTGCAAACTTGACTATGTGATATGAATTTCAACTTTCACACATTCTTGAGAAAAACGTCTTGACAGACAGACAGACAGAAGGATGGATACCGAAGTGATCCTATAAGGGTTCCCTTTTTCTCCTGAGGTACGGAACACTAAAAGTAACAAATTTTTGCCTTTTCAGAATATTACCATTTTAAAATGTAGTAAATTATATTACATTACATTAAAAGTGAACTTAACCAACAAACTTATGTTTTTCATCTTAGAATGTTAAAAACATAAGTTAATTTTATTGGTTACGTTTAGACAACGGTATAAGCAGATAAGTAGCTAAGCCCACAATAAAGGGCCCGGTGTTCTTTGAGCCGCCTACCAGTTAACGCTTGTATGTTAATGCTATCCTTTTTTGCCCCATCTTTATGGCGTTAGAACGAGCTAAAACAACAACTACTCCTCTAATAGGAATCTTTATCTTTCAGATGAAACCAATAGAGACTTATGTTGGACAAAAATTTGTTTGGAATTGAATTAAAAAGTAAAAGTTACCCATACAGGATTTATGGATTTAATATGTTTGGATGGATTATCCGCGTGGTGATGGAGAAAGAATAGAATTATCATCACCCCATCTCATCCAAAGGCTGTCGTAAGAGGCAACTAATGGAATAATACGCAGACGATATCAGGTTGCCTGTAAGAGATCGCTTGCAGCGATAAGGCCGCCGATTGTACATATTAAGTGATATACTGTCCGTAAATGTACTGTAATATAATTGTGTACAATAAAGATTTATCTATCTATCTATCTATCTATAAAACCCTGTACCAACCCATTTGGCCAGCGTGAAAACAGTAGGCCAAAGCCTCCCAATATTGGGAGAGGCCTATGTCCAGCAGTGGATGTAGGCTAATTGATTGATGCATTTGATTTTATTTCCTACTTTTTCACTTTACCGGATCCTTTTAGCCCTTTTCTAATAGTGCGGGTAGGCTTCAGTCTAACTATGAAATAACCGAATTGATACAGAAGTCAGACAGGACAGGACATAAGCAGCTAGTCAGACGTTTAGATCTCCAACTGCCAAGTACGTAAGACACAAGTGGGTAGTAAGGGCCAGAGGCTACCTCACCTTCGGCAATTAATGACCCGAGATGGAGAGCGGTTTTAGTCAGTTCGAGTCCGACATAACTACTCCTGCTGGCTCTGGCGCGGGAGTATCCGTGGGGATCTCTGCAGTAAAAAAAGGCACAGGTAAGTCAGTAGCTCTGAAGCTGCCCTAATATCTACATAAGGCAGGTACTAAAACAGATATAGCAAGAACGCATCCGGTATTATCGACCGATAATAACGCGCCTATGTGGAGGAGCCTTTACTCTCCTCATGTTAGAGAGCTCCCATAAGCTTCGGTGACCGCTTCCTATCCGGATGCTGTATACAAACATCGTGTGTTTTAATTTCAAAACGATAAAAGAATAACATTCAAAAACAAATCGAGATTCTCTCGTAACATTTCAAAACACACAATGAGAAATATTTTATGTTTAAGACATCAAAATCAATTATTGTTTTCCAACTGGACCTATCCTTTGGGTTATTTATCATTATGATCTCGATCACAAAAGGACAACGACTGAGAATAACTTATTTAAATTGTGTGCACACAACTTTACATCTTATAGCCTGAGGACGAAGTGCGTGTATTCTTTTATCGACTAACCGTTCGATGCTCGGAGCGATTTCGATTTGGGATACATGAAAGCGTGCAAAGGATTTGGACTGTTTACGACTACGTGGGTGGTTGTGGGCGTGTCACCCTCTATCCTTCTTGCACCAGTAGCGTTTTAATATATCTGTCTCAGCAGCGGCCGCTCCCACAGGACCTTTCTTGTTAACGTGTTTTTTGTTCCTCTCAGCTCACTTTATGGAATGGTCAGGCGAGCAAATATTTACTCACGATTTTGAAAATCTTGTTTTCATACTACCAGTGGTTAAAGTACTGATGATGACTGGTCATTTGACGAGAATTAGGTTCCGTTTTCAACGATGTATATCTTTTATGTGCAACAAAGGAGATTATGTTTTCATAACAGGATTTTGGAACAAGTTTATTCTTATAATCCTACTAATATTACAAATGTGAAAGTTTGTGAGGATGTATCGATGCATGTTTGGTACTTGTTGACGCAAAAACAGCTGGACTGATCTGAATGAAACAGTGCAATATACTGAATCAAGAATATTGTAGTCATGATTATTATCATCATCCAATTGTCGCTATCCCGGTGACATCGAAACCTTGCGCTTTGGCCCCCGGGAACCTTTCCGTTTGGATTGGCTTATCTTGACTTTTGGCGAGCAACTGCCGTCTGACACCCCTTCCAGAGAAAAATCTGCGTCTGGACGGTCGTTCGTCAATCAACAGGTACCGCGGCACGGCTTGCAGGTTAGGTTGGTTTAAGCAACGAAGACCTATTTTATGGACCCCATACACACACAACATTTAAAAATAAAATTGTGGTGAAACTTAATAACTAATAAAATTATGCCACGCCAAATTCTCCTGAGCAACTTCAAAGAGACTGCCGGCGCAGCGATGCGATGATAAGAGCTACTGCTGTGTGTGAGGTTCCAAGTTCATGGTTAGAGAAAGTGTCATCAAGATCGTATGTGAAGAAATACTCAGAAATAGTATGGAGTAAACGACTGCCAGCAATGCCCTTGGCTCATACAGTTGGTGGAAAGTGGGCATAGATTGATTTAATTGTAGGCATCGGTAACTTAGTTGTTAAGGAGCCAGCTATCGATTGAGAGGTCCCGGGTTCGAATCCTGGTCACTATGCTAACCGCGTGAACTAAATCCTAACAATTTGACTTTGTTGGAGGAGTGAGAAGGTTGAGTTAAAATGTAACTAATATTGCCCATATTACTCGTAGTTAATTTTTTTTTTCGTGCGGAAATCGCCTCATATCTCCCCGCCGTGCCGCGCCACCCGTTAGGTTAGGTGGGAAATATTACTTACCTTTTATCCGTTACTAATATTCTCAGAAACAAGAAAAACATTAATTAGAAAGATCCAATAGTTAACTAACAGTTTTCTTAATCACTTTTCCTACTTAATTATACAGCACCAGTGCCACTATCACTACTTAACCTAAGCACTGTGCTGTCTATATTTTATATCTAGTGATTACAGTAAAGCCTTCAACACTGTCATGTCAGAGAGAGCAGGTTCGATGCCCTTTCACATGTTAATATTTATAAGTATGAAGAAGTTAGTACTTATGAAGTTGCTACCTAAATATGTACTAAAACAAACGACCTTTACATTGAAATATATTTTCTGTTCATCATTTTATGTAAAGTTTTAGAGTTAAGGTAGTACTTGCATTGTGTGAGGCCTCACATGAGGACTGTACCAGTACCAACCTATAGATGGTAAAGTCCTTTATGTAGCCATTAATTCGCACAGTTGTCCTTCATATGCCCACTACCATCAGCATGACACAACTGGAATATTCCAATCGTAAATATTTTTGCCAGTCATTAAATAAAGGTACGATACAATTCCTACATCTCCCAGCATCCATGTATCCCACTGTAACCTCCCTACCTACCTACCTGTACCCCTCTTTAACTCCTGACCGTTTTCTTCTACCTTACCCTCTACTTTCCACTCTTACAATGCTCTTATCCCACACCCATGTGAAGCTCACAATTCCTATTCAACTTCCTAACTAACATTTGATGTCAAATCTATCAATACAATACCTACTTACTTATCAAATAACTCTATCATGATACATATAAATTCTATTACGACTTAATATTAATTTGGCCAATGAACGTCGTAGTGGGAAAGGACTCTTATCATGATACGTAGTTACCCTATGCTCTATAAAGGGGAGTATGTGCTAATTCTTCATTAAAATAAACGCCTACTTAAATTAATATTCTACTAGTTTGTAAACATGAATAGCTAACTCTCTAATTAAGATAAGGAACCCTCACTTTCTATAAATATATTACCTGACCTATTTATATTTGTTAAATTGGATACCTACTTAATTTACTACTGAAGCTAATTATGATAGTTATAATGACTACCCATCTAAATAATTCTGATATTATCTAACTTATTAAACTTCTTCTATAGTAATACCTACCTAATCTCTTACTGAAATTAATTATAGTTCAGTTATTATACAACTAATGATTTCAACATGTTATATGTTTATTCAGTTCAATATATAGACTAATTGAATCCTGCACTTATGTGATTTATTCATAATTTTTAATCTCATTGGATCAAATACCTTATATGAGTTATTGATATATTACCAATGATTGTACACAACATGATATATTTGTTTTTCGGTCTAGGGCATAGATTAATTGAGTTCTATATTTTATGTGATTTAGGTATAATTCCTAATCTTACTGGATCCATTACTTTATATATGAGTTTTTTTGATATATTAGCAATGACTGTATACAACATGATATATTTGTTTTTTCGATCTAGGGCCCCATGAACACACGCCCAAGATAGTACAGCTCACACCAACTGAGGAATAGCTGTTCCTATGTCTCTTATAGGTAAGGAATAAGTAGTTTTACTCACTCCGCCTGGCCAAGACATCTGGCTCCCATAACAGACAAACACCAATTCGAATGGCGTGGAATTACAATATATCATTTCCTTTACCTAATTAAAGGCTTAAGGTAAAATTATAAGAGTATTCTCTTTTATATATTCCCCTTCTAGAGGTGTAAAAATATCATAGAGATGTATATAACAATCTTTTAATGTAGAACCTAATTAAAGTAGGTATACAATAAACTGAGAGAATAATAAGTAACCTTTATATTCCCTTCACGTTAGAGTGCATATTTGCAGTAGATACTTAAGAAATTTACAATAGATTTCATCCTAGAACTAATGTCCATTTCACCAAAACCAATCTAAAGTTTTAGGTAGGTAAAGTTGAGTTGTAAACTTATTAGTTACTCACATCACCAAGATTGCCACAAGTCATTATTAGACTATATATGTGTACGGGTCTATTGCCCAAGTCTAGGAGTTTTGAATCTATTCCATAGTTGGAAAATATCATCTATTGTGATAAGATTCTCATTCTCCAGACCATACTCGATTAAATGAGCAAATACTAAGTCAATTGTTGCAATTGAGAACTATTTTAGTCACAGTAGAATAGACATAAGTCCCGTCATGATAAACTAAACCTTAACGGTTTTCTCTGGTTATTTGCATATAAAATATAACTAACTGCAAAACAACACAAGAACATGAATGACTCAATCTACAATCGGTTATCATTCACCATCCCCATATCGTTACACTTTCCGTTAATAGGTAGGTACTATGTTTATCTTTTGTTCATAATATTACTATACCCGGTTGGCTAAACAAATAGTCTAGTATATGATTGAATACTAATATTGTAATACTATAAGATACTTTATTTGACTTTTAGTCTTGTTTTTATTCAAATGACCAATTTGACACTTTAAATTACACTACAAATTATGGTAGTCTCTTGATTTAGAATAACAATAATAATACTTTTCTATAATGCCTTTAAACAGACAATTCATCTTTTGTCAAGGAGTTTGAAATTAATAATACTTGTATCAACTTATTAGCTAGGTTGTTTGAATAGTTTCTGTATTGAATTAAAGAGTATAACAGTTAAGATTCTGAAATATTACTTTATCAATAATTCGAACTGACCTTGAGGGAATTCATGACTGTATCATTGAGTTAAAGTCAGATTCAAACACAAAGCCACACACACTCGTAACTTCTTATATCACCGTATCATATTGGTCTAACACTGAACTTTACATAATAATTATAGCCCCTTCCTACAACAAACCATGACGGTTATTAGATTCCATAACAGACGTAATTACGCTTAAAAGTTAGTTTATTCCTAATCCCGGTTTATCAAGTGTACCTACACCTACCTATAAGTCTATTCCCTGTGTTTGTACAAATTATACCCATTTAGACTAATTGTGTGGTGTGTTATGTCCCTAACTATTTTAATAAAGATTACAGGTGAGTCAAGCCTGATTTTGGCGTACCTAAGACCCGTGTTTTGTCACAAGAACAACGACCGTAGTCTGGGATGTTGCCTCATGACGACCCTACATATGTATTGTGTGCATAAATAAATATATAATTATATAAGACTGAGCTGTTGACTTCAATAAATGTGACTAGGTCAAACTATTGGGTATCAACACTCAGATGGCTTTTTCGACCCTGAAACTCAGGTAAAGTCGAAAGCTGTCCCGCCATTTTGGATTATCAGCAAACTAGCTAAAAGTGGTCACGAGCTTAGTTAACACCGTCAGGTCTCCACTCGTGGCTGCCACATCGACAGACTTACCTATTGGGATTCCCTAGCTATTCCTATGGCCTCAGCCCCTAGCCCTAGCCTAACCTTTTATACCTACTATCCCCATTCGAACTCCTAAAACAACATCTCGCGATAGGAATGGCCGTTGAGCAGACTCACTCGAACGAACTACGCTTCATATCTAGATAATCAGCGAAGCCAGGAAAGGAGTCTTGCTACCATTCCAACAAGATGCTGTTAACGCGACATTTCAACCAATGTTCGAGCTAAAATTTCACTAAAGAATCATGATTTTACACAAATGCAACGCGATTTTATCAATTATAATGAATTAACACGAATTTCGATATAAGAAAATCATTTCAATCAATTCACAAAGCAAAGTTTCACTAGTTTACCACAAATTTTCCAAAATCCCGCTTGGTAACCCGCACTCAGTTGTTCCCCGTTAGCTATCCCCGAAGAAAGTGAACGAGGATCGCGCCAAATCCCAACTTTCTCACAATTTTCGCGGTCTAATTCGGCGGGAGTCTCCTTTGCACCAATCAGCGTCTTCTAAATCCTCTTTTTAATTCCTACAAACCCCGCAATATTTCTAGACCAATCCAGTACTGCTTCCCAATGCTCGCAACTTAATAAATATATTTTTTTTTAATTATTAATATTAACTCCCTGTGAGAAATATTCACTTTATACAATTTAAAATGCCTAACTGAATTAACTTTCCTTCTCTTTACTTCAATTCACCTTTTTTTGTAATTCATTCTATTTATTTACCATTATAAATAACTTCCAAACCGGAAACTATCTAAACATCTATCAATATCCCCAACCTAACAAAATATACCAAGTATTTCTTTCCTTCCCTTTTTTTTTAATAATATTATTTAATAATAAAAACCCTTTTGTACAACCAATTTAAAACATTAAATTAAATTAGAATTCCTTATTATTAGAATATCTCTTCAAATAGTATAATTATATCGATTTAAAACCATCATAATCTGATAAGAACAGCGCCATCTACCAGAAACCCGTATTATTATTTAGACTAGTCAATATGATGATGCAATATGAAAAACCCTATCTTTCATTACATTTATCAACAATCCAATTTCATTTATTAGCTTTTCCTCTAAAACAGATTATTTCATGAATCGTATTGCAACAAACCTTTGTTATTTTAATTCTAAATATTAATTTTATTATTGATAACAGCGCCATCTCTTAGAAATCGATTTATTACTTATAAAGACATGTGACGTTCTGTCTCGTTACGATCTGATAAGAATAGCGCCATCTACCAGAAACCCGTATTATTATTTAGACTAGTCAATATGATGATGCAATATGAAAAACCCTATCTTTCATTACATTTATCAACAATCCAATTTCATTTATTAGCTTTTCCTCTAAAACAGATTATTTCATGAATCGTATTGCAACAAACCTTTGTTATTTTAATTCTAAATATTAATTTTATTATTGATAACAGCGCCATCTCTTAGAAATCGATTTATTACTTATAAAGACATGTGACGTTCTGTCTCGTTACAATCTGATAAGAATAGCGCCATCTACCAGAAATCCGTATTATTACTTAGACTAGTCAATATGATGATGCAATATGAAAAACCCTATCTTTCATTACATTTATCAACAATCCAATTTCATTTATTAGCTTTTCCTCTAAAACAGATTATTTCATGAATCGTATTGCAACAAACCTTTGTTATTTTAATTCTAAATATTAATTTTATTATTGATAACAGCGCCATCTCTTAGAAATCGATTTATTACTTATAAAGACATGTGACGTTCTGTCTCGTTACATCCGACCCCCTGAATCTGACGAAGAAACTTAACTACAATTTGTTCGAAGTAAGATTCACATTAAAGACTACTTAAATAAATATTATATATATATATACAATTATGAATATGAATTATCAATCTTCCCTTCCCTATAATTATGATTCAACCCATTTCATAACCTATTCAGTTATAACTCAAATTCCGCACCTTTTATGTCTTGTGTAAATTGACCAAATATCAAAATCCGATACCTCCCAATCTCATTACAAGCTTTTTAGTTAAATCACAACATTATATTATTTCCCGTCAGGACTTGATCCAATTCAGTGAGAGAAAATGGTTGTGAGGCACCTTTGCGCTGTCGCACAGAGTAAAAGTTTATACAGGAACCTACATTACGCTCGCCATATAACCAAGTACTCCGCTCCCCAGAAAAAGTTCAACCCTATTGACTAAAGACATAAAAGAATGTATAGATTTCCACCCCACCAGTAATAAACCTGAAAGGCCGACATTAAGACAATGGTATTTGTAGAGTGTGCCAAGTTCCGACCTATTCTGTTTAGTTGGAGATTCATGAAAGTTCTTCTCGACATGCATGACCTTGATTTCAAATTTTGAAATCAATGTCTATTACTAACCTAACTCCTTGCATCTTTCATGAATCCGTTTGTGATGCATGCAGATATTTGAACCATAACTCAATTTAATTATAAACCCTTGAAAATTAATGCTGGTTGGGATGGCCCACCATACTGAATTTAATAGCATTCACTCATTATAACCTTTCATATTGACATCGTTCCGTTCGTCTCATACACTAAAATATTTCTTTAATCCTTTCCAGAACCCTCTTCTATGGTCTTGCTTCCTGCCAACCAGTCAGCATTATGAAATACAAAATATAATGTGGTTATGAACAATAATGTTTTTTTTTTTTTTTTTTTATATATATATGAAAGAAGACAAGCAATCAATTATTATCCTTCAATATGTTTTTTTTTTTTTTTTTTTTTAATAATTATTTAATAACAGCTTTCAATTTTATTTAATTATACATATATTTTAATATATAAATATACTTTATATACTTACATAAATAAAATAATAATTAAAAGGTAAAGCCACCCTACGCCCCACCATCTGACAGGAAGAGTCAGTTACATTTATTATTTTTTTTTTTTTCTTCTATTCAAAACTAATATTTCTATATCAAAAAATTTTTTTTTTTTTATCATAAATAACCTAATATCAAACTTCTAACTTAAAAAAAAATTTTTTTTTCCAACAAACTCATACCATCAGATGGGCTTCACCCCTTTCCTCCATTTAATCTTTATTTATTTTTCTTTTTTTTTTCACATCTAGTAACATTAATATTTTTAACAAATATTTCTTTAACATTTTTTTTTTCCTTCTAAATCAAATTTATCCTTATAACAAGTTTCTCAACCTAAACCAATTTATTTCCCCTTTTTTTTTCCCACATTAAATAACATTTATATTTTTAACAAATATTTCTCTAACATTAATTTTTCTATCCCAAAATTTATTCCAATAACAAGTTTCCCAATCTAAATTAATTTATTTCCCTTTTTTTTTTTTCCCACATTAAATAACATTTATATTTTTAACAAATATTTCTCTAACATTAATTTTTCTAAATCAAATTTATCCTTATAACAAGTTTCTCAACCTAAACCAATTTATTTCCCCTTTTTTTTTTTCCACATTAAATAACATTTATATTTTTAACAAATATTTCTTTAACATTTTTTTTCTATCCCAAAATTTATTCTAACAACAAGTTTCCCAATCTAAATTAATTTATTCCCTTTTTTTTTTTTTCTCACATCTATTCATACCATCAGATGGTCCTCTCACCTCTCTTCTTCAATTAATATTTATTTATCTATATTTTTTCTTATATAAAATAACATTTATATTTTTAGCAAATACTTCCTTTAACAGATTCTAATGTTTGTATTTAATTAGGTTACTAGTTCCATTATACATTGCAATAGATTACAAATCCTTCTAAATTTCCTTAAGTTAAAAATATACCGTTCCTATTCACTTATACAATTTTACATAAATTTAAATCTACTTTCGGCTTCTCGTTCCAGTCCCAACTCAAATAATTATAATTTTTCCTATTCCCTTTAAATGTAAAATTTTGACAAATGAATTGTATTGAATTTTCCTCTAACTTCTTTACTCTGCGGATGAACTAAAATATACACATTTTTATAGGGACTCCCAGCTATCATGTATGGCCCTTCATATAAATTCTCAAATTTTTTTGTCAATTTTAGTTCAGCATTAGATCTATTTAATTTTCTAATTTTCACTAATTCTCCTATTTGGTATTCTATTAACCGACAGGTTTTATTAAATTTTAATTTTCGCTTTTGCGCTGACACCTTTAAATTCTCATGGGCTAATTCTCTAACTTCTAATATATTTAATTTATCATTACCTTTATTTATTTTGTCATCAAAAGAAAGTTTAGTAGAAGTCCCATACATTATTTCACATGGAGTATAACCTGTACTCTCATGAAAGGTATTATTATATAATTCTTCCAATTTAGGCACTGTATCTACCCATCCCTTATGGTTAGTACTATTATAAGTTCTAAACAATCTACCCAGTTCTCTATTAGCCCTCTCTACTGTATTTGGTCTAGGATTCCTAACAGTAGTGTAAATTATTTTGATCCCCAGCGAAGCCATCCCTTCCTTCCATACTCGACTAGTAAATTGTGTACCATTATCTGACATTATTACTTTAGGTTTTATAATTTCTAACAATTTCTTTACTTTACTGAATACTGCTTTTGCTGTAGCCTTTCTCAAAACGTAAAATTTCACGAACTTACTAAATGAATCTTGAAACACTAACATATAGTTCATTCCAAACTTTCCAGTTGGCAATGGACCATAGATATCCACCATAACTAAATCTCCTATATCTTTAATAACAATAGGACAGCAAGGCCCCACCTTATTAGAGTTAGAGTGTTTTGTTAATTGACAAATTTCACAAATCCTAACCAACTGTTTTACATTTCTAGTCAAACCTTTCCAATAAAAACGTTGTTTTAAATATTTTAGCATTTTATAACTACCCTGATGTCCCATTTCTAAATGTACTTGTTTAATTACCTCTTCTCTAAGTTCTCCTGGTAAAAATATAGAATTTTCTTTTCCCCCTTCTTTAGAAACAACCAAAACTCCGTCTATTAATTTACATCTACTACTTAACCCCTTTAATGACTTTCCTGTCTCATTTGAAACTTTAATTTGTTTAATCAATTTATTTATTTCCTCATCTCTCATCTGATATTCCGCTATCCGACTTAACTTTTTTAACAAATCCTTATTTTGACTAGACCCCATATATAAAATACTCGGCATTCTGTTTCTTTCCTCCTGTAATACTCCTTCATTCGGTGGATAACGTGATAAAACATCTGCCACTATATTATCTTTCCCTTTAATATGTTGAATTTCATATTGGAAATTCTCTAAATAATTTATCCAACGAGTTATTTTTGCATTGTACAACTTCCAAGTTTTAACAAACAACAAAGCCTTATGATCCGTTCTAATTATTACCTTTGCCCCCCTCAAATAAGTTTCAAATTTCTCTAAACAACAAATTACCGAATAAAACTCTTGTTCTGTTACTGTCCAATTTAATTGTGCCCCCCTTAAAGCTTTACTATAAAACCCCAATATTTTTTGCATTCCATCATTATCTAATTGATATAAAACCCCTGCTAATCCTATTTGTGAACAATCCGTTTGTAAATAATATGGCTTGGAAAAATCTGGATGATGTAACCGAATGGTTTTTAAAAACAATGATTTAATTTGTTCAAAGGTTAGTTGTTCCAAATGACCCCATTTCCAAATTTTATCCTTCTTTAATAGATTATACAGTGGTTGAGCCTGTCTGTTATAATTTGGAATAAACTTCCTATAAAAATTACATAACCCCAAAAATGCTCTTACTTGTTTTAATTTTTTTGGCACTGGAAATTCTTGAATTGCTTTAACCTTATCTGGATCAGTTCGTAACCCTTCCGTAGAAATTATATAACCTAACATTTTAACCTCCTTACAACAAAATTCACATTTTTTTAAATTACAAGTTAACCCTGCTTTCCATAATTTTCCAAGTACTACATTTAAGTGTTCCAAATGTTGTTCAAACGTTCCCACAGTTATTATCGCTAAATCATCCAAATAATTCACACAATACTCTCTAACTTCATGTCCCAATATTATATCCATCGCTCTACTAAAACTTCCAACCGATGTTTTTAACCCTTGTGGTAAAACATTATAAACATAAGACTTCCCATTAAAAGTGAAACCAGTATACTTCTTACTATCTTGTGTAATAGGTATTTGAAAATATGCATTATTTAAATCTATTATGCTTATAAAATTTGCTCCATGAAACGAATTTATCACGTCTAATTGTAAAGGTGGTTTCTCTGTTTCAGCAACCATATATTTGTTAATTTCTCTAGCATCTAGCAACACTCTAATAGAATCATCTTTTTTAATTGTAAATGTTAGTGGGCTACAATATGGAGTTGCTGATCTACTAATAATACCCAATTCCTCCATTTCATTTAATTTAGCTTCAATTCTCGTCCTATAAGCATATGGAACAGGATAACTTTTCCTAATAATTGGTACTTCTGAACTCATGACTATTTTATGTTGATAACAGTTTGCCCTCCCTAATTGAGAAATAAACAAACTCCCAAATTTTTGTAATAAATTTAATAATTCTTTTCTTTGACCTAATTCTAATTTGAGATCAATCTCAAATTCCGACCAATTTATCTCACTCTGTCTATCCTGTCTAGCTATTAACCCTTGCACTTCTTTAAAACTTTTACCATTACCCCCCTCTAAAAATGGTATCACAGATCTTTGTTCCGCTTGTTTCAGAATTAAACCCCTTTCTACTGGACCTGTATTAAGTATCACTTCATTCTTCCTCAACCAATCAAACCCTAATATTATTGGATTTATTAATCCTGGTACTACTATAAACCCAGTTTGCTGTACAAACTCTCCTAACATTAAAGGTAGTAAAACCACTTTCCTAATCTCCCCACTTTTATGACCTACAGCTGTTTTAATATTGAACGGTTTAATCGGCAACCAAGGGATATCATGATTTTCGTCAGCTTTCAATTCATTTAAAAACTCCTCAGATATACTAGTAATGTCGCATCCCGTATCTATTAACGCTATTACTTCACGCTCAAATATTCGAACCATAACTTCTGATGTAAAATTTAAATTTATTTCCCTATCCGTCTCCTCCTCAAACACCACTCCTGCATTTATTGAATCTAACGAATCCCCTTGTTTTATATTATTTACCCATTTAAACAAATTTACTAGCTGTAACTCGATATTTAACTGTTTTGGTTCTAACGTTTTATAACCTAATCCTTCTGTACGACTTCTATTTGTTAATATAGTAGTTATAGGTGTTCTAATACCGTTTCCATTTATTCCCAATGATGAACCTACTTTCCAACCCATTTTATACATTATTTCTAATGCCTTGCTCCCTGAAATTGAGACTGGACCGAGAGCCGAAGTTCCAATCCCCTCTAGTTTAACCCTACTGTTTCTTCTATTAATGTAGCGTTCTCTGCCGAAGCTAACGCCGCTGTAGCTTCTTTTGGTTTTTGGTTTGCTGAAGGTTTTGGCCATTTTTTGTATCCTTGCTGATAATCTTTAAACTTCTTATCTGTTTCTTTTCCTTTAGTTGACACAAATTGATTTACCCCATTGTATTGGTTGGCAATATCATCCATTCCTCTTAAATATTCTGCCGCTTCTATTACTGTATCTATTTTGGAGGTATACCAACCTTGTTGGACGTATTTTGGGAATTGCCTAATTATATCCCCTATTAATTGCTTCTCAGACATTCTGTATGTAAGCATTTGTGCCCTCCCTGTTAAATTTAGGAAATAACCCAACATTGATGGAAAGTTTTCACGATCCCAAACACCATTTACTATACTTCGTCTCAATTCGTTTTGCTTACTTTCACCCCAATAGGTATTCAAAAAATCTAATTTAAAATCCTCTAAGGTATTCCACCGTACATTGAAAACTCTCGCCCATTCCCTGGATTCACCTTCTAAACATTCCTGTAGAATTTCCAATTGATTCTCATTATGACCAATTTTCCTTAAATAAATTTCCAAGTCTTCCAAGAAGGTTACCGGATGAATATGTTCTTTACCTCCAAATTTTGGTTTCTCTATAGTAACATTTCTTATATGATAGTTCACACTTCTAAACAAATCTTGGTCTGCACTCCCCCTAATATTGGAAGCGTTCCCCTTCTTCGGTTCCAGATTTTCACTGTTTGATGTTTGAGATATGTCCGGAATTTCCTGTTCCTCAAGTATAATATTATTTCTTCCCAAAGATGCTTCAGTATTTAAACCACATTCTTCTCTATCTTTCTGCTTTGTTTTAGTTTCGTTCACTTCCTTTCTTAATATTTCTAATCGAGAAGACAACCCTTCTATAGCACGATTCAACCTTTTAAATATAACAGACGTCAAAGTGGAATTTACTCTCCTGCTCCTTCCTATGCATTTTCTAATCGGACTACGACTCATTCTTGAGTGATGAGAAGTGGAAACTGGAGGCTCCACTTCACTCATTTCCACCTCCTCTGAACCATCCGTTCCTGTATTTACCGCACTTTTTTCTATAAAGCGAACTGGCACCTTCCTTCGTCTATTAGGCCTAACCATCTTCCTCACTCAAAAACAAAATCTTTTCAAAATAAAATGCACAAACTGTTATTTCCACAAATTTTAAATTTTCTCTATTATAATTCTTTGTTATTTCCACAAATTTTAAAATTAATTAATTTTTTTTTTTTCACAAATTTTACTATAAATCAATTTTCACACAAGTTAATTCAACTCGATTAAATCGATGAGAATTGATATTAAACAAATAATACCAATTCCCACCGTTTCCTATCTTGTATTTCACTAAATTTCCTTTTTGTTTTTTTTTCAGGCCCTACAATTATTGTTTTAAAATTCTCCATCCTATCATACATAACATTCTATGTTAAACATCACTATATTAAGTTTAATAACCTTCCTAATCCAAATACTCAAATTTTGGATAAGTGGAATTTTCATCAACCTATAACCATCATTTATTTTTACTGGATTCCTTCATTTATTTAGATTAACAACCCCTCATTATTTATTTACAACAAATATATGTAAAACAATTAACGACCCCCATTATTTACTAATAACAACTATGTCTAACTAACGACCCCCATTTTGCTAAACTGTTATTGTCATTCAACAATTACTATCACAATAATATTAATTTATCTTATCTATCGTTCCTCATTATTTATTATTATTAATATAACTAATTAATCGACCCTAATCATTTACCTTTAAAATTAAGATTAATATATTTAAAGTTTCAATCCTCAATTATTATCAAAATATAATTTCTAGCTATTCACTATGTTTTATTATTTTAGCACAACTATTCCCTTTTACCTTTTTATTTATACGGCAACAAATTGTACGGTATAGACATACCGTACCTCCTCATTATTAACATTAGTTTCCACCCATACCTTTTTTTTTTTTTTTTTTTTTTTTTTTTTTTTAATAAATAATTACCCCCTTATAAACTTCAATAACTTATTTATAACTGTTCTAAAATAATAATCATCATCATCACTACTATAACATAGCACCAAGACATCCTATACTATCCTATCCTATCCTAATTCTATTCTGATCCTGGTCACGGCGCCACCAAATTGTAACCTCCCTACCTACCTACCTGTACCCCTCTTTAACTCCTGACCGTTTTCTTCTACCTTACCCTCTACTTTCCACTCTTACAATGCTCTTATCCCACACCCATGTGAAGCTCACAATTCCTATTCAACTTCCTAACTAACATTTGATGTCAAATCTATCAATACAATACCTACTTACTTATCAAATAACTCTATCATGATACATATAAATTCTATTACGACTTAATATTAATTTGGCCAATGAACGTCGTAGTGGGAAAGGACTCTTATCATGATACGTAGTTACCCTATGCTCTATAAAGGGGAGTATGTGCTAATTCTTCATTAAAATAAACGCCTACTTAAATTAATATTCTACTAGTTTGTAAACATGAATAGCTAACTCTCTAATTAAGATAAGGAACCCTCACTTTCTATAAATATATTACCTGACCTATTTATATTTGTTAAATTGGATACCTACTTAATTTACTACTGAAGCTAATTATGATAGTTATAATGACTACCCATCTAAATAATTCTGATATTATCTAACTTATTAAACTTCTTCTATAGTAATACCTACCTAATCTCTTACTGAAATTAATTATAGTTCAGTTATTATACAACTAATGATTTCAACATGTTATATGTTTATTCAGTTCAATATATAGACTAATTGAATCCTGCACTTATGTGATTTATTCATAATTTTTAATCTCATTGGATCAAATACCTTATATGAGTTATTGATATATTACCAATGATTGTACACAACATGATATATTTGTTTTTCGGTCTAGGGCATAGATTAATTGAGTTCTATATTTTATGTGATTTAGGTATAATTCCTAATCTTACTGGATCCATTACTTTATATATGAGTTTTTTTGATATATTAGCAATGACTGTATACAACATGATATATTTGTTTTTTCGATCTAGGGCCCCATGAACACACGCCCAAGATAGTACAGCTCACACCAACTGAGGAATAGCTGTTCCTATGTCTCTTATAGGTAAGGAATAAGTAGTTTTACTCACTCCGCCTGGCCAAGACATCTGGCTCCCATAACAGACAAACACCAATTCGAATGGCGTGGAATTACAATATATCATTTCCTTTACCTAATTAAAGGCTTAAGGTAAAATTATAAGAGTATTCTCTTTTATATATTCCCCTTCTAGAGGTGTAAAAATATCATAGAGATGTATATAACAATCTTTTAATGTAGAACCTAATTAAAGTAGGTATACAATAAACTGAGAGAATAATAAGTAACCTTTATATTCCCTTCACGTTAGAGTGCATATTTGCAGTAGATACTTAAGAAATTTACAATAGATTTCATCCTAGAACTAATGTCCATTTCACCAAAACCAATCTAAAGTTTTAGGTAGGTAAAGTTGAGTTGTAAACTTATTAGTTACTCACATCACCAAGATTGCCACAAGTCATTATTAGACTATATATGTGTACGGGTCTATTGCCCAAGTCTAGGAGTTTTGAATCTATTCCATAGTTGGAAAATATCATCTATTGTGATAAGATTCTCATTCTCCAGACCATACTCGATTAAATGAGCAAATACTAAGTCAATTGTTGCAATTGAGAACTATTTTAGTCACAGTAGAATAGACATAAGTCCCGTCATGATAAACTAAACCTTAACGGTTTTCTCTGGTTATTTGCATATAAAATATAACTAACTGCAAAACAACACAAGAACATGAATGACTCAATCTACAATCGGTTATCATTCACCATCCCCATATCGTTACACTTTCCGTTAATAGGTAGGTACTATGTTTATCTTTTGTTCATAATATTACTATACCCGGTTGGCTAAACAAATAGTCTAGTATATGATTGAATACTAATATTGTAATACTATAAGATACTTTATTTGACTTTTAGTCTTGTTTTTATTCAAATGACCAATTTGACACTTTAAATTACACTACAAATTATGGTAGTCTCTTGATTTAGAATAACAATAATAATACTTTTCTATAATGCCTTTAAACAGACAATTCATCTTTTGTCAAGGAGTTTGAAATTAATAATACTTGTATCAACTTATTAGCTAGGTTGTTTGAATAGTTTCTGTATTGAATTAAAGAGTATAACAGTTAAGATTCTGAAATATTACTTTATCAATAATTCGAACTGACCTTGAGGGAATTCATGACTGTATCATTGAGTTAAAGTCAGATTCAAACACAAAGCCACACACACTCGTAACTTCTTATATCACCGTATCATATTGGTCTAACACTGAACTTTACATAATAATTATAGCCCCTTCCTACAACAAACCATGACGGTTATTAGATTCCATAACAGACGTAATTACGCTTAAAAGTTAGTTTATTCCTAATCCCGGTTTATCAAGTGTACCTACACCTACCTATAAGTCTATTCCCTGTGTTTGTACAAATTATACCCATTTAGACTAATTGTGTGGTGTGTTATGTCCCTAACTATTTTAATAAAGATTACAGGTGAGTCAAGCCTGATTTTGGCGTACCTAAGACCCGTGTTTTGTCACAAGAACAACGACCGTAGTCTGGGATGTTGCCTCATGACGACCCTACATATGTATTGTGTGCATAAATAAATATATAATTATATAAGACTGAGCTGTTGACTTCAATAAATGTGACTAGGTCAAACTATTGGGTATCAACACTCAGATGGCTTTTTCGACCCTGAAACTCAGGTAAAGTCGAAAGCTGTCCCGCCATTTTGGATTATCAGCAAACTAGCTAAAAGTGGTCACGAGCTTAGTTAACACCGTCAGGTCTCCACTCGTGGCTGCCACATCGACAGACTTACCTATTGGGATTCCCTAGCTATTCCTATGGCCTCAGCCCCTAGCCCTAGCCTAACCTTTTATACCTACTATCCCCATTCGAACTCCTAAAACAACATCTCGCGATAGGAATGGCCGTTGAGCAGACTCACTCGAACGAACTACGCTTCATATCTAGATAATCAGCGAAGCCAGGAAAGGAGTCTTGCTACCATTCCAACAAGATGCTGTTAACGCGACATTTCAACCAATGTTCGAGCTAAAATTTCACTAAAGAATCATGATTTTACACAAATGCAACGCGATTTTATCAATTATAATGAATTAACACGAATTTCGATATAAGAAAATCATTTCAATCAATTCACAAAGCAAAGTTTCACTAGTTTACCACAAATTTTCCAAAATCCCGCTTGGTAACCCGCACTCAGTTGTTCCCCGTTAGCTATCCCCGAAGAAAGTGAACGAGGATCGCGCCAAATCCCAACTTTCTCACAATTTTCGCGGTCTAATTCGGCGGGAGTCTCCTTTGCACCAATCAGCGTCTTCTAAATCCTCTTTTTAATTCCTACAAACCCCGCAATATTTCTAGACCAATCCAGTACTGCTTCCCAATGCTCGCAACTTAATAAATATATTTTTTTTTAATTATTAATATTAACTCCCTGTGAGAAATATTCACTTTATACAATTTAAAATGCCTAACTGAATTAACTTTCCTTCTCTTTACTTCAATTCACCTTTTTTTGTAATTCATTCTATTTATTTACCATTATAAATAACTTCCAAACCGGAAACTATCTAAACATCTATCAATATCCCCAACCTAACAAAATATACCAAGTATTTCTTTCCTTCCCTTTTTTTTTAATAATATTATTTAATAATAAAAACCCTTTTGTACAACCAATTTAAAACATTAAATTAAATTAGAATTCCTTATTATTAGAATATCTCTTCAAATAGTATAATTATATCGATTTAAAACCATCATAATCTGATAAGAACAGCGCCATCTACCAGAAACCCGTATTATTATTTAGACTAGTCAATATGATGATGCAATATGAAAAACCCTATCTTTCATTACATTTATCAACAATCCAATTTCATTTATTAGCTTTTCCTCTAAAACAGATTATTTCATGAATCGTATTGCAACAAACCTTTGTTATTTTAATTCTAAATATTAATTTTATTATTGATAACAGCGCCATCTCTTAGAAATCGATTTATTACTTATAAAGACATGTGACGTTCTGTCTCGTTACGATCTGATAAGAATAGCGCCATCTACCAGAAACCCGTATTATTATTTAGACTAGTCAATATGATGATGCAATATGAAAAACCCTATCTTTCATTACATTTATCAACAATCCAATTTCATTTATTAGCTTTTCCTCTAAAACAGATTATTTCATGAATCGTATTGCAACAAACCTTTGTTATTTTAATTCTAAATATTAATTTTATTATTGATAACAGCGCCATCTCTTAGAAATCGATTTATTACTTATAAAGACATGTGACGTTCTGTCTCGTTACAATCTGATAAGAATAGCGCCATCTACCAGAAATCCGTATTATTACTTAGACTAGTCAATATGATGATGCAATATGAAAAACCCTATCTTTCATTACATTTATCAACAATCCAATTTCATTTATTAGCTTTTCCTCTAAAACAGATTATTTCATGAATCGTATTGCAACAAACCTTTGTTATTTTAATTCTAAATATTAATTTTATTATTGATAACAGCGCCATCTCTTAGAAATCGATTTATTACTTATAAAGACATGTGACGTTCTGTCTCGTTACACCACGAACAAAAAAAACTCCATTCTCTTAAAGTAATATCGTTATAAAAAACGAACACCTAAGTGAATCAATAAATCATGTAAAAAATCACTGGTGGTTTCTGTCCTACCATACACAAAATGATTAGGCCAAAATGTTTCAAAGACATTCCAATCGAAATGGTCGGAGCTTGTTCCAGGGCGCATCGACAGCCTATAATTTGTGCATCCACATCGACACGTAATTAGGGGGAACGTGACGCACCATGTTGCGCATTCTCACATGGACACGGCAAGGACAAAACACGTAATTTTGACCCATTAATGTGACCGCAAAATGACTTCAGTCACACCGAAGTCGATGCGGAAACGGCTCGCCTGAATTATACAGAGAAGGTATGAGTAGTATGGCTAGTTTTAGGCATGGTTAAAGTGTGGTTTTTAAAGAAAATGCAGGAGGTTTAGAGATTAAGAGTTCTGAAATTGTTAGAGTTTATAATGTAGGACAATCGATGAACCTCTAGCGCGCCTCTTACATATGTCTCTCCATTTTCGTCTTCAAACGGTGAGAAACAGGTGACCAGGGGAGGAACAGGTTATAATTTAATCGTAATGAAACATTGACGTGGTGTGATTGTTGGTTAATGTGAATTGTACAATACAATCAACAATATTGTGAATGCCGCAAGACTCTAGATATCAATTGTATATTTTTTTCTGTATTCCTGTTATGTACATGCCATGAAGATATCTGAATTAATAATGGTTTTTGGAGCATTTTCATGAACCATTCCTAAGTATTTATATCTATGTGTCTTATAATCATGTTAATTTATGGACAGTCACACATTAAGCTTAAACTAGGCATAGAGAATTTGTAACTGAGAAAGTCGTTTTATTTTAACATATTTATATAATGTTAGTAGGTGAGCTGACGATGATAACGATTCATATTTGCCTTAGCATGCTTCATCATCACCATCACGCAACATTTATATGTATCACCTTAGCTCTTCCACCTACCCCTAAAATGTGTTAAACTACTTTTGAAGTAGACTGTACCTACTACAAATATATTTTAAAACACGTTAAATATAGAACAAAGATTCTACGAAAAAAAAAAGGCTTTCATCAAATTTATATAAACTGCTGATTCAGATGAAACTCGATGGTTGTTACAGACATTTTTAGACTGTTAGCTTAGTCCTGCCTGACAGACGTTAACATCTAACATAAAAAGATCAATTTGTTACATTTCGGTGTTACACACGACGATTGATAAAAACATTTTTAAGTTACAACTAAGAGCTTTTCATCATTTGTGTCTATTTATTATCCTAATAATTGGTTCCCGCGTTTCAATACTTCTTATGACCTGTGGTTTGTGATTACGTGAATATCCGGTCCTTTTTGAGATACAAAATTAAATAACTGTGGACCCATACGACATTTATCAACCTGTCCATAAGCAGATAATCTTTGGATATACCAAAAAAAATTAAATCGCAGATGTTTCGTTATTTTAAAATAACATTTTTATAACCGGCATTAGACACTACCTGTTAAACAAAATTACGAGAAAAACAACTCAAACAAGAGGCCGACGTTCCGTCTGCCTCGCGCGCTCAAAACAAATAAAATATAAAAAGGTGAGCGATGCATTAAGTGCATATAAACATGTTGCCTTAGTGTCAATATTTGCGGCTGTTTTCCCATGGGAACTCCGCTTGCGAGCGCGGCTCTACGCTAAATCACTTCGGCGACGACTAAAGCATACAGTTTTCTTTTTTGCTATTGAAATGTCACTTTTATCATGTTCCGCAAGATTTAAAATCACTTAAAAGATGAATCTTATTCCTTTGTGAACATAATTAACAGCAATCTATTTTGCAATGCAAATTTTAATCATATTTGCTGTTTGTGAATGTAGGATATTTGATTATTTAATGTGAAACGAAAAAGTGTTCGATTACTCAAGTCTTCTCTATAGCTACTAAGAAGCATATAAAATGCATAGCGTTGGTAGAGCCCTGGCGATGATCACGAATATTTGTCGAGTGATGTCAGGAGCCAACATAAACCGAGATAAGGTAATTGTAAATGCGTGTAGCTGTCCCTGGGATATATTGCTACACAACGACACTGTACCCACTGCACCCTGCTCATATATTTTTGCGGCCGAAATTTTCTTAATATATTATTCAGCATAAATATTCAAAGAAAATATATCTCAAAGTTGTTTCATTTGCCCTATAGACAAATACCGAAAAGGTCAACGACATAAATGAGAACGGCGTAGATGAATAAAAAATTGAATATTTTAATAGCTGTTTCTAATTAGCGGCGGTTACCGTTTTTACTCAAAGTACTATACGTCTGATTTGTGATAAATATTAAATGAAGTATTCTATTCATTATTGGGTATTTTTATTGGGTTCTGAGATAACAATCGTTCGAAATGAGTAAGACGATGACAATAATCGGTTCATGTATCAGTGTAGAACTGTAGACGCGCGACATGTGTACACGCGGCCACGCGGGCGGCGCAGGCGCACGGTGCCCAGGTACCTGTGATGGAATGCCCGATACGCTTCTATAATGATGTTAAAACAAACTGTTAGGTTGTCATTAACGCGACTCAGCGCCCAAATGGGGGAGGCCCATTATAAAAATTTGTCCCATCCGTTTCGGCCCAAATTTATGGTTATCGAGTTGCCCCGTTTTTCTTGGGCCATCGAAATTTTATTGCCTGAAGATTAGAGTGGGAACACTGATAACAATGTTTTAGGAGTGGATTTGTGTCATTTACGATGTCGCCGATGAATGAGGGCAATCAAATGTCATTTCATTTCTTTGGAACATGTACCTACCTAGTTATTATATCGAATCTATTGGCAGTTATTACGGGTCTTTATAAACGGGTTAATCTCAATAAAATTTATATAACATTATCTGAATTAATTTTATAACGGGGTAATATTTCAACTCGCGAGAATACTTAGTTTGATATTCATGAATCGCGATATAGATAGGAATTATCTCAGTACATTGAATTGTAATACGCTCATTACTTTGAGAGTTTACCTGAGTATAGTGAAGTGTAATCTCGTATACATTATTTTGATATAATATATTGGTTTATTAACAAGTGACATAACTAATGACAGGTTAATAAAGCACAGACAATTACACAACTATGTCTTTCATGCAGAAAAAGAAAACTCGAACGATTGCCCAATTAATAAGAAAGTGTCTAATAGATATTGATATTCATTGATATTCTTTTAGAACCGCGCGTATCACGTAACACAGGAGCTGCTGGTTTGCTCATAATGTATTGTATTTTATGTTCGTGGCCTGCGGTATGCAAAACTCGCCTTCGATAATCTTGCGTACGCCAATACAAAGTTAATTTTACCGTTCGTCAATCATATGTGAGGTATAATATAGACCTTATTGCCTGTACATAAGAAGCATGTGAGTTGATTTTCTCGTTGGTTGGAACTTCATCAGTATGTATTTATGTGGTTGTGCTGTAGATACTGGTCCTCGTCGGCGGGACAGCGTCAATAACTTATTATTTCTGCAAATATTCCAGTGTCATACGAATGCGGTGGGATTATGATTTTAAAACGGCATTACCTACTTCGAATACAATGTTGAATAAATATTTTATCTTAAACATCATTAGGTATTGTAGGGAAGTCATTGTAAAACTCTATGTCACATAACTCACACATGTTAAAACATAAGATCATGAAATACAAAATATGATATATTATTATATTATATAGATATCATTTTTTATATTTCAAGTTCCTATGTTGATCCCTAAAGTTTATAAACGTGAAATAATTTCGAACCCCGAATACTCGAACGGCAAACATTTTAATTGTAGGTAATCTATTCACGCAAAATGAGCTCTTAGTGCCTTGAAGCCTGGCCGTGTTTTACTATGTCTTGGGTTTCAGTAAGTTAATAACGGGCACCAAAAGCTGATGGTACGTTCCAACCATCTTCTGTATCAAAATTAGGGTGTTTTTAATTCCAATAAGCTCGTCCATAAAAATACATCCTAATTTTAATATGTAGAGAGATAAAAGGCACAAAATGCAGCATAAGACATCTTTTAGCAATCGTTATGTGTAGGTTTAAGACGATGAAATTCACGATTACGATAAAAATTATAAATAAAATATCGCGTCTCGACGGGAGCACTACCGCGCCCCCAGAATATTGAATATGGTCGATTATTTTTTTGTGTTACAAAAGAATCACATAGCATTAAAACAACATATGAGCATATTGCTCGTTTTTTTCAATTCGTTTTCAAATTACAGTTATTAATAAATCTGTTGGAAGCTCTAGGAAATATAGGCTCACTGACGTTTGGTCGAGGAAGCGCCTTAATTGCATTTAAGTAATATTTTCTTTTTACCATTTTCGCTGAACACTTTAAGTGCTTATTTATCTTATATTGCAAATTGTGTTAATGGCTAAGGCACTACTAGATACTTCATCCATTAAGAGAATTTGCAATTAACATACAAAATAAACATAGGTAAGTAATTTGTTCAACGGAGAAAATTAACATTGAGACAGGTTTGTAATTATAGAACGGACACTAGACAGAGTATTTCAATAATTAAAACAGCCTTTTACAAACAAGATTCAATTTATAACAATCTCTGGAAGTAAATGATTAACTCGGTGTTTCAATGGTAGTGAATGCAATTACTGTGCATGAGGTTCGGTGTTCGTTTCCCTGCTTGGAAGTGTCATTGAACTTTATTGTAGGATTATTTTTACAATTTATGAGCCTGGAAAAAGTGTCTAGTAGTAGGCAAACTGTATTTATCATCATCTGTAATTGTTGCCAAAATATTTTTTTTTAGTTTTGCCTTATCCTTCGTATAAGTAATTATTGACTTTGGCATAGCAATGGTGAGTCTGGCTGCTGTGCACAAGGTGCCAGATGCGATTCTCACATCGGGCAAAACGTATTACATATTTGTTTTTTTTTTTAAACATCGCTATATACGAAGCAGTGGGTAAGTGTTGATCACCAGTGTCGCCGTTATCACGCGGCCACTTTGATTGTTTCGTTGGTCCCTGTCGCATTGACAGCATGACGAATGACTCGATGCAACCCATAGATAATAACAAAAACTTGTCCACTACTAACCCTGTCGGTGTCCTGTCAACGTCAAAAAACAAATAAGTCCTAATGATCGATCGTTAGAGCACAGTTTTGGGGCCTTTAAAACACGAGTTATCTCGAGTTAGCCGATGAAGTACGAGCACCTACCTGTTAAAAGGTGGCTAAATTTGTCAGCCGACGCGATAGATTCCATCGGGCTTACGTGTCACTGAGCGAAGTGAGTTTTTCATGTCACTAGCCTTACCTGGCGAGTTGCGGGCCACTAGCAATCTTGTGTGACAACATTAATTTCCATTTAGACGAGGAAAAGCTTACAAACATCAGCTATGAAATGTATTGGTATTGAAGAGACAGTTGCCATCTTTATTTTAATCTGAATATTGTTAAAAAGGCTAAATATGAAATACCTAATAGTTTGATCATATGAGGCAACATCTCCAATTTTTATATCGTAACTTGGAAAAGCCGAATCGATGGTGTATCCATACGAAGTTCGAATGTTACGCACAATTCCAAGTTTAATTTTAAAGCTGACCCAAATGGTAGGTACCTATAACTGATTTTTTTTGTTAGAAAATTCTTAGTACCTTGCCGAATACAGCTCAGTAAAGGTAAACGGGAATACTTCTTATCTGCTTCTGTTCGTAAGTTGTAAATACTTCACGAGCTTCCTCTATAGTCTATTGCAATGACAGTAGAGGATGGTCTAGACTACTGGCCCGTGTACAAAAATGATGGGTCATTTGAACCACCAGGTGACCTTTATAGAACGATATAAGAGCATAAAATAATAAGATTCAGCACTATGCCGTCACTTGTAAGCTGTCCAACTGAGTGCAGGGAAGAAGAGGGGGTTGTAACCCACGATTACTTCACCATGTCGCATGATTTTTGTACGGCGTTGCGGAATAATGGATTAGAGGCAGTATTGAAATATTATGAAACTGATGCCGTACAAAATCAAATGACCAAATTTACCCTGGTAATGTCGGAAAATAAAATAAAAATTCCGACTTTGTGGCTCACCATTTTTTGTACAGCACTACGCGTTTGCTTGTTATTTTTCATGGATCTATCGATGGTAAGAATGCCGTACAAAAATATATGACCAAAATGTACTCACTCTACCTGTACTTTGTACCTGTACTCACCTGCACTCAGTTGGACAGCTTACAAGTGACGGCATAGTGCTGAATCTTATTATTTTATGTTCTTATATCGTTCTATATAGGTCACCTGGTGGTTCAAATGACCCATCATTTTTGTACACGGGCCAGTAGTCTAGTCGTGAAGTATGTAAATTGCAAATTGCTTCTGATTTGCTTTTTTATCCATCAATTTCGTCCATCAAAAACATACGTATACGCCATACACTTAGTAGACAACAGCTAGCAGATATTTACATCAAAATTAAAGCGATTCGTGATTGAACTGTACATAAATAGTAATTATAAATCGTAATATATACTATTACGGGTACATAAATAGTCTGATTAGTAGATATAGAATATGAATACAAATTGCTTACAACTATTTAACATGGCATTGCATATTCATTAAATAACTTATGGGACTTCGACGAACATCCCCGTGACCAAAGTCCCAGGTGGTCGGTGGTTATGCATAAACTAAATTATTCATACAAGTAAATGTGGATAATTCAAGCTAATAAAACAAGTGCTCGTATACTTAATATTCATATTTATGTAAAATACCGTAGGTAGGTACCTGCTCCTAAATTATTTAGTAACTAGCTGTTGCCTGCGAATCCGCCCGCGTGGAATTCTGATTCCCGTTTTCAAGTAGCCAGGAATAGGGTCGGAATGACAGTGGATAAGCTTGAAACTTCTGATACAGGTGTATTTTAATTAATAGAAGATTAAGTGAATAATTGAACTTTCATCATAAATTGCGCGGCGCGGCGCGGCGGTGCGATCCTCCCCTTTTCCGGGGTTTGATGGGTACATCGTGCTACCCAGCCATCAGCTTGGTCAGTCGGGGTACGAGGAATAGGCCCTTACACCCTGGTATCATCTGAAAACCCAAGACGGTGCGCGGTTTTAGTCGGTTTGAGTCCGACATAACCCACCCGACGGGGTGGAGTTTCGCTGGGGTTTTCGCACGAAAAAAGGCGTGTGTAAATCGATAGTTACTTCCAGTTAAGTTATTATGTCAATGCAAAAGTTCTATTTGCATTATTTATCGTCTGTGGTTACGAGCGTGGCTAACAATCTAGGCTAAAAATAGATGCTAATACTTAGAACTAAAGCACCACTTATATTTTACTTAACTGTTTGTCAGTATATTTATAGTAAGACCATAACTATTCACAGTAGTATGTATACTATTGTGCATATTTATGCAAATGTCCATTATTGTGTACATTAATGCACAACTTATTTGCAATGAAAACTACTTGGGTCGATAATTTAGATCCTTAAATACATCTCGAATTCTAGGTATCCGGCTTCTTTGGTGGCTTAGTTGTAAAGCGGTCGACTGCTACACAGGGGGTAAGGGTTCAATTCCCACTCAGTGCCATTGGTCGTGTGTCGAACTGAATGTTATATTCTTTTATAAAGGATTTAAAACCGTTCGTGTCTATAAAATATTAAAACTATATCATAGAATAGATACAGACGCTATAGTTTTATTCTTAAAAATACCCAAAATAGTGATAGAGAACTCTCGACAAATCTACTCGATTAGAATGACAAATGTATGGGATTTGACGTATATGACATCTATGTCATAAATGTCAAATCACATACATTCGTCATTCTACGGCCAACGAATTGCCACATGTCTAGTGGGGCTGGCGTAACATTTTCTATATGGGGGGGAGGGGGGGGGGGGGGCGAACGATATGCAGTTATGCACTCTATAATACTCGGCTGATGATGATAGATTATTTTAAAGATATGAGTGCGACACAGCGTGATAATAAAGTTCCTTGAAAACAATTCGTTGTTCTCATAATATTAACATTCACATTCACAGTATAAAATCACATTGTTTTTTAAATGTTAAAATTGGGCGCAAAACAATAAATATAAATGTATATTATAGTAAAGGCTGTTTCTAGGTCGATATCTAGCTTAGCTGTAGTCGCTAGTGGCGAAGGTTCCACTTCAACAGGCGCCCATCAATCAAGGGTTCGTATAAACGCCACGCATATCGTATCCGTATTGCGGTATTAATGGAAGTCATTACTTCTATGAATGCCATGACAACTCGCCGTGATTGTACTTTTATATAGATCAGTATGAAAGGTACAATCATGACGAGCTGCCTTGATCATAGAGAGAATAACAATACGATCACGTCTCTGTCTCGTTCGGGTAGGCATCATCAATATCTTTCCCCTTACTGCGATCCTAGTACCTATATGTCTTCCGCTTTTTCTACTTTCATAATAATTATTGTTTTCATACATCTTTATAATATAATTTTTATATTCAATCAACTGGATTGTAGGTCGTACACAATGATAATTAAATACATAATTCAATTTATCATTATTTATGACCGGTCATAAATTCTATTATCAGTGTAACTACCATTAAAGTCCTTTCCTCGCGGGTAATCATTGCAAGCAATTATCTCTTTGGTTTCTAGACTCACTGGACCCTTTACGTTTGTAAAACTTTTACCCTTTTTTGCTGTGAAATTCCCCTTGGGTACCTCACCAGGGCTAGCGGTGAAGTGTCATTTCATCCTCTGAGCCTTTTCTCAATTCAGTTGGGGTCAGCTTTCAGTCTGACTACGAACTTTTATGTGAGCGACGACCATCTGACTTTCACAAACCACTAGCAAAATCGAAGTTCATAACAAGCAGCTTATGTGCTATTCCAGACTATAATGTATTTCTATGTATTCTACTGATGCATTCGTCAATTGCAAATTAGCAAATGGAAGGTGGGATGTTGGTCCAGCTAGGTAAACTAACGAGTGACGACCTAAAAAGGTAGCTAAGATAGACTGGATGCGCAAGGTGGATGACTGGAGACTTTGGCGCACATTGGGACTGACCTTTTGTAATATGGGGGTTGTTTAATGGAGTACGTAAGTTGTAAGTCCATGTAACTATCTACTTTCTCAGTCAGGTAATAAAAACATAAGTAAATGTTTCAAAATCTAGTTCATATAGATAACTTTATTAATAAATACAGTCAGGTCAATGCATCAACTGTAAGTAAATAATCTGAAGAGGTATTTTAAAACAGGTTTATTACTGTTCCTACTGCATTGGATGACAAGTCTTTCTAAGAAAGACGAGTAGGATTTCAACTATTCTTTACAGTGACACAAAATCAATCGATTCTTGTACAGTTACACTGGCTGGATGTATGGCATGTGAGAAATGTCGCCGAGAGTATATCAAATGTTAGCCCAAGCTATCGGATGATGGAGGCATTCCGTCGCGGGATTGAACCGCACGCGCGGCGAGCGGCAGAAATGTGGCCGCAACATGATCCGGCGCACCCGCGCCCGCGCGGCCGCAAGGTCGGCTACTGCACTGCGCATGCGTGACCTAGCCGCCGCACCCCTCGCACCCTCTGTGCCACCGTCTCCGATGCACTTTTCTTTTATGATTCCATTAAAGTTCCTTGTATGGTGAAGACAACATAGAGACACCTTCATGCTGTATCCTCAAGATGTACCACAAAGTGCCAATTTTTTATAGATTTCTTGTGTCCCTAAATTATATTATTTTAAATTACTTAGGTGGCAGAGAAGCACACGGCCCACCTAATGGAAAATGGTTACCGTGGTCTATTGGACGTGTGCAACACCAAGGGAGTCACAGTCGCGCTGCCGACCCTGTAAGAACAGAGAGTTTCTATGCCGTCAGTGCAGAAGACAAATCATGACAAGCCTTAGGTCTTTCCACTGACAGCACAAAAACTGTCCTGTGAGCTCTGGCTACCATACTCACCACCGGAAACACAACACGAGGTTATTATTACCGCGGTATTCTGTACGGCGGACGTACTTCCAATGTCAGACTGCTTAATTGGGATGGGAATACCGTCGTGTCCTACCCCATCAAATGTGCAGATAATATTTTTTTTATGAAATATTCTCCTCCGAAGACGGGTAGCCAGTAGTATTATAATATGCTCGTAGTATCGGACTGAGTATGACGACATAACAGGCAATACCTAATTAGTTATAGCTCTACGCAGCCACTGCACTGGCACCGAGAGGTCTCGTGATAGGTGATAAGTTATATTGGACATTGTTCTTGGTAAAATAAAAATAAACTGTTAAGAACGTTGAAAGATACAGCCAACATGTGTACTCGTACCTATCAGCAGTCAGTAAATTATAAATTCACTATCTTAATGTGCGTAATTTAAAACAAGTTATTGATTTTAAACAGTGGAGGAAAATCACACGGAAATCTTGCATTCCTTTATAATTTTATTATAATATCTATAGAATAATTGTTTTAATTTTACCTTTGTATATACCGGTAAGGCAGGGAAGCTCACTGCTACAGTTATAATTATTTAAGAGATACGATTTGACGTTTAAGTCTAGGGTTGGAGTGTCTCAAATCAATTGTCAGAATAATCGATTCAGGTAACAAAAGATTAATCGCAACGTTGCCCGAATGTAACTTTTGTAACATTGTAATTTGTAAATAAATAAAACTATTCGTCATGTCATAACTACCCCACCGCGCTATATAATTATCCGATAGGATTTTCATACCATAAAAAACCTTACTTTTTCCCCAATATGTAACTTTTTAAGCTATCTTGTTTACATTTACATTAGACTATCTGGCCCTGGCAACACTGATTAATCATTTAATATACCTATCTAGTATTGATATTAGGATTAGTACCTCTATGTGTTAGGCTTAATGAAAACATGGGTATCATTATTATACCTCTTTATTCCTTGAAAAATCTAGTAAGATACTATATTTTTAAATTCATATACCTACTTACAATAAAAAAACATATATTTAAAAATATAAAATACAATGCCCAACGGTACCTATAGGGTACAGGGACCACGCCTCACAATACGTGCCGTGTCGAAGAATACCGCCTTCTGCATCAAGGTTCTCAATACGGATGTTTAAATATTTTTTTTATGTTTGTACGGTCATAGCTCCGTCTTGCGCAGACGGATTTGCAAAATTCTTTTTTTGTTCAGCAGTACAGTATTCCGGATTGGTCCCATTTAAATTTCGTAAAGATCTGATGATGGGTTTCCGAGATTAGATCAAGGAACTCTTAAAAAAATACCAGGAAATCAGCCGCGATTGAACATCATGCCTGAATCCTTCGAGGGGGTTCGCAGAATTGTTCAGAATATTCAGCTATAATAATACATATAAGCAATTGAAGTTTGTAACAATAAAACTTAAATAATTTAGAGAGATTTTTTAGATTTGTACAAAATCTATTAAGACAGAAAAGCGAATCCACCTTTTTTATTGGCAACTGGCAATTTAAAATGAAGATTTTAAATGGTTCGTGCGAAAAATGTTAGAAACGAAAAATACAGAATATTATGGTTACATTTTTTTTGTCCGATAGTGCACATGCGCGAACATTTCCCTCCACGCCGGTTTAGGTTCAAGACATGTGTCCAGCCAGTACTATAATTACTATACCATAAACGCAACGAATAGAGGAGAACATAATGGAGGTTCCATACGATCAAAATGTAATAAAAAAAGTTCTACTCTGCCGGGAACCGCGCGGCTCCGTAAAAATTGAAACATAAAAATTTGCCTTGCCTTGCCTTGGCCTCAGATGCAATTAGGAAAATACATCTCCATGCGCATGATGATGATGATAGGCAAAATAATCTAAGAGGTGCATTTTCACAATCAATCTAATATAATCTAGTATTGTTGTCTCTAGTAGATATGCGATACGGCAAAAGTAAAATCTATACAATATTTTGATTTGTATTACTTAGAAGAAACATGAGAGGATAAAAAGAAATAGGTACAAAATATTACAAAAGTTACATTCTGGCAACGCCGACCATAAACGTAACGAGTTGACATAAACTCCATACGATTAAAATGTAACAACCATAGAGAACACAGCCGCAACACTCAAATGAAAAAATAAGAACGATATGACGTAGCTGTCACACGAGATTTCGAAAAATGAAGAATCACGTCTTATTTTAAATTATTTGTAGCAATTCGTAAAATATTTGTAGTAATTTAAAGTGACATATGTCACACTATATTTTTTACATTTACTATTATAAGTTATTACGTATTTAGAAATGGTTCAACTTAATTTATAACAGTTTCATGTATCGTTTCAATAGTGCCTAGTTACCATCCATGAATCCAGAGATCTGTCAAATCGTATCTCTTAAATAATTTCAAGTGTAAGTCTATCATCATGTCGTATGGCTTTTGCTCGAGTCCAGTTTTGGCGAAGCCAGTCTATTGCTGCTGGTGTGAGGTCATGTAGCTCACGCATTGCTCCAGGGAAACGACGGAGTGGACACTCCTCTGCTATATGCATCGTTGTCTGCTTTGGAGCTCCACAATCACAGTCCGGCGCTTTAAGTCCCCACTTGTAAAGATGGTAGTTGCATCTCCCGTATCCAGTTCTGAACCGGTTGACCCTTGACCGGGCGGCTTAGTGGTGGGGTCAGGTACCAGGTCCTTCCAGGGATGGTGCTACATCTATGAATGCCCCTCAATCTTTTTCGCTTATTTTTTTCTTCCTACAGTCCCGAGTCCTTTAAGCGAGGCGTGAAAAGCATCTGATGAGGCCGTCAAGCTGAGTGCTGTAACTGTAACGATGTGGTACGTGTCTATAATGGTGACCCTCTTTCCAGAGATTATGCCTTTAGCTTACCATCAGGCGAGGAGAAGACAAATTGACGTGTCCTATATTAAAAAAAAATGTAACTAGAATCGAAGAGCGAATCCCAATCAATGACACCTGGCATCCCCCGAAATTGCTTTGCGACAGGACTTCAAGTTTAGATTTAGGTGGGCGAAGTCGGTGACATAGATATAGCAGGTAGGTAGAAAAACTGAATAGCGAAGTGTAATTAGGGGAAGAAACAATTATGAGGTCAAGTAAAGGCTTGCAAGGAAACTCTCTTGTAGTTAAGCGATACCTATTTATCGGGGAAATCCAATTCTTTCAAAGGAATTAGGTACTGAGAATTTTTGTTTCAGTATCAATCAATCAATATAATATCACTAGTCCTTTAAGGTATGAGTGTGTGTCTGTGTGCAAGTAATTACAAAAGACGTAATAGACGTTGAAATGTTCAAATGATTTCCATATTACATTGATATCATTTGAACTAACACGCAATATACAGTGGAAGAGTAACAGCAATAAGATTTAAAGCTTCCTCGGCTTAGAGAAAAGAAAGTTAAAGTACAGATAAACATGCAATTAATATGTGTAATAAAATGAAGTTACTGAAGTTAGATTTCTCGACATACCTCGACTAGGAATACGCTTGTATCCTACTTAGTAAACACAACATAAATCAAGTAATGTACCATTTAATGGTTGTTATAGTGGAACGATTAAGTGCCATGATGCCTAATCTGCAATGCGTTAAGTATAAACACATAAACGTGTTGGTTTACCGTGCTCGTAAATACGTATTATAATAAGGTGTGGTACTCATATTATCAATGCTCATTGTATAGGTACATTGCAAAATGAAGCACAGCGGAGCACGACGACATTCGTACTGAGTACCTATCTACCTCGTAATATTTCCTCCGGTTCACTTATGCAAATGCCGTATATTGACAAACAATATACTTGGAAATATATGAAGTGGTCGTATAAAAGTGACAGTGGCTGGGTGCGTACCATCATAACCTAAGGGTATTGCCACACTGCTTCGCTGGGCTATACCGAGCCCAATTCATTCTTGCTATCGCTTCAATATACAACACTATTTATGGATATTAAAAAAGTGACAGGTTCGCTATTTCTAGTCAAATGAACGTTTTACGACGATGCAAGGAAATAAACCAATACTAAAATATACTCGAGGCAAGTAAAATGTGAAGGTATCGTTTATTCACGGTAATATTTTTGAGAAAGTATTGGTGAAATTTTGTTCATACTGCTAAGGTGGCAAAGAGCCAATCTGATAGTGAGTGTTTACCAGCCCCCCTAGACAAGTGGCAATTCGTTGCTCGGCGTATGATGGAATAGAATGACAAATGTATAGGATTTGACGTTTTTGATATTCGTTGACACCTTTCAGATACGTCAAATCCCATACATTTGGCACTCTATTCCATCATACGCCGAGCAACGAATTACCACTTGTCTAGGGAGCTGTAACGTGATTGGTGTACAACAGATGTCAGTCAAATCCTGCTTCCTGTTGGAAATGAAAGGAAGATAATAATAAAGGAGAATTTAAAAAGGAGAGTTGTGAAAGTCCATTGATTTTTCATAATGACCTTCCATGTTAGACAGAGACTTAGGTTCTTCTTCTTCTCCTTTTGGATCTTTCATTCTTTCTATATTCAATCCATCGTTTGGCGTCTACCATCATCTGGTAAACAGCTAGTGTGAAGTCCAGGAGATGAAGGCGTCAGTACAGATGCTTATGAAAGCTGAAACGGTGGTCTTCAGTTTGGCGACCATGACAGATGCTTTTTTCGCCCCAATTAAAGAAGCTAGGTTTATAGACAGAAGGGAACATGTGTGGGGTTGTGCATTCTAGTTTTTCATTGCAGACATTGCAGACAAATCAAAAACTGATATGTCAATGCCACAGCTTCCTTGGATAAGAATGCTAAAGAGTCTTTCATAATACTTAAAAGGATATTGGTCTTCCTAGTAATTTACGTCATTATAGTCAATTATCGTTCAAAACAATATTATATTTGTAACATAACAGTACATTAATCATAACGCACTGATTTTATGACATATTTATACTTGCGGGGCTTTTGTATGCGATTACTTTAAGTGGAGCAAAACATTGTCTTTAGTAAACATTTATATAAATAAGTAAAATTGAAGAGTATGTTGGTAGAGGTAAACAGCTTTGTAATGAATGTGTACGTATGTGTACATACTGAACATGGTACTTAACTGCGACATCACAGAAAGACAGACAGTGTGTCTGACGCGGAATAAGCCGTTACTTAGCAGACAGAAGTCTGTTAAAAGTAGATTCTCCGAAGTGGTTGGACAGATTTTCATGAGATTTTCACTCTTAGATAGCTAATTTCATAATGTGTTATGTAGGCTACTTTCATTTTTTTTTTAATAACATTTTTAAACCCATGAAATTGTAAACAACCGCGAATGAAGGCGCGGATAATAGCAAGTAAATAATAAAATAAACGTCATTCAAGTTTGTTTACATTCTGCTGGAAGTAGAAAACAACAGCGAGCTATAATCGGCGACAACAAGACTCGAGTGCCCGTCGAACTGTGCCTCTCGCGTTTATCGCAGAGACCTTTGGCTCGCTCGCGGGGCGCGGCACCTGCGAACTACGATAATGATTCTCGTAATATCCGTGATTTATGTTGGTGAATTAAAATGAAATGTCACTTAATTTAATCAACACTCCCCGCGGCGCGGTGGACATCTGCTCCAAACGCGGCGAAATAAACTCGGATGAATCACCTTGTTTTGCAGTACATTCTTGGAACTGATTAATAATTATATTAATTTATCTTGGTAATAAAACAATAATTAACAGTCAGTAGTCATACGAGCCGACGTATAAATTTCCTAATGTGAAACCTAGTGTAACATGATACCGAGATCAAACAGGTCGCTATTACACCTGGGCACCTGACGAGGCTCACGTCAACTATGGTAATAGACCAAACAAAATTACTTTTAATATTCCAAAAATATCGATTACTAATCTGCTTCGCGGTTGTATTTAAAAAATAATATGAAATCTGCTGTTGAAACGAGCACCACCCAGTTTTTGGTAATCATAAATATATCTCGTTGATGACTTCAACGGTTTGGTAATTCGTTTTTACAAATCCAGGCTTCCATTCCGCGAGCAGGTAGGACTTCATAAAGGATAGCCCGTCTGTGTGATATGCTGTCTTCTCCAAATAAGGGCAGGTCGTTGCTCCGTCGTCTTCTTTGTTTAAAAAAATAACACTTGTATGTAGGAACGTACGTGTACGGAAAATCAACTGCGAATTAATCACATGTAAAAGCCTTCGCTTTATGAATGTCTAAAGAAAATCGAAGGTTACATTGTGAAATCTGTTACTTAGATGTTAGATTCACATACGAGTTTTTATTGTAATAAAATGGGATGTTCTTAGTTCAATGTAATATTAATCTACTGAACAACTCCGGAACGGCAACCGGAAGGTTACATAAGCTTTAGAGGAACGATTAACTCCTGAAAGCTGTCGTCAGTTTATATTAATTGCCGATTAAGTTGATCATCGCAGTGATGATCAAATTCAGGGCAGATAATTAAGACCGATTATGTCAGATTCGGTCGTTAAACTAGTTGGTTAATGCCATTGTATTATCAATATGGATTTAATGTTGTATAAACATCAAAAGCCTCAAGTTACACGATATCGAGTGTCGTGACAGCACGGGGTCGAGCCTGCCAGGTGCGCTGCTTGGGACATTAATCGTGATACACCATCGTATAGATCACAATCAAAACCAGTTTTATTATTTTAAAGTTGTAAATGACGCAAGTGGAGGTGGTGCGCTCGCGCAGGTGGGACCGTGTACGGTAACATGGAGTGCGGTAACACCGCCGCGGAAAATGTACAACACTGTGTACAGTACTGTTTGCACTGTTATGCAAATCGTTAACACCCCTATACAATACAAATTTATATAATTTATAATTAATATGTTATGCATTTATTTCTTTATTACTATTCTATTTATATCAATTTCTATAAGTGTTAAACCTACTAACATACATACGTACAAATTATCCTACAATATTTTTATTGAATATTTTTTTTTTTACTTTTTTATCACTATACTGTGGTTTCTTGGTATTTTAATAGGAATACTGAAAAGTAGACTAGGTACGTAGTATTGATAAGCGCGTACCAAGTGCCTTGATAGCGTAGCTTAGTTCAAAGTTGAGCGACGTTGTGGGCCGTGTGTAGGCGTGCGCGCGACTCGGTCAGGCGGCTCGGCGTCGTCGCTCGGCGCCCTATCGTCTACCGACCGCCTATCATTATTCCCATCCAAACATTATTTACCACTCGACTTTTTTATCCTGAAGCCTTTTTTAACATACCTACATTAACTGCAGAACCACTTATCAGGTAGACAATTCGTGGGATGTTAATTTCGTTGGGCAAGCCTTTAGTGCTCGTATAGAAATCCGATAAGTACTTTAATTCTTCAGTTCGGTATATCATTAAGAAATAAAGCTCATTTATGAAATCGATTTCAATCAATATCTTATTCGAAAGGAATTTTAATGATACGTCCACCGACATACTGTATAAATAATCCCTGGACTCTATGAATGACGAAGCAAAAAGTTGGAATAAATTAGCCAACTATTAATTTGCAATAGGTACTTTTTCAATGGTCGCTGATATCCTTTTTTACATCGCAAAGAACGCGGATGAGGCAACGATATTTATTTATAAAGTCTCTGCATCGGTTGCAATAAGTAATCGACAGCAAGATTCCATTTATTCCTATCTGTTGGTTTTTCTGGTTCCAGTAACTCCCGCAATGAAACTCGCATTGCGACCGAGAGGAGCATCGCTCGCGACTTTTATTACTTGTGCAACCTGATATATAACATGTAGGTACCTATTTTACCTGTTACAAAGTTACAGGTTATGTATATTATGTCTTTCGATATATCGTGATCTTAAAGCATATTTTACATCTCCTCGGCAAGCGATTTATAAATTTTAATTGTAAAATACGTTTAGTACCTATACAGTCTAAAAAAGAAGTTGATGTAATACTCAAGCAATAGGCCAATAAACCTGTGTAGTTTATTGGACTCCGAATCAATTTACTTTGATAAAAAAACGTAACACCTGTGGAAGAGTTAGCTATATCCACGTTATGCTAACATTTTGATTTAGGTTCATTTGGAGCCATAACATAATAAAAAATAACCAACACAATAATGACGGTAGGCGAAATAGCTCTTAAATGGTTTTGTTTTGTGATCCCCCATTTAATTAATCCGTTCCGCTGCCAAATCACCTTCATAATAAAGTATTCATGACGTAAGCTAAGGAACACGCAGAATCGAAAACATTATTATTAACAGATTTTTTGATACAGCGAAATAATCGCTATATCAAAAAATCGGTGTAGCATTTCATCCATTTTGGACGATATACAGCAAAATTACTATTTTGAAACGGGTATCTATATTTTATGGTTCGTTTTTGAAATATGATATCGCGATATAAGCAAGAATATTTTTATTATTGACATTTATGGATTGGTAATTTATTTAAAAAAATAATAAGGATAAGATTGTGTATCTGATCTTTTTAAAATAAATGTGATGTTGGATTGCCACCTGGCGTTTTCCAGATAATGTCTGCCACGAAGGAAACTAGTTCAGATATCATGTTCCGTTGTGTTTTACTTGTATGTGCGTTGCGAAGCCTTCGAGGCTTGTCTGAGATGTAGGTGAGGGCATGCAACCAGCATGTAGAGTATATTCTGTGAAGATTCGCGGAAGCGGGGCGAGCGGCGTCCGCGCGTCTGCCCGCGCAACGCTGCACCTGCCGGCCCGCAGGCTATTTATAAACCAGACCGTACCTCCGACATAGAATAACTTAATCGCACAACCGCCAACTAACTTACAGTATTGAACCTACAAGGATAAGTACTTTTAATTCCTATAAATCGATTTCGATTACATGGTATTAGTTCCATATAGCTGCTCTAGCTATATGGAACTAATACCAAAGTAACTTCTATCATTTTGTATCTTTTCTATTAAGTTAACGAAATATATTTCATTCTTCTGTGTCTTTTACATTGGATGATAGCAACACTAACGATGCATTTAATTCATCTGTTAAAGATACATGTTCAGTGTATGACTTTAATTTTACATGGTCATTCACATCAATCGGGCTATTTACCATTTTGATTTGTTGTTTTGCGTATCCGAATTATAGGAGTCCCAAAATATCGGATAGGTACTCAGAACATTAAATCAACGTGTTAAATATTCCGATCTTCTAAATAACATGTGCATTGTCGTAATTGAATCAATTAGAGAAAAATATTGTAGTTTTGAAAAGCTATTCTAGATCTAAATTAAACATTTTACAGTATTTTCCTAGGTTCTGTAGAGATTAACTTTACACTGTTCATTCAATGGAGTGCCCCTTCTAGACATTACTTAGTGGCAGTGCGTGGAATGTACTGCCTACAATTCTATAGCATCCAAGACATTACTATTGTAGGCTTGTATACTGCACTTAGTACGTATACCCAATACTATATTGTTTATCAGCTTTTTGCGCAGCACCTCTGTCAATAATTTTCCTTAATGTCTTTATTTATCTACATAACAAGAATAGTTACAATTTCCTTTAGTAAACAAAGCAGAGCACAGGTGTGAGCTTTTGGAGATGTCCGTTAATGATGTGGTGCGAGGCAGGCTACCAGTACTTGAATAAATATTATTTTTAACGATCAGTGCAGCCGGTATTTGTGCACTATGTGTTCAACATGTTTACGTAACAGTGTTCTGATGTCGGGAACAGTTTGCCGCCGCGGCCGAAGTCGGTAAACACACCAAACGGTCTTCACCACACGACAAACCAGCCTGATATTTGCTCACCGGTCGGTCGCTGTGTACGAGGCTAGGCCAACCGCGTTCCTACATTATTAGACAAATCGCGACCTAATATTCATTTCCTCTATCGAGCTCAGATAAACTGTGATGGACTTTTTCACTTACAGATTATAATAATGTTGATTATACTGTTTTCTCAAACAACGTTAGCTATTAGATGTCATTGTCCTCAAGATATGTTATGCATAGTATAAAACTGTGTATTAAGAAACCTTTTGTCTCTGATTTTGTATATTAAATATTTATTTAATAAAGAATGGATACGTACAGATGGCATTTTTTGTGTGCGAGCGCTGAAAGGGCGGTGACCTTATTGTTTGAAAAGTAGAGTGATGAACTTATGACGCAGGCAGGTCGGTAGGTAGGTAGGTATACACTTGTTCCTTTAGTGCAGTTTCTATAAACACAATACCACTTGACCTGCAGTATAAACACGATATGACTGATTTTTTACCATCGTGTACGTGAAGTAAAAAGGGCAGTAGTGTAATTGTCATCATGCTTACAAATGGTGGGATCAGATTTCGTATTACATCCAGTATCCAATGTTACTACGAATCAATGTGAAAGTTAGTGAAGCTGTTTGGATGTTTATAAAGCTCACTCTCAATCACTCTCAAAAGGTCGAATAGATCTGGCTGAAATTTGGTACTCACATAGATATCCATAGGTTAAAGGAGACAACATCTACTAATAACATAAAACCTTCCATCCTCGCACGATTTAGAGTTTACCTATAAGTAAATAGTAATAGTCATCCTGGGTGCTTAAAGTCTGTTGTGAAAAGACATTTCCAGGCATGTTATCTCCTGTAAAGGTGGCCAATCGATGAATTTAAACGCGTTTTATTATTGAGTGAAATGTCCTCTTAATTGAAAGGATTTTCACTAGTCAAATCTGTAATACCTGTATATAATATACAGGTATTAGAGATTTGACCTGTATATAGTCTGTAATATGATTTTTTTTGTTCTAAATATACCTTGGCATAACGGTTTCGGTATAATTTTCAAAGGCATATCAATACTTTGCCATAATGCTAATTTTCACATACTCTTTTAGACGTAACTATTGTTTAAACTAATGTGTTTTGATCTAATTTGAAATAGCATAAACTAATAATTATAAGGCATATTATTTATCCGCGCACTCATCATTTAGATTGGCATGGTCATTCAAGTTAATCCTATTAATATAACCTACTAATTATTTAAGCGGTTCTTTAGATTATGTAGAAAAAAATAAACCGGCCAAGTGCGAATCGGACTCGCCTATGAAGGGTTCCGTAGCAACACTTGCGAAAATTGCGGTTTATGACGTATTAAAAAAAAGTACCTACTTACTGGATCTCGTTCAAACCAATTTTCGGTGGAAGTTTGCATGGCGATGTACATCATATTGTTTTTAGATTTATTATCATTCTCTTATTTTAGAAGTTGGAGGGCGGGGGGGGGGGGGGACATATTTTTCCACTTTAGAAGTGTCTCTCGCGCAAACTATTCAGTTTAGAAAAAAAAAGATGTTAGAAACCTCAATAGCATTTTTAAAGACCTATCTATAGATACCCCACACGTAAGGTTTGATGAAAAAAAAATTTATGAGTTTCAGTTTTAAGTATGGGGACCCCCAAAATGTAATGTTTTTTTTCTATTTTTATGTAAAATTCTTAATGCGGTTCACAGAATACGTCTACTTACCAAGATTTAATAGCATAGGAGAAAAGTGGCTGTGACATACGGACGGACAGACAGACGGACAGATATGATGAATCTATAAGGATTCTGTTTTTTGCCATTTGGCTACGGAACTCTAAAAAACCAATGTCTATAGATATTATGGTTTGCAATACTGTCGTCACGCAGAATGACAAAAGAAAAAATATTCTACCACCACGTAAGGAGCCTACGCACCTATATCGTCAGAATCAAATAATGTGCAATGACTAGTCACAGACTAATTAAAATCTGTAACAAGGCATTTTTTTAGGATATTAGGAACCAAAATACACAATATTTTCTCTAACCCCTTCAGCTAAGCTACGAGAAAATTGCTTGTATGACAGTTCACCTCGGTAGTGTCAAATATTCGAACCCGGGACCTAAGTTAAAGCAAATAGGTGCGTTTTAGCTCGCCTTTATATGAAGAGATTGTCTAATACTGGCTGGCACTTCGAATTCAGATAAAAAAAATGGCAATTAGACGCGTCTCAAAAATCTGAAGGGTAGAGCATAGATTAATATAGGGTAGGGTTTATAATATAAGTTTGATAATGTTAGAGGTCAAATATAGGAATGCACGACGGTGTTAAAAGCTCCGCAAGGTGAACTGAACTGTTAGACAAAGGCTCATCGCGTTGAACTAATTAGGCCGAACGCTGCGAGGAATGCGCGAGCCACGGCGGTAATTGCAGAGCGCGCGCCGCTCTGCGCCCCCGGCACAAGCCGTGGCGCGCACACCTCATTGCGAACGAAGCTTTTGCGCTAAGATTTATTTACATCCGGATTCTATAAGTAGAAACTAATACATCCAATATAATAGAAAAGCATATTTTCTCTACATTACCATACAATTCTTTCCTCGTATATTGTTTTTTTGCTTCGTTTATGTGCGTATTAGAAATTAATTATCACCTTTTTAAGGAAAACATCATAAAGAAATTAAGATACCTAACTAAGAGGCATTTGTCAAATGTCCTAAGGTTTTTAACCCTATTAATCCTTCTAGCTTGACCTACGAAAACTACGGCATTCCCAAATTGAAAGTGGGGGTTTACCTCTAAGCGTGGAATAATTTTCAAACAGGGCTGATATTTCTAGATATTAATAGTAGAAAGAAATTGTGAGTGTTATTTCTGCAGATGTGTTTGCCAATTTAATTAATGCAAATATAGCAGTAAATAACATCGTCAAAGCAATTTATTACCATTTTGATAACGGTAGTAGGTAGAAAAAAATTGTTTGTTGGCGGCCTAACACACTGACAGAATGTCGGCCGCTGCGCAAGGTTATTCAGCTATGTGTATAAGTTTTTAGGCATTTTATCATTACTGTGTAAGTAGGCACCTACATAATATTGATTTGGTCAGCGTATTTGGTAATTAGGCAACATAATTATGTAGCTATTCATAAAATATTTGATACTAAATTAACATTCGTTCTCAAGAGGTCACGTGGAATGTTTTGCTTAAAATTTGGGACTGTCGTAATTATTTTTCTTCAACGTTTTCTAACTATTTATATACTGAATGGTCTGTTTGAGTTATCAGAACCACCTGTAGAAGCATGGATTATTCATCTACTGAAACAAAAACTATCCAAATTACGTTAGAAATCCTATTTATCTTTATAAACTTCCTCCGTCCGATTTGGGTAATTTACCGAATGGAAACTTATACCGGCCGTGGTTTAAATTTCCATATTATATTGGATAGTAACCATGACCTTAACCTAAACAGATGAAGTTAAAGTCACTGTATTGTACATAAGTTTGTATATGTGCCAAGTTCGGCCAGTTTCTATTTATCAGGGTCCAATTTTGTTTTAGGTTTACACTAGTTCCACTTTTGAAATACTCCAATAATGTTTGGATCTCTTTGAATTCAGTGGTTCAGTTATAACCTCATTTTAAAAGTTCCATTTTCGAAATTTGAATTTCAGAATTTTCTCATAATTTCCCGCTTTTGAAGGAAAATATTAGAGTAGTTTTTTGAGTTTTTTGTGTAGTTTATTAGGTATTTGTATAGAGTTAGTGCAACAGTTTTTGTGTGGATATTATTTACGTCGCGCGGTGTGGTCTGGTTGTGGTCGGCCTTCGCTCGCCAAGAGACAAGACGCTAGCTGCCACTTTCACTCGGCCACCGCAACGTGCATCAACTAACACCTGGTTTTATTTCCATGGATATGGCATTACAATACAGCTAAATTGTGTATAAGTATCTATTAGATTACATATTTTGTTGTTAACTATTCTGTCGTTGTTAATTCATAACGAAAAAATATGAAAATTCTTGTTTCATTTTCTTTTTCCAAGAAAACTTTTTGCTTAATAACTATAGATAGGCATGCGAATACTTAGAAACATGCGTTTAAGAAAGTATTTGGTAAGTCTTGTGTCATAATATCATATCCATTAATTCGTGACTCCATGTAATTCGAGGTTCGTACCAGAAAAAAACCTGAGTTCAAAACAATAAGTGCCAATACAATTTATTTTTCACCTGTGCCTACTAACACCTGGTAACTTGTTTTGATATTTGCTTCATTAGTTCATTACACATGATATGCGGAATGAACATTTATCATTCGTTTAATTATTATTTTAGTTACCTATCGAAGATTTGAGACACGTAAATTTAAATGTTTTCATCTTTATAATGAACTAAGACAAACATTGAATAATAATAACAAAATGTAGGCGTATACAAAACACGTTTCTTTTGTAAATTTCAACTTTAAAACTAGATATTAAAACTTCTATGATGATATTTTCACTAACTTTAAAGATTTTAAAATCAATCAAGCCATCAAAGATTAGCATGAGCATATATTATTAAATTAAGCTAAACTACTTCCACGTTTCAACTAATATACAATCGTGATAAGATTTAAGTACATTTTGAACTTGAAATTGAAACTTTAACCTCCATACATATAATTTTATAGCGCGTATTACAAACTTAATTAACTAGGATCGACCGGTATGTTGTGATCAGTTGTAATGAATAAAGAATATAGGTACACATAGAGTACGCGTGTGCGCATTTCGAAACCGGTGTTGCGCAATAAGGTCGCCGCCAAGGACGCGGGTTCGTTGCCAGAAATAAATTGGTGTTTATGTCTGTCTAGCGTACCGAGCGGAGCGCGCGCACTGTTCGCCGCTCGCGTCGTCGTCGTCGTCGCCAATCGTTTGCCTTCTACGACCACTACCTACCGTCCTAGGCCTGTAGACAAAGTGACATTTTATTAGTGGAATCGCTACGAAACTATTCCTTTTCTATTCGTTATCAACGTATTAAATAAAATAAATAAGCAAAAAAATTATTTGGTGCTACAAAGATTCCATTGAATTTCAAAAATTTTGTAGTAAATTTTTTTTTATACCACTTAGGTGGCAGACAAGCACACGGCCACCGTGGTCACCGTGGCCTATGGACGTATGCAACATCAGGGGCGTCACACTCGCGCTGCCGACCCTGAAGAAACCTTATAATGCCCTTCTTGAAGAACCCCATATTGTAGTCGCCTGGGAAAACAAAATTAATGATTATGTCAATCTCATACATTACTGTAGTACCTACTATTCAACTCGATTAAGATAGGAAAAAGTGAAACGACTCAGGCGGGACTCGCACCCCTGACCATTTATACTATTGTACTCGATCTGAATAATTTGCATAGTACCTAATTGCTCAAAAAATTTCATTTAATTACTGTACTGTACATTACACACACTTGTACTTTGTCTAGAGATTCGATGCTTTGGGATGTGAATATTCAGATATTCAACTGTTAAGTCAGAGGTCGCGGATTCCATTCTCGCTAAGCTAAGTACAAGTCTGTTACATTCATTTGCATTTTTGCTGAGTACTTACAAAAACGTGTATCTATTTGTGTATCCGCATTCTAGAACACCTGTTACAAGGTGGTTAAGCTATGCATATTTTGAATCTAGAGAGCGCTATGTATTAGGTATGTACTAGAATACATGTAATAAATTAAGTAATTTAAATTATTATTTCCTTTCTTTCTTCTTCTGTCCATGTATACAATCAATATGACTTTAAACCCAAAGACCACAGATACAAGAACATATTTTCGTCAGAGGTGTGAGGTGTCCAGCCTGTCAAGAGTGGTGAAAATAGACTGAGTTTCCATGAAGCTTGAGCATAGTAAAACTAACATAGGCTAGGCATAAGGCTGTAAAACTTAAAAAGTTATTAAACTTCAAAGTCCTGAAATGATTTTACAGATTGTAGAGACCTGATCACCTCACCAATCTTGATGGAATTTGGTACAGAGATAGACTAGAGATTGGGAACTAACGTAGGCTATGTTTAGTCACAATAACCGATATCCACGTAGACGGTGCCGCGGGTAAAGTTAGTAAATAATGATATAATTATCATAATTGAAATTTATTATGATTATAATCAATTATGCATCTGGTTAACAATTTTTACCTTCTTATAAGTACGTGGAATTGAATTGACAGCATCACCATCATTATCCGATCTCAATTGCACCTAAAATTGGACTTGGAAACCTGAGGTCTCCACTCTCGACTAAGGACTGACGTCCATCCTTTGCAGGGGTAACGTGAAGTACATATTTTCGTATTGGTGAAATGTAGGTGTTAATTCACCTCTGCCTAACCCTCCGGGGATAAAGGGGTGAACTTATGTATGTATGTATTGTATGTATATGAATATCAAAAACTTCAATATTTTTAATAAAAAAAGTCAAAGTAGAGTTCAAGTATCGTCTCAACATTTGCCAATTAGGTGCATATTTAAACGTTGCAAGTGAAGATATAGCCGTAAATTGACACGTATTTCGTGTTTCGTTGCATTTATAGTGACAAAATACTCGTTTAGTGGTGTCGAGAGTCGAGACGAGTGCGAGATGCGCATTATAGCATGCATCGGAGCGGGCGCGGGCCAGCAACAAGTGGCCGGTAAAATATGTCATCACCGTTATACGGCCACGTGACAAAACACTACTAGTGGGATTACCATCATTGCTTATTAACTTTATTTTCGCTTCACATGTAACTGTTATGTGAGAGTAGAGAATTCTGCTTGACCAATTTTATGTTATTAATGTTTTCCGAGAAATTTGAATGATTGACACGCTAAGCGCAATAACAATCTTATTACCGTACGTAAACCATAAAACTATGAGTTTAGTCAACTAGAAACAATCTTCTAACTTTGTAAAGAGTATCGAGCTGAAGACGTCCAATCCCATACTTAGTTCAACATATATATAGTTGTAATACCTGATTGACACACTTTACAAAATGCACTTGTACCTATGTCAGGTCTATGTAGGTATGGTAAGTACATACTTAAATAACTTGGTCAGTATAGAACAAGATCCTATTCTCGCGCTAGTGTAGAGGTAAGTACGTAATCGTCAACATCACTAGTATCCATGTACCGCTGCCCTTATGGTGAAAGTCGATTGTGATTGAGGTGCGTACGAGACAAACAAAATGCGAGGTGTGCGAGTTCCGCGGCACGCGACTATATTATTTTTTATGTCGACAAAATTATTATGTTCCTTTTTCAACCTTCAACATCGGGGGGAAAGGTTGAAAGTGTGATGGACAGACAAATTGATGGTAGCGAGATGCGCTGAGCACAAATTCGAAATTCAAACAACTCGCTTGCATACGTGTTAAATATTTCACACCGATCGTTTTATTTCTTTTTCGTTTAGATAAACAAGAATGCTGAAAATTAAACTTGTGTGAGCACAGAGCGGACCATTCTCATAATTATAACATATAGTTACTATGCTAAAGATTCAATATATTTTTTGTCATAAGCGTAGAATTATATTTTCTATTTACCTACGTCCTATTTAAGTGTTCTCGGAAACTGTGTAAAGATAAGCTAAACTGTCGAAAAGAATGTATAATAAAAGCACGCAATTTCATTGTTGCAGTATGCGGTGAGGTTGTATCCGCGTATGTTTAGCGTGCTTTTGATAAGATAAGGTGTATCTGAGAGTAGTGAGTGAGCCGCGGGCTCATCTGGTATTGTAGCGCAGTCGCGGGCGCTGCGCGGCGGCCATCGACCGCGCGCCTCCTCTAAAATATTCCAAGCATGCACAAATTAAACTGGTTTTTTCTTCATATTATTTTATTACCTTTGCATAAAAACATTGTAAGCTAAACAATTTCGCGACACCGTGCAATATGCCACACCTGGTCACTATTTCAGAGTCTGAGCCTCAAAATAGTTGTCAATAACTTAATTGACATAACATACAATACATTGAATTAAAATTAGTATTTTAAAAACAATTCTGCAGGCAAACTGTTTTGCTGGCTGACTTCCTCATTGCTTTGCCCCTCTAGACAAGTGGTAATTCGTTAGCGGGTGTAGGTATTGTAGAATAAGATGAATGTAGGGGATTAGACGTATACCTATATGACATGTATTTTGACGTTCATGACATTTGACGACTACCATATACGTGAAATCTCATACATTCATCATTCTATTATAAAATACGCCGGCCAACGTATTGCCACTTAACTAGGGGTACTGCCCGTCTAGACAAGTGGCAATTCGTTGCTCGGCGTATGATGGAATAGAACACCAAATGTATGGGATTTGACGTATATGACAGGCGTCAACGAATGTCAAAAACGTCAAATCCTATACGTTTGTCATTCTATTCCATCATACGCCGAGCAACGAATTGCCACTTGTCTAGGGGTACTGGTATACCTACGTTTGCTTAATCAGCAGTTCAATGAACTGCCTAGGCTTTTAAATAAACGGCGCCGTTCAAGTAGCGGCCTGAATGATATTCAGCCGTAACGTTTATTACAACATTTTCAACAAACTGGCTGACTATTGCTTAGGCCATTTGCACGATAGGACACCACCCCCGAAATAAGACACAATGGTAGTGACAAGTATTTTCAGTATCTTTTATTCATGAACAATTTATACATTGTGTTTAAATTTTTTTACAATATATAATAAAATAATAATAGTAGCTTTATTGAGAAAGCTGCGCAATTCGATTTGGATAGAATAGGTTAGAAGGCTAATGCGGAAGCTTTTTTTTATAGCCATGCAGAAACAAGTCATTTGCCTAGCTGTTTCATTTAATAGCTAGGCAAGTAATCAGACGTCACCGCTCCAAGCCATTTGCCTAGCCGTCTAATTAAATGGCTGAATATCATTCAGGCGATTTAATTGAACGGCGCCGTTGAGTTAACGGCCTAGGCAGTTAATTGAACGGCTGATTAAGCTAGTTGTCTGCGACATATACATCATTCTATTTTACAATACGCCGACAAACGAATTGCCACTTGTTTGGGAGGCAGGGGTAACGGAAATGGGGTTAAAATTATTAGCAGCCGGAGCCGCGGCTATCAGCTAGTTACAACTAACTACCAAGCAGTTTTTACGAGTAGGTGTATTCTCTGACATTTAACTTGTGTTTTTCCTAATTCCTATCACAGCACTGGTGAAACGTCCGTATAACACGCGTAACGCACGCAACGTGGTTCTAAACCAATCAGCAAAACCGACCAATCAGTTGTTTCGAATGGGATTCGAAGTCACGTTGTTCTAACCGAACCATTCTATCGATGGTAATTATCTTCAAGCTCAATTTATTAAGCTTCTTTACCAAGCTCAAGCTCTTATTTTAAAATTTCCGTCCCAATCGAGCAGTCCGACTGGGACTTAATATTAAATGTCCTACAAAAATTACGAGCTTCCCATATAAACTTTCAACCTCAAATTTTCTCTCTAACTTAAGGGTGAAATATGAAAATCTCTGATATAGGCACATGAACGGTAACCACTTTCCATCAAGTGGACCGTATGCTTGTCTGCGACCTAAGAAGTAAAAAAAATTGTTTAGCCACAGAAGTACTTCGCACTTCTGAAGAACTAAGAGACTACAGGAGGTGGATAGGTTATATTTTTGTTCTAAAACAATGGTAGGACTACCAGAAATAGGTTTTTTTTGTGGTCCGACTAGTAGAACCAATCAACAAGTAACGAGAAACCATCAACAAACGTAGTTAAATACCGTTTACGGTAAATACCATTTCATGTTTTATGGTTTCCTGGTACTTCAGACGAAGAAAATTATTATTGTTTAATACCTTAGTACCTATCAAATATATCTAATTAATAATTAACGCACATAAGGGCTTTAATTCTATTACTGCAATAGCCCTATGTCCGAAAGAAATATCTAAGTAGATTATAATATAAAATGGTAAATTCTTAAAAATAATACGGAGAATAAAATAAAATTGTCGCTATTTTTGATTAACCCCATTGTCCGAGTTATGTTGGTAGATTTATTGACAGCGCAAAGAAAATACTAAGAAAATGTAGTTAAAAAATTAGAGAATAAAAATCTTTTAGATTCTCTAGACACTTGGCAGACTTAATTACTCAATATTATGTAGTTATTTCAATTATAAATGGAATCTATGCATGATTAAAAAGTAAATTGTAACTAACAACAGCATGTAGATAAATAAAAGTAGATGCCTAAAACAAAAGCAATCACTTTCCACGTGAGGCTGAGTCGAAAGCTCGCTCCAATTCATTTGTAGCTTTTTGTCTCAAGGGAATGCAAGTCGTCAGACTTTAGTCTGGTCTGTAGGGCAGCAGCGCGGGGGGCCCGTACCTCGCCCTTTTGTTTTTATACCCGTGCAAGAATGCAAAACAATTATAATTCCCTTTGGGATAAGTCGTAGCGTTCCTTGGGAACCGAGTGTACGCAATCAACAAATGATTTTCGTATCTTATTTGGCTTGTGGTTTAAAAAACTGTAATTGGATTAAGCCGGATCACACAAGATCTTATTTGAGAGCACTAGGAGCGCTGAGCGGCAATTGTGGATTGGTCCGGCTTCTGTTGATGAGCAGGGAGTGGTCGGCGTGATAGAGGACCGTGAGAGGACGTGAGGCGGGCGTTCTCTCACAAGCACCGACACTGACCAATCCATTTACGTTAATTACGCCGAGATGGGGATAAATCGGCGTCCAGCCGTCCACCGCCGAGTTACGAGCGAGCCGACTATAAAATAAATTATACCCACTTCGTTCGCCTCTACTCAGTTTTTTGTTGCCGTCCAAAGCGAAGGAAAAAAAAAACAAAAGCAAAATCTCGAGAGGACGAAATACGAGGCAAAGACAAAGCTTGAATTTATCTACTGATAATATAGACGTAGGGCGGGTGGCGCGGCAGACGCAGAGTTGCCGGGTGGCCGGCCAAATTATACGGCCGCGCATTCCTGTGTCCAGGCAAAAACATGATATATAGCCGCCTTGTGACGAAATATTTGAAATTCGGATCTGAACCTGCCCGCCACACTCTAAATGGAATCCACTTTGAATATTATATCTGACATTCTGTTCAGACGACTTAATAAGCTTCTACATAATATGTATTTAAAGAATGTTGATCAAGAAATGATACGGTATCATTGTATCATGATGTTCACAGATTTTCCAGAACGTAATTCCTTAAGTTTATTTTTATACTTTTTCTTATTGGAGGTCAAGCTCATCAGGTAAATTTTTGTATCCGATATAGCAATAAGTACGAATCAAGAGTGTGGACCTACTTTGTAAGTAGGTAGTTACTATGTCCAATGGTTTTTAGAGTTATGCACTGTATGTCCGCCCATGAGGAACTTATCCATATCAATTGAATAATTTCCTATCCGTATTTCAATTATAAGAGCATAACCTTTTTCTCTCATGTCGATTGCACATAAAATTTTGTTTGCCTAGTGTGACGCTACCTGAATGACATTGTCAGAGGTGCTCAAGAGCATAATATATGATTAGAAAAGAAAGGTAAAGTCGTACACGTCATGTGGTCTGCCAATCCTCTACAATTCTACTAGATGAATTTCCTTAAAGGAATGCGGCTTCGAATGCACGCTGCATACCGATTTTATTCAAGAATAGACTTTTCAAACGTTCGATTACATTGTAATGCATCTAATGTTTACAGATTACGTACATAGGTACTTACCTGCTTATTTATAGACTTGGAAATCTAAACAAGAATATTGATATCTCAGTAGCTGTTATACCTACCTAGGTATATAGTGACGTCATTAAGACAGTCATTACACTTTTCTGTATTTTTTGTAAATATTTAATCCACTAAGTCATCGCTTATAAAGAGAAGTTCTGTAAAATATGGATACGAGTATAGCCAATAATTGGGAATTAGTTACCTTATCAACTTTGGGAGTTCCAGTTCCTTTCCCCTCCTAAGGTAAGCTTTGATCTTCTATCCATTCTTTTTTTATGTCTGCAACACCTGAGTGGCATTATTAGTGTTTCTCACATCCATTAGAGACCTTATTTGCCACCTTAATGGTTTATAGAAATGTGTTAAACAGGTGATCGAGTATTCAAACGGTAAACTGAATGTTGAAATCTCGGGTTTTAGCCATTTCAATTACGACCTTATCTTAGTATGATACATGTCTAAACATTTATTATAAGAATATTAATGAGCTATTTTAGTTACTTTATATATCAGAGAGTGGCATTGATATAATTAGTTCAATGGCATTGAGATTTTTTGATGGCAAAAAACGCAATGCAAACTTACGCTCAAACACAATAATTTAGGTATGATGGTGGACCGATGTTTTTCCAGCATAAATACACCAGCGGGAATGATCTAAAACTCTTCAGCGGCTAGAAATAAACTCTTCGAATCGGGATTAGTATGGTTTGTACTAACGAGTCCCACGTTATATGGTGTCGAATCGTGCACATGTATCTAGATATATCCACGTCTTATTGAGGAAAAAATCTAGACGTTGAACAGACAGACTGATAGACGTATAGGCAGACAGGCCGACAGACAGACGGGCAGACAGACTGGTGAAAAGATAGACAGATGATTTAGCATTCTGTAAAGGATTAGTTTTCATTTTCAGATACGGAACCCTTGCAGTAGAGTAACGAACTCATAAGAAATAAACTATCAAACTATTTAATGAGTTCTTACGAAGGTAAAGTTATGAATGAACTATGTATACATTGTCAATATAACAATAGTATTCATTCATGCCGAGGCGATGACTTTGAACCGTGGCACAGACCTCCAGACGACCCCAGGTCAATGTTATTTTGACTGCAGCCTGAAAACAACCTCTGCATCCGGTGTTGGTAGGCATAACAGTAGCTTTGTGATGGCAGGTATTTGGAGAACGGGGCTTTTAAGTTCTGACGATATGTTTTATCTTGAATCGATATTTATATAGCGTATGGTTACGTTAGTACTATTATCTATTCTGTGGTAGGTATAGTATAAAACTCTAACACTATTTCACCGAATCTTGGCATTTCTTGTGTGTTTCAATCCTAAAGAAGTCGTTTGAATCGTCTCGGCAAATCATGTATTTGTGCTAATATAGAAACTTTTGATGTACAGTCAGCGTCAGAGAAAACAGACCCCCTCATGCTTTCATATCATTAACCCTTTTCTCTGAAGCTTACTGTACCTACTTCGCATACGCATTATATCTATAAGGATTTAGATTTATATTGGTTTTACTGGTGGTGATTAATAATTTTTATTTTCTCATTGTTAGTAGAACACTTCAAATAGGCTACGTATTTTTATACTCTACAGTAGGATTTATGGTCTTGTTTTATAGCATGAGTATAGTCCTACTATGCATTTCTATTCTAGACGGATACTCAGTTTTCAAGGAGGTGACTTGAATTTACCTCCTGGCCTGAAATCTCTTAGAAATTGTGTATTACATTTATATTTTTATCAGAACAGTTCATAAGTTCCTCTATGGTTGTTTTCTGATAATACCGACGACTTTTTAGCCCATAAAAAATAATTTAATACTATCGTTTATGTATGAGTTATATGAATAAGTAAATACAAATAAGATACAATCAACGTAATGTATATGGACTAATTGTGCAGTTATTATTTATCCATTTACGGATAACGCGTACTACAAAGTGAATAATAAACAGATAAAATTTAAAATTACATCATTTATTACATCTGCATTTTAATAAAATAATAATTACACGTATATATACACAAATAGGTATGTACAATGTTCGAGGCCGCCACTATATGTACACTGGGTCCACGAGTATCACTAGTTCGCACAGGGCGTGGGGGGCGCCTTCGTCATCGGCAGCCGCACCCAGTCACCACCATGTCCTGATAGTTTTTGAGCACCACATTATTTTGTTCGTCCATATATAACATGGAAATATGGGATAACTGTGTCGGTACGCAACACGCTTTTGGCACCGCGCTCGGTTTCACTGAATTCACAAGTGTCTGTACGATCGCGTGATTTGTGCCGTTCAGATGATCCGCCAACGGGAACGGACACTCTCCTTGGCAATAGAACGCGTCATAGCCATGGGGAGCGACTATCCAATCGCTCCAGCCGACTTCTGCGAAGTCCACATAGAGGGGCCGTCGCTGGCAAATCTCCCGGGCCTCCTTGCGACGATGATGGCCACGGTGGCTCCGTCGTTGCGGCGCACGCTTGTTCCGCACCAAGCGCGTCTGACCGCTCTCCCGAGCGGCTCGCGCTCGTGAGTCTTCTGTATATAGCAGCAACAACGGTTGCCGAGTGTTCCACTCTTCCTCCTTCTCCGACACACGTCTTCGCACTCTCACATGAGGTTGCCGAGCATCTACGTTATGCTGGCCCGCTTCTACAACGCGCACTAATAGTCCATGATTGTGTTCAGGCTCTCTGAGCCACCGGCGTGCGGCACCGAGGGCATCCGCCGTAACCGCGCCCTGCGCTGACGTCAGCGGCACTGAGTCGAGGAGTTGTAAAATAGGTGCAGTCTTTCCTTTACGGCCGGGGCGGACGACGTCATATACGAGTAGGCGTTGGGTGCCCGTCGCTCCCTCGGCTCGGTGGAAGTTTAAGTCAGCTCCACGAGCGATTTCGTCTGTCGGTACACCCGTTAAGTTGAAGAAGAGACGAAATCTGTGCTCGTTGGGGAATCTGTGATCGAGCTCGGTGGGTGTGTGGTGGTAGGAGCGCGCCGTGTTGGCGGCGGCGGCGGGCAGGGCGCCGTCGGTGTCGTACAGCACGCGCATGGCGGGCGGCACGGGCGCGGGCGCGGCGCGGCGCGTCGGGCGCGCGGGCAGCCCCAGCAGCGACAGCAGCTGCCGCTCGGCGGCGCTGCGCGTCTGCTCGTCCAGCTCCGCGGCTGTGCACAGCGCGACCAACGCGCACACCACCGCGCATGCGCACGCCACACGCATAATTCTCCTCGACCCACCTGCAACGATACAAAAACACTTGTTAAAATTTGATACGCACTCATTGTAAACTTATCACTTAAAAAATATTTGATAATAATTAATTGATGTCAGTGAGTGTCATAGAAGTACTAATAGGTATCTTAAAGTACAATTGAACACTAAACCAATTGAGTAAGAATTTCCAAGGAACGTACAACACTGATGCATTTTACTAGTTAACCAACAAAGAGTGACATTGTGAGCGACCGGCAGTCGTTTATCTCTAGGTGTACTTCTAATGAATGCACTAACATACATTGTAATGTACTCATGCATGTTTAATTTAATTGAGTAGGCTAAATTTGCCCGGCAACTACACATGACGACTAAGGCTGAATTTCACTAGTGAAAATCCGTTCCACTGCACTGATCTCTCATGTAAAATGTGGAACCGCAATTTAGATCTCCTTGACCAGGGTTTCTATTATTTCTGAAACCCGTCCTAACTAATTATTAAACTTTCAGGTTCCATAATATACAACAATGTTAATGGGATATAATTATAACTATTGACTAGCTATAAAAATTGCTTTTAATTTCTGTTCGACCAGGTTACACTATTCATGATCACGCATGTTTATACATAATATTTTGAACGAGTTAAATATCCGTTAATATTCTTATAAATCCGAAAAAAGTTTCAAATATTTTATTCAACCGCAAAAGTTTATAAATTACGAACACCCACCATTGCACTGTAGCATTTGTATCGCGTGACTATGTCCCGAATACTCCAATATTCGAAAAAAACATCAGACTGTTATATCACTAACTGCTATCCGTATAAATTAAAACAAAAATCGACTAAGTTTTTATTGAACCGGCAATTATGAGTTAATGAGAGGACCGAGCAAACATACGCCTACGAAGCGTATTCATTAATTCGGTATCAGATAATGAACGCACGCACGTTGCCGACCGGCTATAAACGTTGACTGATAATGGTCGGTGGTGATGAGTAGTTTTATGTGAAGTTGGCGACCCGCCCCGCGGCACTGCCTCAGCATCCACGTCATCCCTTATCACCAAAGTGGTCAATGACGTAGGAACCGCATGCTCTCGCATTCATAAATGTGAAATAGCAATATGTAGACGTGATGGAGGCTGACATAATTTGACAATTGTCCAAAAAGCAATAAAAAAACCTAGTGCTGTTTGAAGATATTGTCGGATGAATCATTATTTTTTTCTATTTTGAAAAATAATTTTACATTACCTAATTTTTTTTATATTATTGGAATATTGTAAACATGGTTATGAAAAAATAACATAGATATATATAATGCATTCAGACTTAGAACAAGTTAAAGTGATTCATATAATTATGCCATGTGGGAACTGAACGTATAAATATTCAACGCAATATTTGGCTAGATGATCAATTTGTGTGGTTCACCACATAACAGTTGCGCTGACCGCAAAAACTTTTTTATTCAAATTTCGATTACTTTCAATTAATAAAGTATTGTGTCATCCACGCAGTTCTTTATTTGAAATTATTCAAAATTTGAATAAACGCAGTGACTTATTAATTGAAATAAAATCGCAGTGGTTTATTATTTGAAACAATTCGACATTTGAATGAAACGTTTCCGCTTTCAGCGCAACCACAACACTGAGTAACCACACATTTGTCTGTTTATGTTCTTATCGTGCTGTTTATTTATTTTACACATTTGGATTATCTCTATATTCGCGTTTCCCGCAAGATGTTTTCATGTGCCATTAATTTTATATGTAAGGCAATTCCGTACAGTGAAACAAACCAGAGATTACATTGAAAACAAGTAACACATATACAGCATGTTGTTAAAAGCAAATTGAGTTTGTTTTGCATAGTATGAAATGTGGAGATTTTCATAACATTTCAAATGTTGGATCACATTTTGCACCGAGACAATATTTTAACTAGGAAGATATAGGCCTCGTCAAATATTATTTTGAAAACTTGTGTCGTCACTATAGTGATATTGGCATAGTTTTCTTTTCCCCACAATCGCCTAATTTAACTTTATTGTTTTACTACATTTTATAAAACTGTCTTTCAAAGTATTATTTTCAAACACTACTTATATATTTTCAGCTACTTAGGTATTTTTGATACAAACAAGTATCTTGTTATTTACTTATATCCGAAAAGGTTATGTAAAAATCTTGAGATCACACTTTATCGTATTAAAAATACACCTTTCATCTTACACACCATATTAAAATGAAGAGAAACGAAAAACACATGTCATGTTACACAAACATTCAATATTAACATGGTTATATTGCTCAAGCACTTTCCAAAACGTTCTGTAAAAGACATCAACGGGATGCGTTTCGTCTTGTTACGTCTAACTGTACAGGTTACATAGCTAACTTTACGTACTATGTTTGTTTACGTTCTATGTACTAGCTAACTAATCTCACGCACCTTACTTACATTTACACAATACGATTAAGATTTCCATCTACAACTCAACACACACTGTACTCAGCAACGTCTCACAAACATTTTACTGAAAGAATCGAAAATTTGTGAAAGTATCAAAACTCAACATATCGCCGTGTGATCTGGAAAAATATATGAACGTCACCGAATTTATATGTTTTTGTTATAATGTTTTGATCGTTCTAGCACGGTCGACCGGATTGCGGCGTACGTATTTCGAAAATAATGCGGTCAAACCGGCCGCGGGCGCACGACCGCTCGCCTCTCTCACTCACCCGAAATTTTAACGCATCCAACGTCGACGGGTACGCAAAATCCGCGATATCCTCGCGAAGGAACCGCCACTCAACGCTTCGGGAACAGCTGGAGGCGCACTCGCTCACGAACGAACCGATGGCACATAACAACAGAGTCTGGTAACATCACTGGCGGCAGGCGCGCGGGAGTGGTCGCGCGCTCGGAGTGCGTGCGGGGAGGCGGCGCGCATCGCGTGCTCGCGGCGCTGAGCTCGCGGGTCGAGTGAGCGCCGGCGCGCCAGACGCGGCGGCGTCGGCGCCCCGCCCCGCGCCCCGCCCCCGCCCCGCCCCTCCGCCACCCTGTCGCGCCCCAGGGGCGTAGGCCCACTCACCCTCCCGCGCGCCCGAGTACGAAGGGAGGCAAGCCTGGTCCAGTCCAGGCAGTCTGCTAACTGTCTCCATGAAGAGGCAAGAGATGAGGCCACTTGGTGAGTCGATCTTCCCTTTCTTGCGAAAGGAAATCGGAAGCCTGGTCCAGACTGCTCACTGTCTCCTTGAAGAGGCAAGAGATGAGGCCCCTTAGTGAGTCGATCTGTTCACTTTCTTGCGAAAGAAAATTGGAAGCCTGATCCAGGCAGTCTGCTCACTGTCTCAATAAAGAGACAAGGCCCCTTGGTCGGTCTGTCTGTACACATTCTTGCGAAAGGAAATCGGAAGTCTGGTCCAGACAGCTCACTGTCTTAATGAAGAGGCCAGAGATGAGGCCCCTTGGTGAGTAGGTCTGTTCACTTTCTTGTGAAAGGAAATCGGTCACTGATTAAGGGAGACAAGACCTCATGGTTAGGCTGACTGTTCATTTTCTCAACGGAGGTAGAAAACAGGCAAAACCTCACGGTTGTCTGTTCACTTTTTCATCCAAGGAAGACAAAGATGAGACTGTCTATGATCATTCTTTCTTAGGGTATAACCATGTCCTCTCATCATACATGTATGTAAAGAATACCGTGTTATATCAATGCAATGGAATACCTACCAACAGTGAATTATCTTATCTGATCAAAAGGAAACCGGCCAGAATATTGTTACATGAGCCCTTCGGTACTGTTACATACTGTGAATAAATTATTCAAATACATCGCACATCAATCGTAGCAGACGATTCTATTGATTATATCATACACATAGATTTAAATGCTAATACAGTATATTTGTTCAAAAAAAGAACAACTCACAATCTATCGCCACATAACCACCACAGTTCCTAAACACCCCACCCACCATAAGCAACTACTTATCTTCGTAATATGGATTACGATAGCAAAAATATTTACTCCAAAAAAAGCTATCCGCGGATGACCTCATAAAATCGTAGACAGTTTCGATATATTTTGCTACGACGACGCTACGAGTGCTACGAAGATAGTTTTAGGACAGTAATGATGGACATTACACGTAAGAACAATTAAATAGTTCTTCGAAATAGTTTTATTTCGAGAAAGCGTAGCAAACAATATTGAACCAGCTGTACACATTCTATAAATTTAGTTAACTTTGAAGTATTTCTACCTAGAAATAGTGTTTCGAAAACATAACTAATGTATGCGTATTTGTATATCCAATATATCCATACTAATATTATAAATGCGAAAGTAACTCTGTCTGTCTGTCTGTCTGTTACGCTTTCACGCCTAAACCACTGAACCGATTTTGATGAAATTTGGTATAGAGGTAGATTAGACCTTGAGAAAGGACATAGGCTATGTTTGGTCGCGATAACCGACATCCACGCGGGCGAAGCCGCGGGCAAAAGCTAGTTTGTATATAAAGTGAGTTTGTTTATTTATTAGTTAATTACGCAAAAAGACTTCATGAATTTGGTTGAACATTTTGCACACAGCTATGATACCAGGTAGAGGTAATGGATTTATTTTATCTCAGGAATAGATTCAATGAAATCTCTTTAAAGCAATTAATATTCCAACTATTCAAGTCGATTAAAATAGGAGAAAGTGAAACGACTCAAGCAGGACAGAGCTAACTCGGTGGTCAGAGATTCTCCCTGTAAGGGTCTGGTTGCGGGTTCGAATCCCGCCTGGGTCTTTTCACTTTTTATTATCTTAATCAATCAGGAATAAATTGTTGTCAATCACGGGCCGGACTTGTTGTCCAAGCGTAGGTACATACTACATAGCTTAAACTAAACTGTTATATTTTTTTTTTATATTTTTATTATAATTTACTTATTCCTGACCGATTCAAAACAGTGACCATACCACTGACTACACCACTGGTATTACAAATTAGGAATTTCGACTCCTCCTACAGTCCCGGGTCCTTTAAGCGGGGCGTGAAAAAGCATCTGATGAGGCCGTCAAGCTGAGTGCCACCATTGTAACATGATACGTGTCTGTAATGGTGACCCTCTTTTCAGACACTTTGTCTTCAGCTTACCATCAGGCGAGGGGAAGTCAAATTGACGTGTCCTATATAAAATAAAAGACGTGTGGCACTCGGGGACTGCCGCGATAAAGCTATTGCATAGCATTTTTTATCAACTTATGCAATTATAATTACTTACGTTAAGCGGAGCTACTTCGGAGCAGCTCGGCTCGATTCGTGCGAGCTTCGGGGTGTTAGGTTTTTTCGTTACGGAATTTCTGGATTCGGTCTCCACGCTCAAGGCCCGCGATAAAAAATATGATTCCTTTTATGTTGTGAACATCCACGACGGAAGTAGCTTTGAAATTTTCCGTCACTCTCTTCATGCTTTTTCAATCTAACGCCAATACCGGTTAGATGCGAAGCTTACACTTTGGAGTTCGGGGTCTGCTCTCCTACGTGTCTATTATTTGATTTACGGGAGAGAAAGCCAGGGAAAGCCTGCACAAATACTTGCAATCAGCAGCTGTACCGGCTCACAGGCAAGATTCCAATCTCGAAAATCTGAATATGAGCCATACATGACGTGTATTACAACATTGAACACATCTGAACAAATTTTTCAATTACTTTTGTTTGTGTAAAGCTTAAAAAAATATTGAAATAGGAATTTTTATGCGCACCATACCGAGCCGCTAGTTCCAAATAAAAGCGTTAGTCACTCACCCAATTTCAAAGTCCCAACAGATAAGCCTCAACACTATAGTTTATCGTTTACGATGCTTCTTCTAATGCTTTTACTGTTCCATTTTTCACGTATTTCCGATAACGAAGGTGTATTGTTATCATATCTGCAGCTGTTATTACAATGAGCTGTTAAGTAAACACTGCGAGATGAGAGGAGATGCTTACATACGCGTCGCGCGTCTCAGCGATGAGTGTGTCGTGAACAATGATCACTGAAGCTTCAGGTGGGCTTATTCGATGGACGCACGTGCCTCAGCAGATGGCGCGGTTACAGTAATCGAACTATTTCATATTTGAATCGAACAGGTGACATTACGACTGGTTGGAGACATACTGTGAAGATGTAACTATATGGATTCTATTTGATACGTATTTGTTAATATTTATATCTCAGTGCTGTAACGGTAGCTGGATTGACGGTTATGTATGAGATCCTACGTTTGATTCCTGCATTGAACAAATAGTAGTTAGCTTTTTATGTTAAAAGTACTCTCTGAGTGAGACAAAACGTGAGAAATAAGGTCGAATCATATTTGATAACATGTGGACCTCTGCCTACACCGTCGAGGATATATAGGCGAGATTATATACAAAGAAAACGTTTCCTAACTTGACCATGACCTTGAAAAGTCCGTGACGTAGCAATGACAGTGTAGATGAAACGATCAGTACGAATAAAGAATGTTGGCACAGGTCAGGTCATAGATTCCTACGATCCATTGATAATACAGTTGTTTAACCGCAAGCTTGACCTTGTTTGTCATGACTTATTTTAGTGGAGCAGAGCAGAGAAGAATATGCCCTTGTTAATACGGTTTATCGCGTGAACCGAGTTTTTTTATACTATGTAGGTGGCAGACAAGTAAGCAGCCATGGAAAAGTGCCATACCAGGGTAGGCAGCACGATTTTGATGACTCTGTAAGAACCTATCCTTTCCAATCGATTTAGAAAGGAAAAAGAATTGACTTCGGGCGCGACTCGAACCCGCGATCTTTCCTTTACAGGGGGAATGCTTTGACCGCTAAGCCACCGAAGCCCTGTAAGGGAAAGATCGCGGGTTCGAGTCGCATAACAAATGCTTCAAAAATTTCATTCAATCTGTAAGAACCTTCTAAGTTCTAATACCCTTTTGAAGAACCCCATATTGTAGTCGCTTGGTAAAATCACAACAGGGAGATTAGTTCACATTCTGAGCTGCCGCGGAATGATGCCTATTTCATAGATCTCACTGTGCGCACCATTTCCGTTTGCAACGTGTGAGAAAGAGTTCCCTGCCTTTGGCGAGTGGTGCGGTGAACTCTGGGCATTTTGAACCACTCTTCTGAATAAATTACACACACACACACCATTGTACAGGAGGTGCACAGATTTTCATGTCATCAAGTACTTTGACTGTAATTCACCTAATGGGCTATCCTATTAATAGTATCATATTAATACCGAGCTTTAGTACTCATACATTGGACAGATAGATAGATAATACTTTATTATTAGTTTGATATACCTACTGACAATTTTTTGACCAAGAATGACCCAGAAAGAGGGACTCCACCCTCTGAGGGTGTGAAGGGTGAGGGTGTGTGTTGAGGACATGAAACTGAAAGCATGATTCTATTCTATTCTATTCTTGTATTCTCTCTTCTTCTCTAATATCCACAAAAAAGAATATATATGTAGGTACGAATGTAGGTATGTAAAATGAGGAACATTTTCATACACAGTAATGTGTACGAAGTGTTAATAGGTTCAATTAACACTTTAAATCGAGTACTACAAAATGACATCAAACAATATTTATGGACTACTGGCTGAATACAAACATGAATGGCATTTTTTACATTTGGACATACGTTTGTACAACATTGTTTGACTAAAGCAATCAATACGGTGATTACCACGGTATGTACATAACTATCGGACTCCAATGATAATTCACACTTAAATAAGGCAACTATTTACATAACCAACATACCGATATTTATATAATACGTTAATACCGTTATATTTTTATGGAAGCCTTCTCGACGCCATTTTTGTCTCGCAGCATAATTCATGATGCTCGGTAAAACACCGTAACCTAAATTATTTGCAATATTTCACATAAATTTACAACGAAGAAATAAAGGTAATATCTCAAAAAACGTCCAATAAAATTATATACGTTCGTATGAAACGATCCATTAATTGGTAAAGTCAAATGTACATTTCAGAGTCTCATTATGTCGGATCAAATATTAAAAAAGATACCGGTACAATTGCAGTTTTATTAAAGATAATAAACCTCAATTATTATATAGTATGAGTGTTCATAAATACCAGCTAACCGCAATAATGATTGTAAGCATGAAATTTGGCAACTCATGAGAGCTACCGTGCACCGCGGCATGGGGCAGCGCGCGCGCCTCGCTACCGGAGCCGTTACGCGCAAATAACTAATGCTCTGTTCTTTTTTTGGCGCGTGTCTCTTGGAGCCGTTATAAGAGGTATTTTGACGGCAGCGAAAGTTAGAATCGGTTTATACCAGTTTTTATTCCGAACATATAGAATAATAATTGATATTAAATCTGCCGGCGACGTATGCCGTTGGAGTCGAAACACTTACAACATTAGGTACTTGATTTTTTTGTTTAAAACTTGTTTCAAATTCTTGATGAGTTAACATTGTATTATAAATTTGTAGAATATGTACTTGTCAGTCGAGTTAATTCAAATATTTAATTATTGGTGCGAATAAAAAGAAAAAGTTAGCAACTACATAGGTACCTATGTCTTCATATCCGATAAACGAAAAGCACACCCCGGGTTCAAATTTTAATGGTACTGTTAAAATTATATTCTGCGTGCTTGTTTGCTACCTCAGCAGTATAAATCGAAATAGATCACTTTGCTGTACAGGCCTACAAGAGTTGGCATAATAATATATTCTCCGATAAATGGAACATAAAAGCTGTATCGTGGACAAAGACAGCATCAAGTGCTCTTTAGGAACTTGACTTTTACAGAAAAAAAATCGTATTACGAGTTTTGTGTCCACCAAGACCTTTGGGGACTAGCGGGGGTGGCGAGATGAGCGCCTCCCCCCTTTCCAGGGAAAAATGGGGACACTGTTGCCCCACACCTGAGATGCCTATAGTCCTGGGTCAGCCAGCCAGTGAGGGATATGCCAGTGGCTACCTCACCTTCGGCAACTGATGACCCGAGATGGAGTGCGGTTTTAGTCTATTTGAGTTCGAAATACCTTCGACCACCCCGGCTAGCGTCGGTGGCACCCCCCATTAGTGGGGTGGTTATGTCGAACTCTGAAGTCCAAGGGGATTTCCGCACGTAACGGAGGACCCCTAGCCAATCTCATCTGCAGGCCAATAAAACTACTAATTTTTTATTATTTCTTAGTTAACAAACGAGGAGGACTTTCAGGATTTTGCAACCGTGATTGGAGCTCGAATAAAGAAAAACTTGTAAATACATGTATGTAACTAAATATATCTTTCATGCCAATAAAAAAAGTTATCACTAAAGTAAAATAACTAAACATTAATATTAACTCGAATGCGACCGCGACTAACTCAAGTATGTTGATGATGGTAGCTATATCAATATTTTAAAAAAATCTTCAGGAAGTAAATACTGTAAATAGAAAAAATAAAAAATAAACTCTCTGTTATTACAGACAGTCAAATTGCCTTTAAAAAGAGACAAGTAAGTACATTCATGGTCATCAGAAGTATTCTATTATCTATTCTGTGGTATGGTTTACTAACAAACCATACATATGCTGTTCTCATTTTGAATGGCGTCAGAACGTCTGGTGCTTTAGTCTCTCAAGAAACGTGTCTAATCACAGCCGTGCGGCATTTAGTTCCGGAAATTTACATTGTTTGACACACATACATGAAGGAGCCGATGCATAACTAAGTAACTGACGCATTATGTCCAGGTTAGTACGATTGTGGTCAAACACGTTGCGGTTGACAAGATATAGTCCCATTTGATTTGACCAAAAGGTCTATCTATTAAGGGTCAGTATTCACAAAGTTTAGGCATTTATGAGGCTTTTGACAGTAAATAATAAGCTTGCTGCTCCACCTGCCGGAAGGAAACCCTATAACTAAATAAAAAGATATTCTTTTCTGAGATAAAAAGATAACTCACTATTGTGTGCTAAAATACAGTACAGACATAAAGAAGTACCCACCTAGAAAAGAGTTCGATGTATAACATACCTTATCGCTAAATGCGATTTCTTCTAGGCAACAGGTTATTTATTTACATATAAGTACCATTTATGAACAAGCAGGGGCTTATGGGCTATTTCTATGCTAAATTGTTACAAATTGTTGTGAGAGGAAGAGAACATATCTGAACAAAAGACAAATAGTCAGCGGTAGTTTCTTTTACATTTTTCTTTTACTTTTACAGCATATGAGCATATGTATGAAACATATGCTCATGCCTTTTTCTTTTCAGGATAGGCAGACACAACAGCCCACCATGTGCTTCTCTTCTTACAGACGTCACGAGCTTCTTCTTCTGTCATTAACCTTTCAAACAAACCGGCCAGTTTCGAGTGCTATTATTGACCTTCCACATCTCTGTATTTCGTAATGTCTAATACATTCGTTATTATATTAGTATAGATTGATATTGCCTTGTAACTTCCTATTCTAAAAACCAAGCTACGAATTTACTTCCTCTTCGAAATTCGAATGTTTCGAAACTGTAAGAAGAAACGCAGTGTCCACTTTTCTTTGAGAGGTTATCACTATCAAATATATGTCATTGACATGACAAGGATATGAACTTAATGTTTTATCAACAACCTGAGTAAGAAATTGTTGAGTAACAGTTTTGTTGAGCTGGTAACCCCGCAATGGCAATGCTAATTTTTTGCACCGAAAGAGGCCAACCGCCCACAACATGATGTCTCTCAGGCAATCAATTGACCGTTGTTTCCTTCCAAAACAATGTAAGCTTACTGCCTTCATCAAATTAACCCCAAATATTTAAACTACATATCGACGATACTTCACGTGACCAGAAGACTGGATTTTATCTGGTACTAAACATCTGTGTTGCTATCCAATATGCTAAAAGCGACGCGGAGAAATTCTTTATTAAACCAATGAAAATGTAAATGTTTTTTATTCTCGTTTTCATTATGCTATAATATACCTATATTGCGTTAATAATTTTTTTACAAATATTCAAGCTGTTCTACGAACTAAGGGAAGCCAGCGTATGTGGTGTAGGAGGTGGATAGGATTAAGTGTAGCAATTTGAATAGCATACAAAAAAAAATTATACCAAAATCATCTCATCTCGTATGGAATAATTTTGTAGCGATTCCAAACTGGAGCGCTAAACGCTAAATGGAATGGAAAACCTATTGTAATTTCGTCAGCTGTTTTTTTCTAGGTTCATCATTCAAGCCTTTACCTACTCAGTTGGAGTCAGCTTTCAATCAAACAACGAAACAGAAGAACATCGATATTATCAATGAAGCGACTACCATCTGACCTCAACATAGTGATAGAGAAGTTAGACCTGATTGTCGAACTTATTAGAGCTCCTACAAATGTTACAGATATGTATGGCAACTGGCACTGACAACGCGTGCTCTCCAACTCATGGTTGTTATTACTCTAGTTTATGCTATCATATTGTTGCTAACACAGTATATTTTCCTTAACCCGAGTTAAGGAAAAAACACTCGGTCGGCTCAGAAATAATTTACAAAAAAATCAAATTAATACTTTTGACTTGACCCGGGCACGATAACCATGACCTAGCACTCAGCAATCGCTCGCCCGATATCTTTTACGATGTGTATAACACATTAATTTATTAGTGTTTAATAACATTATCTACAGTCTTGTATCACTCCTTTTGAAGATACATGTTTACAAAATGAAGAACAGTTTGATTCTAGTCTCAACAACAGTGAAACACGGATACTATGAGTTAATATAAATCACGTTTTACGATAGTGAGATATGTGAGGCCAGTGTCCACGGAGCCAAGCCGTCTGCCACCCACGGCCGTCCTGCTGTTGACTCACCAATTGTGCCATGTACATAATTAGTCCATTAGCACGCACGCACTGCTCAAATGCTCAATTAGATCAACGACCGTCGGGAATAGCTTCAGATTACGTTCCTCCTGTGTTACAATGATACCCAGGATAAAATGCTCGGTGTAATTGACAGTTCTCTGAGTTCTATGTGCGATGGGATTGATGTCATTAACGATGTATGTTACTGCTCAATAGCAGTTAAACCCTTTCTGGGAATGGCAGACCGCATTGACAATGAACCACTTCCTTCGGTTTTGTTGTTTGTTTATTTGGATGGTAATTACTTACACTAATCAAAGGATCCTGACAATATGTTCGCTATTAGAAAGCAAAAAAATGTCCCAGTGGCATTCGCTCCTTTGGAACCATGAGCAAGTATTGCCATAATTTTGTCTAGTTCATGTATACTTAATTGCTGCCATTTACAGGATCTGATTTTTAAAGAATTGATTGGTCCAAGTGCTACATTAAAAAATCTTCCGTATCCAGAATCTACAATTTTACTAGACTGTTTTATTTTTCAATCGTTTATTTGTGAACTTCTTTGTTTCACCAAGAAGACTAGTTGTTTCTTTAATATACGTGTTTTTGTTATCTTAACAAAGTAGGTAATATTGGTGCTAATACTGACAGCTAAAGAAATACATGTGCAGCTAATGTGCTTGTCTGCCATCTAAGTGGTATCTATATAAAAAAATAGTTACGCATCAAAGCGATTGATGTGATGTGAATAACTTTTTTTTATTTCACAATTTACACTACTCAGATGGACAAATCGACTACAGATTTTAAAGAAACATTCAAAATTTTTGAAGCTAGACCAGCCAGCGATACATATAGGTACCTATCACCCACTCATAATACAAAATAACAACACATAATTTAGATTGCACGTTGGGATTTACGATTCATAATAATTCCTCAGTATTATTGAGTGTTCAGTAAACTATTTTATATAAAATATCCATGGCCAAGTAGGTTAAACCTGGTTAAGAATCTATCAGCTCCCACGCTCGTCACGTATCCCGCTCTTACTCACTCAACTCCTACCACCCTGATGAATGCCATAACACTCAATGTTTCACCCACTTAACATCTAGTTATTAATTAGTGAAGTGCAACTCATCAATATACGTATCCCACAAGTACAGTTAACGACAAAAGTAGCTTGACTAATTCTAACTTATTGAGCACGTTATCTCTTAAACCGTCTTAAAGCTCTTAAACTAATAACTACTCATTGGTTATTAATTTATTGTTAAGTTAAATTATGATCATCCAAAGATTGTCTGTAAGAAATCGCTTAGTAGCGTAAAGGCCGCCATTTATACATTTTCTTTTTGTTAATGATTTTCATACATGTACTGTTCTATTAGTGTACAATAAAGTTTAAAATAAATAAATAATTTAAAATAAACCTTTCATGAAATAATAAATAAAATATAGAATATAAATTTTGTCTTCTGAGGATTATAAAACTACTTATTTCTTTTTCAATTATTGCAAAATGTATTCCTACGAAAATGGTTATTATTTCACTATAGGGACACCGGAGGCCGGACGGATAATCTGCGGGCCATTTCTTCCATTTTCCCCAAAACGAAAATGGTTTGTTATAGTGTTAATCAACTTTTGTCGTTGACTGTACATATTCACACTGTTACCTGATTTTCAAATTAAACATCTGGAGCGTGTATAAAAATAGGTCAAATCTAAATATTGTACTACATGATCAAAGAGAAAAGTTGTTTATAGTGTAATTTGTTAATGAATTGATTAATATTTTACTGAAGTTATGTGTGTTTGTTCTCATAGTTACTTTGAATCAGTAGGTATATTGTTTTACTAACTGATAGATTAATTACGCTTCTATGCTTCTTATATGAAAAATATATATCTATATATCAAAAACGAAAACGAAAAATTTTATCGATTCGATTTCTCTATCACTTGTTTTCTTTTCGCTGCAAAATTAAGAATCAAAGAGTATTTTATTCGAAAAATTCTTATATTATTTTTGCCCGACCTCGAATAGAACTTGGTACCTCATGCATAGCTGACGCAACTATTACCTCTGAGCCGTTGAGGCAGTATGCAGAAAAAGAAGAAGAGGTGGGTATTAAAAAAAAAAGTTTCACACTCTCGTAGTATTTGTCTAGACCAGTGGTTCTCAAACTTTTTAAATGACGGAACCCTTTTGGGAAGCAAAATACTTGATGGAACCCTACAATAAAACAATTATTTTTATAAGTGTATTCTTTATTAATCAGCATAATAAAAGTACAATGTATCAGTTACTAATTATTATTTACTTCACCACTTGGTAAGGACAATAATAGAAAACATTAAAAAAGAAAAAATCTAACTAGTGGGAGGTATGAAACTGTTTTTTATTTTTCATCAATTGCTTGATATCAGGTTTGATGGAAGAAAGTTGGAGTCTCATATCAGCTTCGGCGTCCAGTCTATTGCGATATTTTGTTTTCGTGGCTGCGTAGGTAGAGAATCCTGTTTCGCACAAATATGTAGTTGGGAACGGGAGAAGAATATCCAGAGCCATTTGGCCAAGCATTGCATATTCATCTTGGATTCTGCACCAAAAATCATTAAGAGGCGTCGTTTTGAACAATGACTCCATACTTGTGTCTGATGACATTTCTAAAAGAGATTCATATATCTCATTTGACATGTTTTCAGGCTTTTCCAAGTTGGGTAAAAAAGGATTATGAATCCAGGAGTTCACTTTAATTTTTGTATTGTGTTCTTCGGGAAAATACTTTTCAAAAGATGCGCGCATCGAACTGAGATATTGGACCAATTCTTCAAACACATTATCTTCAAACATTTCTGAGTCGTTTTCGCTAACAAACTCACTGAGTAATGTAAAACTTTCTATTTCTTTCTTACCAATGCAAATGATCCAAAAATCTAATTTTCTTTTAAAAGCAGTTATTTTATTATAGGCCTGAAACACTGTTGTCTGTTTACCTTGCAACGATAAATTTAATTCGTTAAGTTTTTGAAAGATATCCGCCATAAAAGACAATCGGAACAACCAAGTTTTATCATACAAACGGTCCTTCAAATTAAAAGAAGTATCTGCTGAAAGAAACATTTGTAACTCGGCTCTAAGTTCAAATAGCCTTGTTAAAGTTTTTCCCCGAGACAGCCATCGCACTTCTCAGCAGCAGTGTTTTATGTTTGCTGCCATAATCTTCACACAATAATGAGAACAATCGGGATTGTAGTGGTCGTGATTTGATAAAATTAATTATTTTTACCGCTTCATCCATAACTAATTTTAGATTAGACGGCATTTGCTTCATCGCAAGTGCTTGTCTATGCAGAATACAATGACTGGAACTACAATTAGGCGCTTTATTTATCATTCGTGACAAGTTCGTGACACTGCTCCTGCTGTTTTACCTGTCATCGCCTTGGCCCCATCTGTACAAATGTCAATGCAATTGTTCCAACTGAGATTATGTTCTTCAAAAAATATATTTATTTTATTAAAAATTTCTTCCCCGGTAGTGTTTGTAAGCAGCGATGAACACATAAGCATGTCTTCTTCAAAAGAACTTTTATATGGATATCTCACAATAACCAGCAGGATAGCCAAACCAGCGACATCAGTCGACTCGTCCATTTGCAAAGCGAATCGTGTATTTTGTAGACGTGTAACTAGTTCTTGTTTGACGTAGCTTGCCAGATCATGGATTCGTCGTGAAACAGTATCGTTTGATAGCGGAACAGTAGAAAGATGCTTTGCAGATTTTTCATCAAGCATACATTTTGTTATGTCTAATACACATGGTTTTATTAATTTCTCAGCGATAGTGTGCGCTTCACCTGCTTGTGCAATGCGATAGCTAACTAAATATGATGCCTCCGTGGCCTTTTCGTTGGTAGTTTGTGTTACATGCATCATATTTTTTTGACTTTCTAATAACTGATCTTTTTTGCGAACAAAAAATTCTTTATTCTTGTCTTTAGTCTCGGGGTGTACGGTTTCTAAATGTCGACGCAATTTGGCAGGTGCCATGGAACTATTAGGAAGCAGTTTACTACAGAGCATGCAGAGAGGTGAGCCGTTGGAATCAACAAATCCGAAACTGATATAAGATTCATCATACTTCCTTTTTTTCGTCTTTGAAACCGTCGAGCTTGACGTCGTGGCACTCGTGGCATCATCTTCTGGATCGGTGATTGCTAAATTCTCCGCGCGCATTGCTTTTGAACATTCAGCGTCATTAGAAGATGTTGTTGGAACACGTTTAACACCTTTAAGCCAACGTTCCATTCTTCTTTATTTATAATGTTACAAGTCAGGATAGTGGGGTTTAAATAATGCACAATCGTTACTGCGTATAAGAGACTAAATTTAGAACCTACAGGGAAGAAATGTATAAAACTGAGACAACAGAATACAGCAGGCAGTAAAACAATGAACACTAGTTTCTCGCTAGCGAGCTTGTAAGTAGGTAGTAACTTATCGCTCCGAACGCTAATCATCAACTGACAACGCCAACGCACGATCGCCGCTTTTATACTTAGTCCTAGACTCGATCTCAAATATTCTCGAAAATACTCGAGTCGGCACCTTTGATAAACAAAAAGCAAAAATAAAAACAGAAATTTAAAAATAGCGTTGTAAACAATATCGACTTTATCCTTTGAAGTTAGAGACGAAAGTCGCTTGTTGACAACTATAGCGTCTAATTCAGAGGCGGCTTTTATCAAAGAGACTGAGCGCTTACAAGTATACTACCCGCTCGTTTTAAGTTTGCCGCTGGCGATAGGTATGAGTGTATGACGTTCGAAATTTTTTATTTAATTGTAACAATAAAAATTGTGTACGTTAGATATTTGGGTAAAACTATGACACATTATAAGTTTTGTTGTCACGTGGGGGAGGGTACGCGCATTCCACAGACCGGCAAACTTAGAGCGAACGCGTTGTACAAGTATAAAATTGTTGAGACCAAACTTATGAGATATTGTACCAGCTAATGTAACACAAGCTTATACAAATACAAATAAATAAATAAATAAATAAATAACATTCATAGCGTTTTGTCTCCGCGCGGCCGCGGAGTCCGCACAGCCGCGGAGCGACCAGAGAGAGGTGTTTTGATTTATTTATTTCTAAATTCTTGCGGAACCCCGACAGAGGTATCACGGAACCCTAGGGTTCCGCGGAACACACTTAGAGTATAGCTGGTCTAGACGATTAAACGAGATCAATAAGTTATGATATGTATTTTCATAACAGAGTAATAAAACTTATTCAAAAATAAAATTATGTACAGCATGTAAGAGTACAGTCAACGACAAAAGTAGGTTAACCTATTATAAAATGTTGATCACACGAACTGTGACTCCCCTGGTGTTGCACTCGCCCATAAACCACGGTAACTCTTACCATCAGGAGGGCCGTGTGCTTGTCTGCGACCTAAATAGTATAAAAAAATACAGACGGAAATTAAAAATATCTCGAGAACAGTAACATTATTATATGGAGAACATAGATCGCACGTTATCTGTGCACTAACAATGTAACACGTATAGTTTCAAGTTGCATATGCCGAAGTGAATAAAACGCTGCACAGTCATATCATAATACAGAATTACTGTGAACGATCGAAGGTCGTGACCGAAGAATTAGCGGCACGGGGCACCTGATCACAACTGTTTTTTTATGATCATTATTACTGTGCTGTTGACGCTCTTTTTAGATTTACAATCTACATACATATACACATACACTAGCTGACTCGCCCAGACTTCGCTTTGCTAACATACCTTTAAACTATGCATGCCCGCACTTTATAATAGGAATCTGCCGAATTTGTTGACATTGATGGTCGCTGGTCCGCTCCTTGAGTAATAGCGTGATGTTATATAGCATAACGTTCCTTGATATACGGACTATTCAACACAAAATAAATTTGAATTCGATTAGCGCGTTCAATTCAACCAAGCAAACCAACTAACAAACAAACGAACAAAATTTTCAGCTTTATAATATTACCTAGTACCTATAGATATTTTATACTAGGCGTATGGAGCCTCACCGAGATCTTTAGAGCCTAAATCTCATCTGCAAGCCGGTACACCCTACAAATGAGACTCTGCAAGCCTTCGCGTTGCGCAAAAGATGCAAATCTAAGTATTGTTTATTTTATACGTCAATAAAGTTATGCTTATTTTGAGTCTAGATAGCACTATGTCGTACGATATCAAATTGGCTATGTTTTTAGGTTTTCTAATAGTAATTGCTATTTTTTGTTTGAATTAAAAACATATATAAATATTAGCCACCAATATTACCAGTACGAGTATTGCCCCTAGCCATAGCAGCCAAACTAAATTGCTTGTATTAGCAGTGGATTCATGTCGGTAGTGTAATGGCATCGAACCGGAAACTCTCGATCGTAAGGCCGACTCCTTGATCACAAAGCTACAACAATTAAGGTGATTACATACGCGAATGACTTTGACCATACAAATGCTCAAGGTCATTTGCCCGTTTTTCAGCCGTAAAAATCAGTAAAACTAATTTTAATAGATAATTTTATAGGGGACGATTACAAACTAAGAAGGTCACGTCATGCTAATACACTCATTTAACATTATATCAGAAATTTTAGATTATTTGGATACATATTGTAGAAAATATTTGGTTTCATAAGAAAGAGTAGAGTGATGTTCAGAGCCTCTTTTCAACTATTTCCTCCTTTTTCATTGAATTTATGAAAAGGTGAAGTTACTCTGTATATCCTGTAGTATGCAGGAATGTAAATTCTAGATCTTTAGGTTTTATAGTTAAAAAGAAAAACGGTTTCGAAAATACCGATTTTTCGATGCTAATCTGATTCGGGGCCTTAAGTTTATGATACGATGCCACAACGCGTATCAATAAAAGAATTGGTCTATTACGGGAAGGCTAATATCCAGATGGCTAATCCGAGTATAACTTTTTAAATATTCAACTAACAGTAGCAAGTTTGGAAAACTTAATAAATACGTTGACTATTTTGGAGACGGTCGGCGGCGCCACTAAGCGTAAATAATAAAATTTATCTACTATTTATTCTGCTCTATAGTCGGTAACTCATCACTGTCGTCTGGGTATGAGTAGATACTCACAGATTTGTGGAGTTTTATTTAATATGGTTTGCTCTTTTGGGGACTCGTAATAAAGAAACAAAAAAGATATTTCCAGTATTTTCGTTACGAAGCTCAACTTTGGGCATATTGGGCATCCCTGGAAAAGGTTTCATTGCCAGCACCATACGAAGTGGAAGAAGAAACGGACCCGAGTTATGAAGCGAAGGCTTCGGATGCAATCGGAACATAACACTATTATGATGATGGTATTCGAAACGCTATGTAACATTTTTTAACCGGCTTCAATAAAGGAGGAGGTTCTCAATTCGATCAGCATTTCTTTGTATGTTTGTTACGCAGTCAAAACCCCAATTATGAATGTATTTTCAAGGGTAGTCCCACATCCCGGGATGATGCTGAGATCATGGAGAAATCGAGGTGCCTTTACATCATTTCCTGCCTGGAAATCATCAATATGATATTGAGCTGCTGCATGCTGATAGAAACCTAAGCCATATATGAACGATTGTGTGGACATAGTTAGAAGTACGAAATTTCAAACATAAAATCTAGAAAAAAGAATACGCTGTAAAACCAAGCCTCGAAAATTTTATACCAATTATATATAGGACACGTCAATTTGACTTTGCCTCGCCTGTTGGTAAGCTGAAGGCAATTTTGGCAACATTTTTGGCAGTGTATGTGACAGTGGTATTGCTTTAGCAGAATCGAGGGCCAGCTAGTTTATAATATAATGTAGAAGGAACCCATCAAACAAACGTGAATATAAATATAGGTACCTAAGTAGTAAGTAGTTCTTCACGTGACTTGATTTTATTAAGTCCACATTTACATGAAAAATTACTTATCGTTTTGGTTTTAAATAAATAACCGATTCAATAAAACTGATTTTATTTTAGTCCCACTATTAATAATACTTATAAGTATATGCGCGTTATTATCTGGTGTCGAAATTTATATAGGAAAAGATACGATATGTTCAATGTTCATCTCAATGGAAGAGTCGAATAAACTGGTTTAGACTGAAATTAATTAGGTACTATTAATAGCCGTAGCCTAGCCTAGCATGTACTATTATATACTCGTGAACTAGCCGATACATCTACTGATAACCGGGGTTGGCAGGATATACGGCAGTCGCTCCCATAGAAGCTGTATTAGTCAAATCAGAAAAATATTTTTTTATACTACTAAGGTCGCAGACAAGCACACGGCCCTCCTGATGGTAAGATGAAGTATAGGTGCATACAACACCAGGGGAGTCACACTCGTGCTGCCGCCCCTGTTAGAACAGAGAGATTCTGTGCCGTCAGCGCATAAGATAAGTAGCACAAAGCCTTTGGTTTTCCCACTGACAGCACAAAATCTCTCCAGGGAGCTCTGGCTACCCTACTCACTGTCGGAAGGTGAAAGAGTAAGTAGGCCTCAGGCTTCGTAGTAAAAGTCTAGGATACAACTAGAATCAGGATATTCCTCCTCTCTCTCTGTCCTAAATGTGTAGGTATCCAACAAACTTAACAATCCGTCCATCTAATCTACAATATTGTATCATCGTTATAACAGTGTCAATGGCAGCTTCCTAGAAATATTAATTGGTTTAATTGGTTGATGCAAAGAAGTACCTACGTATTAATAAATGAGCTATTTGCATGTTAACTCCATGTTATAACCTTAACTGACTGAATCTGCTAACACCTACTTATGATTGAAAAAAAAAGTTAGTAAGTAGGTACAGTATACTAAATAACCTCTGTGGAGTGCCAGTAGAACCTAGGGCCCGCAATTCGGTTACTCTTTTCCCTCCTTCTGCATAATTTCCAGTTGCATCCAAAGCTTCGGAACCTAGGGTCCGGTTAGAAGGAAAGGTAGGTTTGTACCCCGAAGAGCGTGGTGGGCCCACAAAGTATGCATAAACTAAGTTTAAAGAGAAACTGCAACTACCTATCATAATTTAACTTCTTTTGAATTGCAAGTATCTAATTATGTATCAGGTAGAGTTTCGAAGAATTAACTGTTTCTGCAGAATACATATTCTACAAATCAGGAAGAATACGTAGTTAGCAACAGAAAAAATATTTTTTTATTTCATATGACATTACTTTCAACCATTGTTTTTAAAATATAGATCTCACAGTGTAACTCTTGCTGCTTCTAAGCAATTGGATAATGACTCATCAGCCTACCCAATAGTTGCATTCAAAACACTGCCAAATTCAGTTTGAATTTTCTTCCAGATATATTCTTCATCCGAGCAATAATCCCGATTTCATAGCTTGTACTTTTAAATTGGATTAGCTCTACTACATCTCCATAATTTGGTTTGGCTATTACAGGAGTGACTGCCGTTTGACCCTCCGAACCCTGAGAGAAAAGTCTGCCCAAGAGCCTCATTCATCAATAAGCAGGCGTACCTACCGTCTAGCAGGGGAGGTTGCCTTGGACTTGAATTTATGTAAGGCCTCATAAATACACCCCTTTCCACAGAAATTAAGCCAAACAAAATAATTGCACAAGCTACCTCGTGTTGATACCGATAACAGTGGCAGACGGTAGTTATTTTAATAGTTTTTACTTTCTATCTAAATTTTCTATTGTCAAGTATCTATAACCATATTAACGAAGGTGTTACAGGACATAGGGCAATAACGGTTTATGTGATTATAATTTGAAGGCGCTCTTTCAAAATTCTTTAGGTAGGTATAGATTTTTTGTTACATACGAGTACTACACCACTATCCCCGTACTGCATAAATAGGTAAACCTTACTAGGCAGAAAAGTAATATACTTAGTACAGTGTTAACATTCCACAACATTGTATTCTAGTGACGTAGCTAGTCTGACATGTCCGAGCACCATTAAGTTGACCTCAGTTGACTCTTATAGCCTCTTGTACCGGCTATGAACACCTCTATTTTAGTGTCCTACCTACCTCTCGTCACATACTCTTGCAATTTCTGTAACTATATACATAGGTACTGCTTATCTTTGGATCTGATCACGTGGATTGTTATACATAAAAGAAGCAACTATGTAAAAAAAAGTAGGTACTTATATTAGTCTGAATGACAGGGGGACATCCATATTGTACGAGTGATAATGCGTCTCACCCATCTCAACCTTGAAGAACTCGTTATGCTAAAACGTAGTATCATGACCGAAAATAAAACCGAATCCATTCAAAAAGCTATATTGTGAAATTTTAAAATAATTAACTAATTTAACAAGTAGGTGTGTGATCAACGTGGTGAATCTTAGACTGTGCCTAAGTATTAAAATCACCATATTGTTAAATATACAACATTGGATCGTTTTCTTAGATGCAATTTATGTAACAATTTAAATCAATGGATGCCATAATAACACCCAGTGCCGTATAATCACCGTAAAAATAGCTCACATCGTACCAAGAGACGTAGTGGTCCCTTCATCGTTTTACAGTGAGATGTATGTATATTAACAGTAACCAAACGAGTAACACTGTTACTAGTTGGGAAAAAAAACCAGCGTGTCACGAAAAGTGTTGAATGCAGTAACATCTGTGACACTATGGGATTCTTTTTCCCAATCAAAAACACCTGGTTGCCACAAAAGTGTTGCATGCAGTAAAACCTGTGATACGTTGGGTTTTTTTCCCGACTAATAGTTATTCGTTAGGGGGCTTAGAGTATACATTGCTATAGAGCGCGCCTTACAAGTATGAACTGCTATCACGGGTATGAACAGTACCGAGGCTCCTGGCTCAACCTCAATCAGTAGCAAAACAATACCCGTCAAAATGGCTTCGCAAATAATATTTAATTAGATATGTTAAATCAACATTTTATACAACATCGTATATTTGTAGTAATAATGACGCAAAAATACCGCAAAATGACACCATTTTTTTTGTATTTTGGCTTTAATTTTATCCATGCATATCAAATCGAACAAATAACTTCATAACAACAAACTACATTAATAAGTGCATATATTGATACTTTCGGTAATGCATGAAACGTCACTATAGGTGCGCTATACCATCGCAAAGAATCTGCTAACACTTGGCGCCAAAGACCTGAGTGATAGGCGCGCTCTATATTTTATAATGTATACTCTAAGTTAGGGGGTTACTGAATAGGAATACACCAGCATATTACATATACATATTAATAGTACTACTTTTTCATATGCACAATCAACATTCTTCCATTAAAGAAATCAATACAATAAAAAAAATTGGCATCTTTACTCCTAATCGCAAGTAAAGTTAATGTGGATGGATTGTTTGCTTACTGACCGCGCACCTAAAACCGCCAGTAAAGCTGCTATCATATTATCAACGCTGCATGGCAACAAATAACCCTTATCCTGATGACGGTGGTTATGATATGACAGAACACCAAGGTACCCGACCCGATATACTGAGAGGTTAAAGAAAATGATACATAATTTCGGAAGTGCTACATCCTTATCAGAGCGCCTTCAAATTATAATTACATAAACCGTTATGCCCTACATCCTGTAACACCTTCGTTGATATGGTTATAGATACTTCACAATAGAAAATATTTTAAAAAATTAGATAAAAAAGTAAAAACCATTAAATATGACTACCAGATGGTAGTTGTTTTTAATCGTTTTTACTTTTTTCTGATAACAGTGGCAGAAGTCACTGTTATCAACAGGTATCAACACGAGGAAGCGTGTGAAACTTACAAGATATGGTTACAGTAACACAGTTCCAAGAAAAACACTAATGTTATACTTTGTCTGTCCTAGAATGTGGTTCGGAACTTTGAACACATTCAGACCTTACCGCCTTTGACGGCACTATTGTTTACCCCAAAATGGTTTAGTGTTAGATAATGTTATCTAAAAATTGAGGTGCAAACATTTAGCTATCGCTTCAATTGTATTACTCTTTACTTCTCTAGATGCAAATTTCAATAGAAGAACGGTAAATATTTCAACAATCAATAGTGCCGATGTAATTTTATTTCTCAATTGAACTTGAAGATATTAAAACTAAATAAGTAGTTAGGTTACTTTGTGTGTTACCTATCGTGTGGAAATTCTCAAGGGCCCCCCCCCCCCTCCCCCTTTCTGCCGGCCCACTAATACCAATCTTGATATGCCGGTGTGTAAGGTCTGTATGGCATTTCCCTCTCACCCAGGGCCATCTCCGATTCTGAGATGGTGTAGGAAAGTAGATAGGTATTCTGCCTATTGCATAAAATATACTGTAAATATGGAACCTTTTTTATAAATTACCACGGAAACAAACACAGTGTGAGTGTGGTGAAAATCCTCGACTTGAAGTGGCCATACCTATCTGTTTAAAAAAGAAGTTCTCAGTCTGTGCTCGATAATATTATTGAATTAAAATCGTATTAATAGATCTCACGTATCTACCTCTATCTACTATCAGAGATTCTGTATAAGATGAAGTAAACAAGTTTAGTACTAATGTTTATTTTTAATGTCTGGAGGCCACTCAAGCGTTTTATAGTCATAGGACAGTAGAAAATGGTAATTACGTACCTACTACATATAATAAAAATAATGAAATATAGCTGTTAATTCACCACTACCTAATCCTCCGGGAAAAAGGCGTGATTATATGTGTGTATGTTGTAGCGTTTATCCCAGTCGTATTCGAAGCTTTCACCTCATAGACTGAAGTCTGCTTTACTAGTCTAACTGCGGATTTGACTTCCTCAACCCAATGGCGATATTGAGCGATATCGAAGCATTGCAGCTAGACCAGTCGTTGGACTTTTTAGGGCTCCAGCTTCCCGTAACGACTGCCATAGATTTTCGAATGGCAACTGGAATCGACGGCTTAAAGACTAATGCAAAGAGCCATATTCATGCATACAAATATTTACACTGAACGGGGATCGAACCCGACTATACGAATAAAAAACAATGTGACTACTCTAAAGTGACTACTTTGGATGCAACTGTGAAATCACTATCAGGATTTTAATGCACAGATTATTGCATAGAGGTACAGACAAGCACACGACCCCGTGGCCTCTGGACGTGTAGGTATAACACCAGGGGTATCACACTCGTGCTATCACCGATCCTGTAAAACCTTTCTAATGGCCTTCAGGAAGAACACCGTATTGTACTCGCTTAGAAAAGCCAGAGCAAGGAGATCGCTCCACGTCTTACCGCCATGTGCGCACCATTTCCGGTTGCAAGTATTTCCGTTTCATTCATTCGTACCCTAGAGTCACGATACAAGTAAATTAAGCTGTGTTTAGTTTGTCTCTAGCTAGATAGCGCTGTGTAGATTTGTTATTATTATTGAGAATATTAGAATGAGCCTGGATATCATATGCGTATAGGAACAGGATAGCCGCAGCGAAAAGTGAACATTTTCAACAAGGAAGCTGGTGGAAACAACCCTCGCCGCAGCAGGACAGTTAGAATTGCCTTTTATATCATTGAGTCACCAGTCTGTCACTTGATGCTTTCTAATTATGTAACGGGCAAACGAAATCGTAGCGTTTCGTCGGCCTTAATAGTTTTAATTGTGAAACGCAGCTTGAGACTTTATCATTTATTTAAATTATGTGGTTGTATCGAACGGTGGCTCCATAGGACCGGTTCGCGCACAAATGAGTATAGCACACACACATTCGTGCGGAAGACGTGTTGTTACTACACGGCCGAAGTCCAAACCTGCCTCCTAAGAACCTGCATGGATCTGTCTTGCTAAGACAAAGCCCAATGAAGTGCTATTCTAATGGCTTCACGTTAACTTGTTGACATATAACCTGTCGGATTGACAGCGTTTGCTTATAACTAATAGCGCTGTTTAAATTATTGGCTGGAAAAGGTTAAAGAACTATTAGACAAGGTATTCAATATACTAAATAAACTCGACCTCTATGGTGTGATGATAGTACTCGTACATTCGACTGCTACGTCAGAGGTGGGTTCGATTCCCACTCAGTGCAAATTATTGTATGCAGGAATATGTTTATTTGCATTGGTCTGTTTGTTTCTATGTATAGTGTGTATGTATTAACATACGAAAAGCAAATCTTTATCCTCTTTCTGGAACCCATATTGCAAGCCATGCTTAGTTCTAGCCTGGAATAGGTCTTGGTTAAAATATCCTAGAATATTTTTTGTAGATATCCGGATTTCACCAATGATTGGAAACGAGATCAAATAAAACTAAATTGACATACACATTTAATCAATTAATTGCAAGAACCCAGTATCAACCAATACTCTTTTTTAAAAGTACCCACACATAAAATATTGTAGTTTTTAGTTTAAACAATTGTAAACCTTTGATAATGCCGTAAGGTGAAACCGGTAAGGTTCAAATAAATAAATAATTGTGGAAAAGTACAAGTGATTTATTCAATATGTGTAGCAAGTTCCACCAAGTGCCATCAATCTCCAGTATAAACAGTCTGACATAGTTGTGGAGCACTCTACCACCAGGAAACCCAAAACGTTTTTAACCGGTAAGTATCTACCGTTGAAATTCAGTTAGATGTCCATACAATGAGATTTGCAAGAAACAATACGCACACAGTGTGAGGCCTTCGACGTCCTCTCTGTACCGTGGCGGTAGTGCATTCGATTGCTATATGAAGGGGCGCTGGTTCGATTCCCGCTCAGCGCAACATTTTTATTCATAAATATGTCTATTTGCATTGGTTTCGGTGTTTCCGTGTTCTGCAGAGCAAATTAAACCGTCGGTCCCGGTTGCTTGTTGTTGTGAACATCTAAAGGCAGTTACGGGTAGTCGGAGCCCTAAAAATCCTAAAATTACAGAACTTCGATATCGTCATATTCTCAATGGTCCCCTTTATTCGGAGTTTAACAAGTAATGGGTACACTATATCTGCTGCATGCCTCTGCAGTTTTCGTATGCGATTGGTGTCATAATTATACCTTTATACGAAAACATACTAACATCCCAATTAGTCCTACAGTTCACGCAATTTCATCCTTTACTCACCTGTTATATAGTTCCAGAACTGAAGTGTTAAGGCCATCAAACTTAATACACTAATGTACGAATAAATAGGCAACTGTTATGTATAACGTAAAACGAGTACACAGAACCACAGAACCAAGTAAGCATAACGATTTGCCGCGTAAAAGAGGAGGCGTCAATGGAACCAGCGAAGCGTTTACACGAAGGCCTTTTGTCTCTATGCTCTACTGAGTACCAATCGACGTCTATGTGTATTATTAGTATGATTTATATTCTGTGGGTGTGGTAAAGTAATAATTTTGAAACTATTAAAAATATTGCTTTATATTTATTGAAGGCTACGGAAAAGCTGGTTCCGTTTTTCCAGCCAAAGGTTAACTTTTGTAATTTGTGTCATAAAGAGTTTTTTTAGTATCATAGCTATAACTGCTTTGAGTAGAAGTTTTTTTTTATACCACTTAGGTGGTAGACAAGCACACGGCCCACCTGATGGGAAGTGGTTACCGTGGAATCGTGGACGTACCTATGCAACACCAGGGGCGTCACACTCGCGCTTCCGACCCTGAAGAAACCTTCGAATCTTCTTGAAGAACCCCATATTGTAGTCGCTTGGGAAAACCACCGCAGGGAGTTCATTCCACAGCTTGAGTGCGTGTGGTATGAACTGCCTTTCATACCGCACAGTGCGCACCGTTTCCGGACGCAATGTGTGAGCATGAATTCCCTGCCTGTGGCGAGAGGTGCGATGATGAATGTAGCTGTAGGCATCGTGTCAAACAGTTCTTCTGAGCACAAACCATTGTATAGACGGTAGAACACACACAGTGAGGCAAAGTCTCTTCTGAGACTGAGAGGTTCCACATCGCCTGCGAGTATGGGATTGCTGACGAGCCTCAACGCCTGTCTTTGTACTGAGTCGAAGGGGTCAAGCTGGCAGGCGCTCCGGCAAAAAGGTGACAGCAGTACTCCATGCGGGGCCGAACCTGCGCCTTATAAAGGATGAGTCGTTGCCTCGCAGTGAAGTACTGCTTCGCCCTGTTGAGCACCCCAAGCTTCTTTGATGCCAGCTTCACCTTGTCTTCTAAATGACTACGGTATTGGACGTCGCTGGAGATATTGATACCAAGGATCCCGATACGCGAGGAAATGGTAAGCGGTGTGCCCAGGAATTGCGGTGCTACAATGAATGGAGTTTTCTATGCTTTGAAGTATGCTCCATTTCATGCCTACGATTTGTTAGTACTGGAGGCCTTACCTCCCTACGACTGTTTTCACTTCAAATTCCTATCTAGTTGCAGCACTGTCCAAAAGATCAAAGGACAAAGGACTAAATCGGATGTCCAAAGGTCAAAGTCAGACACACAATGTGCAAGGTGTACGCTTCATCAGACACGACATTTTTCTTGTCTGACGTACGTATCTTATAATGTGCAAAGAGCCTAACGGAATTGTAATTTATTAGCGGGGAACACTAATTATTTTTCTAAAAGTAAATTAGCTTAAGCTGCGCGTTATAATATTAGCTTTTTCTTCATCCTTCGTCATCAGAGTAGGCAGCACGAGTGTGACGCCCCTGGTGTTGCATACGTCCATAGGTCACGGTAATCACTTTCCATCAGGTGGATGTATCTAACTGGTTAAAAAAACTTCTCAGTTCTGATGTTGCAAGCCTTCATAGTCCAAGGTGGTTTCTGCCACTTACCATCTGGGCTGTATGGTTTCCTCCTTGTCTAAACTTAGTTGAATAAAAAACTAATAGTTTCTTTGATTGGTCGGTTACAGTTACTCTCATTGCTATTAGAATAAAGCCTCTCTATATACAGGGCGTCCCACGGCGATGCCACATGGAGGGAAAGTACCTTAAATCCTTAAGTTAGCTCATTTTGTTTAAAGGAGACTTCATTTTATTTTTAAAAAGAAACAAAACTGCATTCAAAGATTTTTAAAAATTCGCTTGCCACACCCGGTAATCGAACCGACTAAAAGCCGAAAAAGTAACATCCTGTATTTTTATGGCATCAATCGATAGTGTCAATCATAAGGATCAAATCTCTCTAAGAAACATGGTAAATTAAACGAAAGGAAGTCCTTGAAATCTAAAATTATAAATTCAATTTGGCAAAATAAAACACTTTAACTCAAAGTTCATCCATCCATCTGATACCATATTAACAATAAAATTACATATTTAAACTACTTTTCCTTTTTTATCGTGCTGACACCGCTGCTGGTCAGCAGTAGTATTTAGGTATGTCGAACTCAAACCGACTAAAACCGCACGCCATCTAAATTAACAGGTTATACCTAAGTTGATCCATAGAGCAATTCTCTTGTCATTTTCGTTGCACAGGGTACACCGCGTGCAGGTTTCTAATCAAATCAAAGATATCTCTAGTGTTGATACCTTGTAAGAATTTCTTACAAGGTATCGACACATCAAAGATATCTCTGGTGTTGATACCTTGTAAGAATTTCTCACAAGGTATCAACACTAGAGATATCTTTGATGAAATTTATTTAGTAAAATGAGTACTAAATGAATGAACTTTGTTACCTGTTTAGAATGTAACTTTATTGGGTAACTGCATGAGGTATGTGTAGGTAGGGTAGGTAGTTATTTTTGGGTGCTTGATTAGAAACCTGCACGCGGTGTACCCTGTGCAACGAAAATGGCAAGAGAATTGCCCTATGGATCAACTTATAACCTGTTAATTTAGATGGCGTGCGGTTTTAGTCGGTTTGAGTTCGACATACCTAAATACTACTGCTGACCAGCAGCGGTGTCAGCACGATAAAAAAAGAAAAGTAGTTTAAATATGGAATTTTATTGTTAATATGGTATCAGATGGATGGATGAACTTTGAGTTAAAGTGATTTATTTTGCCAAATTGAATTTATAATTTTAGATTTCAAGGACTTCCTTTCATTTAATTTACCATGTTTCTTAGAGAGATTTGATCCTTATGATTGACACTATCGATTGATGCCATAAAAATACAGGGTGTTACTTTTTCGGATTTTAGTCGGTTCGATTACCGGATGTGGCAAGCGAATTTTTAAAAATCTTTAAATGCAGTTTCGTTTCTTTTTAAAAATAAAATGATGTCTCCTTTAAGTAAAATGAGCTAACTTAAGGATTTAAGGTACTTTCCCTCCATGTGGCATCGCCGTGGGACGCCCTGTATACTGTGCTCTATCTGTCTAGTATGATTATTTTGAGGTGTTTACTGGTCTTGCTAATTAATATGAAGCAAATTACCTAATAAGAATATCGCTCGAGTCTGCATTTCTCATGTCAAGAATGTTTCTGGCCAAGCCAAATTATTAACCCAGTCCGTTTTTAGTTATAATCTTAGGATTTCAGTAATGACAGAAACTTAATTAAGATATAAATTTCACCGATGAACATCCGTTAAACTACCCTGATTTTTCATATCGTCCCTTAGCTTACAACACCCCTCAAGTCGAAAATTGGTGGCGTTCAAGAAACTTTAACCAGTTTAAACTGAATTAAACTCGTTTAATATTCATCTACGTTTTTTCTTACATTGGTAAAAATATTATTCTTAAAAGAAGCGGTTACGTAAGTGCAAAATATTCTTTGTTAGGTAAACACGCCGCTACTGTTTATATTTTCATTCGTTTCTGGGTTAACGTGGAAACAAACACTATCTGATGATTACTTTTATCTTGTCTATATTATTTGGTATTGAAAGTGGGTTATGAGCTTGAAAGTAATATTAGAAATAAAATTATGATTGAGTGTTTACACACCTTGACCTGTTTGGAACTTAATAATGCTGTTATGTAAAAGAAACGCTTTGCTAATTGGACATATAACATGTGAGCAGATGGTACCGACCATTAAATGTTATAGTGACGAGAGTAAGAGCTAAGATTTAAATATCGAGGTCTAGCCAAATCTGTAGTTAAGATTGGTAAAGCGGACCTTAGACTCCGAGCTGAAAAGTTTCGGATGCGACTGGGAATTAACGCTAGGATGAAGAAGTAAGAGCCAAGATTTCGAAGAGTCGAGAGTTTAAAGACTCTAGCTGTAGTAGATACCTAAGTTTTGCTTTGACACCTCAAGAAGAGGGGTGAGAGATCCGCTAGGATGCTCCAGTTTGGTAGAGCGTCTTCTCTATCTATCGCATATCGAACAGTTTGGTACCTTTATAGAGTACCTTTATAGAGAACCTGTTTATGTTTATAAAATATTAACACTATAACTTTGGTATTAACTACTCTAAGAAGATATGAAGACTTGACGTCCGGTTAGTGATAGAGATAATGCTATATGAAAACGAAGAAATTCGATTTTAACCGAACTCTCACTATTCACTCTTTTTGCGCGATATCATATTTTCTAAAATACAACTAGCCGAAATTACGCCTTATAACATTAGCTATCTATCTGTGATGAAACCCTTCAAAATAGGTTCAGTCGTATCAGAGATTAGTCGATCTGTTGTGAAGAACGTGTTATATCTAACACTTCCTACGAAAAGTGTTAAATTTTTCAGAAGACCTTCGAGTGGTATTCTGGTATTTCAAGCATTCATACGTTAAGGTAACCGCTTATCATCAAGTGGGTCATACCATCTTCTTATTGTTGATCTCAAAATTGCATCCGAACTTTTTACCTCAAAGCCATTTCTTATGATTTGGTCAATGATAATGTTTTTGGTCATTGTGAGACCACCTTCGTTAGAGCCTGGTCCGTCATTCAGCAAGAGCACCAGCTAGTCTAGTCAGTGAGGTTGAATAGGGCCCCAATGAAATTCATGGGGCCTCTTTCGTACTCAAGCCCATCAGCCTTTCTAGACAAGTGGCAATTCGTTGCTCGGCGTATGATGGAATAGAATGACAAATGTATTGGATTTGACGTATATGAGAGGCGTCAACGAATGTCAAAAACGTCAAATCCTATACATTTGTCATTCTGTTCCATCATACGCCGAGCAACGAATTGCCACTTGTCTAGGGGGGCAGGTGGTGGAAAAAGGTACAAAAAATCTTTCAACTTAGAAATAAAATGGACACGCAAATGCATAAAAGAGCATTTATTTATAGTTAATATTTGTTTTCCTGTTATGCTTATATTATATTCATTGAATTGTTTACTTTGTGTGGTCAGTACTAGAACCGATAGCTCCAGATATATACCTATGTTTACGTCGTACGTCATTCCCGCTTGTACTGATAACAGATTCACCCAAAAAAGCCAATGAGCGTACAGACGGTCTGCGATTTAATTGGTACAAGGTAATTTGTAATTATTTACATATAGTCGTGTCTAATAACTTATTGTATTATCAATACGAATGGACATTGGATCTTCTCAGAATTTGTTTGCTAACTTGCACACTAGGTATATGTTACTACGTAGTAGGTACGTTATGTTACTTACTAGGTTCTATCTACATGTGATAGCGTTAAATATCAACGTGTGTTAGTATCACCGCATGTTGTTTTATTTCTAATTGGGTAGTCTTGTATCAATTTCTGTCAATACCGCGTTTGCAATATTCTATAGATGCTGGAAACATATTGACTCCTTTCAAAGTATTCTAACGCATTGACGGTTAATGACGGTTAAAGTTTATGCAAAACTTTAACCGTCAAAGCACTCATAGTCGGCTACACATAGAATTACTAGCATAGGTTTTTTTAAAATTAGTTACAAAAGTATATGTTATGTAACCTCCTTCCTTTTTTGAAGTCGGTTAAAAACAGCCTGTTTACTAACAGTCAAGTTTGGTAAACTGTGCATGAGTGTTTGTTATGGAGTGTTAAGTATGTTGGAGTGAACATACGTAGCTCATCGCACGTCGTGCAGCAGTGGAGTGCGCTGGGGCGGCGACACCGGCACGCAGTCGCCGGCGGCGGCCAGCTCGCGGGGCTCACAACTCAGCCGCGAGGTGCGGGCGCAGATCGAAAGTTCGACGCGAGATCGAGCGCGCATATGTAAATATCGGCACATTTACAAGCGAAAGGGTTCACCAGAGCGGCGCACTAACGCAGCGTTGCGCGGGAACCAGTCCGGTGAGATTCCTACGGCGTCCGATAGAAAAATGTCGAATAAGCTTCGGGTCCATCACTCGGTGCGGGTGTGTGATACGTAACGCGGCCGCCGCTCGACTGCCGCCCTCCTCTCACCGCCACTGCTGGTATATTTATCGCTTAATTATTGAACTCGTCTGTGTAACAATTATGAAGCAGCTCGGCGAGTGGCAGGCGCTGGCGGAGGGCGAACGGCGCTACCGCGTCTGCGCAGCGCGCTGCTTGCGTTGCGTCACATCGCACCGCCACACCGCCGCACGCGCAGCCTTCAGATTTTATCTTAGCAAGCTGACAGCCAATCCGCTGCTCACCTGTTATATTCATTAAAACATTAACCTCCAACTTACATCATTTAGCGATATCTTCCTGTCTTCTGCTTCCGTGGTATATTCATATCAATTTAATGTAATTATTGCACCGCGACAAACAAACACGTCTAGCACGTTTTACTATTTTATGGACTATTGTAGTATTGCGTACACGACTACAAGTAAGTAAGGTCTATTAAATACTTAAAATGTGGCTACATTTTAAATAAAGTACCTATTCTGTCAATATTATAGTGATGGATCACCTACTATATTATGACAGAATATTTCATTAGGCAGGTACTTATTATTCAACGATGTCACACTTGATAAGGATGGCCAGTAAAACCAGATATTCGTCTTTCGGGGTCATAATAGAATAATGTATAAGTAATTAAATTAAAGCAATCATCTTTTGCCTTCCCCATTGTGAATCATCGCAAAATAAGTAGGATTTTTTAAAATTTATTTCATACGCAGAACTTGACCTAATAAAATAGGATTTTAGGTATATAGGCTTTCCAAAAACAGTTAAATAAATAAAATACCTATCTAGTAACTTTAGATACTAAGGTGTAATGTAGTTCGCACAGCAATTGATTAGAATATAATGATATGGCACTAGCACGTGCAGCCTAGTAGGCAAATGCCATCACTACTCGCTACCTACTTACTTACAACTACTTTATTCCGCTGCAAAGTTGATCGATTGTTCTTCAGCCATAAAATATCTTATTTATGAAAAAAAAAATGTGAACTACAATATCGTGTTTCACTCAGTCCAAGAAGTGGTGGGAGCGTTTGAAATCTGTCCTTGTCGATACCTCATATTTATTTATTTATTTATTTAAACTTCTTGCACATAATTAAAAAAAAAAATGTACAAAGGCGGACTTAATGCCAAAGGCATTTCTAGTTCTATGGCATATCTAGTGTCTAGAAATAAACGAGAATAACGATGAACTATGGAGCCATACTAAGACCTTCAGGGCCTTACTAACCTCACTTGCAAGCTAGTGGGGACACCTTGATTAAGAGGGGGTATAAAGCTAAATTGCCGATCGTAGATTTGATGTTTATACCCGAAAGTAAGCCACAAATGAGCTGGGTTTTTTTTAATAGAAAATACGTTATATTTGTAAGGGACTGCTCATGGTGAAAACATAAAATAATAATATTTTTTCGATAGAATAAAATCACAAAGTTATGCCTTATTTACTACTAAAATCAATTTATTTCCAATATTATGCACACAACTGAGTCAATATTTGGATACAAAGTGTAAAATTATGTAACCCAGTGACTCTATTTTCACTTTGAAAAAATTGTGTGGATTTTACGAGTAATTAAAAAAAATGAATTTGGCGCTTACGACGGTCTTATTCCGCGCATAACGCTCTCTTTCTATCGCACCTGACCCGAGGTGTCGGCCATCTGTTGTTTCATCATTTAGTCGGGCTCGCCCCGTTGAGACGGGAGGACTGTATTTCTGTTTTCCGTGTCAAGAAAGTTCGTTAAAAATGAGCCAATTAAAAAAATATAAAAGAAACACTCTAAAAGAGAATATAAGAAACTAAGAATTCCACTCATGGCTAATTTTCGAAGGTAATGTATCTATATTATTTTACTTTCTTTAGTTTGTTACCAAATATCCACCGTTGCTAGGTAACTCAGGAGTAACGTCGGCTCGGGTATAGTATATGCAAATCAAATAGATGTTTTTGACTACTCGCGTGTTTATTGTATAATATTATTTATATAGCACTAATATAATTATTAAATATATTGCGAAAGTATTTATAAATTGTATTATCAATTTTAATGCATTTCAGAGTTGCTTCAGCTCGTAATATCACACAAGCTGATGAATCCGATCCGGTCGAATCGCTTAGTAAAAAACTTTTTCATCCCACCATCTCGGAAAGACTATTTTTGCTCTTCGATAACTGAGCGTAAAAGTCGTTTTTATCCTCTAGAGAGGTAAAGTAAATTTGAATTTAGAACATCGTGTGTACTAGGTTTGTGGACTCAAAACATCATTAAACCTATTTACTTCTACCTCTATGGTGCCGAATTTATCATACAACTTTTTTTTAATTCATGAAAAACTCAGACTCGTAACCTCCTTGGTGTACTTTTTTTTTAATTTGCTTTGCGCGCATCAATTTTTTTCACGTCATATTGTTGACATTGTTGTTGAATTTTTATTTTGTTGTATTTTATTACTAGTATTAATACACATATTATACAGCCTCCATGGCGTAGTGGTATTGAACGCGGCCGCTACGCAGGAGGCACGGGTTCGATCCCCGCTCAGTGCAAATATTTTTTATGCATGAAAATGGGTATTTGCATTGGTCTGGTCGTGCCTTGGAGAGCACGTTAAGCCGTCGGTCACGGATGCCATACGAACATCTATGGCAGTCGTTACGGGTAGTTGGAGCCCTAAAAAGTTCAACAACAACGGTCTAGCTGCAATACTTCGATATCGCCTAATGTCATCATTGGGTTGTGGAGGTCAGATGGCAGTCGCTTCACGGCAAATATCGAGGTCCAGCCAAATCCGCAGTTAAGACTGGTAAAGCGGACCTCGGACTCCGAGGTGAAAGCTTCGGATGCTGACTGGGAATTAACGCTAGGAAGGAGAAGCATTTCATTATTTCCTCGCTGAGGTGGGATGAAAAGTTACGTGTTGCACTCGAGTGCAAAGATTTTTCACCTTGTGCTCTTTTGATTCCCTCGCTAACGCTCAAGATTCTAATTTGTGAATCACTCGCTACGCTCGTGATTCAAATTTAGAATCTTTCGCTTGCTCGGTCATCAAAAATGAGCACGCGGTTAAAAAGCAACTTTGCACTCTTGTATAACAAATAACTATTGTCAACTTTGTAAGCTTATTGCAATTGTTTTTTCTCACATTCAGAAAACATTTCAGTAAAATATGCAAATTAATATGAACATGAACAAGTAGAATAATATGATTTGAGATTAAAATGGTCATTCACATTAGTACCGAATGTTCACACATTCAAACGGCATGGTAAATACGAGTATCCCGGTGATTTTAATAAAAAAAATTGACCACACGGAAAGCGGATGACTGCCCGTGGAAGGATAGCTCAGAGTAAGAGCGCTGGAACGCCAAGGTTCGCGACCCTGGCATTCAAGTCCTATTGTGGGTTTGATTTTTTCCATTTTGTACTTATTTAGCATTTATATCAAATTATCTACAAGTAGATTAAAATAGCAATGCAATGCTTATGTGATTGATTTGTCATTAATTTGCAATTATTTTTACAGATCTCCCATTAAACATTTAGAGAAAGTTGAAGTTTTGAGAGAACTAGATCCAAATTGTGATGGAAATTTTGCACCAGAGTGGAATGAGCGGTATATTTTAGCCAGCCTTGATTCAATATGTCAGGGCCCTAGCTTCTTATGCGTAATGATAAAATAGGGCAACCATGTTATACACAATGTTCATCAGTAATATTGAACCACTATTTGGACTATTTGGATGACCCGACTCAGGATTAGTATTAAATTAATTGAATTCGCAAAAAAAAAATATTTGGGTAATTTATCACATATAGTTAGACGAACATCGCTAGATGTTAAATTAAAGTAAAAGCATTGTTTTTCCCAAATCGTCAAATCGTCGGTGCGCCTGCCAAAGTCGTTATGTGCATTTTTCCTATTTTTTTTTATTCGCTAGATGGCCTTAAAAAAATGCGCATCAACTGAAAAAACAACCAAGTGTTAATTCCTTCTAGAAATAGATTTGACAAAATATACATGTGCAATTCTGACACTGCAAAATTGGTTATGTGTTCACATCAAGAGTTTTTCATCCTCATGTTGCACTTGTCAGAATTGGTTTGCACATAGACAATTTGACAGCTTGTTTTTCTTCAGTTTGTTGGTTGTAAAATTGGTGTTCTACCTTTATAACAACGTAAATAATCTTATAATAGTAAACAAAACGAGACAGATGATTAAATCAAAACAGCCTCACGTAAGGTCGAAGTCCTGAATAAAGTGAGACGTTTTTACACCATTTGTGTGAGAGTGAATTCACTGTCTATGGCAAGCGGAGCGGCGATATAAAGTAAAAATATTCTAGGCATTATATCAAACAATTCTTCTGAATACAAACCATCATACAGGCGGTAAAACAACCACAGCAAGTACCTTCTGAGGTTGAGAGGGACTACTACCCCGCCTGTGAGTATGGGATGGTCGACGATCCTCAGCGCCCGTCTTTGCACCAAGTCGAAGAGGTCTAGCTAGTCCAGGCAAAACTGTGACAGCAGTACTCCATGTGGGGCAGAACGGGAGCGTTTTAAAGAAGGAGTATTTGCCCCGCAGTGATGTACTACCTTGTTTCTTTGATACCAGCTTGACTTAGTCTTCCAAGTGACTACGGCGGTGATCGTCGCTGACGATAGCGATAGCTCCCTATACTCGAAAAGATGTTAAACGGTGTGTCTAGAAACTTGCGGCGCTATGCTATGCAGACGATAGCACCTTACACGGAGGCTATCACGGACATCCTGCGGCCAAGCAGTCTGATATCGCGGAAAAAAGAAGACCGGACCCTGAGCCACGTTTCTCAATGGGGCTCGGAAAACCTGGTCGAGTTCAACGCCAGGAAGACGCAGGCATGCGCGTTCACAGCAAAGGTATCTTCTTTCCTTCCCCTTCCAACTCTTCAGAGCACGCCACTGCCACTACAGGACAATCTCAATATCCTAGGTATGGATGTTCGCTGCAAACTGAACAACAAAAACTACATTGAGAGTATCATCAAAACAGCCTCGCGTAAACTCGGTGTCCTGAACAGAGTGAGACGTTTTTTCACGCCGGAGCAGCGGTGCCTTCTCTATAAGACACAAATTCGCTCTTGCGTGGAATACTGCTCTCATCTCTGGGATGGCTCCGCAAAGTACTTACTAGATGCTCTCGACAGGCTGCAGTGACGTGCGGTCCATATTATTGGGAATCCTGAGGTCACCAACACCCTCGAGCCTTTGCAGTTGCGTAGAGATATGGCATCTTTGGCGGTATTTTACCGTCTCTACCATGGTGAATGTTCTGATGAGCTCTTCCAACTAATCCCACCCTCTCCTTTCCTATATAGGACAACACGTGCAGGACTTAGACGCCTCCCGCATACGGTGCAGAATATTCCATCAAGAACCAAGCGGTTCGGCGACTCCTTCTTCTGCTGCACTATTAAGTCTTGGAATTCCCTACCAGTTCACGTGTTTCCCTCTTCCTACAGTCACGGGTCCTTCAAGCGGGGCGTGAAAAAGCATATTCTGATGAGGCCGTCAAGCTGAGTGCCATCATTGTAACATGGTACATGTCTGTAATGGTGACCCTCTTTGCAGAGACTTTGCTTACCATCAGGCGAGGCGAAGTCAATTTGACGTGTCCTATATTAAAAAAAAGACTGGAAAAGCGCACCCCGGACGCCGAGGGGAAGGGCTCAGATGCAACTAAAGTTTATAACTAATTGGCAGCATAATGTGCACCTCGGAACTCGGAGATTTGCTCTTCTTTTCTGATTATCGTATTATCGGCTATTCCAGGAACGATCAGCAATTAGTTCCCAACTCCGAGAGGAAAATCGGCACCAGAACCTCGTCCGTTGTTTAACATGTGCACCGACTAGCAAGTGAGGTTGGCTTGGGTCTCAAAGGTGTTAGTAGGACCCTGTACACGGAACAGTTGTACTACTTTTATTTTTTTTACTTGTATGCCTTAATAAAGTTTATAGTGGGTATTTATTTACTTCGTATGTTATGTACCTTGCCATCTGTCAGTATTTATCCCTTATATAAATCCTATTGAGGTCCATAACAAATCTGATATGTATATATTTTTCACTTGTAAGAAATGGCGCTAGGAAGATAATTCTGATATGTGTATCAAAATGGAAAAAAAAATATTGTGGATGGATAGTACCGTTTATAATTTTCACTTATATCTCAGTTCATGCAAAATATTTTTTGGCATCATACTACATTTTTAGTTTTTGATACGCTCATCAATTATGTAATAAAACAGTTTAATGTCTCTCCTGAAAACTTGACCAAAAACACATAGAGGTTTTGGCAAGCGCAACGACGACATATTCCTTTACTTACTTACTTACCTTTTCATTTTATCAGAAATATTTTTTTTACCAAAAATAAATTTATTGTGTTTCCAAAGTAGATAGTTAATGATGCAACTCGTATTTTGACAATTTTATCTGAGTATTTTGGGTATACTGTGCGCCTTCAAACTATACATGGCGGGTCGCTGCCACACAAAATAGGTGGCGGACTTGCCGGAGCGACGACAGGCGAGAGCGGGACGTGCGAGGGGTGCGGGTGAAATCTGATTTTTTTCTAGCTTTATGCGCACTCTTAACGGACGAAACTCTGGCGCAAGCTTTCATTTCACGATTGCGAGGGCAGACGGCAGACGCTTCCTTAAAAGATACCATTAAACCAAACCAAAATTATAAGGAGGGAGTAAACACGAGGTCTGTATCCTTCTTTTACACCACTTAGGTGGCAGACAAGCACACGGCTCACCTGATGGAAAGTGGTTACCGTGGCCTATGGACGAGTGCAACACCAGGGGAGTCGTGCTGGCGACCTTGTAAGAACAGTGAGATTCTGTGCCGTCAGCGCAGAAGGCAAACCGGTCAAGCCTTTGGTCTTATTTTCTTCTTCGCCTTTGAATTTTAGTTTGGTTCGCCGGCCGTTAAGGTTACCTACTCAAATCCACGCGACTTCTTGCACCACACACGTGGATCGAGACGACGCGCCAGTAAATGGAATGACCCAGTACCTACTTATTCCCTTTAACCCCGTCACGTCAGTTACACTAAATTACCTACTCATATAAGAAGTTGGCTCACGCTACCGACCGGACCACGTGAGCACACTTCTAACCCAGCAATGTCTAGGATTCGAGCCCGGGACCTCTCGATCGTACGGCTGATTCCATAAATAGATATAATCTCTAAAAAGTTGGTTTGTAAATTGCAAGTAAATTTTTGTGAATGTCAATTTTTATATCGTAGACTAATCTCGTTCAGTTCGTTTAGATGGCTCCACCGTCGCTCCAAGACGAATGCAAGTAGCTCACTTGGTCAGAATATTCCTCCTGTTCAAGTCCTATCCTTAATGTTCACTTTTTTCGATCTAAATCAATACCCTACAACTATTTCTTATTTTCAGATTGACATCTTTAATATAAATTAGATACGTCAATATGACTTCAAGTTGCCTGATGGTAAGCTGAAGGCAAAGTCTCAGGAAAGAGAGTCACCATTACAGACACCAATAATATTAGGTGGTAGGTACTCGCCCTCCAACTCGGCTGGGCAGCGTTCGGAAAATTGCGTAATATCTTCTCGTCCGACATACCTCAGTGTCTCAAGTCGAAAGTTTTCGACCAGTGTGTGTTACCAGTGATGACTTATGGCACTGAAACGTGGTCTCTCACTATGGGCCTTATGAGTAAGCTCAAAGTAGCCCAACGAGCTATGGAGAGGGCTATGCTCGGAGTCTCTCTGCGAGATCGAATCAGAAACGAGGAGATCCGTAGAAGAACCAAGATTACCGACATAGCCCAGAGGATCAGCAACTTGAAATGGCAGTGGGCAGGGCACATAGCTCGGAGGACTGATGACCGATGGGGTCGAAAAGTTCTCGAGTGGAGGCCACGTATCGGCAAGCGCAGCGTAGGACATCCACCCACAAGGTGGACAGACGACCTTATCAAGGCCACGGGAACGCGCTGGATGCGAGCCGCTTCCAACCGGTCTTATTGGAGATCTATAGGGGAGGCATATGTCCAGCAGTGGACTTCCTATGGCTGAAATGATGAAATGATGATGATGACTCGCCCTCATCTTGACGGCCTTAGGTATCAGATACTTTTTCACGCCCCTGTAATAGGAACCGGGGCTTTAAGAAGAGAGAAACGCGTGTGTATACTGGTAAAGAATACAAAAATCGGATATTTTTAAGAAACGTGATTTTAAAAATAATTTAAACTGTATTAAACATTTTTACACAATCATTCACCCATGGACGTATTATACTAAGTATAATACTTAGTAATATCTTTGTATCAAAGATATTACAATAATAATACGTCCATGCATTCACCTGACAGAACCGGGAAACGAACTCGCCAAGTATTAAAACACATGTACCTATCTAATTTTTACTTTATCTACCGATCAAGGCTATGGAGTGTGCAATTTCGCAGTCTTCCTTTATTATGTAATTTCACATAATAACGATTTAAGGAAAAATAATTTTGAATTTCTGTCGATATAGTAAAATTACAGGCATTGCTTTTTCACCACTTGGTTGGTTGGAATCCTGGTTCAGACAGGCGTTTATTCAAAAATCTTCCATTGCAGTTTTTAAAATGAAAATGAAATCGTCTCGTCCCTCAGTAAAATTCTCTTTGTGCATTATACGAGTACGTAAATACCTACTGTTAAATTGTTATCTTATAATACCTTTATAGTGTCCAATAAAAAATGTCTTGCCTTATCTTATCTTACATACCTAAGCTACCTACCTACTTTTTTGTAAATACATACCTACACAATAAACAGCGTGATAGGGTAATGAGTAGGGTAGCCAGGGCTCACTGGAGAGGTTTTGTTCTGTCAGTGTAAAGATCAAAGGCTTGTCCTACATAACTTCTGCGCTGACGCTGTTCTTACAGGGTTGGCAGCGCGGACGTGACTCCCCTGGTGTTGCACTCGTCCCCATTCCACGGTAATCACTTTCCAGCAGGTGGGCTGTGTGCTTGTATTCGACCCAAGTGTTATAAAAAAAATATAAACACCCAGAACAAAGCAAATAGACAATTAATTCAACCAGACAACTCCGACTACATAAGGTGGGAGCGGTCTCGTTGAGGGTTGCTCGGAAGCTCTCCGTGTCCCTCTGATGAGCAGATGTCACAGTGGAAACCAGGCAAGGAGGCGGACGGGTTCACCAAGCGCAAGGCCCTCACGAGGGTGGCAGTGCTACACTCGTGGGGTCCATCTCAAAGGTATAAATGGTGAGTCTTCTGGGGTGCGCGGGTATTACCTTATTGGGTCACCTTACACGGTGTGGCGGTAGCACTGGTAGCCACTGGTAATCCAATTTAATATCCGCTCGTCGACGAATGGGGGTTATCCGTGAAGATTTACTGACACTCATCCCATTGAAAATAGTGTTTTTTGTAACATCCCTACTAATATTATAAATGCGAAAGTAACTCTGTCTGTCTGTCTGTCTGTCTCACTTTTACGACTAAACCGCTGAACCGATTTTGATGAAATTTGGTATAGAGGTAGGTTAGACCTTGAGAAAGGACATAGGCTATGTTTGGTCGCGATAACCGACATACACGCGGGCGGAGCCAAAAGCTAGTAACATATAAATGATGGGTCCCTGCCTCCAAAAGTTGAGCGATAACCGATTTCTATGCAAAGAGTATAGTAGAAGAGATATAGGAGAAGAGTGGCAACTCTATGCAGAAACTTGCATGTATGGAAAGTGCTGCCGCCCCGGGATGGGTCTGGGAACTAATAACAGTACATATTATTAAATATATCATAATAATATATGTACTTATATGCATACAAACATGAACTAGTATATTCTATTCATATTATTATATATCTATATCTACAGAACATAAACTCATTTTATCTTAAGTTTATGCAATAAACAGAATGATGCGTTACAGATTTCTCACTATAATCTATATGCTGATGGACGGCTACTCTACTTGTAAAACCACAGAGGGCACTAAATTAGTACAAATCTAGGCCAAATAGCGATTACGCCGATAAATAATATTTCAGTTTTTATACTCACAGTAAATTAAACCATAACGTGATCTAGAGAATTACCGGCAACGCCATCCAGTGAGACAAAAAATTCAGCTCTTATACTGACAGTGTGAATGAAACCATAACGCGATCTAAAAAATTAGTGACAGCGCCATCTACTGAGCCAAGTAAAACTAGAAGCCTTCAATATCCGAACGTCAGAGAGTTGACAATGAATGACACTTACATGACGTTACTCGGCAAATGGCGTCGTTTGTTCTCGGTCCTATCACCAGAGGTCACTGTAAATTTTCAAGCTTTGTTCTGTCTGAGTGTGCCCCCCTTGTTTCTGTGGCTCATAGTTTTTCATTAGTTTTTGAACACACGGATGTACTACATGCGAACACAACACTTGAATTTTCTACGTTTTATTTTTCGTCCATTTGCTTAATAAAAATTATTAATAGGGTCGCGAATGTCAGCTCAATTTTTAGAAATGTTTGATTTCTGAACGTAATCTCAACTGTCAAGTCAATGTCACACAAGACTGACAATGAATAATTTGAAAAATCTGTTCAGGGTCACCGAAAATGTAGAATAAACCAAGAAAGACGTAGTTTTGGGGTATTTTAACACGGAAATACCTCAACCGGAATTTCAATGACATCCTAAAAAAATATAATCAACATGTCCATAGCCCTCACAATGTATTGCAAAACTAAACTGAGGTTAGTGTTACGCCTTTTGTAAATGTTTTTGTTTATCTTAATTATTGTCTTGATAGATTTTACTGTATAAGTTTTATTTGGGATATAGGAAAAGGAATTTGATTGAATTACAGATATTGTGGCCCAAGAGCAATACTATGCAGGTTTTTAAGTTCAGCAGAAGTATCTACTGCTTTGAGGCCGTTTTATTTCAGTGTCCACCCAGATTTATTTGGAAAATACCCTGAACAAAGAGTAAGTGCGCCACTTTTTTATAAGTATATGGATTACAATGTGGTCAAATTATTTGTAAAAATATGTTATGGAAATAAACTTTTTTTTAAGTTATTTCAGAGCTTTCAAAATGTATTTACTAAAATAGATTGCCTAATTGCTTCATATTTTTTTATTGTATGTCGTCTGCTTACTGCCTTACGTAGAAAATAGTTTTAGTATCTTTCTACTTACTAAAATCACTTTTCAGAAAATAAATGAAAATTCCCTACAACAGTTAAGTGCAGTGCTTGAAGCTCAACAATCTAGTAAAAGAATGCATACACCATCTTTACCATTTTATTTAAGACAAAAGGATATGCCGGATGGTAAGTGTTTGTACTCCTATCTACTTTTAGGAGGTAGTAAGTCAGCCATATTCACAAGAATTGTAATATTTTTTATTTATTTACTCTGGAAGAAGACTTACAGACTAATAAGAATTTTTAATAACATCTATGTATTTCAATATTGGTAACAACAAGCCTCTATAGCTATATAACAATATAGGATAACAGTGAATCCAGTAGGTGGTGATGCATACTGTTATATGGTGTTATATTCATGTTCCCATTATATGTTGTATGTTCCAATACACACTATAGTGATCTTAGAATAATAATAGATTGGTATGGTATGGTAGTTTTCCTAGTATCCTCAGCTGTGTTTCATATTAAATCTTTTTAATATCAACAGGGGCATTCAAGTTGGTCAACATTCAATTGAATGGTAATGATATAAGAGAAACAGTCGTCAAAGTTTTGTCAGCTTGTGACATGTCAACAACTTATGTTGATAAGATACCGAAAAGTAGTAAATCGCCTGATAAAATGTGAGTGTTTACTTCTATTGTTTAGTTTGAATCTTTTGTCCTATTATTAATTTTATACATCTACACTAATATAAAGCTGAAGAGTTTGTTGGTTTGGTTGGTTTAACACGATAATCTCAGAAACTGCTGGTTCAAATTAAAAATATTTTTGTGCTGAATAGTCTGTTATTCAAGTAAGGTTATAATAAGCTTTTATCACACTACTACCCAAGAGAGTGTAGTGGTGATCATAATTGTCAACAAATCTGGCAGTTTCCCATATTATTTGAAAAGTAATAAATTTGGGCATATGAGTCTCGAAATATGATACAGGCAGAGCCAGGGCGGGCCAGCTAGTATTTTATTACATATGTTTTCATATTTCAGGCGTTATAACTTCACAAAAACATATGATGACTACAATAATGAATTCGAAAAGGTTGCCAACATGAAGAGGAAAGTTTATGAGAAAAGAGCTATAAATAATTTGGAGTAAGTTATTTGAGTTATTCTAATCTTTTGAGACAAATTATTATTATATTTAGTTTCAAATGTAGAATATTTTTTTGAAAATTGATTTAATTTCTATTAAAATATAATTAAAAAATTTAATTCAGAATTTAAAATTAGAAATCAGTGCAATCATCATGATTTACTTTTGATGCTGACTGTACATTAATATTTGATTTCCTTTTTAAATAACTTATGAAGCTATGTTAAGGTTTTCTTATAGCTAATCTATGTTATGTAAGTAAGACAGCCGTTGTGGCGTGGCGGTAGTGCATTCGACTTTTACGCAAGGACACAGGTTCGATTTCCGCTCAGTGCAAACATTTATTCAGTAAATATCAGTGTATGCATGAATATGTATATTTGTATTGGTCTGGGTACTACCATGCTTTCTTCATGAAATACGAACATCTATGGCAGTTGTGATAAAGGGGAAATGGGGCCTAAATGGTCCACATAAGAGCTGATCACCCAGGTCCATGCATAGATTAATATATATACTAGGGTCCATGGTGTCCTCACTACCTGCACTATGTTATGTAATATGTGTAGTGAAAACCTCTGAACCTTTTTTAAGAATATTGCGCGCGCGAAAGAGGGATTTGGCATAGTTAAAATGGATTAGTTGTCAGAAAGCCAAAATTCATTTGTTGCGTTCAGTCTACTACAGTCAACAAATAATGACGTAATTTTATTGTGTATGCTCGGTAGCGGACGAAATTCACGTTCAAATTACGGTCGGGTCTCGATAATCTTGGTCCATCGCCATTCTGGTTAATTTCTGCTAATAAAGTGTGGGTACTGTAGTTACTATCTCGCCTACCTGGAATACTGAAATGGTTGTTAAGTTTTATAGAGTCATTCAATTTTTGGTCCAATTTTCTTAATTTTTTTCTCTGTAAGAACACGGCCGGCGGGGACCGTTTTTCGGGCTCGGGGCCATTTTGAGGGAGAGTTGTGTAGTTGCTATAGTCGGTATTAAATCAACTAAACAACTTCCCCCCAAAATGCCCCTCCCCCTCCCCTTCTCTCTCTCTCTCTCTTTAAGAACCTACAGAGCATTAGGAAACTTAAGTCATTCTAAAATTTTGGCGTAATCTAGGGAAAAAGGAATAAGTATAAGATAGTCATGTAAGTGCATGTTTAGATTGCCTGCTCTGTCGTATTAGGTTATATCCTGTAAAGATAGATGTAGAAGAGATAAATAAATAAATAAAAAATAAAAATAAATAAAATAAATTTTCTACAGATTTTTTTTCTATACATATAATTTTACTTCCTTGTTTCAGGGAGTGGATATTCACCAACAGTAATGTCGCTAAGGAAAAATATGAATCAGCAAGGGCAACCAGAGAGCAAGTGCAGAGTTTGATAGACCAACTTTGCAAAAGTTATGGTATTAAAGAAGTTGGTAACCTATGAATATTGATAATTGTCTTTCACTGCTGTCATCATAATCGCATCATTTTATTATCATTAGTTTTACTCAAAATGTAGCGGTAAAATGCGGTGTCAATATGTGGAGTTACGTCACGGGTTCGCTTCCTGGGTTGGAGTATAATTTTTCTGTTATGAAATCTAAGAACCCTTTTATTTTTTAAGTACAGAAATTCCCACGGATACCCAGGATGAGAGACGCTACCTATCACCCCCAGGCCTCCGTGCATTGCGGAGTATGCAGGACGGGAGAGATCTGTGTCTCCTCAGTCCTGCACTCTTGTCTTGCAGAACTTTGACCAGAAACAGTAACATTTCCCATATATCCAGCGCCAGCTAACGCAGTCCGTCTGTACTTCTACAGAACTATCTATCCTTCATCGCTCAATTAATGTTCTGACGCAGATTAACATAATATATAACATCAGAACTCACTGTTGGCAAGTTTGTGTGTGGAAGAGCGCTTCTCTTTCTTCATACACAACCTTATGGTACTTAATTAAATTGAAGAATTTCGAAATATCGTATTTGGAATACATGAATAGTTTTTATTTCTTCTGGTTAACAGCAGGTAGACTGCATTTCTATTGAGGTGTAGAGTCGAAAGTTTGTCGTGACGCTTGTGTCGTGCAAATAATACTGAGCTATCTTCGTACAGATAACTTGCACAAAATCTTGCATGAATATCCATACTACATATTTGCACGGCGTACGGGCACCTGCATTCGTGAGACTCATAAGGCAGCAGATGCGGTAAAGGAAACAGTCGATACGCTGGACTAACCGTGTACGGGGTAACGTCAGGCGCGGTCGCAGCTTGAAGTTTTGGGGGGGGGTCACTTCGGTAATTCCTTAAGAAATTTAACCCCCCTCCCCTCGTACTGGGACTTTTCAATATGACGTGCATGGTTTTGGGGGGGGGGGTGGGGGTTATGGCCCCCTGTGACCTCCCCCCCCCCCTCGGACTGCGCCTGGGTAACGTAGGTGTTTGACACGCGTGCGAGGTATAACAGAGCGGAGAAAAATGACGTATAGCGATCAACTAACTCCTTTTCATCCATTTGTGATATGAATGAAAAAAATATTTACTGTCGATTTTTTAATTAGCCACATTTCTTCTATTTATTACTGTAATGTAACATTTTATTGCCATATCTAATTAATTAAAATGTATCATTTCAATGAAGGTGAAATACGACAGAGGTTGGAACATAAGTCATATAAGAGGAGCACTCCAAAGCCTCGTGTCTTTGGCGATACAGCATACTGCGGTTATGGATAATTTAAAAGGTTAGTAGCTACTTCACATCATCATCATCTTAACGCTGTTCCTGGTTGAATCCGGGGCTTACAACTCAGAGCTTAGGACAATTTTAAACCTCCTCTTTTTTGGCTTATACTACTTTTACAGGAGTCACTTTCCAACCCCAAGAGTAAAGCTTGAGCCAGCTAGAGTCTCGTCCGTTAATCGAGTTAATCGATACAGGTCAGGTTGGCTTGGCTTTATATGCCTTGACGGGACCTTGCAAAGCTAACTTGCCTACTTTATAATCATAAATCTTTATTATCGTTTTAGCATTTGTGATTAAGATAGCCAACTGTTCATATGCTGTTATACCTTACGTTATTGCCTAGACTATAACATATAAGTTATCCATATTTGATCAACTTGCAATAATCTATGTAACATATTTCGTTGTTACAGACAGAACTATAGCATTGGGACAGTTTACAGGCGTCAGTTTGGATGGGGATGTTTTCCTCAATATAATCGATGTTAGGAACGAATGGTTATCGGTAAGTACCTACATTTTATATTATTATCGATTTAGCGACGATCCCGGTTGCACCCAAGTCCTTTGACCGTTTCATCTAGGAGTTCGAGGTCCGCTCTCCCCTGATAGGTACATAAATGATTTAAATGATTTGATCCCGTAAAGGCCATAATGACTTATTATGGCCTTGACTGGAAGAGAGGAGATTGCCGTCTGAATTTCTCTTCGAGAGGAAAACCTGCGCCAAACCTTTTCACCTTAGTCACAACCTGGTGGTTGTGTACTCGAAAAGGTTGGTTTGGCGCCATTCCAAAAAAACAACAAGTAGTTAAAACCTATGTTATTATTTTCCAGCTCATTAAAAAAGTAAGTCAAGAAGATAGTGCCTTAGTCAAAATACCAAACTATGAAAAAACTCTGTCTAGTATACTGAGGGATATACATATTTGTAGAAGGTAAAATATCAGAACATAATACTTGTGATGTCTTGGTCCGATTTAGATAAAAACTAAAAATGTTTGAAACACATAATAAATATCCCAATGACTATAATACTAATATGTGTTCAATTCCAGAAAATTCATGCCAAAAGTATCTGCGACACAGTACTGTAATCATTTAAGACAATTGATTACTTCCATCGGTGATTTTTACGGCAAAGGTTATAAATTTCCACCAGGTATTCCAGAATCGCTCAGCAAATATGAAATAGTTGTTGAACCGTAAGTTTATTTACATAATACTTTCCATCAGGCCCTCGATTCTGCTACAGCAAAACCACTCTCATGCCACAGTCACTGCAAAAATGGCATACAATTTTAGACTTTATAACTATAGAATTAAAGTCCAAAAGTAAATGTAACAAGTTTCATTATACTTTTTCATTCACTCTTCAAAAAGCTATTTAATTTTCGACCTTAACGGTATCACTTTAAAGTCTAAAATTAAATGGCACTTTTTGTGCAGTGTTCGCATTATAACTTTTTGTGCATTGGTTTTGCTTTAGCACACTAGAGGCGCTGGGGGAATGTATGCTAGCTTACCATCTTTGCCGGCCACGACAGACGTTTTTACGACCCGATTTTGTTTCAGCGAAGCTGGACCATTAATGGTATCACCGACTGGTCAATTTATTACTCCTTCGTCATGTCCTGCAGAAGAGTTGGTGGCTTATATAGCTAAACATCTGGATTTGGCTACCCAACTAATGACTGAATATAGCATGTAAGTATTAGAGCTATGGTCATTCACATTACTATGAGAACTATCGGTCTCTTCATCGTCATTTATTTTTTGATGTGATAAGCTTTAAGTATTGATAATAGTAATATTGATAAATTCTTGATTGAAGACTTTTGTGGTGTAGCGATAGAGCCTTTGAGTGCTCGCTGATTCATTTCACTCTCAAAGCCAATATTTTGTATGCACGAATTGGATATTTATATTTGCATTGGTCTGGGTATTTCTATGCATAATATGTACGTATTTACAAAAAAAAATGTATCTAAGTATGTTTATCCGCATTCTAGAACCCATAACACAAGCTAGTTATGCTATGCTTACTTTAGGTCTAAATAGCGTTGTGTAGAATGTCCTACAATATTTGTTATTTATTTATGTATTTGCAAATAAATGCGTTTAAATATTTTTGTCCGCATTATAGTCTATTATAGAACCCATATCCGAAATATTATAAGTACTCAATCAGCCTATAGACACAGATTACCTAATACCCATATGAATAAATCTTTTCTTTTTTAGTAACAAACATGTTGAACGAGCACTCTATAAAGAAGTAAAAGAAAGATTTGGGTTGCTGGATCTTCAAAAAGATGACAGTATAACACCAGGTTTAATGATATCATGTTGTCAAAGATTACTTACTAGGAGTCCAGCGTTGAGTGAGGTGAGTAAGATTGAATGATTGAGAACATCCCTATTTTCTAGTCGTCCTACCACACCCACTGGAAGAATGAGGTGAAATTTAAATTAATAATAATAATTTTAGGTAGATAGATGTCGCGCGCGCGTACATGTCGTGCAAATAGTATGTATATTTTTGCACAATTTTGTGCAAATTATTTGCACGAAATTTGCTCAGTATTATTTGCATGAAACAGGTGCCTGCATGCGTGCAAACGCACACCCTAATATTATAAATGCTAAAGTAACTCTGTCTGTCTATTACGCTTTCACGCATAAACCACTGAACCGATTTTGATGAAATTTGGTAGAGATAGCTTAGACCTTGGGAAAAGACTTAGGCTATGTTTGGTCGCGATAACCGACATCCGCGTGGGCGGAGCATTTATATAAGGCTAAAATGTAATTACATATTCCATCTTTTTTTTTTTCAGAAACTCCAAGGAAACCTGCTTTACATAACTCATTATTATTCAGTGTTATCTGAAGGTATACTATGCATACCTTGGAATTTCAAGTCATGATGTCGAATGGTTGGTTATCTGACGTCATTTTGTATCGTCAGCGTCGGAAGTAGATGATGATTTTGAGATTTAAAAAAATATTTTTGGCCAAAGTAATCTAAATGAAAATGCTATTTATTTAGTTTAGTAGGCTTTATTAAAAAATATTTGAAATTTTTGTTAATATTCATTCCATTTTTTAATCTGTGCTATCATCATTCACTTTTGATGTTGACAGTACGTTGGTGATCATGGAAAAAATTGAAAGTACACTCAGCTTGTATGTATGAATGAATTTCTGTATCCCGAATTTCTTTAGCTGTGTGATCTGCTTACTAGCAGCATATCACACATTTTATGTATAAAATATTTTTTTATGAATAGGTCGTCTGAATCAAATGAAATAATGTTGCCATATGTAATCTCGAATAATATTATATCAATGCATGAATTCAGTTAAATATACATATAATTAATATGTCTTACGAGCTTCTCTCGTCTTCCTTAAGCGTAAGCGTCATAAATAAATTGATAAAATTAGAAAGTGGCGTCACGTAATGTTATATGTATTTTTTAACTAGTATTGTAGAATATGATCTAGTTGGTAAATCAACCAGTCATACTACTAGCGGCACTGTATACACTTCCATCAAATTATTGGAATGGGTTACAACAACGACGGTTGAAAGGCAAAAGGGGGGCCAACAACACAATAAAACACCAAACAAAATAATCCCAAGGGGCATCGTGAACACTACTGAAAAGCGATTTTCTGGTTAACTATTGTCGGTTACGCCTTTTAACTCTCAACCGTTGATATGGAGTTACCCATAAAAAAATCGAAATATTGATAAATATATTTATTGAACGATACTTATTTACAGTAATGAAGTCTTTATTGGCAAAAGTATTTACAATACATTGTGAACTATATCATCAAAATTTGTACATAATTTTAGTAGAAGCATTAGAATATGTGATAATATGACTGTAGAATATAATACTAAGTCACTACATGAAAAGTTCAAAAACTAGTGTTAAATATTGCTTAAAAATGAATATAAGGATAGAGTTTACAATTGACAATAAAGTGATGAGCAAGTATCAGTGCTTTTTATTTTGCTGTACAATAATGAGTTTGTTCTTTTCTTTCGTGACCTTTGCGACAGGAAGATTGGTGGCCGGCATTAGCTGGCGTAGATTTTGACTAGGGATAACAGGTGGCTGAAAAGTAAAACGTAAAAATGTTTAGTTAAAATATCAAGACTACCCACAGGGTTAACTATAGAAACAGAAGTCTTATCGTTTGGGTTTGCTTGTCGAGCCTCGTCCCCTTTTCCTTAATTACACATTATCGGCATTGGCAAGGAAAAGCATCCTTCGGCGTCATTTCTAAGGACGTCACAGTATGCCAAAGCGGAGTTTCAGACAGTGCCGATGGATGCCGAAAATATGCGGCGGCCCTAATGTACCCAACAACCTCGTGCTTTTAACTGCATCACATTTCTATACCCCTTGTTATTAGCTGACTACCCTACCCAATGACATTTCATAACATAGACATGTCATATGCTTACAAATCAACGTAGAAAAATGTGCCGAACTCACACACACACATTTTTAATTCATCTACACTTTTGGTGTATTAACTTTAGAGTAATAGTTCGTGCAGTGTCTATAAACATACGATGGCATTTTCGTTATTTTTTTAAGTCACTGATGCTTCCGCTCAACGTCCGACCGGCGCCGCTCGGCACGCGGTACTAGAGGCAAACGTTCCAATTGACTCGTTTTCGGATCTTCACGATTTTCGCGCAATAACATATCTACTTCTTTTTATATAATATCTTTGACCCTACCGATAGATACTTTGAAAGCTTGCAACCTCATGTGCCATCCTGCCCACTTAGCTGAGACCAGTAACATATAGAAGCTTCAGCTGAGGGATGGCTACTGCACTATGGCGAGATGGCTGGTCTCGCCACCCGCTAACATACTCAACTCCTCGCCGGATACTACACTGTCAGCCGATAAACATTCACGCATATTATTTTAATTTCAACATTGAAAAACATTTTATCTACTTACCGGAGGATATCTCGCGAGTTGCTTCATACGATCGACGAGTCTCATAGCATCATCAGATGTCTCCGAATCTGTTGTCAAGCCCAAGGAGAGTGCTCTTTCTGCATTAGCACCATCCAAACATCGATGTATTGATTGGAAATGTCTGAAAAGTAACATGGAATCACTTATAATCGCAGCACTTTGGCAGAGAAGAAATTTCTTGCTATTTGTCTATGGTGACATTGTTTTTAATAAAATAAAAAAAGTAATATTTAGAAGAGAATAAGAGTAAAATCACTCTGGATAGTTTTCTAAGTGATACAGAATAAAACTTTTGAGAAATAAATAAGGATATACTAGTAGCTTGTGAAGTGCGTAAGGACAGCAGCAGACGATTGGCTGTCTCTGCCTACCCCAGAGGGCTTAAACTTGAGTATGCAGTATGTAAACAAGAAAAATATAAAAGAACACAGAATACTTCCATACCGTTGTATTGGGTATGTTTGATCGCAATAATCGCTATCAATGGGGGTGGAATCGTGGGAATCGACTACTATTATTATTTTTTTTCATTGGTAGTCGATTAATACCTTGAATGCGCATGCGGCTTAACACGTTGCGCGTGTCTCCAGGCAGCAGCAGCTCTCGCCCGCCAGGCCGCCGTCTCCTCTGATGCTGCAGCCACTCCTGCTTCAAGCGCTGCACAAGCCCCACGTAAATCCACTACCTGAGAAAGCGAAATACAATATCCATATAGACCACATTAATTGAGTATTTAATCAGTTATTCAGGACTGGAGACTAAATCGCAAATTGTGTGTGGGTCCTAGGTTGCCAGAGGTGAGATTGACACGAGACATATCATGCACCCACCCAAAGAGGGCCATCTCTTCTAAGCTGGCCCTCTTTGAGTATGGGGGCCACAGAGTCCCCATCTAGTCCCTGGTATGGTAAAGCCCGTTGGCCTGTTTCTGCTAGGGAGAAGGGTATCATGAGTTTCCACAAAATGGTATGAATAACTTACCTTTTGGAAATACCTATAAAGTAATGTCTTCATTTCATCGTGTGACAATTTATCAAGTCGCGCCATTAACATCTGCTCTCCTCTGCTCCTAGAGTCCTTATTATCTTGTGAATCAGACAGTGATACAGAAGGTGATTTACCACATATCAAATTGTTTTTGTATTCTATTGCAGTATCTATAGCTTCTATGGCTTCTTCACATTCAAGTAATTTTCGTTCCTAAAACACATGAATTAATTATTAATATGTATTAGTGATATAAGCAATGTCACAATTCATAAAACTATAGGACATATTGTGTTATACCTCAGAATCTGAAAGAGATTTATAAATCTTTCTTTTATGACCTAAACTGCACCTTTGTTCATGCAAACACTCTCTAGTCTTTCGCAAGTTTTTAATTTCTTTTCTCAACATCAATTCCTTTTCTTTAGACATCTCTAAATTCTCTAAATCATTAGTCTTTTCCTTCAAAATACTGTCTAATTGTGTTATTCTGTGAGTGAAATGTTTTAAAGAATTAGCCTTCCTATCTTTAACATCTATGGAGGTGTCAGATAGCTCATCAAGTTTTAATTTATCTTTCACTAGTTCTACATCTAAAGTATTTTTCCGCTTCTCATCTTTTTTTATTTGTCTTTTAATTTGTTCAATTTGTTTCTTATATGTTTTGAGATTTGTTTCATGTCTCTTTATCTCTCTCATAGTATCCTGATCAATTAAACTAGATTCTATTTTCTCAGAGTATGTCTTATTATATGTATGGCACATAGACTTTGACAAATCAGTTATCAGTCTCTCTTTATTAATGCAAAGATTTATCAATTCTTTTAACTGTGTCTGACTACCACTTATTTCTTTTGACAGTTTCCTTGCTAGTATCTGCTTTTGTGTATATTTTTCTTTTGTCATTTTATACTTTTTACATATCTCTTCAGTCTTTGGTGAATCAATCATCTTCAGTAGTTCTCTTTCTATCAACTTTGGTTCAGGATCAACATCTTTTTTGTGAGATTCTATTAGTATCTTTTGAGATTCAGGTGAAATAGCTTTTGCAGCAACCTTCCGCAAAAGCTCTAACTCTGCTCCTGAGAGACTTTCACCAGGTTGTATAGTTCTTCTCCTGCCAGAATTTGACTGGGAAGTCATAACAGGTAATGACTGTGACCCACTTAGTTCTGATATGGTAATATCATCAGAATCAATATGATTCAAGTACTCTTCACATCTATCAGCGAATAATAGGTCATTTTTTTCTTTAAAATATTCCATAAACTTCTCCAGTTTATCTTGAAACACAGTATCAGAATGAGTATCTTCCTCTGAATCTGAATCTACATCAGACTCACTGGGTTCACTTGGCTCTGTGTCCTCAGCTATCCTAGGTAAACCTTGCTTTGTATTTGCATCTTTATTATCCACACTTGCATCACCATTTAGGCACTCATCACATTCTGCTTTTAAAAACAACCACTCACTAACTTGGTTAACATCAGCTTCAGATAAAGATTTTGATTGCAGGATTTTATTAAAAAGGCCCTCTGCATTAGAGACTAATTTTATCCATTGTGTGGTAGCAAATTGTAAATTAAAATTGTTATCTGAGTGTGGTAGCATCGATTTTTCTGAATACACAGGTGTGTTATTATCAGCAAATAAATTAACAGTCACAAAATTCTTGATGCCTCTGCAGCACAAACATAAGTTGAGTGTTTTCAATGTTTCTTGATAGTCTTCTGGTTCTGTGCTTATACATCCAATAACCCATGTGAAAGCTCTACCACCAAAAGAGTCTCTAAGCATTGCTGTAAGTATGCACTGATCATAATTTATTTGCTTGGGTGGGTTACCTGCTAATAGTTCTTTAATAATGTTCTCTAAAGCAAACAATCCAGGCTCAGGATATGCAGCGAGATCACAGAAACTGGCAGTTGACATTCTATGGTTTAGAACACCATTGGTACTGACCCACTTCTGTTCCACACTGACTGTGAATACAGTGTGATTATTCCCTTGACATCTCTGTCTCCATCCAAGTTGTAAATATTGGAAAGCCTCTTCAACATTACAGCACCTTACGAGACCAGCACCCAGCACATCAAATATGTTATTATTAACAACTTGCATCCAAGTTATATGAAGAATGAATTCCCTTTCAGGCATTTGATTAAGTTTGTGAAATATTTCAGATAAGAACCGAGGCACAATACCTTGATCACATTCACTGTGGATGCATTCAAAACCTGCAATAAGTTATGTTATTAGATTTATTAGTGTTGTGTGTTACATAAATTTGATATAATAAACAATATTAATGATAATAACAAAACATTGAAGAAAATGGGTATATTTACCAGCACCAAATAAAGTATAAGTTTTGCCTGTCTTGGCCTGTCCAAACACAACAACTGAAGTATCACATCCATCTAGGAAACAGTTGATTTGAGGTATCATGAATGAGTTGAAAAGGTGCGCCTGTGTGCAGTCCACTGGCAGTGCTCTATTCACATGAAACGTTTGACCACTTTCTGTGATGACTATTTGTGTGACAGGATTGCTAAATATGCATTGCGATGAGTCTGCGAGACTTGGCGGTTTCAGTCTCACGGCTATTTGTACTGGGATGTCCATTATGCGTTTTTCGGAATCAGGTGTTATGGTGAAAGCTGTATTTTTAATTTCACAATAACTTGATCAAAACAAGTTTTGCTACGAAATTATTATAACTTGCATTATTATAAGTACATAGGTACAAGATGATATAGCAAAAGATCCAAAAGATCGAAGTAGTGATTTGCTTGGATATAAAATGTAAACATTTATAATTTTATAAACACAACTCCTTTCAAAGCTCAAAAAATTGTATGCATAGATGAAATATATAAATAGGGTATAGATAAGCCACTCTACAATAGAGTGAGAGACAAATAGTCATCTTTTGTTACTGCTGCCCACCAGGTGGCGTATATAGTTACTATAGTGGCGCACTAGATGGTGGCTTAATACAGTTTTACCTATATATATTATATATTATTTATTTGTTATAATAAAATATTATGATTGAAAAATAAAACTACCAAAATATAATCGATGTGTACATTTTTTATTTTTTCTATAATCGTTTCATATAATATGAAAAAATAAGAACACACACACACACACTTCACAATAACAACGCTTAACAGATGCATTTGCCATTATAAGCACAAATTACAAAGTCCAAGTAGGTCCAAGTAAATGCCAGGTCACAAGAACGTAGAAGACACAAATCCAATAAAGAAAAGCCGGGTCAAACGAAAGTAGAAATCACAAGTCCAATAGAGAAAAGCCGGGGTCAAACGTAAATAGAAGGTATCATCAAGTTCAATGCAATCCACAGTCGCCGAGATATCGAAAATCAAAATAATTAGCAGCACAAAGTTTCAAAATGAAAAATCCGTCGAATCCATTAAAAATTTCATCAACTGTCATTAGTCATGTCAAAGAGAATACATAAATACGTAAGAAGTGATATCATCAGGGAGGTTTGTAGCTTTGTGGGTAGGTTTACTAAATTTATGGTTAATTTGTGGGTACTTCATACCATAACTAAAATTTAAGAGGATATTCGATAATCCATGGGATAGGTACCTATTGTATTATCCGTAAAAATTAAGTTGAATAAAATAAATAGAAACATAAATTTTATTACTTATTATTAATTATAACATTTTTGCGCATCAGTGCCATCTGTTTCATATAATAAGCATTAAAGGGCTTGTAAATGATTTGCTGCCCGCTAGGTGACGCTAGTAGTAATGTAAAACACTGTTGTATGAGAGCTTCATTCCCCTGATTGTATGGATGGACCATGTATGGACCATAGATAAGATAACAAACGATCTACAGTTGGTTATGGTAAATTACCGACTTGTTTAAATCGAATCGAAATCGAATCTCTTAAGTCTATTTGAATCTAAGACGTTGTATGTAAGGGCCTTGGCCTTGTACTATATTGCTCAAGCAAAGATGCTTTCAGCATGGATTCCGCCAATTCCCGTAAATTCCCATCACAATTTTAGTGAGATTTTGTGATGTAATCAGTGAAACCTTTGAGTATGGAAGTAAGTGAAACATACTAAGTACATAGGTAGTTGCACACCTCTTCTGTCATTTAGATTTGACAGACCTGACACTTACCTACTTGCTTGACTGACAGCTGACAGTTTTATTTTAGTATTCTGTTCTGTCATCTCGACTGTCATACTGAATTTCGAAGTTCAAAATAGCGATGAACTGTAGCCCTAAAGTACCGAAACGCGACTCACGCTAGTGCGAAAGTGCGCCACATCGATACCCATAATTTCGAATGTTTTCCACCGCGAAACACGGTAGCAAAGAGTATATAAGAGGGAAGAGAAGACAGCTAGTACATTAGGGTTGAGCTGAATGGAAATAACCATTCGTTCGTTCATACGATTACACTGCGCCGGGTAGGGACGTGCTAAAGGAAGGTTTGGGAAGGTTCTACAATAATCGACTATCGACTAATCACGTATCGATTAAATGAATTATTTTATCGATACAAATCGATTATTGGTCGTTCCGAATCGATTATTCAATTGATGCCTTTCGAATATCGCAGAAAGCGAATAAAAATTACCGACTAAATATTTATATCTTTATTTGTCTAAAAAGATATTACACAAACAATACTTCACATTCTGATAATATGAAAAATGTTATAAGACATTATACAATTTGTAAAACTAGGTGACAATAGATATTTCATTATTGAATAAGTTTTACTTGTTCCAACGTATGTGGGTACAAAAAGTGGCAATGAAAATATAATACATGATAATGGGATACATAGCATACATAATTTTTTCACATAAAAAATCTGAAATAATTGATATCCGGGATGGGATGTGAACTCGTGACTGTTGGCTAACAAGTTTTACAGGACGGTGGATTAGTGTGGATAGATATCTCAGTATCTATAGATTGGGATTGATCATGGCCATTCGGGACAGGACTTTGAAATTCATAAAACAAATAAGAAAAATAAGTTGTACGTTAGGTTTGGATTTTACAATAGAAAATAGAGACAAAGTTCAGTTTTCACTGGTGAAAATACGGACTGAGCCAGCCATAACATAAAACATAAACTCACGCCTTTATCCCCGAAGGGGTAGGCAGAGGTGCTAGCACCCACATTTTGCCGTTTATGTTTAGGTCCCAATGTAATAGGTGGCGAGCCTATTGCCATTAACCGGGCACTTATAAACCTACGATAAATACACACATAACTTCGAAAAGCATCGAAAAGTCATTGGTGTGTGCCATGGTAAACCTGGGATCGAACCCGAGATCTCGTCTCAGCAGTCCATTACCCATACCACAAGCACTAGCTTTTAAGATAATTGAGATATACAATTATTACATCCCAAGTTATCAGCGAACCGCCTAAAGCTCCATTTTAGTTGAAATTATATGTTTTCCCAAGTTACTACAATATAGGGGTTCTTCAGAGTCAGCAGCACGAGTTTAACGCCTCTGGTGTTGCATACGTCCATAGACCGCGGCAACCACTTTCCATCAGGTGCGCACTGTGCTTGTATGCCACATAAGGAGTATAAATTATGTTTTTATAATTTTCATGAATTATAGTGTAAATGGCTTCTTTTAATATTAAAAAAATCCGGCTCGTACCTGGTGCAAAGGCTAGCCATTGGAGGAAATGCGGCCTGCGTAAAGGTATGATTCCGTAGCCGATCGCATACCACAACAGACTGCCGACGCATGCAGCACATACAACGTGCCCATTACTTGTTACACTCCGAGACGGATAAAGGGGACCATTGAGAAGTCGCAATGAATTACGTGCATCTGCTGCGTGCGTCGGCAGTTGTGGTATGCGGTCGGCTACGGAAACATGCCGATATGGGCTCCTTTGCACCAGACACGATACGTGACGGGTTATCTATATGACAAAAGTTTGGCTGGCTATTTGACATTGTTGTATGAAATTAATACATTGAATTAAATGGATATTATCTAACAAAATTATAACCCTTCTTTGGCTTCGCCGTAGTTGGGTAAAAACATATAAAATAAAAATTTATTATTTATATAATGTACATGGATTGATAATAATTCTTGATTTTTTTAATATAACATGTTGTGGAACTATATTTGCATTTACTAGATGATATTGTATCTTAAAGGGAATAAAAGCGAGAATTTTACAAAAAGTGTATCAAAAAGGAAAGTAATTAAACTAGAGTTAAAGATTAAATAAACCTCTCATGAATACTAGATTTAAATGTTCTGTAAAGCAAACAGCATCTTGTTGGAGAGTGAATAAAATGTGCTGAAGTAAACAATCTTTCTACAGGTCCTGATGAACACAAACTAGTGTTAATGTATATATGTAATGCTAAAATGTATTTTGAAGCCTCCAGTATTACTAAATACTTACGTACTATTAAACTACATTTTAAGAATATTATGAAACTACATACATACATACTATACATGGCATGACAATAGTGCCCCGAAAACGGAAAACAAGTGATTCCCCACTCACCCATATTCTGACAAATAAACTTTCATTTCATTTCATTTCAAATACTACTAACCCGGCTATCCCTGATATTTACTTGTTTAATACTTAATAAAACCTGACTACTGAAAAATAACTTTTTTTTTTAAATATTATTTTCGAGCAAGCATTATGTAAGCACATAGAAAAATTAAGTAATACAATGTTGTTTCTCAGATTCCTTAAAATAATTACACATTTTGTTATAAAGCCCGACGACAATGGGTAGCTCCCATGCGGATTTACCGATATAAAGCAGTTTTCTTTATTTGAAAGCTGACGAGATCTCTATGATTCTTGAATGTAATTATGAAGATCTGTTTGAGGAAAGCTCTTCAAGTGTTCTTATGAAACAAACATGTACAAGGTCTACCAGACCAGCGCCTTGCGTCCAAATACGACAACCTGAAATCAATGCAACGTCAAATAATTAGGTGTGCTAATAAATAAATATTGAAAAAACATAACTTATTATAATTATGTTGTTGATATGAAAAGTATTAGGCTAGTCAACAAGTGGTTCTCAAGGCAAACATTTTTCTTAGTCACGAGTCATGATTGAGGAGCAGTGGCAAGGGGTTCATACAATGTGATTCCTACCGGCTTACTCTGTAAAGAATTCCTTAAGAGAAATCCATACAAAATCTCTATTATTCTCTATAGGTATTCTGTAGCGTTTTCCTACAGGCTTTCTTTTGAAAATATTATTCACCTTCTGCCACTGTTGAGGAGTCTGTCGATTGGGAATAGCAGTAAAAGTTGTTGATACCCACTTACCTTTTTTTATTTTAGGCTGACGAGATCGCGATGATTCGTGAATGTAAATTATGAAGATCTGTTAGTGGGACATCAGCTCTTTGGAGTGTTCTTATAGCACATACATGTATATGGTCTACCAGACCAGCAATGCATTCCACTGTGACATCCTGAAATCATTGCAATATCAAAATATTTAGTGTGCTAATATTAATAGTGCATATTTTGGATAAACATTACTTTTTATGTATTGTCTATGATGAATTTAAAACTACCTCTTGATATTATGAATAGTATCAGGCTAGTCAACAAGTTGCTTTCGATTGGGAATAACAGGTAGATGTAGAGGATAATTGAAAAAAAAAATAAAAGCTTAAGTTTCAAGACAGTAGGTACAGACCATTATTAATATCAATAAAATTTAATATGTGTAGGTAGTCATTCTTGAGGAAAAGGTCTTGACTGACAGACTGGAGTCACTAATTTAAGTGATACTAAAGTCACTTTTTGTGTCATATAACATACATAACATAAACTCACGCCTTTATCCCCGAAGGGGTAGGCAGAGGTGCTAACACCCACATTTCGCCGTTTATGTTTAGGTCCCAATGTAATAGGTGGCGAGCCTATTGCCATTAACCGGGCACTTATAAACCTGCGATATATATGAGATATAGTCATATAGGTACCAAGATATTTTATATTTTGTTGGACAGGGCACCTACATGACTACGCACGATCTTGTGTGTCGATGGTAGTGAGAATATGCATGTCCCCTTTACTTGGACACGGCGGGGGCGTCATTGCCAGACACATGTGTTACCCACATAGCCTGTCAGTTTTCGCAAGACGTGACCGCACTAGCATGCATTTTATCTGCGACGTCACAGAAATACAGGCTGCCCTGTATGCAAGAGATTCCGAGTCACAACCGTAGCTTTCGCCTCGGAGTCTGGGGTTAGTTTTACCAGTCTTAACTGGAGATTTGACTGGACCTCAATATTTTCCGTGAAGCTACTGCCATCCGACCTCCACAACCTAATGACAAAGCATTGCAGCCAGACCATTGTTGTTGTACTTTTTAGGGCTCCAACTACCCTGTAACGACTGCCATACACACAACATACAGCAACACCACGGAGGCTGTCATAATCTCCATGACATTAATTAAAATTCCTCATCTTGGTCTTGAATAGTAAGCTATACATAAACTTAAGACATGCTCACCATTTTGTATCATCAGGGAACTCGGGTAGACTTCTCTATCTGCATACAGTGCAACACTTAGTTTTCCTGATTCAACCCATTCTAGAAGTTCAAATATACCTAAAAAAGGAATAATTTTTAGTATCGCTCATAGTTTGTTCTGTTCACCTTTCTCTTAAAATGATTAGATAGATAGATAATTCTTTATCGTATGCCATTATTATTACAGATTAGTGTACATATGCAGTTACAGTTAAATGCATAATGGGCGGCCACAATATCAAAATATGTATGTATATGAATAAAATGCAACCACTATGCTATAAAGGCATAGTTTTTACCATTCTTTAATTAAAAATATTTATGGATTGTGCATCTATACAGTTTACCGGCAATGTAATCCATAGGCTGATGGCCTCCACAGTAAAAAAAATTCAATGATAAGCAAGTATCTTGCTGTGCTGTCACTGAGAAATTATAGTAGTCTAGTCTTTGATCCATGCGTGAGTAGCTGGATTGAAGAGAACATTATACAGTAATCACTGATCAACAAACGAGGCTTTGGTGTAGGCTTACCTCACACGGTTGGAAGGTCAGACAGCCATTACTTTCATAAAAGTCAAGGCTATAAATGTAAAAGCAGGAGAGCAGATCCCGTCTTCCAAAGTGCAAGCGTTGGATACGAACGAGATTGGCACTGGGAAGAAGAAAACGATTCACTAATTCAAAAAACAATAGTATATTACCAGTCTACGGTTAAGATATGGGGTTTGTGTAGTGTTTTTTCCGTAGAAATTATAAACTGCACACGAAAGTTGTTGAAATAGATACCTATCTAATAATAAAACGTAAACATTGATTAAGTAGCACCTCGTGCTATCCTCAAAAGATACCCAGAAACATGTCCTGCGCATATAGAGCACATTTTACTTCTAAGACATAATAGTATGTATGTGACAAGTAGTATGGCTATATTTATAGAAACTTTGATAACTTTCTATAAATATAGCCATACTTATAGAAAGTTTGATGCCTACTTCAACTGCGTCAATATCTCAATCAAATTTTAAGTAGAAATTGAGATATTAACGTAATTTGTGAATGGTGGCTAATCTTATTTTCTAATTTTAAATAAATGTTACCTACCTGTGTTTCACAACAAAGCATTTGGTTGTAAAATAATCCCATTGGAATGGACCATGGAAAAACATTCTGATTCTGATTCCAAGGATGACAAATTCATGTTAAAGTTAATATTAATTGAAATCTTTTCAATAAGAAAGAAAAAACATGGAGAATGGAGATAATTATGTAAACGGAAATAAAATTGACATTGACATAGACATAACATTATTTGTCAAACTCACCATTTGACTCTGATTGGTTCATTTATTTAACTACGCCGAGTTGTACCAATCAGAATCGGAATTCGGCGTAGTCAAATGAATTAACCAATCAGAAAAAGTCGGCAAAGCAAATTAGTGTAGTGAAAATGGAAAAATATCTTACTATTTTAAAAATAGTATTTAGTGAATCAATGTGACCAACATTCTGAAAAAGTGATTTCTCGATACGATTTCATATGTTGGCATTTCGAGGAGCGTCGTGAAATGACACTAATGACAGCAAATTTCCAATGTACTAAGTGTCCCGTGCCTGCACGGTAGTGCGAAAGTATTCCACATCGATTCACACATTGTCGAACGTATTCCAGCGCGATGCACGTCAGTGCGAAAGTCTAGTAAATGCGAAGGCATGCCACATAGTCACACCTCCTATTTTCTGCTAACTCGAAAGCTACAATTATGAACTTCAGATCAATTTTTAGTTCATTTAGTACGTATATTAGAATGATTTCTAAAGAAATTAGGTACGTACACTAAGAATATAATAAAAAACTTTTTATTGTACCCCAATTACATTTTGTTGCATTTAATTATAAATAACCTAATCTAATTCGTAACTTTTACTTAAAATAATTCTGGAAAACAACAAAACTGCGCCTGGTATTTTTTTTTTGGTAATTTAGTATACATTATATAACAAAGCCAGTTTTTTTTTAATATATCGATGTTGTATCTTTTTGTTGGTTAATCATTAAATTTTATTCACCCTTATTTTTTTAATTGTTCCACTTTTGACACTTATATAAAAACTGACGTTGTTCTGATATTAATTCAAGTTCCAGAAAATCTATAACTTTAGACACTCACACAAAACATCGATTCGTCAATCATCGATTTACAGCAAACATTTCTGTGTAAAGCAAGAAGTAGCATGCCTTCGCATTTACTAGACTTTCGCACTGACGTGCATCGCGCTGGAATACATTCGACAATGTGTGAATCGATGTGGAATACTTTCGCACTACCGTGTTTCGCGGTGGAAAACATTCGAAATTATGGGTATCGATGTGGCGCGCTTTCGCACTAGCGTGAGTCGCATTTCGGTACTTTAGGACTACAGTTCATCGCTATTTTGAACTTCGAAATTCAGTATGACAGTCTGTCATCTCATGTGTGGATTGATTGTCTGGTAATTTTACTAATTTTGTCTTTTTTGTGAGAGATACACACTCATCTTACATGTCTGGTCTTTATATATTTTTAGTCAGATAATAAATTAGTTGTCGACTATCAATACAGTCCAGTTATAATTACTAATACCAAATAGTTTCGTATCGTAATAATTTATACAAAATAATTTGTTATCGTCGCTATATTTTTGTATATCGAGTGATTATGTGCTAAAGTGATAAGATTCACAATTCTTCTAAAACGCTTTAAGACATTCATCAATCGAGAACTTCATCATAAAGTTTATATAGTCATGGATACGGAGACAGTCGGCGATGTTGGTCTTGGACACCATGAACCTCCTAAATACGGCCTAAAATTACCTTTGAACCATGAATATCCGCTACAGAGTAAACAAAAAATCATTCCGAAACCTAAACAGGCAATTGAAATGATGCCTCTAACTGCCAGGTGAGTCTATTTAAAGCTATAATATATTAAAATTACTTAATCACTTCAGAAAAAGCTCTGAGTTCTCTAAATAGGGAAACCTTTTACAGAAAAAAGGCAACAGTTTGTACAGTTTCTCTTATGTATTCAGAATATTATCTCAGTAGTTGTTTATCAGTTCTGTCAGAACGGAACTTGGCACAAAACATTATTTTGTTCCTTCCATTCCGCCTTGCTTGCTTCCTTATTCTATCCCATAAAATTAGATTTTTGTGATTTTACTTTTCGTCTGTCAATAGAAATTAGTGTTACAGTAGTATGTTCTAATTTTAGATTTTGAGAATTAAAAGCTTGATTATGTTTTAATTTAAATTATTGTTGCATACCTACAAACACACCTTCTGCCAACTTTTTCTATTCTGTTGTCATCTTTGTTACAAGTTTTTTGTATCTTTTATTATATTATTAGACTTGTTGGCTTCACAGCCTCAGATTATGGTCAATGGGTGTTGAGTCCTTTCTTTCCAACTGAGGCAGGCACTTTCTGGAATGCATGCTTAGGAAAGTACTTGTTCTAACAAATTGAAAACAGAGAAAGACCCAGCTTTTGAAATCCGTAAGTATAACCCTTGCAAAAAGAATATTATATTAGGTTTTGGTACAAGTTTTTAGGTTTGGCAGATTTTTTTAATAAAAGCTGGTTGACACATTTTTTTTAATATATGGAATATTAAAAAAACTTTAACTTTTAACTTCTTAGTTTAACTAAATATTGAAGCATGAACATGCTTCCCAAGATATGCCAAACTATTTTAAACATAAGTCTATTCGACTCCATCTTCAGACCCTGAATAATCTGTTTCACTAGAGAGTTTACCAAGATAAAACAAATGACCCCTGACTCAATAACTTTTTCTCATTTATATTAGAAGTTGCTATGGCCACCTTCCTACTGAATCATCAGATCAGCTCCATGGTATCATATAAATGCCATCCAAACTAAATATATTTTCAAAATGTTATCTAAATTGATTGTGACTTTAAAATTTAGCTGCATGATTTGGCCTGATCATACCACATACAGATCAAGTTTTAGGCAGGCATTCATTTTTTAAATAAAAAGGTGCATCTGAAGGAAATACATTGCTGTAATGCAGACTTTTAACTGCTAAGCTGTGCAGCAATGGCAACTTTCTTCTAGTTAATCTGCGATTTATTCAGAAAGGTAAATACATGTAATATCATTCATAGGTATCTGAAGTATTACATCGGCAAAAAGTGGAATAAAAGGCGACCCATCATGGATTACTTACACATGGTTTCAGCTCAAAGGATGTATGGTAAGTGGACCTAAGTAAATTTATTGTAAAAGTGAAGACTTCCCTAAGAGTAAATATACGACATGAATTATACATGAAAGGCATAATGTGTAAGTTAAGGCAAGGCATAGTCAAAGAAAAATCTTCTGTCTATGTATCGACGGGATTTGGCTTTATGATCGCGTCAATACGTAGGTACAATTTTCTGTATAATTTACGCCTAAAGTAGATTTCTGTTTTTATTGCACCAAGTTTGAGTTTTAAGGTATCGCCAGTTTTGTTACCTGTTACGATAAGAACCATCAACGTTTTTATTGCATGAAATTTTTATGTCAATAATAAAAGAATGTGTATACCTCTGCCTAAATCTTGCATCACCCCAGTCACTTTCTGATTGGTTGGTTTTTGGTACTCAAATTAACAGATTTACCGCCAAATACATTGATTATTTATACTGTTGATTGATGACAATGATGACACTTGGTGGAAATTGTTGTTACACATATTGATAACACACTAAACTTGTACTTTTCCACGATATTTATTATTGACCTAACCGGTTTCGCCTTACGGCATTCCAACCGTCAATGTGAACCTTTGAGAATGCTGTAAGGCGTGGTTAATTAAACATGTGCTGTGGTATATGTATTCAGTTTTACCTACTAGGTACTTACTAAGTATCTTGAGACTACCTTAAAGTATTTTCAAGGATCATACTATTCTTGTAGGTTTTTATTACCTTATCTCTTTGGATAATACAGCTGATTAGATATCGAATATACCTATTATGTCATAAAAGTATCGAGTATCGTGATTTACATACGAATCAAAACTTAGATTTTATTTTTACTGTCTATCGCTTGTGTGACGCTGTAAAGATATTCAACATAATTCGCAACACAGCTGGCTAGCTGGCTAACTGACGTTTGCCCTGGTTCGGACATGTAATGCTTAGGGATGAAAGTGATGTCGTAAGGAAAACATTAACTATGAACGTGGATGGCTTTTTTTTATCGTGCGAAAAATCCCCACGGATACCCCTCCGCCGTAGCCGGTGGAGGAGGTTATGTCGGACTTGAACCGACTAAAACGCACGCCATCTGTGGGCCGTTGGTTGCCGGAGGTGAGGTAGTCGTAGACATATCCGTCGCACCCCGGCCGACCCAGGGCCATATCTTTCGATCCGGCCCTCTTCCGGTGTGGTGACCACAGAGTCCCCAACTCGCTCTCGGGTATGGGGAGGTACGCAATGCGCTCCGCCACCGCGGCCTGCTTCTGCTAGGGTGACAGGCGGCTTCACCGGTCACCCCCAGGCCCGCGCTCATGGGGGACGGATGTCATTCTGCGACCTCCAACATCCGAGTTGCCGCCGCTCGTCGCGCGGTTAGCGATTCTCCTCCGCTCGTCGAGGGCGCAGGGTCTGCAATTCTCCTTCGCTCCAGCTCCGCCGCCTCATTCACAACGTGGATGGCTACAAGGGGAGAGGAAGACCTAAGAGGAGATCAGATAGATGAACTGTGTGGAAGAGGATATGGTTAAGAAGGGAGTGAATATTAAGATTACTGCAAAACCAGACATGAATGAAAAAAGCACACAATGTTGCGTTGATCCAAATAAATATGGGATAAGGGTACTTTTAGACTTGTTCCGTGTTGAAATTTGGGATATTTATAATCTACACGTTACCTTGCGGTTTTGTGTGACAGGATTGGTTATTAATATGTAAGAGTTTGGTAACACTAGTTTTTGTACCTACTATTATTATCAGAGTTTTATGCGCATGTCCTATTTTTTTTGTGCTCGTAATTATAAATTATGAATTAATTAATTATTTCTTTGGGTGCAGAGGTAATTGACTAATAATTCATATTTATTATTAAAACTGAAAGACGTGGTTGAGGTAATCTAGGTGCAGGCTGTCCTAATTCTTTTTTCTACGTTTTTTCGTCACCCTCAAGTTATACGATTGTACACGATAATCCCTACTATCCCTACTAATATTATAAATGTGAAAGTAACTCTGTCTGTCTGTCTCGCTTTCACGCCCAAACCACTGAACCGATTTTGATGAAATTTGGTATAGGGGTAGATTAGACCTCGAGAAAGGACATAGGCTATGTTTGGTCGCGATAACCGACATCCACGCGGGCGGAACCGCGGGCAAAAGCTAGTAAATATTAAATGAAACTTGTAGACAGGATACCTACCTTAGTGTAAATGAGGGTTTGCCATGAACATTGTAACCATGAAACGTAAATCCGAAGTTGCAGAGCAATGGAGCAAAGTTTCCGGCAATTGTTACCCAACGCAATTATCCTGCATTCGAGCCAGTAAGGAAGACGGCACGTGACTCTTCGTTCTGCATTCGAGCCAGTAAGGAAGACGGCACGTGACTCTTCGTTCTTCCTACTAAATAGAAATACCAAAAGAAATTCTAAGTAACTTCATGGTACCCAAATGCTACATCTTTTGTTCGTATTTCTTGTGAACCCGAAGTTTCGTATGTAGATAAGATACAGTCGACAAAGGAGATACGGTTGCACCTTTACATATAAAGTTGTATGTAAAGCTGCAACCGTATCTTATTTGTCGACTGTACGTTTCGTGGTAGCTTCTCAGCTCTCTAATCTTATTCATACTTTCCAAATGTAAATTGGCCTAATAACAGATTGAGTTGACAACTCCTTTTAACTCCTCAGGGTGTCCTATTGGTGGTATCGGTGGTGGGACCATTGGAAGAGGGTTCAAAGGTGAATTTTGCCGCTTTCAACTAACTCCAGGCCTATATGAGTATGTCACGGTGCCTGAGTGTCAGTTCATTGTGAACATTAGAAATGCAAACAATGAAACTATTTTCCAGTCTGTTTTGTCTACTTATAAGTAAGTTATGAGAAAATATATCATTAACATGTTACAGGTATTATAATATTTACGCAAATATTCTTACTGCTTAAGAGATATATTTACATAATATTATTATGATTAATTACCAAGGTGCTAAGATTTACCTGGCATAGAAAATAATACATACTGTGCAGTTTTCGGATCATCAACCTAACTACATACGTTTACAAATTCGTACTTAAAATATATTTGATTTTTTGTAGTTTATTAACCCTTCTTATACAATAGCATGATTCCTAAAAATGTATCTTTAGATAAAACCTTAGGTACATCTGTCTATTTTTTTTATATGGTCGTTTTTTTCTGCATATCTAAAAACGTAAATTAAAATAAACAAGTTACTTTTAGCAAACCAAAAAAAGCGCCGCCTGCATGGGAATGGAACTTAAATGGTGGTGAATGTGAATATACTGCCCTATATCCTCGCGCATGGACCACTTACGACCTATCCAAATACGGAGTAAAGCTGGTGTGCAGACAGATTTCACCTGTAATACCTCACAACTATAAGGTATCTTTTTCATTGACATTTTATCGTTAGAATCAATGTTGCACTTATGAAACAATCAAGCTTTTCTAGGAACTAAAATAAGTAAGCAGCTGATTCATTGTAACACCTCGTCTTACGACTTCATTTGCACTATTAGTCATCATTATATCCTGTAGAGTACAATGGGTCGTATCGTACTATCTGCAAATCAATTACTCACTAGGAGATTGCAGCTAATGGGGGTGGGCCCCACCAAGAGTTTCAGGGGCCAATCCAACCTTTCCTGTTAGCCATACTGGCTGCTTGACGGACGAGACCTTTACCCAGGTTATCCACTTATAGGTTTGGGGTTCAGACGGTCGGCTGTCGCAGGTCGCTACAGTAAATCTCAGTCAGTACTCGTAGGGCATTTCAAGCGTAGTTAGCATAGTTGAAAACTTTTGAAATCGAATTATTATAAGATATTAACCTATTGATATATTTAAGAGATTTCATTTCAGTGACAATAATTGGTTTCAGGACAGCAGTTTGCCATGTGCCGTCTTCGTTTTCACTGCCACAAACCTTACCAATGAGCAAAGAAAAGTGAGCATTACTTTCACTTGGACCGAAGTCCTTGGAGGTTCCAACAAGAAGAAACATATTGGTATTACGTCTAATTATGTTTATTTTTTTTACTTAGCAATAGAATGTATAGGTTTCCTAATGTCCTACTAACTTTTCAAATCTCGTTCCCGTTTTGACCAGTGTCTCAAGCACGAAAAATATTCGTATTCGCAACGTAAACATATCGAGAGAACAGAGCATTGCGATTGGTCGACTTCACATACAATGCTCCTTTATCTCAATACGTTTAAATTACGAATTCGAATATTTTTTTTATGTTTTTTTTTGTGCTCGGGGTTACACCTATGGCAGTCTGCACAGAGTTGTCAAAAAATAAAGAAATCTATACATTTTTATGCTGACATTCATTATTGTATTATAGGTAAATTGGATTTGGAGAGATATGCCGAAGAACACACATGTGGTGTGACTCTTGAACAGAAGATTATCGAAGCTCCATGCACGTTCACCATAGCTAAAAATAAGGTCGATAATGAGACCATACACGAAGGTTATTGTTTATGGAATGCGGCGAAGACATCTAGCTACGTATGGGAGTGCCTTAAGAAACACGGGACTTTGGCTCCAGACCCGAGCCTTACGCCCCCTCCGCCTAAGGTGCCTGATAAGGACAAGCAAAAGGAAGAAAAGGAAAAGAAAGATAAGCAGAAGAAACTTTATAAATGTAATTATTATTTTTATTCTAGCACTTCATAGCATAAAAAGTAGCTGAATTCAATTCTACGAATCAACTATTACAGGGTGATGACGTACCAAACTCATTCGCTCATAACTTTTTGATTTTATTCTATTAGGAGGGTTAGTTGGAATCGTAAAAAAATATAAAATAAATATCTATCTTCTATAGGGCTACAGTATAGTGCGAGGGATATGTTTTACGCAATCTTATACCCTGGCATGTGAAAATCCAAGACGGCGTGTGGTTTTAGTCGGTTCGAGTCGGACTTAAATCCCGGGGGGTATCCGAAGGCATTTCCGCACGAAAAAAAAGGTTCCGCAATACCTGTTACAAGATAATCGTATTTCGTCATTAATTTCAGTTTTATTGAGTGTATACGATTGAATTTTGTTTGTGATTTGATTATAAAGTGGAAAATTTAACATCCAGGGTGGAATTCAAAAACGCATTTTCTTTTTTGGTTTCGGACCTAGGCAATTTTAAATAATTGGTCTTTTGCAGGTGATTCTGTAGCACTCTCAAGTGTTATATCTTTAGATCCTGGAGGAACAGGCAATACAGAATTCTGCCTTGCTTGGGACATGCCTATTATTAAATATAAGAAAGATACTAAAATACATAAAAGGTAAGGATTTTATTACAATTTAGGTTAAGTATATGTAATAACTAATAAGCTATCGATAAAAAAAAGGATTATTTTGTATTTTGTGTACCAGTGTGTATTAGTGCCTCTTTTGAATAATTTCTTAGAAAAATCATAGAATAAAGATGTAATCATTCATGTCTCAGAGGGAATGTCATTTTTTTATAATCAAGTTTCTTTTTTTTTTTCAGATATTACACCAAATTCTTTGGTAGTGATGGTATTGCCGGTGCCAGCATAGCTGCGTACGCGCTTAGAAATTATAAGAATTGGGAGAAACAACTCGCAGAGTGGCAGGATCCTATTTTGAATAATAGGTAAGAATTCAATTCCTAACTTGTTATTCCTGAGAGTGGTACAGTACCTATTAGCGGTAGCCTATAGTATTAGCTTAGCTCAAATTGGAAAACGTTAGTGTTAGTGAAGACTACAAAGATTTATCTCAATTTATTTATAATATATATTTCAATGTAAAAATACTTATTTAAACTATCATGGTCACTTACATTACTATTAGAGTTTGGGATTTTTACCCGTGCCCGTAGCAAATGAACTCGAAAGAGGGTAGATCGATATATTTAATCCTAAAAACGTTTTTTCACCGTGATGTAAAAACGTCCCTACGTGATCATGGTGCTTGCAACAGCGCCAAAATATCGGAAACTCATCGTAAATCCCGATCCCGATAGCTCTATATAGTAAAGTATAGTTGTAAGTGTTCAGTAACTTTTGAGCGCGAGTGTACCTCAAATTTTATGAGCTTGAACTGCAAAAGACGCAAATACTTAATGTCAAGTGGTGGTTTTTATAAATAAGTAATATCCGGTAGTCAAAAAACTTAACAACATACTTTTGATGCGCGTAATGTTTTTGTGTCTATTAATTACATTGTTGCAAAATTCCTAGGTCACATGTATAAATAGCTACAATAATGCGTATTTATATCATGTTTTTATTAACTATTTCTTACAGCAATATACCAGACTGGTTAAAAAGTGCCTTAATGAATGAGCTTTACTTTGTTGCCGACGGTGGTACAATATGGGTAGATGTCCACGACGAATACCCGGAAACCGACCCCAGGTAATTACTTTCATCATCGTCAGAGGCTTTTACCTTGGAACCCGGGGTCCTCTGACTTTGCCTACGTTTGGCTTCACTTATACGTCTTTTACGGTAGCGATTGCCATCTGACCTCCCATCACCGAGGGGAAAACTAACGGCAATGCCTCGTCAAACTTGTTGGTGAACTTGGATTGATATTGGTGGGACCTCATACACCGTCAGTAACTCTGCAAGTACTTGTACCAGCTTGTTTCCCCGTTCGCCTCTCTATAAGAGAGAGAGGGTTTTGTTCTCAAATGATACGCGCGGTCGCCAATGTTGACGGCCAAAGCTGGTCGAAATCGAAAGTCACCAAAGTTGGTGACCAAGGTTGGTTGAAAGTCGCCAAGACCTGGCTGGTTGGGGTCTCTGGGACATCCTTTTAACGGTACATCAGGTTACGTGCGCTTTTAGTCAGTTTGAGCCTAACATACCCTAGTTCATCAAGGCTTGACAAGCTCCAATGAGGCGAAACCCCCCGGGGGATTGCGCACCAAAAAAAACTATAGCAATGGTAAACTCATTGCGATTGTTCCTCTTGAGTAATCAATTATCTTTCGACTTGTAGTAATTACTCCACATCAACTAATTAAATTATCGATCTGTTTTATGGCCATAATAATGAACTGTTGGCCTTGCCTCAGCGTGTGTTAAACTAGTTTATTGTTTCCAGGCATGACTTCGGACTGTTTGGGTACTTGGAAGGTCACGAATATAGAATGTATAACACATATGATGTCCATTTTTACGCTTCTTTTGCCTTAGCACAATTGTGGCCTAATTTACAAGTAAGTTTTTGTGTCATTTCTTTGTTTTAAGGGTTTAGCGTTGCTTGAAAGTATTATGATGTGAAGCTTTACAGTTATATTCGCATTTAAAACATTAATATGGTCATTTAAATTGAATTGATTAAGTCAAATATTATGAGGTGTACTTCATAATCATAATACGAACGTGATTGCCAAAAAAAATGTACACTGGAGGGTTCACTTGCGTTTTTACGGGCGTGACTGCCATTTGACATAGCAACCCCAAGAAAAAACCCTTCAGCGTCTCTTCTGGCAATCAGTACGTATTCAGAATACTAAATATGATACTGACATTTGTGTTCATGAAATTAGCGAACTTGACTGCATTAGTAGATTCACTAATAAAATAAAAAATGAATGAAGTGAATCATTATGATTTATGATAGTAATAGGCACAGTTGACCTCACTGTATTAGTCACGCGATAGAGAATAACACGTACAGACAGCGTAGAAGTTTTTGAATATTTATTGAAACGATGTCAAATAAGAATGTTTATACTATACTAACTGATACCTGTGGGGTGAGCACGAACAACTATCGTAATCGTATCGTAATCGTAACGAGAGCACGGAGTATTGCGATTGGCAGGCTTCACCCGCACACACGCTCACAGTAGGCAGGCGGCCAATCGCAATGCTCCGTGCTCTCGTTACGTTACGATTACGATAGTTGTTCGTGCTCACCTCACAGCTCCGCCCCCGTGGATGTTGGTTATTTGGTTGGTAAGTGGTTCTACTCAACCAATTACAACCAAAAAAACGGCAGATTTAAGTCTGACCAAACCCATTCTAATAAAAAACCGGATCAAAATCCGTTTATCGAGTACAAACAGACAAGAATTACAAAATAAATATTTTTAGGTCCAGAATTTTTTTAATACTTAAGTGTACCAATACTTTGCAATGTTATATTGGGTTGATATCACAAACACTAATCAATTGGTCAACGTATTGCAAAAAGGGTAGGTAAGAAGCACTAAAAATCGGCGGGCTTATCTAAAAGTTTTATTGACAGTACATAGAGGAAACTCGTGGAGTGTGTAATCAAATTAAATCAAAATCAAATCATTTATTTCTCAGATTACATTGATCCATTTTGTTAGTAATTGCTTAAATTAGGGTTAGTATATACATTAAATTAGGGTTATAATGGCAGCCTCTACCAAATCCTGAGAGCAAAATGGGCGAGACTGAGTAGGTATATAATATATGCACGAAGATTTAGTTAAGCTAAGGTAATCTATAATTTGAAATGTGTTGAGTTACTTGTCTCGCTGACTCTACTAAAAGCCTCGCCCGTCTGCGACCGTGTCACGACTTCAGCATTAATAAATTACCATCGATCAATACGAATGCTAATAATGCTGATATTGAAAATTATTCTGAAATAGGGATGGGCATAAATGCCATTTGTATCGATACACCATAACGATTCGAATGGCAGCAAGTTATATCGACAGTTCAATATTTTCTATATTTATATTGATAACGATTTGATGGGAACCACAATTTAGCTGTCTCTTCCATTACTGTACATGCAGGTTCTAAGGAAAACGGTTCCGAAAACGAAAACAGGCGATCCTAATTTTTGTGACGATGTATGTAATTTTAGGCCAATATGTGTACTATGTGCTTATGGATGTTATTTTCCTAGGTTGTCCTGCAATATATGTTCCGTGACACCATAGAAATGGAGTCTGAAAAATGTAGGCAGTCGCTCTACGATGGGAAGAATGTCAAGTTTAAGATTAAAGATTCGATTCCCCACGACCTTGGTGATCCAGGTAAAGTAACACTTTTGTTCCACGATATATAGTAGAGTGATTTACGGGTTCGATTCTTGCTCAATGCAAAACTTTTTATGCATGAATGATTGAGTAAATTTACATTGGTTTAAGTTTTTCTTTGTGTAAGATATATGTATTTAGAACTGAAAAAGCATCTAAAAAAAATTATCTGCATTCTATCACCCATTTTATTCTAAGTTAGTTTAACTATGCTTAATATGAGTCTAGATAAAGCTTTGTAGAATTTCATAGAATATCCACTAAAAGAATAAGAGACTTGTATTTTCCCCACAATATGTTTCGCCTCAAGGCATTCTCCGAAACCGATCAGGTTAAAAAGACTGTGGTAAAGTACAAGTGTGTTATGCAATATGTATAGCAACTTCCTCCAAATGTCACCGATCAACAGTATAAAGTCTAAATACTTATACTTCAATAAATATATCATTACAGCGGACATACCCTTCAGTAACATAAATGCTTACAACATACACGACGTGAGCGACTGGAAAGATTTGAACCTCAAGTTCATATTACAAGTGATCCGGGACTACAGACTGTTGAGAGGACACACGGCGCCCTTCGGCAACGAAAGGTACCGCTCTATGGCGTACATTGACGACGTGAAGGACGGGACTGAGGATGACTTGTACTCCCGGAGTACGGGACAGGCCGACGATGGCGACACCACTATAGAAGAATCGCCGATTTCTACTGAACAGTCTACGCCTGTTGCCGCTCCTACAAAACCGTGCGGTGTTGGCGATATATTAGATTTGTTGTACAGGTAAAGTAGAGGATAAAGCTGGGTGACTTACTTTTGTACTAACAAATGTGAATGTGTCCTCTAAGCTTACCTATACCCTTTTAGTAAATGTTGCCTGCAGCTCCGCCTGCGTGAAATAGTTAGGGTCAATTCTCACTGAAAGAGCAGCGGTCGGCAGCGGTTTTTTGAGGCAAAATATTACAAACCATTTTGAAACTTATGTACGGTAGAATAAGACCATAGTCATTTGTAGGCAGAGGAGGGGTAGCGTCAGCCTTCTCGCAATAATTTCTAGTAACAAACTTGGCCGCTGTTGGCTGCTACCGGCCGCTGCTCTTTCGGTGGGAATTGACCTCAATTCAGTTCCCACAACCCACAAGACCCTATTCCCGGAATGTTACAACTTTGTAATATCATATAATCTAACTCTCAAATGTTATCCAAATATGTACCTACAGACGTTTTTATGTGAAACGACGTAACAAACATAAACTGCTCACCAGCTTTCATGTTTATAATGAAAATGTTAGTGATGTATTCTATAACTTTCATTTGCATAAGTTCTTGTTAACTCTATAAATAGTACAGACAGCACAAAAAATAATGTACCCCTAGCAAGAAAAACTATCGTAATCGTAACGTCAAAGTATCAAGAGAACGGACCATTGCGATTGGTAGGCTTCACACACACACACACACATACAGGTTCATAGTTAGTAGGCAGGCGGCCAATCACAATGCTCCGTTCTCTCGATACGTTTACGTAACAATTATTACAATCGTTTTTCATGCTTGGAGCCCTGAACACTAACAAATTGAGAAACATTCTTAACTTTGAAATACGTCAATACAAGATCGATATGTATTTTTATAATCAAATTCATGAAATAATTATGATAACATTTAATAATTCTAGTACTATATTGCACAGGAGCGCTGATGTCGAGGTAGAAGAAACCGAGACTCATCCACCTCCAGAACGTGCGACGGCGGTGTGGGAAGCGAGACGTTACGTCGCGGACATGTACCCGGCTTGTGTGTTGTTACTGCGGGAGGCGCTGCGATGGGACGTGGACGGCGATGGGCTTATAGAAAATAGCGGCTTTCCCGACCAAACGTTTGATGCTTGGGTGATGTCGGGACCAAGGTAAATATATTAATGGATTTGTGAAGCTGTCTGACTTCTTCCGTGTAGACTTAAATATAGCTTTTGATTTTTTTTTCTGCGGATCTTAAACTATTTTGATTGAAATAAAAGTAGCGTAAGTTACGGTTTATAACATCAGCTATCTGCAGTTATTGGGTCCAAAACTAGGAAAGATAGACTAAGCAATTAATTTTTTTTTTGTTACTAGCTCCGTTTCTTTTTTCGCGATTGTTACCTAATATCTATTCTAAAACTAAAAAAATTTAGTCAGCAGTCTTTGAGTACTGCGGATAGAAGTGAAAACGTCTGTAGAAAAAGTATAAAGTATTTATTTCCAATTTGTCAAATATACTGGCTGTATAGAATTTAAAAAGAAAATACAATTCGCCACAACAATTTAATTTTAAACAAAAACGATTTCAGTTCAAAATGGTGCCACATAGATACTACTGGCCGTATAGAATCTAAAAAACATAAAAACATCCGAATTAGGAACCTCCTCCTTGTTTAGAAGTCGGTTAAAAAACGACTTCGGAATGTTACGTAACGTTGCATATCGCATTCACCAGTTTACTCCCCAAGTCAAGCTTGCCTAAAGAAATTTTCACTTTAAAAAACACACAGAGGAAAGTAAAATAATTGCATAATTTAAAATGTTGAACAATAAGGTAGATAAGTGAAAGCGAAATCTAGCTCAGGCGGGACTCAAACCCGCGATCTTTCCCTTATAGGGGGAATGAGCCACCGAGCTTTGCCTGAGATTGATCCAAATTTTCCTATACATCCGTCTTGGGGCAACGGTTTTGGGGTTCGAATCCCGCCTGAGCTTGATTTCGCTTTTTCCTATCTTAATCAATTTATATAATTAGCATACTAAATGCTTTTAAATTCATTTAAAATGTTATTTCATTAAAAAAGTTTCCATAGCTACTATAAAAATATTACCTTTTACTTTCAGCGCGTATTGCGGTGGATTATGGGTGGCCTCAATAAGCGCACTGTGTGCCATGGCCCGCATTCTCGGCCACGACGACGATGACAGAGAGTTTTCCAAATTGTTGGACCAGGCGCGTCACTCCTTCGAAGAAAAGCTCTGGAATGGATCCTACTACCTGTTCGATACTAAACCGTCCAATAGCCGGGTAGTGATGGCTGATCAACTGGCGGGACACTGGTAAGAATCGCTCATTTATACTTCTTTATCCGAGCACCAATCCCGTTTTAGTTACTGGTTAGGAAGACGCTTAGTGGTTAAGGAAACCCAAGCGACTACAATATGGGGTTCTTCAAGAGGTGCATTAGAAGGTTTCTTTAGGGTCGGCAGCACGAGTATAACGCCTTTGGTGTTGCATACGTCTATTATAGGCCACGGTAACCACTTTCCATCAAATGGCCCGTGTGCTTGTATACCACATAATTGGTAAAAAAAAAGGAATTGGTTCTGGACTCATTCACTATGCTTGGAGTAATAGTACTTTCGGTTACTAATTTTTTTTTTAGAGAAAAAACAAGAATTCAAATCTTGCTATCCCAATCTTAAAAGTAAAGCCTGCACCAGAGCTTTGTCAGCTAGGACGCACGCCGAAGATCTTTGTTAGGCCATCACTCATTTCGTTACTACATATATCCATCTGTACTTATTTTCAGGTTCCTCCGCGCATCAGGGTGGAATGAGCAAATATTTCCCGAAGCACACGTCCGTAAAGCCTTAGCGACAGTCTTCGCACACAACGTACAGCAATTCAAAGGGGGGAAGATGGGGGCAGTCAATGGGTACGTGGTGGGCGCGAGGGGGCATGTCGACACCACTGCTATACAGAGTATGGAGGTCTGGACTGGCGTTACCTATGGACTTGCAGCGCTTATGATATATGAAGGTATGTAATATTTTACGTATGTGGGACCGAAGACAATGATTGGTGAAATTTGGGTGTTAATTCACCTCTGCCTAACCCTCCGGGGATATTATTTGTAATTACTATTAAGCACTCGGTGGGCTATCATAGTAGGCTTAATGGCAGTATAGGATGCTGAAGTACGTAAGGGTAGAAGCGGATGGTGGGCTGTTGTCTCTGTCTACACCAGAGGGAAATGATGGGTGTGAGCATATATAAAAAAATATTTGTAAGGAGAATTGAGGAGGCTATGCTAAGGTAGTTTGGGCACGAAAAGCGAATGAGTTTAGCCTACAGAGCGCGTCTTACATCAGTGCACCGGGCATGAAAAATATTCGCGTGAACGTATCGAGATAACGGAGCATTGTGATTGGCAGGCTTCACACACACATAGGTTCACAATAGCCAGGCGGCCAATCACAATGCTCCGTTCTCTCGATACGGTTACGTTTTTGTGCTCGGGCACTGATTAATTAAAACTGAAGATATAGTTTTAATATTTCTTAAACAAAAACAGTTTTAACTATTAAGTACGATAGAGATAACTCTAGGAACCTGAAGCAAGTCGATCTTACTCACTATTATTCTCCACTTAACAATTGACAAACAAACAAATATTTATTTAACTATCAACAATGCTTGTTACAGGAATGCATGAAGAAGCATTCGTCACTGCAGGAGGGATGTACAAAACGCTAACCGAAAGTGGACTTTCGTTTGAGACCCCAGAGGCACTATACGAAAATGGCAACCATCGTTCTATTGCCTACATGCGGGCTTTATCTGTATGGGCTATGTACCAGGCGATTATAACCAGGCCGCCGGCTACACCACCTGTTGCCAATGGCCATCCTCACCAGACCAAAGAAAAAAAGACTTTATAGTCAGGGCATAAAGTTTAAATTACATATTATATGGTTCTGACGCAGAGCGCAGTAATTTATTTGCAATATGAAGTGAACCAGTGGCGGGAGATGAAAGTTTTGCTAAAGAGAAGCCGGTGGAAAAAATATTACCGACTGTAGCAATTTTGTATGGAATTAAAAAATGTCTACCGCAGCTTTCCTTTGCAAAGCAAGCCGGTAGGAATCGGGTTATAGGAACTCCTCGCTACTGAAATGAACGTTAATATTATATTTATTTTTTTAAATACAGCAAATGAAAAAGAAAACAGCATATTATATTTGTATCCTGCTGTAATTAGGAAATTTGTAATTATTTAGTTAATTATATTATTTTACCTTATTTTAACATTTTTGACACTAAAATGCTTTTGTTCTGAATATAACGAACATTTGTCATTTAGTTTTGTGAGTTTAGCGAAATTTACAATTTGCGTCATCAATCATACGACTCTGATCGAGATTTTATTCTTTAATACAACGACTTGTACTTTATATATACAATGTACATCATCATCATCATCATCATCATCATCATCATCATTTCAGCCATAGGAAGTCCACTGCTGGACATAGGCCTCCCCTATAGATCTCCAATAAGACCGGTTGGAAGCGGCTCGCATACAATATACATACATACAATAAAATTGTAATAATATTTTTTGCCATTTCGATAATCAGCTAGGTTAGCTAGAAATTTATATTGGATGAGTTTAATAATTTTTCGTTACAACAAACCACGTGCTTCTGATTCTTATCCACCGAATCGAAGCTACTAACAACGCTAAACGCTTTTTCAATGGAAACTAAACCCCATTTAATCTATATCAATATGGAGTATTTGCTTTACATAAGTCGAACGAATGCTCATTGTAGCCCCGCTCCGTCGAATTTCATTAGTGTAAACAGTAACAGAACATTCGTTCGTAGTTCTTTGTTAAGTAAACCTTGAAAACAAGGTTTCGTTTAAACTAAAATATTAAGAAAGTCTCTTGTTCTGCTCTAGATCTATGTTCGTTTGGTCTAAATCCACCTTAACACATAGTACTCCGACTAGGCGAGGCGGCAACTTAATTCATTCGAACCTTAATTCTACTGCAACTAGAATAAATCATGTTTAATAATCGTTGACATGTGAAAAAGATAATAAACGTTGTGCTACAAAGTGTGTTAGTGTTAGAGAATTTAGTTGATTATTAATTTCAGATGTAAAACGCACGTGCAATAAAATTGATGAATCATTTATGCTTGAAAGATGTACAGTACCCAACTTTGGAAACATCGGAAAATTTAATTCCATACAAGAGCGAAAATAACTCTCAGGACAGTAATAGCTTACAAGAAAAAATAAACCTTCCACTCGCAATCCGATAGTTCAAAACTGCGCGACCTATTGATAAAATTCGTCAATAAAAGACGATTTTGACACGTCACTGTGGTAATTATTCCGGACCAGACTGCTACAAACAGCAACACACATATTTCTATGGACCATAACTTATGCACGGTTTTTTTTTGCGTTTTGTAAAGTTATTAAAACCGAAGCTAAAGTTCCAATATTTTTTATAAACATCGGTTTTAAGTACTAACTAAGTACCAACTACTAAATCATTCAAAAGCGGGGTACTGTACCTAAAGCTGTAGAGGCGCTGGCGTTATATGTATGGTAGATATAGGTTGTTAATCAATATTAATGTATACAGTAAAATAATTAGATTCCTGAATTATTTATTATAATAACAAAGCAATAATAATGTATTTTTAAATTATCAAATTTTGATAAACTGACGTGGGTCGTTCTTTTTCGTTTTCCCTTGTGATAAATCATTATTTTATTTAATAATTATCATATAACGTGTATATTTAACTATAGTAGCATGTTGAAAGTTTTCAGACAGATGGCAGAATAGGTACCAATCCATCTTTAAAAACATATTTGCGGTTGTGAACATCTTAATATGAGACGTAACGGATAATAAACATGGACTTTATTAGGTTACTGTTTTTTATAATTATCTGAGTATTCAGAGGTTCGTGAAAAAAAAACACAAATACATATAAATCTTTTTCTAACTCGTTTAAAGGGGTTGCAAAAAGGTGCGCCAAAATTAAACATACATACTAAAAGGTATTTTTATAGAGGCTTTCATCCTTACTAAGTAGCTCATTATTTTCCGTGCATTGTTATCAGTGTTGAAGTGTTGGGGATCGAATCCTCCACTATAAAGACCACTCAGGAGGTCAATCCCGGTTCGAAAGCCCTTTATAGCCCTAGGGAGTTGAAGTTGTGGAGGACCACCTTAAGACCCAAGCGCCAATATGCGATTTGGGAAGCCCTCATTATCTCAAGAGACCTATATACACTCCAAAAGAGCACCGCAAAGCACTCACCCCACTCAGACTCCACGGTACCCTCTATTATGCACAGGTGCACGAGGAGAAACAGTGACACAATTTGTATTCTTCAAGAACACAAATCGTTCGAAATAAAATTGTTCGGTTCATGATATTATTATCTATCAATAAGTTGCAAAATGAACTACTTATAATCTGTGCGCCATGAGAATGGGATGGAACCTTGTCAAAGGAAAGTGAATAAAACTCATCCAGAAATCTAACCGCACTGAAAATATAAGAGCTTCGACATGAGTTTGCCGATACTACGGCTGGTCGGCGGACCACATACGTATCAGTTCCAAAAGGTCGCATCCCATTCTCGTTGCGCGCGGATTATACTAGAGATTATCCTAAGTAAAAGTTTGACAAGAGTTAAAACCCCAGTTTGCTGCAACGCTGAATCGTTGTACAAGATGCCTTCTAGAGATTTGATTTCTGGCTACCGAAATGTTGAAAGTGCCATGATATACACTCGTTACTGAAATTATTTATGTATTGTTTTAGTTGTGTTTGTAACATTTGTCTCTGTAGTAACAAGTGACTGTTCCTATCTGGGTATTTTAGTAGCCTCTGCATAACAACCTTTTAGCTCATGCATACTAGTATGCAAGGGCATGGACTAAGAGGTTGTCATGTATGGAACAAAATGCTGAAGGTAAAAACGGTAGATATAAACACATTTTTTTGTATGTAAGCTGATCTCGAAAAAAATAAATTTTGTATTTTCGTAAAGGTAAAAAGAAGAAGGTGGCTTGCAAATTGAGATGTATTCAGGTTCTTCCAATATCTACTTTCTTTACTTATTTTTTAGTGAGTGAATGCGTATCTAAATGCATTTAATTGTACATTATACAAACACAAACCATGTACCAATTAATTTTGTTGTTTGGATGTTACGTAATTAACATTTAACTATTTTGTTATTTTTTTAAGTCTTAATTTATTTCTTTTCATGTAATTTATGTCGTGTTTTCCTAATTTGTCATTGGGTCGCTTACTTACCTATTGTTTGTAATGTAGGTGCCAAATAAATACTTACAAACGTAAATGGTTTTTATTATCATACCCTACTTAACACTTTACTCAAGGATACCTTTCGTCTATGGTGGCGGCGTTTATGGTGTTTAGCCATAGAGATAAGTATCTCTATGTGTTCAACTCCCTTGGCCGTAGAATAGAATGATTAATGTATGGGATTGACATGTATTTTAACGTTCATGACAGTTGTCGTCTACATATACAGGGTGGAAGATTTTAACCTTACCTGGAGGGAACGTTCTCTAAATACTGGAGATAGTGAATTTCACTCAAAGGAAACATTCCTTTATTTTTTCAAATAAATAAAACTGTTATCATAAATTTTTGAAAATTCGCTTGTCACACCCGTGAATCGAACCAACTAAAATCTGTAAAAATAACATTCTGTATTTTTATGACATCAATCAATAGTGTAAATCATAAGGATAAAATCTGTCTAAGAAACATGGGTAATTAAATGAAAGGTAATCCCTGAAAACTATTTTTTTTAAGGGATATTTAAATTCGATTTAACAAAATCAAGAACTTAACTTAAGTAAGGATTCATCAGATGTCATATTAACAATAAAAAATACATATTTAAATTACTTGTCCCTGTTTTTCATACGGATACCCCCACTGGCCAGCAGGGGTATTTATGTCGGTCTCGAACCGACTAAAACCGCACGCCGTCTCAGGTTAATTCAAAAGTCTCAATTAACGTAATATAAGGCGAACCAATAAATCAATTCTCTCGCCATCTCAGTTGCACAGGGTGTAATGCGATGTACCACGTAGAGGTTCTCAAGCTCAGCCAAGTATACCTCGAAACACGTATCTTGGACCTAAATCGGTAGACCTGAGTACTTCATGCAATTACCTAATAACGTGACATTCTAAATTGGAATCAAAGTTCAGTCATTTAATACTCATTTTAATAAATAAATGGCGTTAAAGATAACCTTATTGTTGATAAGGTACCTATGTGATGGCTCCTTGAGCAAAAGTACTGTGTCTGTTGGAATGGAACTTATAAGTTAAGATTTTATGGACTTCCTCTCATTTAATTTACCATGTTTGTTCGAGAGATTTTATCCTCGTAATTGACACTGTTGATTGATGGTATAAAAAGACAGGATGTTATTTTTTCGGATTTTAGTCGGTTCGATTACCGGGTATGGTAAACGAATTTTCAAAAATCTATGTATGCAGTTTTGTTTCTTTTTAAAAATAAAGGAATGTTTCCTTTGAGTGAAATTAGCTATCTCCAGTATTTAAAGTACTCTCCCTCCAGGTAAGGTTAAAATCTTCCACCCTGTATATGTCCAAATGATCAATCCTATTCTACAAAAGTATTACCAATTGTCTAGAGCGGTGAGGCTTTCATGAGCTAGTAGGTAGCAGTTGCATGATTGGCATGTATAACAAACGAGGTGAAAAATGAGTAAATAAAGTAGTTTTTTTTCAATTTATTTCCACAATACACATTAGGTATACATAGGTTCAATAAATGCATCTTGGAGATGATTTAACACAAAAGTATCAATAGAAAAATATGGATAAAAGATGGCTTCTCATTTGCCAATCTACTAAATTAAATCTAAGTTATGTTAAATACTTAAACAATAACTTAATTCCGACAAATTATGCTAAAAAGAATATATTTGTACTATTTATAGCATTATGTAAAAGTACGACATAATAAATATAAATAAATGATTAAAATTTATATACAATATTTACATGTAGCTTTTCAGTCTTCATTCATTTTATTGGAAAATTCATACTACGTACGGTAATGGTAAAACAGATTAACCTGCAGTCTAAATTTAATAAAATTACGGACCTTACCTTACACCACCTGCTCATTTACATTATGCTCGTAAGAAATTTATTATTAATTCTATTATCTGAAACGATTATATGACTATTATTTGGCACAGTCACTATCTACATCTGAGAATTATGCCTAACTATTCATGCAACACCCACGAGAAAATGCTCAAGTCTAAAATATCAACAGTTTGCGTTGTTATTGTACGATTTTACAACACACTTTACAAACTGAGGCTTTAATCTGAGTGACATCAAGTTTCAAACGCAGTCATACCGTGAGAAGACGGTGCATTACAATTGGTTAACATAGAAGAGAAAACTGGCGTAAAATAAGACCAATTTAAATTTGTCGGCTGTTAAGAACGCTCGTAGTTACGAAACGGTTTGTCACTCAGAATAAGGGGCCTGATCAAAAATAAAACTACTATACGTTCCACAGAGATATTCACGTATGAGTGGCAGATATATTCATATACATGTGGGCACCGTCTCTGTCGTCACAGCGACTAGAAGCACTGGATCTATCGCGCGGGCCGAAGTTCAGTCGCAAGTGTGTACCATTGTGTAGGTCTGTATCGCTATCGAGAGTTTCACGGGAAGCTGATGTTTCACGCTCCACAATCGTCGCCATGTGTTGATTTCTAAGAAATCGGAAATGGATTAGTAATCATAATCATTAAACGGAGTAACCGTTCTTAGCAATAGGTACTTTTACTACAGCAGTGTTTACCTGTGATCGTTTTTAGGGTGTCCGAAAGTGGTGAATTGAGGGCATCCGCCGTTGAGCGGTCGTGGTGGTGGTGGGATCAAGTAATCGTCCATTCGATTTTCACCATCACATGCCGAATGCATTGTCAGTGTGCTGGATGATAACTAGAAAATAAAATGATATCTTAATAAATTTAAATCCAAGGTTATATTTGTTCAAAGCTATACCGGCTATACCTAGTATGTTAAATATGAAAATGTAATATACACTTACAATAGACCTCGCCTTATCATCATTCTCCGATTGAACACTGTTGGTCTCAGCTACACTGCCACCGCTCACTGTGCTTAAACGGCCTGAAGAAGATGAACCTGGAGATAAATTACAAATTTCAAATACTGTTGTGACATGAACTTTTTATTACTTTGTATCGTAAGACATTAAAAAACCGATTCTTCACTTACTTTCGCTTAGGCTGCTATTAGGCCTAGTGTTCCCATTACGTTTCTCAATAGTGCCGTTGTTGCTGTCAGTGTGGTGATCTAAAACAGAATACCATAATGTAGTTCAGGATAATATTTCTATCATAAATTACTCGAAACTTTATTATTCTTGAGGGAGCAAACTTACGTTTATTTTTGTTCTTCGAGAACATTTTTTTAACTCTCTCGAAGGGTGTCGGTCTCTTCATATTATCTTTTATTTTCTGTTGTATTCTATCGTACTCATCTCTCATTTTGTTAAGCTGTTCTTGCTTCTCCTTCAATGATTGCTGAGTTTCATTTCTATTTTTCCATTCCATGACTAGTTTTTCCACTTCGGATATCGTGAAAACGTTGTTCTTGAAATCCGTAATTATTTCAGCTAATTCTTCTTGGCCTGTCAAGGGACAGTTATCTTTGCCAGATTTAACACTACCGCTACTACGAATATCTTTGGTATTTAGGCTTATTTGGCATATATCACTAGTAGGAGTGTCAATGGTAAAAGTCTTTGATTCTTCAGTGGGCGAGTACAAGAAAATATCTGACTGTTGAGGCATCAGTCGTGAACTATTCGCGTATAAGTTGCTTGGTCTAAACTTAGGGCTTTCTACTTTTATATTGGAAGGTTGGACTAAATAGTCGTTTTCAAGCGCTTGTTGAATTCGATTAGCCGTACTGTCATGAATTGGGAATTCGTTTTGGTAGAACTGTTCTTTGATTTTCGGCAATTTCAGACTTGGTCGATGTTTTTTTTCTAAGGTCTCGACATTTTTCTCTAAGTTTTGCATGCAAGCTTCGCTGAATGGGTCAATGGATTCTGGGACATCCTGATGATCATGAGTAGGCGAATCGACCGTGTCACAACTTTCAACAATTCGTAGCTCATTATGTTTCTCTTCATCATGGCTTTCTTCTTTGTCATTGTCAGACATATTTTTAAGGTAGTAATACATGTTGGAGAACTCGTTTATTTTCTGGAGGGAACATAAAACAATAACAGTTAGTGGAAATTAGGTAAATAATTAGTGTAAGATGTATTTTAATAAAGGTTACTTACAAGGTGATCGGCTAATACATCTGCAAGAGCGTGATGTTTGTGGTCTCTAGCAAGGTCTGCGGGCGTTCTTTGTCGAACGTTTCGTAAAGCAACAGCTGCACCGCCTCCAGGGCATTCCAAGAGCTGCCAACATAATCTCTCTAATCCGAAACGCGCTGCCCAGTGCAATAAAGTTGGATATTCTTCTCCACCTATAAATGATACATTATTATTAAAAGTCTCAAGTTGTTAATGACAAATAGGAAGGTATTTAGGATTTAGAAACTTACTGGTCATATTATCTGCTTTAGGATTGAACTGTTCTGTGGAAGCTAGTAAATTGAAATGTGGTGGTATATTCTTCTGGAATGCGTTTAGCATCCAACTGTCCAGTTGTTCCTTGCTGGTGGTTTTGAAACCCAGAGTCTAAAAAGTTAAACAGTATAATGTGAAAAGGGAAATTAACTAGGGATAAGCTTTTCTTTTTGAAAGCTTGCAGATTCAAACTTACTTGGCACATGAATTCTAGAGGATGATCAGAGGCCCTAAGCAACTGGTCTAGTTCCCGCAGTCGGCTCTCGCATTTGATTTGTCTTCGTCCCAGTGACTGACCATTCTTACTGACGCGCACCCATACAAGCATGGATACTTCAAGGCACGATTCTGTAAAGGATTCATGTTATAAATAGGCACATTTACCAAATATTTACGTATGACAATACTGACAAAAAGTACCAGCACAATATTAGGCAGTGGATATCGGTAAATTATCTAAGCAGGCCTACTGTCAAGTAGGTGTCTACTTCTTTGATTCTTTGAAGAGAAATGTAGTTTTAGATTTGCACTTTTGGGGTTCACCCGCGTGGGCCGCGTGGGACATTACACTACATTAGTCTGACGTTACATGTATCGCATCGAAATAATTCAAATACAAGTTACAAATTCTTTAGCTTTTCTATACAAAATAAAAATTAGACATTAAATTTTTTAGGCGATCCACGAGATGAATAGGTTTTCGTAAAAGATAGGTAGGTATATTTTTCCATTTCAGTATTGGTTAGAGGTAGTCAATATGTTATCGCAATTCTGTCAATATTATATGTACCTATTGATAATAATGAGACAGTATTGATGTGCAAATACTATTCATTCCTTCATTATTATGGATTGCTATACCTATTCATGACTGTCTAACTTCAATGTAAATGTAAAAAACTGAAGAAGCTCTATTTTCTCACCAGGTATATCAAATTGAAGTGTATAAGGGTTCCTCTTCTTGAAGCTGTTAATATGAATCACTTCGCCTTTCTTGTCCACCATAACCTTAATGCTGTCCTCGTCTCTAATGGGGTCGTTAAGCAGCGCTATCACTCGACTTTGGCCCTGCGTAGAAACACATTAATGAACACACGACTTGTTTTGGCAAATAGTCTAACTGTACTAAATAAATTCTTTGTATTCCTAATTTATGTTCTAAGTTGTTTGTGTTTAAGGGGAAAGTTATTTGGCCCCACGTAGCATTGTATTCTCTTTGGGACCAATAGCGGTCATTGTTACAGTACCTATGTCTAACTTATGTTTGTAACAGAAAACAGTTATTGAATCTTGAATCTATGATCCTAAAGATTGACTTACAATTTTCACTTTCTTAGGCACAATAGAAAAGCTAGTTCTGTCAGTAGTTGTGTCTTTGCAGTCTTTGGTTCGGAGTATCCCGACGGCAGCTGTGAGGAATGTGTCCACGAAAGACGTGTCTTTCTCCCGAACGCACATCATCTGCCATTGATCTATTGATGGGTAGTCTGTAATAAAATAATCAGAGTCAGCCATCTCTTAGATAAATGTGTGTATCTACGTACCTAGGTACTTGCCCTAACACAAATGTATTTGAATCATTGCATATTATCATTAAAATAACGTACATATAGGAAATGCCTTTTGACCCAGCAAAACGAATTTCGATACGGTTTTTTACAGAATATGTATGTTGTAACGGAAGGATATTTCATCCAAACAATGCATCACTGGGGACGGGTTTGGTTCACGCACATGGCATGTTTAAAGAATACTTTTCTGTATTATCCATCAGAATTATCGAGAAAATAGGCAGGTACCTAGTTGACAAAATTAACGTTAAGTATTCCTGTTGAATCCTCACGATCGACTCAAAGAGTGCGTTTTTTTTATATAGGCAGGTTTGTCCAATTTCTTAGTAGGTATCAAAATGAAATGAAAACTAGTCTGATAAGTAGGCTTCTTTAAAAAATATTTTCAATGTTATTATGCGTACATACCTTCGCAGTTACTAGAAACTATTTGATTCTTCTCAACACCAAGCAACATGACCAAGACCTTGTCCACTTTGAACAGATTATCACAGTTCGCATCCTTCTTCAGTTCTGACATCTTGGCGGCTAACATCGGACATAGGATGACTATTTGCAACTGTGCCTTTGCCAACTTCTCTAGTTTCTCTTGAGAGTCTGAAGCCAAAAGTTCTTCTGCAATGATTGGTGTTACTCTGCAATAGAAATAGAAGTGTGGAATAAAATTGCAGGAAAACGTCTGAAGAAAGTAGAGCACTATTAGACCCAAAGTAAGCATAGTTTTAACTTGCTAAACCTTCATAAATACGTATTATTATTCATAGAAACACCCAGAACAGTGCAAATTACATGGATATCTTTTGATGCATATATTTTCACTGAGCGGGATAAGAACCTACGATATCTAACTAAGTAGTCGAAAGATAGTTGTTTTTCATCACAATTTTTGGTTATATCAAAGCTCTAAGGAAAGCCATAGAGATGTAAAAATATAACGTGAATAAAAGAACTCTGTTGAAATGAAACCAAAAGTGGAGCACTGATAGAATTATACTAATGGAAGTTAACGTAAAGGCCTACTAGAACGTCCACTCGTCGAAATTAATGAGGATTTTTCTTCCAAGACCCGCTTCCTACTCAAAGAGACCGTAGGTATACTCAAGTATTATACGCTAAGGAAAAACTTCGGGAACGCTTTTCTTGTATTTTCGTCCTCAATTTTTTCTTCTTTTCTACCTATTTAATTAGTTGTTATCGACGAATTTCACTGTTACCAAATTGGTAACAGTTAGTATTTTTCCTACATCTTAACTTGATTGATTTGAGTTTAATGGACGAGGAGGTAGTATTAAGACGTAGGTATTAGCTCAGCACAAAATTTAATAGTCAGGAAACAACCTATTAGGTAACTTTCAATCAAGCCTAATAGTTGAGTACCAACCTACGTCAATGAACCTACGTCAATGGACACAATATGCTAGGAACCTATTATGTTTACCTATAGTGATGTCTGGCTCTTTGAGACATAATCTTGTCAAAGCTAGCGACCAAGTAGTCGGACCACAGTGCACTCTCCGGGGACTCGGAGCTCCACAATATGGCAATATCTTCCATTTCTGAAACAAAGACTTGATATTAGTACCTACCGGCATTATGAAAATACACCCTATAAGTAATTCTCAGATTTTTTTTTATAACGGACAGCATGGGTTAGCTAGAGTCATAATCATGGATCATGGATGGATCCATGATTTAGTTTCGGGTGCACACTTAGGTTCAATGGTAAACAATCAAATTTGTTTACAGACAAATAATACTATAGAAAAGTGATGTAAAAAGCTCTTGAAAACGTAATTTGCATCTTTCAAGCCTTTTTTCACATTTTGAAAAAATACCGCCATTTGGTGGCCTACCATGACGTGCTATAAACGACTGTAGGTATTTTGGACTAGTGGTGGTATGATGGAGTTATACACCCTATAAATATCGCTAGAACCCCTTCCACCAAGTCATAATAGGCTCGCTGATATTTATGAATTATAGTCAGTGTCACTCGGGATGATGTAAGGATTTTAACAATACTATATATAGCCCCAATATGTTAAATAGATTAAATGTTATGATGGAATAAGGAACTCACATAGGTACATATATGAACTCTAAAAGCATAACACTCCTTTTTGAGTAATAATAGAAAGAAAGACTATACATCTTGGCGCTGACATTAATGTCTCCGTAGAAGGGAAATCAAATATAATACCGAAGATTGAAAGGATGTGTTGTATGTCAAGGGATAATCAAGGCATGAACGATTTCGTTCACTTGGTATCGGATGGAATGGGGGTCATTGGCTGGATCGAAGTTCACGGATGATGCCGAGCGCAACATAAACCTTTGAACACATGTTACTGAATTTAATTCCAAATAAAGAACGGATAAAGCGTTACTTTGGTGATGTCTTCGCTATAAGTGTTAGTCATCATATTTTTATAACAGCTCTTACATAAAAGAGAATACTAAGTATTGCAAATCGTGCATGTAAATTAATGTTTATTGCTGGTCTTTAGTTTAATTGCAGAGACACTTGAAATCAATCAACTTACATTGATTAATAAGTGTATTGCATTTGAGCTGAGCGCACTTAAAACGGAAAAGCTCGAACAAGATTAATTGTGCAGACAACTTTATGGAGTATTTATCTGTTGAGTGCTATTTCAGTTAATGGCCCGAAAGCCTAGCAATATACAATAGGTACATCAATATTTATACTCTTTACACAATATGGACTAGCTAGGAGATGCAATAGAGCTTTGAATCAATCAAAGCTGTCCTCAAAACACATTTATTCCTTTCTTAGCTCGCATGAATGTAAACATACGTTCGCTGTTAAAATTTTTATTGCATCCAGTGGCACGCATACGCATCGACTGCTTACAAGATATGCTATGCACTGCGCGCGCGCCGGAAACTCGTACGGGTTTATACTTACCCACCTCTGCCGCCAAATGAAGACCCGACTAAATGTAATATCCGTTTCCTAAATAGACAAACGTCTATCAGCGTCGCCCGGAATAACTATAGCCGATTAAATGCAGTGGGTAACAACACGAGGGCTGAATATGATTCCCGAGATATGCAGTTATGTGTTGCCATGCGACTATTTTCTGCTCAAGTAGAACGGAAACACTTCAAGTTTCAAATTACAGCAATATATTCTCTTTGAATTGTTTAATTGATAAGCAAATAGATAACTTAAATAGAAATGAATGTTTAGATTCTTGCTTTTATTTATCTTTGAGCGTACTCAAGTGCCTAAACATGAGCTCTTGGGCTGAATTCAATCCTACCAGCATGTCTTCCATCACTTAAAACCCTATTTTTATCGTTTCAGTATGAATGTTACGAAAGTTTTTAAAGTGGAACAAAACAGGTTTCATATCAAGCATTTGGGGCACAGTCGGCTGTGCTCACTGTTCCACCGCTTTCAGTTTTCAGTTCAATGGCCGTCGCGGAAGTCTTTGATGTGTCGGGTGAAATATTGTAGCTCCCTATAACGGCTCCCAGACCGCCAGTTAGCTTTTCGATGTACTGGTGATCTTTGTGTGAGATTTTGCACTGTACATTGAGAACTCTACAAAAGCAATTCAATGTTGAGATGTTAAACCGTAACTGGCTGTTTGGAACCCTAATCGCCCATTTATATTCTTCACGAGATTTATGTCCAAATGATTCTTTCGTTTAATTACAAGATTGTCAGTAAGACCACAGAATACCTACCTAATAGTTGGTAATTAAGAGTAGGTACCTAGTTCTACAGTTCATGTAGGTAGCTAAACTAGGACATACTCTCGTACATTGTTGGTAAATGGAACATTCTTTATGTCATGTCCCCGCTGGGAATGAACTCAGCGGCGGGCTTCTATTCATTGTAAGATTCGTTATAAAACATTTCCAAGAATATAAGGGAACATAGCAGATTTCCAACTAGCGTGAGATCACAATTTAAAGAATTACAGAACGCAAGATGTTTTACTGATCACATTAATAGGCGTTGTTCTTTGGAATTATGAGCAATGAAACAGACGGATTCATCCATCTTTACGAATTTTATAGATATCGAAGTTATCTTATGTCTTGCAAAGAAATGAGTAGAAGGTGATTATATTTTGATAGATGTGTTTATAACCCAGTTATTACAGTACAGGATATTATTGTTTGGCGAAAAAGGGGCTAACTCTAAACATGTTGCCTACAGAAAGGTAGATCGAGAGCTGGTGGCCAGCCGACGTATGATTCATAATATGAAAATAAACAATATTTTTCACCCAATCATGATTCCTCACCACGCTGCTGTAATTACGGTTAAAACACAATTTATAATTATTGTTGACTCACCATCATCTACTATCACTAAGCTTGTTGTCTCGGTGGTTCATTCACGGACAGAGCCGGACACATGTTGGCTTAAATAACAAATTCCGCTTACTGACTCATTAAAAAATTGGTTAAATAGCACATCCTTTTGTGCCCTTTTACAAGTAACAATGCGGTTAGATGGTATTTTAAGAACTGTTCTATTATCGTAAGATCAATCTGTACAACAATCCAGTATTTGTGTTCTTTTTCAACGGCCCTTAATATTGTAATGTAAGTAGGTATTGACTAATTTCAGTGTTCATGCGGTTGTCTATGATAAGAGCCAGTCTCGTCTCCAGCGTGCGTCTACGGCGTCTACAGACGTCACAAAGTTATAATTCAATACATTCGCTGATAACGTGACATCTTGTAAGACAAAAGAAGTCCTACCTAACTATTTATTACATGTATATCAATAGTATTGATAGCGCATAATGTCACATCAATCAAATGGCGCTCTCTATTTCATTCCTAGATAATGCGGCAGATAGATATAATGACTTAGATACTTTTGATTCTGGTAGCTTAACATTTAAATCTTGAAATATACTTAACAAAAGCTTTTGTCTATCAATGCCTTGGTATTACGTCTGTTTCCTTTTGTTTTAATGTAAAACTGCGTAAACCAACACTGAATATCTTTTGTGTCTAAACAATTGTTTGTCGCCGTTCATGTTCATCAGTTCAACACAATCTGTGGGAGCAATCCTGCGCCGATGATATAGAAGACAACTTATACAAGACGTTTACACATTTACATTCCCAATGCGAGTACATTACGGGAGTTGCTTCGATGCATGTAAATTACACTATGTTTATTCAGCCATACATGCCACCCTGCATATATAATGTTGCAGCAGCCACATCGGTTACAGACCCGTATATGAGTTCCCCCTCTAACCAGTTAGCAATAAAGCTTACAATCGCATGAACATTGACGTGACAACGGTGAATCTAATTTGGTGATGTTGTACGGTGTTTCTTTGACATTGATTTTGGATGGAGCTGGACATTTTCAAATCGAACTGTGACGTTCTCGGGTTTACTAAATTGAAGGCCGCTGAAGCCGTCTATACAGAACACAATGGCTTATTATTTGAGCGTAATATGGGACCTGTGCGTGTTACCAAGCTACGGACGTCATTGTATGATAAATTTCATTATTAATCGCGAAGCGAGCATCACAATAAATCGTAAAAACGCGGCGTAAATAGGTAATAAAAATAGATAGCACGGTAATAACTTTCTCTACTACAAAAGCTTTTATAGATTTTCTTTTCATCAAAGTGGAACAATACCTATGAAATTAGGTTGGTGGAAATGCGATAGCTTTCCTCGCTTTGCATGGTAATAATAATAAATATAAAGATCGTAAAAGAGATTTTACAGTCTAGAATAATAATGGTAACAAAATTATTTGAAGTTAATTAAGTCTGTTTTGTTATATTACATGAAGCCAATTAACGTTAATAAGATTATAGTTTCATGTAACGAAGGTAGTAGGTATAATAAATCAAGGAGCTTACAAATAGTTAATTAATATGCTTACAATGTATCTATTGATTGAATCGTATCTACAAAGGAGTATTTGCCAGTTGCCAGGCAAATTCTTATTGATTTATAAATCCCGTTCACCGATTTAATTTTAATTAAGTAGCTAAACTGTTTGTTACTTAGGTCCTTAATTTCAAATTAACGGTGGTCCAAAAACTAATGATTTTAAATTGAAAATCATGACCAACTTACAACTCGAAAGTTACATGGTAACTTATGTTTAATATGAAAAACAAACTCACTTGTTTCAGGCACTACTTCTATTCCTTTATCCTCCATGTCTGCGCGAGGGTATAAAGTCTTTAGTCCCGATAATTTCAAGCTAAACGCTTGTCATTGCACTGAACTCCAGGCAAGCACTAGAAAGCGCACTAAATTAATACAAGAGCCCTCAGAACTGTGACAGAGAGAAGTGTCGGTTCGCGAGCATGTGCCGCACGCCGGCGACTGCGCTGGCGTTAGGCAGCGGCGCACGCGCACGCACTTCGCATACTAAAACCTCGTCGCGACAACGATAATCGCAAGTCGCATCGCCATCCCTCATGCCTAATCTTGGCAAACACATTTGGGGCTATGTGTAAATATTCCCGATGCGTTATCGATGACCAAATACGAGACAGTAAACACTAAACACGTTTTTATTATATTCCATTCACATTTCGCAGATATCTCTAACCGGGGAACAATTACGGTTCTCGAAAAGAGATAAGCGTAGATAGTGAAGATGAACGAGGGAACAACCTTACATAAATTTTATATCTCTTTGAGTTTTTTTATTGTCAGATAAAGTTATATGCACAGTGTCGGTGACAGCGCAAAAGCACGTAAGTAACTAAAATGGTTTTATGCACCTATCAATTAGTGAAATATTAAGGAATTTATAGATTCTTGAGAAATTATGATAACTTTCAGTATGTGTAATTTCTATGGTCCTGCTTGATTGACAGGTTTTTATAGCAAAGTATAAATTTTTGTCTTTTTTTTGTTAATTGGACGAATCTCAGAATAAAAGAATACCTATATTATTTATGATTTATTTGGTGTTATTTTACTATTTACATTGATCCCGACGTTTCAGTTGCTTTTCAACAGTCATGGTCACTTAGGTTAGGTACTTAGTCTTCTCGTAACTGTGCCTGCTGCGGTCTAGATCAAATAAATTGCGATAGACTCCATCAAAACGAACTTCGTTTTAGTAGGTAATAATTTTATTTCCATCTATTAATGATACGAGTAGGTACTTGCCTCCTATTGCGCTATCACCGTCTTGGCAAGAAATTGGATCGCTTTATTGTTATAGATAGCTTTTACTAAAGGGCACGTTATATAGACACAATATATCAATGGCGCCGCTAAGGTTGTTGAACATTTCGGAGATGGTATTGTATCATGTAAGTACAATATCTTAAGGGTCGAAGGGCGACTCGGGTGCAATGTGCTCTCGTATCGACTGTAGGTTGCGATTGACATGTTTACGGTCATTTATCATTATTATTCATTTCCATGAACTCGTACCTACTTTATTATTATCTAATAATAAAGTTTACTGCTCATACTTCCTATAAGATAGTTAACTTACTAATGATTTCATTGTTAAGTCGACGCTGTTATCAATCATGGAGCATATTGTCATTGTTATCAATAGATTTGACTTGCGTTGCAATAATATTTATTGAGTTGTACCTAGTATTTTTCTATTTTGTAATATTACTATTTATATTTGATACTACATCGGAGTATACTATTATATTTTAGTAAGCCATATAGGTAGGTCTCATTCAATCGTGTTAGAAAAATTAAATTATTGGGCACTCATGATTACGTTTTGTACAACCTCTGACAAATACTGTCGCAAAATAGTATTATCCTTTCGTTATCCTAGGTTTCGGAACACAACCTATTTCTATTACTAAGTATAACTCCTTCAGGAGAGGTGTTAGCAACTGTTCCAACAATCGATTTTACGACGGCTTTCAAACGCAGTCTTGTGCGCTAAACAAGATGTTAGATATCACACTAAAAGTAACACCTCAGTTCATAGTTATTTGTTATACAAGAGTGCAAAGTTGCTTTTTAACCGCGTGCTCAGTTTTGATGACCGAGCAAGCGAAAGATTCTAAATTTGAATCACGAGCATAGCGAGTGATTCATAAATTAGAATCTTGAGCGTTAGCGAGGGAATCAAAAGAGCACAAGGTGTAAAATCTTTGCACTCGAGTGCAACACGTAACTTTTCATCCCACCTCAGCGAGGAAATAATGAAATGCTTCTTCTTCCTAGCGTTAATTCCCAGTCGCATCCGAAGCTTTCACCTCGGAGTTCGGGGTCCGCTTTACCAGTCTTAACTGCGGATTTGGCTGGACCTCGATATTTTTCGTAAAGCGACTGCCATGTGACCTCCACAACCCAATGGTGACATTAGGCGATATCGAAGCATTGCAGCTAGACCGTTGTTGTTGAACTTTTTATGCATACAAATATTTGCACTGAGCGGGGATCGGACCCGCGCCTCCTGCGTTGCGGCCACGTTCACTACCACTACGCCACGGAGGCTGTATAATAATTATGTGTAATAATACTAATAATAAAATATCAACAAATAAAATTCAACAACAATGTTCAACCATAGGACGTGAAAAAAAAATTATGCGCGCAAAGCAAATTTAAAAAAAAAAGTAGGTACACCAAGGAGGTTCCGAGTTGAGTTTTTCATAAATTAAAAAAAAGTTGTATGATAAATCGGCACCATAGAGGTAGAAGTGAATAGGTTTAATGATGTTTTGAGTTCACAAACCTAGTACACACGATGTTCTAAATTCAAATTTACTTTACCACTCTAGAGGATAAAAGCGACTTTTACACTCAGATATCGAAGAAAAAAAGTACTCTTTCCGAGATGGTGGGATGAAAAATATATTATCTTGACCTTTGGAGAACTTTTATGTGGTTTCCTTCGGAATTTTACGGAAAAGCGGTAGTAATACCAGAGAGTTATCTGTAGATACTAATACGAGAAATAGGGTAATAGCGTACAGTAGTTGAGAACCATATGCACTCTTGCTGTGCTGAAAACGTTTTTAGATCTCTCCGGTATGGTTGCACGGGGTCCGACTATCATTCAGCTAGTACTAGGCTAGTACCTAAGTAGCAAAAACGCAGTAGCCTTTTTCTCTATCCCTATCATATGACTTTAAAACTTCTATCAGGAAAACACGAATTATTCTCTCTTGACCCCAGTACTTCACAATCACACGTAAACGTAAAGTGCAATTTATTCCACGATGTCCAGGACGTAGATAAATCAGTATTAATCTCAACAACGTAATTTATGCAGATGATATGGGCTAAGTAGGTATGTAAGTACGTATGTGGCATGCCATAATTTGTGAGTTTATGAGGCATATTCATAGAGACATGGGTTAAAATATCTACATACTTATGTATAAAATTTTCGTGTCACAATGTTTGAAACCAAACTCCTCCGAAACGAATTGACCGATTCTTATGAAATTTTTCGTGTATATTTTACTAAATATACACCGGCCTGAGCATAGGCTATTTTTTATGCCAGGATTAGGTTCCTGTGGGTGATGGGAACGGGATTAGTATTACACGCGGGTGAAACCATGGGCAATGGCTATTGAAAGTGTATAATGCAATGACTTCTGTATAAAATACTGTATACTACCTATTAATATATTGTATATTACACTGACTATTTATGTAGCAGTGTGAAAATAAAAGTTCTACGCAGGTCTGCCGTAGCAGGCAGGTACAGACGCAATATCAATTTTAAATGTATCTATCTACGACTACGAGTATACGACTAAGGAACTTACTTTTCTATCTAAAAAACAATCAATTATAGAACAGTACTAATTGAGGTCGAGCATCCGTAGTAACTATTATTATCTATCTGTGGTAGAGTCATGGCGTAAAGTTAGTTTACTTTATGCACGAGTTTGTGTAAATTGATTAATTGGACAAATTCCAATAGATGGCTAGACTGAAATGCGAAATAGAGGCCGTGAGAAGTCTCCGAAGGCTACTTAGAACTCAGAAGTGAGAGCTTTCGATTTGACCGGAACTAACACAAATATAATATCATAAATGAAACAAACACGAATTTATTATAGAAGGTAGGGTAGGTTCTTCCATAGTATGATGCTTTGATCCATCATGGATGTCCAAGACCGTGGGAAGTGGGGAAGTAAAAGTAGCCTCGATTCTGCTTAGGCAAAAAAATGCATAAAATTTTAGAGTTTATGACTATAGTCTTAAAGATCCAAATTAAATGAAAAGAGATTCATTACACTTTTTCATTCACACTACCTAAAGTCATTTTAGACTTTAATGGCATCAATTTGAAGTATAAAATTAAATGATTTTTACGGTGTTCGTGGTATGACAGTGGTTTTGCTTTAGCAGAATCGTCCAGCATTAACGCAAAGTCATACCATCCTCATTCATCAATAGAATGAGGATGGTATGACTTTAGAGAGATGTGAAACATTAACTCTACTTTATTACGAACTTCTCTAAAGTTTTGCCTACGATTCTCAGATCGCAAATAAATCATCGCAAATATGTATCAATAACAGTTTACGTTAGAATAATCTTTAGTCAAATCTGTTAGATGTTTGATACATTGCAAACAACCTAAGTAAATATGATTACGTTTGCTAAATAAATCACGCTGTATGAGGATAAATCATGACTATGAGCAGATAGAGTTGCTTTCATTTTACTTACGATAGCTGTGGCACGCAGTTCAGCCTACATCGATGATGGTTATCGTTGTCATATCTCCGGTTCTACTCAAACATTTACAATACGCAGGTTTTTGAGTCTTTTAAGACCAAGATCTTTCTAAAAAAACGCGTCAAAATCCGTTCAGTAGATAGGTTCTGCATCAATCGACAACAAACAGACAAGAACTCCAATAAACATATTTTTGGGTGCAGAACCGTTAAACTTAACATTATCTCCCCAATTTACAGACATAAATCGCTTATAATTTATACCTAATACCTAGGTACATAGTAAAGATGTTATGCTTCAAATTTGACATCATTAATTTTCTATTCGTACCTATAGTGTATTTACTACACTGCGGTTGCTAATGGGTATGCGGTTAGCATAACTCTAGTTTGTGGGTATGGTGTAGTGAGCAAATAATTTACTAAACTAATATTTAGGTAGGTACTATTCTTACCTTTAAAAGTAAAGTTCTTTGGTCTTCGTCTCTTAATCGTATCTTCTTCTTTTTGGTTGAACCTCGGTGGGGGCATCCGCGGTACTTCACTAGGAACTGCTGTGACTTCGCCTGCGCCCGCGGCACCAGTCGCAAGATAGCCACCAACCGAATGCCTTCTTCTACCTTGAAGAGGAATTGTGTAAAACACTTCCTCACGCTCCTGAGGGCCATCTGAGGTTACCACTGTTGTGCTTATTTTGCCCTTCCTGTAGAAATAAAAAATCGAATTAGTCTTCAAAGCAGGCAATGAATAATGATATCGTATTGAAAGGCTAAAAGGTCTTATCGAGTAATCGACAAAGACAATTCACAAGAAAGTTGCCTTACAGTAATGTGTGTATGATGTCGTTTGGGATCTTTTCCCTGTGAACATTCGGTGTCATTTACACCTTTATTACTTTCAATTGTCGATGTTGGTATACACGTGGATAACTTACTTAATACGCGGAGCAGTAGATGTATGTCTCATATCACCAGGAGCGCAATCCCCAGGTCTAGGTTGCCCTTTTAAGAATGCCTCTGCTTGTTCGGGCTCTCTTGCAGACAAAGATCTGAGCAGAGCCCTGAACTCTTTTCTCCTGGGACTTTCTGGTTCCCTTCGGCGTGGTGAGCCCAAAGACCGACTGGCATCCGGCCAGACGCGGCTGGGAGCTGATCGAGAACATGGCTCAGATGGTGTTTGAGCCTCTGCACTATCAGTCACATCTTTGTTCGGTAAAGCGAAGTACGACGGGTTATCTGTAAGGGCAAACAAAGAACATAACAATTTGGGTTTTACGGAAATATAATGAACAATAATTGTAACAGTTTGATAAGTACCGATACCGAGTATCATGGAACGGTTTGATGCGACGTCGTACGATGGCCAGTGCTACACGACTGCGGCACACGGGAATTATTCAATAACCCCAATGAACTAACGGCTCTCCATTACGTCCAGTGCGGGCCGAGTATAGCAACCTACTTTTGAAAGCCGGAAAATGTGAATTGAAGGCAATTTTTGCCCATTGTCTACCCTATCTAGATGTCTCGCTAACGGAATGACAAGCCATTTGGCAGGAGGAGTTAGTAGCTTGTTTAGATGGGAATGTAGGAATTCTTCTTACACTTTCTGGCTTCTTTTTTTTACGAGGTGCTAACGGGTACTTACAAATAACTAATTTTAAAATGATTTGAGGCAAAAAAAATCTACATATTATGTATTTTTTAGTTTGCTATTGATTCATTAAAATTGTAACTGTCTCTCACATCATTAATCTCTTTGACCATATTTTTCATGTTTCTACGTTAAAAATCTTTTCTTATTTTGTATGAAGACGTTTGAAAAGTGCGTTCCACGCCTCTTAGGCTCGCCTTAAACCGCCTACCTTTTCTGGATAATTCATATTTAAAATAATAAAATAGTTTAAGTTTTAGTAGTTTAAGTTTTATAAGTAAAAAAAAAAATACAATGAAGTAGGTAGATTACGTTAATAACTACAACAATGTTCAAGTATAAATAATAATATTAAAGCTTGATAAATCATAGCATGGGAAAATATTCAAATATCGAATTCTCAGCAGTTGTCTACGGGCTATGAAAGAAGTTTGAAACTGTTTTTTGTTGTCCTGCGCCCGCATGTGCGGACTTTTGGGTCGATTCATTCAGGACCGTAGGGTAATTTAGAAATGTCCCTAAGCACATGTGTGGCTAAGTAACAACAAGTGAATGACAAAAGCGACGCTCTCCTAAACTCCACGCATAATGCCCTATTATTATTATTGTTTTATTGACATATTTGACAGTAATTAATTGCATTTACATTAAAAATTACAAAGTAGTTTATTGATGATATTGATGATTTATATTATATATATAAAATATAATAATATAATGTCACACATGCTTTAGGTATTACATATTGAATAAATCACTTGTACTTTTCCACAATTATTTATTTATTTGAACCTTACCGGTTTCACCTTACGGCATTATCAAAGGTTCAAATAAATAAATAATTGTGGAAAAGTACAAGTGATTTATTCAATATGTGTAGCAAGTTCCACCAAGTGCCATCAATCTCCAGTATAAACAGTCTTTAGGTATTACAGTAAAAGTAGAGTTATAATAAAATATAGTACATATTTTCTTTAACATTTTTTTGCTGATAATTGTAGTACTGTTTACAAGCAATACATTCTCTCATCCTAGCGTTAATTCCCAGTCGCATCCGAAACTTTTCAGCTCGGAGTCTGGGGTCCGCTTTACCGTCTTAACTACAGATTTGGCTAGACCTCGATATTTTTTCGTGAAGCGATTGCCATCTGACCTCCACAGCCCAATGATAACATTAGGCGATATCGAAGCTTTGCAGCTAGACCGTTGTTTTTGGATTTTTTTTTTTAGGGCTCCAACTACCCGTAACGTCTGCCATAGATGTTCTTATGGCAACCGGGACCGACGGCTTAACGTGCTCTCCGAGGCACGACCAGACCAATGCAAATACCCATATTTCATGAACACAAATATTTGCACTGAGCGGGGATCGAACCCGCGCCTCCTGCGTAGCGGCCGCGTTCACTACCGCTACGCCACGGAGGCTGTCAAGCAATACATTATTTCATCATAATGAATTTGTGAACTTTCTTTGACTGTAGAAACAACACTTTTCACTTAAAAATCTTCCGTTCGATCCTTTCTTTGAAACCATAAGCACATTTTGACGTGTGATGCACACAACATTAATGAGACAGTTTGTTATTGGTCAGAAAGCAAGTCGTTACTATAAATATAAAGAAGTAAATGTATAAGTAGGTAGAGTCACATCAATAAATCAACCTTATTTCCCGGAAAACGCTAACGAAAGAAATCTCCAAACGCATTCTAAGAAAAACGATGTTTCAGGTCTTTCAAGACAAGCTACGCTGAAGCGGGCCACCGTTAATTAAGAGTCAGTGGGCATGCACTGGCATACTAATGGCCCGCTACAATACCTACTGTGTCACAAACAGTTATCAATTTATCATCGATGCCTAATAATAAACGTCGATGCGTCTGATTAGGACACAATGTAACTTATGTCCATGAACGAAATCACTGACGAATTCGTTTGTTTGTAAATACGCACCACCACATAAGTTTGAGCACGAGACTTGCTAAAACCACAAAATACTTAGCTAATTAAGCTACTTTCCTGAGTCCATTTTCCTATCAGAAAATCAAATAACTTATTGAACTTTTACCGGAGGAAAATTGCTAAAGTTTTAATAGATACACATTGAAGCGAGCACAGGCGGTTCCCAAAATCAACTTCTTTAATAAGATACACACAACAAAGTATGAAAATTAAGTATCAAAAACTCACTGGTGGCTCGTAGGCAATAGTCAAACTGGGGTCCCATGGTCGGAAATCACAGAATGTAAGTACACACTATACACGACACATCTGGCCGGGCGCGCGGCGGGCTCTGTGCCTTTTGTGCGTATCTCGTTGATCCGGCAAGGCGCGGGCGCAGGTGGAGTCGAACGCGGGTTTTGGGCGATCACCGCACACGTGCGCCCTTTCACGAGGAAGCGGAGCTTTCTTAGCACGCGCGTACAGGAAACGTACCGTGTATACAAGCGCTGTAACCATGGATTCATGAATATTGAAATAAACGGCGATACCGCTAAAAGGTAATTGACATTGATGCCTTTTGAATTTTACGCGGCAAAATTTAAGTTTGGCTATCATCGTGTATTTGTGCTTTTAGATAGACACTTGATGTCAGAAATAGCAGAAATTCTTGGTGGTGTTTTTTTTTTACCAAAAGTTGTCCCAAAATTATCGAAACCACTGAGCAAAATATACTGTAAAAGATACGTGGAGCTTGGCGGGCGGGCATAATATCACAATATCTTGATATTTTTATCAAGATCAAAAATTATAAGCACAAAAGTAAATATGTTACTTTCGTATAATTTTTGTACGCAATGAAAATGATGTAAGTAAAAGGATTTGTTTCCTTATTCTAGAACCACACTCAGTCCTAATTTCGATGTATCTTAGGACAGATTGTATAGACAGATTGTGTGTACAATCTGTCCTGAGTTAAATAGAGATTCACAACTGTATACCTACCATTCTAAAATACGGGCTTTAGTGTCTAACTAACATGTTCACGCGAATTTATCTCTAGAATCAGACATCAATGATCGAAACAATTTCCACCAAATTATACCTATAAATTAATCAAGACTATCCCACAATACAAGAGAGATATGGCAACTAAAAACGGCTTCATGAAAAGGGGAGTTGTGAAGCCAGTTTTAATTTTAAGTGTTTATGCGTGTGCTGCGTCCGCCACCGGGACCATACTTGGCGTCTTGGGCGTCACTGTTTGTAAACACGCGTCCCATTCATGACCGGAGATGTGGACCCCTCGCGCAGGGTACTAACACTGTATCGACGGTAATTATAACTCTTCTAATAATAGCAACAGGCCCTATAAAAAGGAAGCAAGGGTGAGGAAGTTTGTACTCAATGTTGTCAAGTAAACAAATCTGTGAGTTACTTGTGACTACATAAAAACTTGAAACGTGTTATTAATATCCAAAAGCATAAGTTACGTATAAATATTCTATGGTATTACTGTACACAAGGCTCTCTAGACCCAATATCAGCTTAGTTTCAGCATGTACAGTCGATAAAAGAGAAAGGGTTGCACATTTACATACAACTTTATATGAAACAGTGCAACTGTATCTCTTTTGTCAACTGTACTTAGTATATGAATGAGTTCTAGAACGCGGGTAAACATATTTAGATATTTTTTTGTAACATCTAATTCATATGTGAATGAAATTAGTATGCTAACTATTAGTATGCTAACTATTTAAACCGATTAAGATCGTCACAAGACGGAATTTGGAAAGCTTCAGGCGGTGCCCAGTAGCTTAGTGGTCACAGCATTCCCCCCTGTAAGGTTCTGTTTGCAGGTTCGAGTCCCACCCACCTGGGCGATTCACTTTTCCCTTCGTAATTGATCTAATACATACTTATAGAAACACCCATCCAACAAACCTTATGTAAATTACATAGTTCATGCATTTCATTTGCACTGAACGAGAATTTAACCCGCAACCCGTGACTTAAGTCGTCGAACACTCTACATCTAAGCCACAGAGGTCGTCCAATAAAAGAATCTACAAAAAACAGTCTCATAATGTGAAATGAACGTCAGGAAGCAGTTGTGCATGACGTCGTACGTCGTACGTACTACAATTTCAATCTCGACTCCCGACGTCTGTTGAACCATTCGAAAAATGAGAACTTTGACGTGGGCGGCTATTATCTAAACACTCGTTAACACTCAAACTAGCAGACGATATAATTCACTAATATGACCTAAATAATTTTTAAGATAGTTATTACTTCCCTAATTAATTAGTGCTGTAGGTTGTAGATTGTATACTCGTGTAGTGGTAGAGTTGCTATGGATACTTTGATTTACGATGTTCATAATTTTTCGTGAAGAGAGAGATCTTTCAAATATCACAAGCGATTGACTAGAAATTAGTCGTAGCAGTTAGTTTACTAGTTTAATAAGTAGATCGTAAAATCATCATCATCTTCACGCGTTAGTCTACTCATATTATTATAGATTGAAAAAATAGTGCTGATTTTAAGATCTGAATAAAAAATATATTATTTAAAAAAAAAAATATAATTTTGAATTAAAATTTAAGAATACTTTATTAGATTAGCTTTTAGTTAGTTCAGTTTTTAGATAGATATAGGTAACAAATAATAACTTATTTTGCTCAATTTTTAAAATATTTAAATGATCATCTACTTTTGACGATGACTGTATGAACTCTACATAGTAATTGCCTATTATTATTTCTGGTATTACAAACAACTACAATAACAATATCAATACCGTTACTAAAATGCATACCTTTAAGTAAAAATATCGACCAAAGTGCACTGTATCGATTGACACCGAAATTGGACCCTTGTGTAGTGGAAATAAAAAAAATATGCCAGATGTCGGGTCGCTGTGTTTACTTGCATCTGCTGTAAAACAAAGCTCACTCTATATGTGCCGCAAGGATTTACAGAGGGCACAGAGATGGAACTCTACATTTAAATAAAACATTGTTTCTGACGTACGAATAAAGTAGTACGTTGATTCTATATAGGTCACTTACATATTATTATAGTATGCAGTAGGAGTATTATAAAACTGTTCGTCCATATAAAAGTTGAATCCCTGTGTTTCCTAGATGATAATAGTTTATAAGTATTGTATTAAGTAGTTGTATGTGGTTTGGTTTTGCTTTATATTTCTCTTACGAAAAATCTATGATATTGCCTTATAGTTAGAGTATGTAGGTAGGTAAGTTTCTTTATTAAATATTAGTTAGTTAATTGTCTTCATTTCCAACCCAATCTATAAGATGGTTTAACTATTTAAAATAATTATTATTTATATATAAAATGGTGTCTTAAAATTTCCGATTTGTATTTGTTTATTTATTTGTTCTTTTACACAATTTCATTGTATAAGTACTTTTATATTTTCGAAATTATCAAATTAGATGTAAAAAACGATCAAAATTTCAATGAATAGAGGGGCAATTCTCGTAATAATAAATTTATTATAGTTCAGACTTCATAACATGTTTCTTGTGAGGTTGATGAGAAAAGACAGTTTTTTGCTCTCAATGTCCTGTACAAAGCACTCAAGTCCATAACAGCTATATCAGGGACGTCGTTGCTTCTGTTCATAGATGGTCGGTATATGGTAGAGTCATAATATTGATCCTTGTTGGTGAAAGGGTAGTGTTCAAAGTCGAAAGAGCCTGAGCCATGCTTATGGGTGGTAGAGCTACATTTATGGCTGGTGAAATCGCCCGCGTGGCTAGACCCTTTCTCGGTAGACACTGACAAACTGAGCTATTGGACAAGTTAGCTTACGAAATTCTCCAATACGGCTCAAGGCGACATTAAAGCCATTTACCGAATCTATCCTCACACAATTGATGAAAAAAATAGCTGCACCTGCCTGCACTTCATTCTTGGTTGTTTGAGGAACACTGAGGCGTGGCGGCAGTACTCAGGTACGAATTAATTCACATTCGTCTGTAACGTTCACTATAAAATGCAATAGGTATAAATTAATTGTAAAGAAGTTATATATGTATGTTGAGGTGAGTGAGTGTCTACGTCTACTTGAATGTACCTGCCCCTCTAGACAAGTGGCAATTCAGGCGTATGATGGAATAGAATGCCAAATGTATGGGATTTGACGTATATGACAGGCGTCAACGAATGTCAAAAACTTCAAATCCTATACATTTGTCATTCTATTCCATCATACGCCGAGCAACGAATTGCCACTTGTCTAGGGGAGCTGCTCTTATAAAATTTCGCATTTATGATATTCCTAATAAGTTTTCAGATCATTCACGAAGGGCCCAGGAGAAGCACATGCTCTCAAACACGAAGTAGGTGCAATCCGAGGTAAGGAATGCAAACCAGTTTATTTTTGTGAAGCGCACACTCATCGCTCTGAAATCGTACCATGTGATTAAATCGCTTATTAGTCACCATACCGCGATCATTAGTATTTCATGTATTTTCTTTACCTCAAGTGCAGATTTAGATATCTTCGGGTAGTTATATGTTTTATTCTCTTATTGGATTAGTGAATATTTCTTATGTACCTATCTATAGGTACCGTGTATGTGAAACAGAGTTACGTTTATTGTTTTGGGCTCTCGGACTTTCTTGCTACAGCATAGGGAGACACAGTCGCCAGGCTTTTGCTTCTTTATGTATCTATTAGTTTTCAGTTCACAAGTTACTGACGTGTATTATAGTAAATAGGAAAATCATTAAACCTTATCATAAAACGTTCATGTTTCAACTGCGGCTGAATTCCCTTTTTTTAAATACAGTTACCTAAGATATTGTCATGATGATGATACAGACAATAAGATATTGTCTTCATAAAACCTAGAACACCATTCGGATTTGGAACTGTGCAACTGACGATGTACCAACATCCCGCAAAATCCACAGTATTGGAAGTATTGTGATATGTGTGGTCCTGGCAGATATGATCGACAGATCTCCTTGAGAAAGACCGGTAATAGTTTACAGACCTGTGGTAATCATTAGGTATCTAATTATAAAGCAGCCGCTATGTTAGTAAATCCTAGGGGGTGAAATATTTCACAGTAGAATTCCAAAGAAGGTAATAATATACTTATGAAATCAATTAAAAAGAACCTATATCATTTTTGGTGTTCTCATTATAATTTTCAAGAAGTCCCCAGTCCGAAAGTTTACGATTTGTCATTATTATTTTCTGAAAATAAAATCTGAACTTAAAAAGATATCCGGAGCGCAATGCTAATAATAATAACAAACTGTACATATAGCTCAGAATACAGAACAAACTGTATTCTGAGACATATAGGTATTAAAGTAAGTAGATATATATGTCAAAAAGACACATTCAGGATCAGCCATTTATCAAAATGTGTAAGTAGGTAGGCAGTAGGTAGGTACCTACTTCATATCAAAATATATAAATAAATGTTATAAAGAACTTCTAGGCATTGGGCGTGTGTCCTTAAGGTGTTCTTGACGTAGAACATTAGAGAACGCTTTCTATAAGAAAATATATTCTAAGGAGATTATCTTCTAAACGACAATCTCATTAAGTTAACTCAGTAAAAATGGTTTTTAATGGACGTTGCGTAAGAAGCTCATATTCAAAGGAAAAATACGATGTTTTTTATCTCTGTAAGGGAATTTTGAAATGTATATCATAACTTATTAATATCCCACAGCTGGGCAAGGTTTATTAAAAAGCTGGTATGCTTCTGCCACAGCCACATGCCGATCAATTTTTATATGACAAAACTTTATGTGCTGTGTGTAAAGTAAACATAATATCCACACCATTAAAATGAAAACTGTAGGTAAATATTATGAAAATAAATCTTGAAAATTATGATTTATCGACAGGTACACTAATCTTGGGATGCTTGATGATGGTTGGAAATTGGGAACCTCTACGAGTCGCACTCTGGGCAAAAGTGACGACAGTGCCTTTCATTCAAGGTGGAGGAGACACTGCTGCCGTCTCTAGCCGAGGTGGGAGCGGCCCTAGGGTTTCTCGGAAGCTCTCCACGTGTCTCTCTGATTAGCAGATGGCACAGTGAAGAGCAGAGGCAGGCAAGGAAGCGGGCGGACGCTATGAACGCTGACTTGTAGCTGAGGCTGGCTGGCTGACGGGTATGGTCATCTTGGGCATATTAAAAAGCGTTTGTTAAGAATAAAATCTTTTCTTAAGTTTTCCGTGTTATTAGGTATTTCCCAGAATTCGTTCCTTAAAGGCGCCACTATCGAATTATGTAAAAGAGGTTATTGATTTCGAGTAGGTAACGGATTTCAATATATAACAGTCCATAAAATGTATATAATCAACGTTAGAGGTGCTTTTTGTGGTTTTAGTCCTTTGATTTCCTCATAAAAACAGAAATGTCACAGGTCACCCTTATAAAATCTATAGAAATCTACCAAATATGAGTTGCTTACACAAACTCGTGTAGGCGTTCAATCCAGAGACTCACTGCCGCCAAATCCAGTTATCCGATATCAATAGACAGGCCCGATTCGCTACACATGATATTGATTTAAGACGGTTACACACAGTAAATTGATTCAAGAGAAACGGAAACATCCAATTGTGCCTAAGTCATCTCTCGCGAGGGCGATGGTACCCATGCAGACGACACCACTTTATTCATGGCGATCAACATATCATTATCTAGAAAGGTCATAAGTACAACCGTATTATCCTAATCTGAATCATATTGAAGGTCGGAAAATTGTAGAGTTTTACAAATTAATTATAGGAACTGCTTCCTTCTCGCGCGATTTGTATGTATAAGTTTTGACAGGTCATCATTCTGTAGTGCTTTCGGCCTTCAACAACCAAGGTTACGGGCCTACCCACTGGCTATAACTACTAGTGGACAACGGAATTCTATTGCATCTTCAGTACAATTGCATAACTGGGCGGTTCACGGTCCACTACTCATTAGCACCCACTCACGTCCAATATCCTAGCACATGGAGATAATGCCCAATGTAAGCAGGTCACATGCACCTTCTAAAGAAGTAAGACAGTACAGTACAGTAAGAAAATAACTACCTCTATCGTCTGTTTCACGTACTTGTTAATAGTCGAATGATTCTCGTGAATGATGATGAATGTATGAAATTATGTACTTACTTCTTTATTAGTAAATCCTCGACGGGGGAGTCAGAAGCGTAACAGTGTAATAAAATAATACTGTACCACAGAAAAGATAAATATTAAGTATGGATATAGATAGGTAATACTCATAGTATGGACCTATTATATTCATTCCATGCAAGTCAGATTTACTTTGATAAAACATAACCAAGTTTAGTTTGCGGTGCCTGAGCTATAATGTGATCAAGTACTTAAGTTAATTTGATTATTTTTCACTTCTACGCGGGCTACGAAGACGCTCTACAAAATCAATACAAGCGGATTTGGGTACATCGCGGGAACCAATTACGAGAGAATCCGTTTATATCCTAAGAAAGGAATTCCCCAGGAACCTGTGATGACGATGATGATGTAGTAGGAGAATTTTATTTGGAATGTTCAAGTCGTGGTCAGAGCATCCCCCCTATAAGGGACTGGTTGTGGGCTCAAGTTTCCTGATCTTAATCGTTACAAGAAAATTGTTATGGTTTTAATAAAAATATTGTGGGTGGGTAAAAATATTGTGGGTAGGTAAAAATATTGTGCAAAATATTATTCGCACAAGAAATAGCCATAATGGAAGTAGACCGTAAATATGAAAATAGGAGTATAATGCTTCGTGATTGATCATTACTTTTGTAATAAAAGGCGTAATATAGTCATAAACATTCACTTTAGTGCTTTTCTGAGTAACAACGAAAACTATCGATGGCTCATCTCTTCTTTTCATAAAGGTACTTAGATTTTAGATTAAACCGACTTCTAAAAAAGTAGGAGTTCTTATTTTTATGTTATGTATTTTTAAACCTATCTTGTTTTTATCCATTATGCCCACTGGCTACCAAATGTTGGTCATTCCGTAGTAAAGTATCTATGTTATTGTATTGTAAAACATTTATAATGGGTGTGTAACGTTTGATTTAGGTACCTAAATAGTAACAAAAGGTCTAAGGTATGAATCCGTAGCAACAGCAGACCGCAGCAGCGGACACTAGCGTACTGTGCATTACTTGCAAAACTTCGATACGGGTAAACGGCAGCAATACAAGCCGCAATTCGCAATCATACTCAAGTCTACGTCACGGTAAGCTGTATCTACTGCATGCTGTATGCTGCTACTATAGGCGGTTGGCTACGTACTCACACCTTTATGATCAATTACTCAAACAATCAGTCAATTATCCTATTGCAATTCACTGCTGGACATAGGCCTCTCCCAATGTTGGGAGGCTTTGGCCTACTGTTTCCACGCTAGCCAGACGGGTTGGTACAGGGTTTTATTTTTAACCGACTTCAAAAAAGGAGGTTCTCAATTCGTACCCTATTTTTTTTTTTATTTTTTTTATTTTTTTGTATGTTTGTTACGCGATTGTGAAGCCAATTCTAGACGGATTTTAAAAATTCTTTTTCTGTTCGTAAGTAGATTATTCCGAAGTGGTCCCATTTAAATTTCGTAAAGATCTGATGATGGGTTTCCGAGATTAGACCAAGGAACTCTTCAAAAAGTACCAGGAAATCAGCCGCGATTGCTGCAATGGCATATTATTGCAATGTTTCTGCCATTACACATCATAACATCACGCCTGAGTCCTTTGAACGGGTCCGCAGAAGTGTTCAGAACATTCAGCTATATTTCCGGTGTATATGCATTGATTTTAAAAATTCTTTTTGAATAATGCTTTAATAATTTTTTTTTAGCGTGGCCGGTTCGATCTGTAGTGCAGCGTCAGCAGCGCATGTACAGTCAGGTCACTATACATGCGATGTACAGTCAGCGTCAGAGAAAACAGACCCCCTTTCACTACGATGTCATTATCAAGGGGGGGTCCCTTTTCTCTGAAGCTTACTGTACAGTCGTGAGACTGTACAAACTCACTAAAAAGAGAAAAATAAATTCTTTTTAACAAAAAAGTTTAACCAACTTCAAGAAACGAAAAAGAGGCACTGAAAAGCAAAAAATAACTTAATTTACAGACTTACTGATTTATTAGAAGTCGGTGCCAGCCAACTTTGTTTGTTGTGTCTGAACTACTATGATGCAATCAATTGAAATATGGCCTCTCTTGGGCTAGGTACCGACTATTATATTCTTATATATATTCTCGCAGTGAAATCGCCTGCGTTTTTTTCCGTTAGTCGCCTCCTACGGCCCTTCGGATGAGATGGGATGGTGATACTTGTATTCTTTCTTCGTTACCACATCTTTATGATCATAACATTATTAATACACTATGTTGATTGAGAAAACAGTCTTTATCACACTGTTTTTGGGTGATTTTAAAAATAAAATATGTTAATACTATTAAAGGCACTTATACTTATGGCCAGCACTTAATGATAAATTTGACCTAGTGCACTAAATATCTGCAGATTCCCGGAAATTGGTTCAAATTAATTATGATGGAAGCCAGATTTCAGATGATGAAGCCCGCGTTCTACTAACAGAAAGTTCATCGACCAATCTGTTCTGTATAGTGTATACACCACTTACTCCAATGATTTAGAACATGTGCTCTCTTGTACTTCATTTTGAAAGTGGCTGAAAATATCTGTCTATATACCGGGTGATTTTATAGTCGTGTCGAAAAATTTTGGCCACAATTTCGATAGCGAAATTGTAGCGAAGTATTAATTTGATGAAAAATATTTTATATGTATAATATGTTACCGTGCCCAGGCAATGTATAGAATACCGATTGCATTATATGAAATGTTATCATAAAACATAAACTCCGCTTCAGCCTTATCCTTCTAACCTCACACATTGCCGATGGACCAGTAGGTTACCTATTCTAAATAGCATACATTGCCAACGCCCAACGCATTGTATAGAATGCCTGCATTATACGGATTGTCGGTAACATAATATATTATGTATGGGAATAATGTATGGGTGTTAAAATTTTTTTTTTTTCCAATCGAAACTGTCCAAAATGTTTCCCTTCGAAACGACCGTAAAATCAGCTTGTCGGTTTATGAAAATGTAAAGTTGGTTTGCGTATGCATACCTAAACTGAAAAAGTTGAGCTCTAACACGGTATGTACCTACCTACAGTGCGTTTCGGAGGTGGTTCATATTTACGAATGTATTCCCGGAAGAAGCCGGGACTCAGGCCGCTAAGATTAAAACACTTCCATTAAATTTTATACCTTTTAAAATTATATATTATAACGTATATTAAAGAGGAGTATTTTAATCCTAGGCCTTTACAAATTTCGTTAATGTTAGTTATGAACATTTATAAATATAACTTCAGAATTAGAAACGTACGAACTAAAAATAACACAGGGCTGAAATATTAGGTTGAGACTTGAATGAACACTAATAGTTTTGTTCCACAAACCTTCTTTATTGCTATAATTAGAATTGTAATCGGATTGTACTAAGCCGTGACTGTATGTATGTAGGTAATTCCGTTAAGCCCTACTTCTAAGCGTAAAATAAATCAAAACTTAAGTAGGTAGGTATCTACTAACCTACGTGTCCTACATATCGAGGGGTCCCTTTAACCCGATTCCTGCCGGCTTTCCAATGGGTCGCATGGTGCATGACAAACTAGATCGAGAAAAGATCTTTTTTCCACCGACTTTCCTTTAGAAAATTTTCATTCTGTGCCACTGCTACCTATTTATGTACGTAGCCAGTCATCATTTTGAAGGTTATGTGGAATACCTACCTACCTATTCCTCATTTGATGTAAACATAAATGTAATATCTCATACCTAATCCATGATTAGATACCCTATAATACCCTGATGGGATTATAGCGACGAAAGTTTTGTGTTAGAGCTTAACGTGGTTCTGGGTGTGGGCAAAATGTCCTTTTCAATACATAATATCACTAGAGATTATTTAGGAATATTTCTGTCTGAGGTAGTGATCCAATGTTACCAAAATAATAATTACTACGGCCGCAAGACTCTTATTTGGAGACTTCTACAATAATATGACTGACAGACGATTTATAACCCATCTAGTTCTGATTCTAGTCTGAGCTTACAGCTTGTATCTATTGACTAACTAAGCTGATTTTAATAAACTACTCATTATTCGTAATCTTCAATGTCTACGAAATTATGCCTGTATATAAAAGTTTATCTACAGCTTATTAGCTGCTTTTCTATCTGTTTGACGACTGTCTGTTTGATAACTCTGAAACGCTTAAATTCACTGGCAGATGGTTGATGTCATAAGGTGTAACTTGGTTTAGGTCCTTTCATTTTAGAAAAGGCATTTGGGTTCCACGTAAACAACGAAGTCCACGCGAATCGTGGAGAGCATAGTCTATAGGTACGTAGGTACCTACTTAATATTATTAAGCTGAAGAGTTAAACGCGCTAATCTCAGAACAGTAGGGTTCAAATTGAAAAAAAAAAAATAGTTTTTTGTTCAATAGTCCTTTTATGGAGGAAGGCTGTATATAACCACGCTACTACTCAAGGGAGCCGAGCAGTACTTACTTACGTACTATACGAGTACTTGGTGATAATATAGAGTTTCGAAGTATGCCACGGGAGAAGCGAGGCGGGTTAGCTAGTGTAAATATAGTATATAAAATTAGCTTAGGTGATTCCAAAGGGGGATCGTTATCAGAGCTCGTTAACGTACTTCTCTGGCAACACACAATGAATAATAAAGTTTTAATTGACACCTTCTTTGAATATCGAACGGTGTTCTCTGTAACTCCGTAGAGACACCTATTTGGCACACGTAACAGTACATTTTGTACACTGTCAATGTCACACATTATTCTACTTTCAGTAGGTTAATTATTTTTGTTTCTAATAGGTACCTAAATAGGTAGCGATCTGACCTGATACAACATCGTGTAAAAATGTAGGTAGGTACTTACCTACCTAACCTTCCAAATCAAAATTTGAAAGGTTGGATATTAATAATAATCTAAAGGTACGGCTACAGCAGCTCATGTTTTCCTCGACATTTTCACTAAAACACGCCACAAAACATATATTTACAACTCTATGGTTTTTCACAATATTTATTTAAGACTAGCTTCCGCCCGCGGCTTCGCCCGCGTGGTGTGTTGATAAAAAGTAGCCTATATGTTAATCCAGGGTATAACCTATATACATACCAAATTTCAACCAAATCGGTCCAGCCGTTTATGCGTGAAAGAGTAACAAACATCCACACATCCATTCTCACAAACTTCCACATTTATAATATTAGTAGGATACCTATCTATTTGGCATTTTAGAGAAACAATACTTTTACTAAGATGATTGTTGTTAAATGTTGGGCACCTTAGAGAAAGTTTTCTTTCTCTTAGGTGCCAAATATCATAAAAAAATATTGTGAATAAACAGGGAAAATCATAGAGATATAAATCTCTACATGTTTTGTTGCGAAAAACATGAGATCTGAACGAGGTTCAAGGCACAGTACTATGCTTAAGGGTAGGTAGGTATGCATAAGGTATCCGTATTAAGAAAAGAGGTAAATGCCAAAAAAAATATATCTAACCAACTATGCGATTTGCATTAATAAAATACGTATACTGAAAATTCACCGTGAGTGTGACGTGACCACGTGACGCCGTGACGCCCCTGGTGTTACACACGGCCAAAGTTCACGGTAACCGCTTCACATCAGGTGGGCCGTGTGCTTGTCTGCTACTTAAGTGGTATAAAAAGTACCGTGACGTATACCGATGCCGAATGACGATGTAAGTGAATCCTTCGTTAGATTAATAATGAAAACTGCTCTAAATTGTTTCATGGTAGGTACCTAGCTGTGTATAATGATGAAGTCACGACTTGGAAATTATGTATAATAGGAGTTACCGATTCGATAGATAAAATGTAGCAAAGTAAACTATAATTCAAATTTAGTATCTAGGTAGGTACACAATCCTACTTACTGGACTAGGTAGTATTGCAAGTTAAATTTGGAATAAGTACCTACCTATTTCCTACTATTAACAATAAATCATTTAAAATATTTATTTTTTTACTTCTTGATACGATAGATAAGTCCTAGTTATAATATGTTTACCTAGTTTTAGTCCTTTGTTGATAACAAATTACTTATATCTATTAGGTAGGTACCTACCTACGTGTTGTTATGCGAGTGTAAGTAGATGATATCAACACAGACTCATAAAAACTAAATCTCAGATTTTCGTAATAGCATCAAACAGACTCACAAAATGAACACAAAAGCACCTAACTAGTTATTACCATTATCAGTTTCTTATTTATAAATCGAATCACTGTATCTGTATTACTTAGGTTTAAGTAATACAGGTAGGAATATATAGAATAGGTAGGAATATGTATACGGAGGGCCATTAACCGAAGGTTAGAGAGGACAAGAGGATTTCATAAATCTACCGACCTACCTACAGAGACATGTACAACTAAACACTAAACAAAAAATAAAGGTTGACAAACTTTCGGCGAGACACGGATCGCATAGATAAATGGGAACGAAGCTGCGAGCATTGTTGTTAAACATTCATATGCTACCGCTCACCCATTGCCGGGACATCCGCCGCTACTTCCGCTGCCAAAGATGGAAGATCTTCGAACGACAGTTCGTTGACAGCGCCTACCGACGGCTCTGGCACCAAAACATAATAATATTTGTAATTTTTATTTGATAACTCGCGATAGCACTAAGTATACGAAATGTTCGCACACTTTGTAATCTTTTAATTAAATGTGTGTGGAGCGAGACGCACGGCCGCGGCGGCCGGTGAGCCGCGTAAACTCACGTTAGCGCGTCTTCGGTAGCTATTTTTGATGCAAAAGCGCGTTAGGACGCCAATGTCTAGAGCATGCACGGAATATGCAGTGTCGTCAGCCTTCACGATTACACTGGCGCGTAAATTTTAATAGATCACTATCTTATACATTGTACTCGTAGGTACCTACCTACCTGCCACGGAGTAGGTAGGTAATAAATCTATCGTATTTTTTAACCTAATTAACTGGTAAAACATAGAATCAAGGAAAACGCAATAAATCTTTTACTTTAACCATCCTTCATGTAAATTAAATCCTATAGATATAGCAAATTTAATCTACTTATCAGTAAAATAAATAGGTAGGGAATACATAAGAGAATATCAATAGCCGTTTATAAATAGACATGACTGCCAAAAATCCGATCGTTACCTGACTTCATATCATCTCCGCTCCACTAAATAAATATATACCTACCTAGGTAAGTATAGGTAGGTACATAGTTGATACGAATAATATTGTCTTCACGGTAATGAAATCGATAGGATGCCGCAATACAAGTAGATATACCTTTTACCTTTACATTACAGTAAGTAAAATAGATATAGATCCGATAATATCTCCTACGCGAAGACCCACATTTTTATGAGAATGGGGATTATACTTTCATTGCTCCCGGCATGACAAAGTTGATTAGGTACATAGGTACCTACCTAAATAATGAGATATACCTACCTAAGTTGTATCTATTATACATGTACTGTTTACCTATTATAGGTTGGTACAGAAAATATCAAAGCCCTTGAGGGATGAACTCGGAGGACTTCATAATTAGTTACCTACTTTTCTTCTTGTATGGTCAATCTTCTTCCTCTTAGCGTTAATTCCCAGTCGCATCCGAAGCTTTCAGCTCGGAGTCTGGGGTCCGCTTTTGCCAGTCTTAACTACGGATTTGGCTAGACCTCGATATTTTCTGTGAAGCGATTGCCATCTGACCTCCACATCCCAATGGTAACATTAGGCGATAACGAAGCTTTGCAGCTAGACTGTTGTTTTTGGATTTTTGAGGGATCCAACTACCCGTAACGACTGCCATAGATGTTCTTATGGCAACCGGGACCGACGGCTTAACGTGCTCTCCGAGGCACGACCAGACCAATGCAGATACCCATATTTCATGAACACAAATATTTGCACTGAGCGGGGATCGAACCCACGCCTCCTGCGTAGCGGCCGCGTTCACTACCGCTACGCCACGGAGGCTGTCGCTTGTATGGTCAATGTGTAATAAATAAATTCATTAAAGGTACGGTAGGTACCTACACTAGGTAGGTACCTAGGTAGGAACCTACCTGTTGCCCAAATCAGTAAATTTTCGGAACTGGAATATTCAAAAACTAAAAATTAAGCATCTGAAACATTCTTTAAGACTCGGTATATACCTACTACCTAAGTACCTACCTACCTATTTATTATTTACTTATTCTATTTTTTTTTTATTTTTTTTTATTTTTTTTTTTATTGTGTAAAGTTATTTATTTTCAAGGAAAATTACAAGTTAAAAATAGTACTAAATTTAATTAAAACTACAAACTATTATTACTAAAATAAACTAAATTAAATAAAATAAAATAGATAAAATATAAGCCAGTTTATATCTCTAAAGACTTTAGTCTGGAAAATATTACCTACTAATAAACACTTACGTTTGATCTTAAAAAAGAAACATTTTATCTTAACTTTTTGCATTATTTCTTATCTAAGCTTATTCATTCGGCTTAACGTATTTTGCCTTTCCTAGAACCTTTTAGATGATTTTCTTGTTTTTGAATAAAATATGTACCTAAGTAATTCTGCGAATCCTTTTTACATAGATACGATCTATAAACTAGATAATATATTTAGACTATGTAGGTAGGTACCTACCTGCCTTAATTTTTTTAACACATTTTGTTCCGCCAACGCCTTTTTGGTCAAATCCACCTCTACTGCAGAAAAAATGGTAGCTAGGTAGGTACACATTAATACAAAGGTATAGATTCCGTGATCTGACTTTGAACAGCATTTCTGTTTGATGTAGGTACATAATATGTACTCGCTGACTGACGGACGAGGCTCCTTTCACTTAAAAATTGGGAAATCAGATGGCAGTCGCTATAATAAAAGTCAAACTAAAACGTGGAAAAGAAGTAGAACCAATCGCGGGCTCTGAGGTTAAGGCCTCGGATGTGACCGGTACGCTACGCCATAGACAATACATATTAAGAGCCTTGGGGGTAGTTATAACAGGAAGATGTGATAAAATTGAGCGACCGAGCTCCACGCAGGATTGTAGAAGTTTTAAGGTAAAAATGCAAGTACATACCTCAAAGATTTAAACAAATGATGAATTATTCAGAAAACAAAATTGTAGGTACCCTAAATTCAAAAATGGCGGACAACGCAACGAACCGAATTCCACGCAAATCGAAATTTAGACTCCCAGTGACCTACCTCAACGAAATCCAAAAGAAAATTGCTACGAGGATTTTTCTAGGTTTACCGCCATTTCAGCTACATATTTATATAAAGTATGACATACCTACATAATACTCGTAGTAACTATCAAAAGTTAACTTATTCCTTGGACGCAGTAGTGGCTACTGCCACTACTGCGTCCAAGGAATAAGTCTACCCACTTAGACTTAGGTCTAGGTATAAATTAGTAGGTAGGTAGGTACCTACCTACCTAAGTATTTAATTCACTTTTACCATACTAGAACAAAAAAATTCTTGAATATTTTGATATAGTCCTACCGGGGGAGCTGTACCGTCCCCATGGTGCGCGCGGTGTGGCGGGGGTCGAGGAAAAACAAAGAAAAGAAAGAACAAGAATCGATGAGATCTACTATGTCGGACACATCTTACGATATCATTTAACACTTTGAAGGCCAGATATTAATAAAATTCCCTATTTAATAATTTTCTGCTCTTTACGCTAGTCGTAAAGATGTATTGAATAATAAGAGATATAATTAATTCAATCAATATTCCCCCCCGTCTCGCCGCGCACATCGCACATACCGGCGTAGTAGCAGTTGGACTATAGTAGGTGGAGTGGAATTAAAGAAGGTTTCATTTAACATAGTACTGAATGGATTTATCAACTCTACCTATATAATAATTTTTACAACACACCTGCTCATAAAATTGCTATTATTTCACCGCAATTAGGCACGTAATGACACCTATTATCAAGCTATGACTTTTTCATTGCTATTATTCTTATTCACAAGTGAGTTCTAGATTCTTTTTTAAACTTTATAGGTTAAGTTTCTATGTTCTTAAAAAGTTTCGATACAAAAAATAACGTGTTTACTAGTACGAATAAATTAATATGCCTATTGTATGGTCATTTGATGCATTTTCGTATTTAAATAAATAATTTCAACTTGTAATACTTGTATAATAAACAAAATTTTCACTCAAATTTAACTTTTTTTTTTCTCTAAGTACAGAAAAGAAAACAGAGTAATAAAAAAGTTAAATTCAAACCTCATTCTATTAAATATGGCCGATCGCCATTGTTAGATGCGCGCGCATAGGAAAACGACTTAATTTGTAGTATTGTTTATTTAGTATTTGTAGTAGGTAGATATTATTTTATTCGCAAGTGTGTTGTAAAACGTCGTATGCCACGCGTGAGTATGATGATTACCGTCTTCGGCTCTCTTAAGACCCTCGCCTGATGGCGCCTCGGCGGTAATCACCAACTTTACTCATTTGTACCATAATGTACTATTATTCCACGGTAATACTATACTTATCAGGGGCGGATCCAGCTTTCAATTCAGGGGGGGGTCATGGTGTAGCCGAGATGTAGTTTCGGGGAGGGGGGGGGGGGTTCTCTAGTGTCCCAATAAAATGTCATTGAACAATACAATGAAAATAAATGTGTATGAAATTCATGATGAAATAATGGAGGAGGAATGAGGTGAGAGGAGAAAAGACACAGGAGGGATAAGACAAAGACACGCAGGGCACGCCGTGATAGTGGTGGTATTTCTTACCACCACTATCACGGTGAACTAGCTAGCCGCAGCTAACTATCACCCATCATGAAGAACTGGCTAGAAAGGCTTCAATGGGGAACTCTCGTAGCTGTTGACGCAGATGATCACCGGATATGGATGTTTCGGAAGTTAGCTGCGGCGAATTCAGAAGGAGCCAACGCCCGGGTGTCATCACTGTGATGCAAGCGAGGACACGGGGCTGCATACGCGGACCGAATACCCGGCATGGGAAACGCCGAAGCGGGTCCTTGTGGCGGCCCTCGGGATGGAAGTTCTCTCGCTCAGCACTCTCTCTCGCTTGCTTACAGTGATGGCGTAAAACCGTTTGTAAGCTCGCGGCTGCCACCGCCTCCATCTGAGAGCAAGTAGTGCTCGAGAAGGAGGCGGGGGAACGGGTCTGGAGAAGATTCAGTTGTTTCCCATTCCGCATAATACACAATGCGCGAAGGACTCGGGTGACGTAGGTCACTCAACATCTCCATTATCGTATCAATATCTCCATATCGGTCCCCATTAGCACGGGCCTGGAAATGACAGGGGGAACCGCCTGCACTCTAGAAGAAGCAGGCGCATAGGCGGCGCGATGCGCGCCTCCCCCTTTCATGATTATCGTACATATTTTCCTGATTGCTTCCGAATCCGAGGTGACCTAGGAGCTCAGGGGCCACCTTCCGTCACTTCCTCCTCCACTTCGCACAACGTTGAGCGTCCATGGTGGTGAGATGAGACCATTTGCACGCATGTCACCCTTCACGACTTCAAGCCAAGACTTCTTGGGCCTATCCTTTCCACCTGGTCCCGGTGGCTGTGCTACTGCCAGCCATTTGTTACCCACGTAGCCTGGCGGTTGCTGCAAGACGTGGCCACACCAGCGAAGGCGGCTCTCATGCATTTTATGTGTGATGTCGCGGACATGAAGGCTGCCGCGGATCTAAGAGTTCCTCATGCGATCTTTACGTGTGACGCCGCACATCCACCGCAGCATTTTCATCTCCGTGACACGTAGCTCCTGCTTATGTCGCTCCAGCAGCGGCTACGCCTTACAGTCGTGTAAAAAGACAGGCCTAATGATCGTTTTATAGACCTACCCCGCCAACCAGACTGGCATTTTAGGTTCAAATGTGACGCTAAAACGCACGCTGTCTGTGGGCCGTCAGTTGCCGGAGGTGAGCTTGTCATCGCCATATCCCTAGCACCCCAGCCGACCCAGAGCCATATCTCTCGATCTGACCCTCTTCCGGTGTAGGGACCATAGAGTCCCCAACTCGCCCCCGGGTATGGGGAGGCACGCAATGCGCGTCGCCGCCGCGGCCTGCTTCTGCTAGGGTGACAGGCGGCTCCACCCGTCACCCCCAGCCCGCGCTCATGGGGGACGGAGGTCATTCTGCGACCTCCGACGCCCGAGTTGCCGATGCCCGTTGCGGAGGAGAATCGCAGACCTTGCGGCCCGCGAGGAGCCAAGGAAAATCGCAAACCGCGCGGCCCGCGACGAGCAGCGGCAACTCGGGCGTCGGAGGTCGCAGAATGACCTCCGTCCCCCATGAGCGCGGACCTGGGGGTGACGGGTGGAGTCGCCTGTCACCCTAGCAGAAGCAGGCCGCGGCGGCGCGCATTGCGTGCCTCCCCGTACCTGGGAGCGAGCTGGGGACTCTATGGTCCCTACACCGGAAGAGGACCAGATCGAGAGATATGGCCCTGGGTCGGGCGGGGTACGAGGGATATGGCTACGACAATCTCACCTCCGGCAACTGACGGCCCACAGACGGCGTACGTTTTAGTCGGTTCGAGTCGGACATAACCTCCGGCTCCGGCGGGGGAGGTATCCGCGGGGATTTTTCGCACGATAAAAAAAACAGACCAGGCATATGAGCCAGCTGCGTCATCCGCAGCAGAAGATGGCCACTGGCCAAAACCGCTGGGCCCGCGGTAATAGCGGTAGTAAGGCCCATCCCATCCTATGGGGGAGTGGCTAGAGAGGCCACATGGCTGCCTCTCGTACCGGCTGACGCAGGTTATTACCGGGCACGGGTGCTTTGGTGACTACCTACGTTGGATCCAGAATGGAAGGCTTCTTCCAAGTTCACAAAAAGTTTTTGTAAGCAAACAGTAACATAAATACGGGGCCTTTGAAGCTGAGCCCAAGTCAAATTGTTGTCCGAATCGAAAAAGGACCTCATGGCTGTCAGCTCCAGACCTTCGATTGCCGGCCTGGTTAGTCATTCGCGCTTATTTCTTTAACATAGCGGACAGGGTGTCAGGTCCGAAAACTATTCGAGTCCATTGGTTGATCGGCTGCGCTGCACGATAAATTGAAATTTTCAATCGTGCGAATAATATTCATACTGATGTTTGGTGCCTCATAAAATTATAATACTATTAGGTACAAAGAGACAGTCTTCTTATGCGTGATATTTTTTAAAATGTATCAGTGACATTGGGATATTTTTTAGTAGGTGACCCGCCCAGGGGGGGGGGGGTCATGACCCCCACGACCCCCCCCCTGGATCCGCCACTGATACTTATATACCTTGGACGCAGTTTACCAAAGTAAACTAGGTACTACTAGTAGGTACTTAACTGTTTGATTCAACTTTACCACATTAGAACAAAAATGTTCTTGATTAATAATTTGTAGTAGGTAGAGTTAAGGAAGGTTTCATATAACTATGTACTGAATGGATTAACAACTTTATGTAGCGCCTAAACTTTATGTAGAGCAATATTTGTGTCCTGCGGGCTGCGGCTACCATCGTCACAGAATAAATAATAGTATAATACCAACTTGTAGAGTCGAGTAGGGATTGACATGCTATCTAGTGATAAAGTTTAAGATTTTTATTTTTAGTTTGATGAAATAGGCGGATGATAAGAAATGTTTATCGCCTAGGTACCTATCGACATAATTACCTAACTACATACTTAGTAGGTAAAAGGTAGAATCCAGGATTGCCTCCACTTCGCATGAAAAATACAGTGATAGGTACTTAATTATAAACATGTTTGTGAAGGATATAATTTATTAACAGTAATGATAATATTACAATGATCCTTCCTTCTGGTACCTACAGGTACCTATTAGTTCGAGTTCATCGTAGGTACTGTAGGTGCTTTTAGCGATAAGGCCGCCATTTGTACATTACCTAATGAGCAGTTTTCCAGTAGGTATAATAATCAGTTGGTTTTTAAGTCATCAGGAGATGGCGCTAGCATAGCTTTTGGTAATTTTAATGTACTCTGTGGTTTGTTAGTGGTATTTTCATTGTATCAGAAAAAATGACAGAATATTTAAGTAAGTAAGTAAAGTAAATCATTACAAAACCGAAGAACATTTTTTCCATAAATTACACTAGATGTGACACCACACTCTTCTTACCAAAAGTGCCGACTGCGCCATCTAGCGCGTCTTTAGGAACCCTTTAAATACCTACTGGAAAACTGCTCATTATGTTTGCCATTTATTTTATGTATACTTTTCTTTTTGTTTGGTGTACAATAAAGTTTATTTCTATTCTATTCTAAGTACCTAATGCAGACTCTCATTCATATGAAAAACCTAGTTATAATCTAAACAACTGTGAACACCCTGAGGTTTCATGCTTCTCTTGACTTTGACATTCACTTTTCGCCCTTGGACCACGAAATCGATTTCCTTAAGCTGTGAGCAAGGTAAGGTTGAGAAGCAAAACGGTGTTACCTACTCTAAAAAAAACAACACCTACGAATCTATTACGTTTAGGTAGTATCTACCTATCACATAAATGGTTCAATTTAGTTGGACATAAATTTATGTATGTACCTACATAAATAGGTACATACCTATAAATCCCCCGAAGGGGTAACAAAATTATGACTTTTGAATTTCATATCATGAATTGGCAACATTTCAAAAGCTCTAATCATTGTAAACTACGATTGTAAACAACGCAATCTTTTAATTTATCTACATCTAGGTACCTACATAACTCAACGTAGGCTGTGTGGGTGTAGCATTATACTTGATCAGTGGTCAGTAGGGGTGCACTAATGATATATTTATTTATACTCATACTATACTTTGTTTCCTTTCCTTCCCTCTTGTAGTCGAAAGTAGTGGACGAGTTGTGTGATTGAAGTAGTGCTGCCATTTAAATTCTCAGATGTTACAATAGATAGTCGATATTCTTATCGAGTATATGATAGAGATAGAGTCTGGCCTGGCCAACGAAAGATGAGCATATAATTTATAAAAAACTAATAAGACTACAGTTTTTTCCTGTCAGTTAATATTTCATAGTCTTCGAAAATTCTTGGTAGAGTTTAGCCAACGAAAGATGGTTCAAGAAAACGGCGGCGAAAAATCAACAGGTTGCTACACTGACTATACACCGAAATATCTCGAAGTCATACTGGACTTGTGTGATTGAAAAAAAAAACTCTTAAATAATGTAGGTACAAACAACTTTTACTATGAAACAGGGTTAAAGGAAATCTATTTTTTTTTCTAGTAATCGCGACAGTTTTTATTGGAAAGTAGGTAATTAATTACCAGTCATCAGGGCTCAGGTATGTGGATCTTTAAAGTTACAATGAACATCAGGTACTCAATGGTGGGGCATTGAGTAGGTATTTGAAAATAATTCAAAGACTATGAAAATTATCGGGCAATTGTTTATTATAGTACAAGTCCAGTTAAGACGTTTCCGAGAACTATAATAAATAACTGACAACGAACTGCCAGGAAAAAATTGTTGCCCATTAAAAGTTTTGAAAAAAATATTCTCTATCTCTAGGTCTAGGCCAACGAAAGATATTCTATTCTATTGAATATCTTTCGTTGAGTCATTCACCATCTCGCGATCGTCAAATTCGCGAGCGCGCGCGAGTTGGCAAGTTTCGATTTTGAATTATTTTTGTGTCATCAACTCGCGCGTTTGTGAAAATATGACGTATTTGTGTACAGTCAGCTACAAAAACGTTGTAATAGATTAAATTAGGTACCTATTTTAAATGTACAGGATATTTTAGGCTAGCTTCACATGTAAGGCGCGTTAACGGAGGTCAGTGGTTACTCGGAACATTATATCTTGCACCTAAAATGTGTCTTTTGAGGATAGTATGAGGTGTCACGGCGGGAGCCAGGACCTCGTTAGTCTCGTGATTCAGGTCTAAGATACGGGTCCCGATCCCGAGGTATAAGCGCTACCGCGTTTTGGGAGAGTTTGTCAGTTTGTTTCGGCAGAGCTTAGAAAATGGACGTGGAAGAAGCTATTATTTTGTATGTTATAAAGAAATGTATATATACAGGGTGTCCCAAAATTCAAGGATAAGCCGGCAACAGGGGGTGGCCCTACTTATGGCTGCTCAGGAAAAAAAAAGAAAAAAATATATCTCTATTTTTTTTTTAATTACTCGAACTTTTTTAAAATCCCTCGAAATTCGGTACCCTTAATGATATTTTCAACTACCAGGTCCACAATTTTGCAAATATTTTTGAACTCTTTTCTGTATTAGCAAGCTAAGAAGCATGGCTATCCATCGCCACCCTGAAAAATTATAGGATATTAGTAGTTATTTTACAAAAATAAGTCAAAATATTTTTTCGTCGTCAAATTTTCATACATTTTTACTTTCGACCCACTTTATCTTATCTCGGTGAAAAAAAAAGTATGGACACCACTATGGCATTCTTTTTCAAAAATTGGCGCAACTATCCAAGATTTCAAAATGGTATAATTTGGGTATGATACTATAATAAAATACTAAAAAAAAATTTTCTTTGTAAATAAGAATCACATATAATACATTGCTCTTATTGAAAATCACCAGATTTACTTTGTACACAATGCATTCATCCTCAATAAAAAACCATTGACGGGACTTGTGACAAAGTGGTAACCGTGTAGGTTATCACATTACGAGGATAAGCAACATAAGCCAGGGTGGTTTTCGGATGGATGACCATTCTTAAGACATTGAGACACCTCCATTCCTCAGAAAGTACGTTAGGCCGTCGATCGTAGTGGCCATACGAGCATCTATGACAGTTGTTACGGGTAGTCGGACCCCTAAAAGTCCAACAACTGGACGCACTACATAACTTTGATATCACCAATGGGTTGTGGAGGTCAGGTGGCAGTCGCTTCACGGAAAATTTCGCGGTTCTGCTGTTTCACAGTTAACCATAAAATTCGACTCTGTATTTTGTAAAGGTTCAGAGGATGAAAATCCATACTGTTAAAATATTAAACAAACATAATGGTATAATTTTATAATTATTGCATTATTGTTAATATTTTTTTTTATTTTACATTTTTAATTGTTTGCCACCGGCATTAATACATTTTATTTTTCGTGCATTTCTTTTGTCAGAAATATAATCCGTAGCCGCATTGATATTTGAATGAAACTAGTCCAGCGTTGCAATTGCTTTCGGAAACCTAATTGTTCTTAAAACAATTCCAATAAAACTCTGAGCCTCAGATTTTCCGGCTAACTGTGAAACAGAAGAAATGCGAAATTTGCCGTGAAGCGACTGCCACCTGACCTCCACAACCCACTGGCGATATCAAAGTTATGTAGTGAGTCCAGTTGTTGGACTTTTAGGGGTCCGACTAACTGTCATAGATACTCATATGGCCACCGGGATCTACGACCTAACGCACTCTCTGAGAAACAGAGGACGGCGGTGTCTTAATGTCTTAAGAATGGTCATCCATCCGAAAACCACCCTGGCTTATGTTGCTTAACCTCGTAATGTGATAACCTACTCGGTTACCACTTTGTCACAAGTCCCGTCAATGATTTTTTATTGAGGATGAATGCATTGTGTACAAAGTAAATCTGGTGATTTTCAATAAGAGCAATGTATTAAATGTGATTCTAATTTACAAAAAAAAAATTTTTTTTAGTATTTCATTATAGTATCATACCCAAATTATACCATTTTGAAGTCTGAGATAGTTGCGCCAATTTTTGAGAAAGAATGCCATAGTGGTGTTCATACTTTTTTTTTTCACCGAGATAAGATAAAGTGGGTAGAAAGTAAAAATGTATGAAAATTTGACGACAAAAAAATATTTTGACTTATTTTTATAAAATAACTACAAATATTCTAGAATTTTTCAGGGTGTTGGTGGATAGTCATACTTCTTAGCTTGCTAATACAGAAAAGAGTTCAGAAATATTTGCAAAATTGTGGACCTGGTAGTTGAAAATATCATTAGGGGTACCGAATTTCCAAAGATTTTAAAAAAGTTTAAATAATTAAAAAAAAAATAGAGATACATTTTTTTTCTTATTTTTTCCAGAGCAGCCATAAGTAGGGCCACCCTCTGTTACCGGCTTATCCTTGAATTTTGGGACACCCTGTATATTATGTTATAAATACTACGAGATAATATATTACGAGACGTCCTTCCAGAATCGGTTCAGCCACTTTGGAGACTATCCGTAGCCAACAATCCGTAGACAGATCACAAAATTTAAAAAAAAAACTATTTTGTTATAGGTAGGTATCTCGTATACATACTAATAACATAAATGCGAAAGTAACTCTGTCTATCCATCTTTTTGTGTGTTACAATTTCAGTTAAAAAGCTGTTATTTTAAAGTTACAGACATTCAATTTTCTTTATTTGTATAGCTTTTATACCTAAGCTAAATGTAAAACTTACCTCCACAATACATAAAAAACACAAAAGGCTGCCACATTTTTACTAAACGGCAATCTTAACTTAAATGCATAAAATTTTACTGCACTGTACTGGTATATATCCCACACCCCAGGTTAGGTTAGGTATTTTTTTAACGTTAATAAACAAAAACGCTTCATTTAATTTTTTTATCATTTTGCCCAAGGCAAGGGCATAATATTGAGGATTCATACTAACCGGGAAAAGTAATTAGAAATGAAATTTTATCAAATTGCCCATGTGAGGAGGGCATTATGTATACAGGCCGGTCACTATTCATAGGGACCAGATTTCTCAAGTTGCCCGTAACATATATACCTACTTTAAGGGATTCACAGTAAAAATACTCCTGAAATCGCTTTTGGGGAAGCGTGGGAAATAAATAATCGTTTTTTATAGTAATCGATTAGGTATATTTTATTCTTGAATTATATTTTACAACACGATGCTTAAATAATAATAAAAACTGTATAATAAAAAAAAAGGTTGTGAAAAATATACGATCCTTGAAAAAGATACGAAATTAGTTTGGCATAAAAAAAAGCTAACCATCCGACGGCGCAATGCCGCCCGTCTTTTGGGCACTTTACCAGTAAAAATCGATGAGGAGGAATTATTCGATACCCGAACTACTTACCCCAACTATTTATCCATTTTTTATTCCAACAAAAATGATAGCTTTATTTAATATTTTTATAATAAATAGATATATACATTAAAACACTATACTTACTAATTTAAAATGAATTACAAATATCATAAAAAATATATGTAATGAAATAAAAATTGCAATAAATACTTTTTTTTATTCTTGTAAATATTTTAACTAGTTTAATATGTGAAACATTATGAAATTTATATTAAATACAGCCTAAAGTAAAAGATAAGCAAAAAAAAAATATCTAATATCATACGACGCATATTAAGATGACATAGCTACTCATAACAGATATCATAATATCGGCCGTGTCCCCCTAGTGGCGTAGTCTCACTTCGCAAGTCTATATCGAAATCTAAGATGAAAAAAAAAAAACATTCGCAGCGCATCAACCAATGCAGGTAAAGACGCGAGTATACATTAGTTTCCTTTTCATGTTTTCTTTGACCCTTTTTTATCTGACTGTATTTTAGCATGCGCGCGAGATGATGACGAAAAAATAATTCGAAATCAAAAATTGCCAACTCGCGCGCGCTCGCGAATTTGACGATCGCGAGATGGTGAATGACTCCTTTCGTTGGCCAAACTATATATTTAATATGACTAAAATAAAGTGAATGATGTTTGAAATCGATAAACAACTCGACTAAAGTTTATTCTGTTGCCTTTTACCGCACAGCGCTATGCTATTTCTCTTTTAGTATCTATTTGGGAGTCGCGCGGGCGGGACGTGAAAATGACTGGGGTCGATGAAATAATAAATTATAAACGGAATCCCGACGACGAATTCTACGCTCTGCTGGGCTGTGATGAGAACTCTTCTGTAAGTAGCTAAAACCATTACATTTATTACTATTTATTCGCTATCAGCTGTATTCTAAATTCGGATTTCTAGTGTATTGATTGCGCTGTTCTGCTCAATGACCTTATTTTACCGCGGCCCCTGATTTGACCTACATCTGAGAGGCTAACACAAAAAACAGTTTATCTGAGTTTTAATTACGTTCTTTACATAAAGTTTATTTTATTCAATTAACCTACTAAGTACGTAATTGATAGTTGAGTACCGTTATAATAAACATGACGTGATCGCAGCGTTGTAATTGGTTTTTCCGATTCCCCTAATGATATTATATGAATAAAATTAGGTATTCGTGTTATCCTGTTGATAGAAATCGTAATCGTACCTAATCGTAATTAGGTATGTAGTTTTCATTGTAGTTAGCTCTTTGTGGTTTGTTTTAATGAGTTTTAGTTATATTTATTTCAATAATATTTACAGGTGGAGCAAATAAGCGCCGAATATAAATTGCTCGCTCTACAATATCATCCTGATAAAAATGGTGGAGATAAGGATGCTGAAGCCAAATTTCAGCAACTAAAGGCTAGTAATCTATATTTATTTATTTTCCTCTTTTTTTAGCTTTTGGATACCATTCAAATCGATTTAGAAAGAGAAAAGAGAACAGACTTCGGGCGGGACTCGAACCCGCGATCTTTCCCTTACAGGGGGAATGCTCTGACCACTAAGCCACCGAAGCATCTTCTTTTTTTTCTTTATAAATAGATTTGAATAGTCAGCATAATAAATGCTTCAAAATTTCATTCAATTTTGGATACCTACAAGTTATTTTTTTCTATATAGGACAAGTCAATATGACTTCACCTCGCCTGATGGTAAGCTGAAGGCAAAGTCTAATAAAAAAGGGTCACCATTACAGACATCAACAATTATATGTATAATAATGGCTTTGTATAGATTTAGAGCCTGTATGGCTCTACATCTCCCTATTTTATATACATAATATATAAAATTACTTATATAAATATTAATAATATAATTTAAAAATATAGGTACCTACTTTTGAATTTAATGAACAGCATGTAGCTTTACTATCTTGTGTATGGCAGTAGATTTGGGTGTTTTTTAATCAAGAAACATTCACAAGACAAATAAATCTAGGCTTAATTTCAAAATTATTTACAATAAATATATTTTCTTTAACAGGAGGCAAAGGAGACGCTGTGTGATCCATCCAAGCGCGCTCTTTACGACAAGTGGCGTCAGAGTGGCATCGCCATGGGCTATAAGCAGTGGTTGGGCATGAAAGATCATGTGCAGCAGTCCATGCACTGGTCCAAGCCCAACACTAAGGACCGCATGTTGGAGGGTGAGTGTGGCCGGGCTTCTGGTCCATCAAGCCTGGGTCCGAGCAACCCAGCTGCACGTCGCGCTTCCGAGGGTGGCGCCGCTCTTTGGGGCCGCTGGGGCACCGGCAACCAGGAACCTCCCTCAGAGGTCATCTCAAAATTCCGTAATTATGAGATCTAAACCAATCTTTGATTACAGAAAAGCCTGGTTATTATGTTGAACCAATTTGTAACATGGTATTGTGATTTTCTTTTTTTTTTTGATGAAGAGGTTAAATGTGCCCTGATCTCTTTGTTCTTTTAAGTACGTTTTAAAAAAAAAATACATGAGGTATTTTTGCGGCCAGGCATATGAAATGTTTTAACTTACAGTTTTACAAATTTAGTCATGTTGTATTTAAAGATTTATAAATGTATTTAAAATTAAGGATAGATAATTAAAATAAGTTATAATTACGGCACAATATTCATCAAGTCAGCTCGCGGTACGTTTCTCGAATGTTCCTCGATATTCTAGATAATTACTGTTTTGAGTGTTTGAGTGTTCGATGTGCAAAATAAATGTATCCGTATTCTGTTGTATGTAGAACAAGTTACATGTTTGACCCCCAATTGTAGAGTGATGTAGTGTAAAACACTCATAGCATAGACCCTTAGACGTAAGCTGTGCACATTCCTGATAAACTTATGAGTCTGATTTATTACATTTCTGCTATAGAACAATATTAAAAGTCTACTTAAAGAATCTCTATATTTTAAAGATTTATATTTTGGATCCTATTTATCTTACTATAAGTATGATATTATTTTTAATGAGAATGGGAATTAGCGGATGTTGTTGTGAGAAGTATACAGGGTATTGTTGCGAGACAGGAATTTTTTTATTTAACCTTCTGCAACCTTGACAAATCTACTTTCTAATTATAATGATCTACACATTGTACTCGTATTCGTTCCAACATGAATGTTGTGTTACTTGTTAGTTACGTAGTTTTGAATGTTATTATGTGTTAAATGTTATCAGTATTTACTTTATGTGTTTAAAATATATAATTAAATGTTAAATGGGTAGATGAATTTTAAAATTTTGATGTTTTGTCTATAAGAATTTTGTGACAAGCTAAATGAAGCCAAATGTATGAGATGTTTTTATTTTTGATGTAATTCATCTTTAAAACAATAAAGGTTTGCTGAACAACTTGTATCTAATTATTTACTACCTTTTAAGTTTCTATGTTTATACCTATTAGGTACATGTGAATATCGCAGCCAACTAGCTTAATCAGCCGCTCAATTAATTGCCTAGGCTGTTAACTAAACTGTGCCGTTCAATTAACGGCCTAAATTATTTTCAGCCATTTAATTAAACGGCTAGGCAAATCTCTCGTTTTTTCATGGTTATAAAAAAAAACTTCTAAACTATCCAAATCGGATTGCGCTGCTTTTTTCAATAAACCTATCACTAATTTTCTGTCTTATTTCTGGGTGGTCCACATCGTACGAATGGCCTAAGCAGTTTGTTCAATGTAACAAACGATAGGTACGGCTGAATATCACTCAGGCGGTTTAATTAACGGTGCCGTTTAGTTAACAGCTTAGAGTAGGTATACATTATAAATATAGAGCGCGCCTATCACTCAGGTCTTTGGCGCCGAGTGTTAGCAGTTACTTTGCGATGGTATAGCGCACCTATAGTGACGTTTCATGCATTACCGAAAATATCAATAGATGCAATTAATACAGTTTGTTGTTATGAAGTTTTTTGTTCGATTTGATATGCATGGATAAAATTAAAGCCAAAATACAAAAATAATGGCGTCATTTTGCGTCATTTTTGCGTCATTATTACTACAAATATACGATGTTGTATAAAATTTTGATTTAACATATCGAATTAAATATTACTTGCGAAGTCATCTTGATGGGTATTGTTTTGCTACTGATTGAGGTAGAGCCAGGAGCCTCGGTACTGTTCATACCCGTGATAGCAGTTCATACTTGTAATGCGCGCTCTATAGCAATGTATACTCTAAGGTTAACAGCATAGGCAATTAATTGAACGACTGGTTAAGTTGTTGGTTGCGACATGAATACTATTATTTCGAGTGAGAAGGTATTTGAGAAAGGCACAGATTAAACACGATGAGTCTCGGTAACTAAATTTGTATGTTGTGGGACAATACCTGCCCGTTCCTGAAGGACCAAGGTATTTGCACCCGTTAAAGTCAAGATAGGCTTGTTGATTGATTGAAAGTCGAGATAAGTATATACAAATCCTTAAGGAAAGATAGTATAGGAGAAAGGATCCCAGGCTCTACCTACAAGCTTTGGTTGCTACCGGGTTTGACGCGCAGATGATGAATGTTTCTGTATTACCGCATAGTTGTGTGACGCGGTCTAATTAGCAAAGGCTTTCGGTAAATGTGTTGTCTTACTACTCGCACTTATACATAATTGCGATACGTGGTCTGATTATAAGTACCTAAGAAAACGGCGAATTACTGCCGCCTTTCTTAATTTCTGCCTTACCTATTCAATTAACGACTATTTATCTATCAGATCAGGTTTAAAATTTGTATAGGCGATAGATAGTCACCCGTTCATCTACCGTGGGTGGTGGTTTTCAGAAAGATGTGCATGAAAGAGAGTGGCTGTGATATTTTCCACAGGCGCACGATTTCTTCATATTGCGCAGATGGATAGCTAGAACAGAGGCATACCTACGAATGATAAAAAGTGGCACTAGGTACCTACGCTAAGGCGGCACGGCACATACCTTAAGATAATAGGAAAAATAATATTATGTTAAAGTGGCAGGTGAATAAGAGAAGGTACCTACCTAAGCCCAGCAATTACCCGTTATCGTATCCGAGCTCCTCACCTCAGAGCCCGGGGTCCGCTTTCCGGCTTTTCCCCAGTTAGTGCGGTCCTGGGTATCCATGGTCGGCCGGGGTGCGAGGGATATTGCTACGACAATCTCACCTTGTTTGACATGATACCCACTACATTCTATCATCGCACTGCTCGCCATCGGTAGTGTATTCAGCCTGACACATTGCGACCGGAAACGGTGTGCACGGTGTGGTATGAAAGGAAATTCATCCCACACAAGCTGTGGAATGAACTCCCTGTTGTGGTTTTCCAATTGACTCCAATATGGAGTTCTTCAAGTAGGGTATTAAAAGATTTCTCCAGGGACGGCAGCACGAGTGTAATGCCCCTGGTGTTGCATACATCCACAGGCCACGGTAATCACTTACCATCAGGCGGTGTGCTTGTCTGCCACCTGAGTGGCATAAAAAGTAGGTATCTAAGTGGTATACCTGGGATAGGTAGGTAGAAAATTCATAAGAGATACTTATACAAAAACGTGGAAACGCCAATCGATTCTTCGCAGTTCTGTAGTCAACAAAGCATTTTTCAGAGAAAATATTTTGTAAACATGTCGCGTGACATGCCAACAGATGCCTTCAAACATGTGAAAAGAAACAACAAGCTTACTTACATACACACACACCATCCTGTTTAATCATTCCGAGGATTTTTGTGTCTGAAAACATGTGGAGCGCGTGCCGTATTCATAATATACGCTACCTACGCAATTCTCCCTAGTTAACCATATTATGGTGTTCGGCATTATGTTCGCAGCCGTTGTCCGATTTCAGTCGGTCCGAGTCCGAAGTCCGACATAACCGCCCCTACCGGCCTTTTATCCGAAAGAAGAGCGAGAGTTTGAGGTCGTGGTTTCGATTCCCGCTCAGACTATGTCTATGTGCATTGGTCTGGCTTCCTATAAATTAAATTTCATACCTACCTATAGGCGTGAGTTTACTTGTCAAAGCTCTAAAGGTATTTCAACGTAGACCGATGATGAAAACTCATTCATTCAGGAACCTACAAAAGCTTAGGTACCTACTCGTAACGACAGTTAAGTCGTAGCCAACATTCCTAGCTACTTGTATATCAAATTTTTACGACTATGGCCAGCTGAATTAGAATTAGAATGGTTCGTCTTATAGCTACTGTGTAAAACTTGTAGGCACCTACAAGTTTTACATATATGTACCGGAGTAATTATATAATGATAATATAATTACTTCGGCATACAATAGGTACGTAGAGTCAAGAATTTGAAAATGATCTATAAAAACAAAATATGTTTTACAAACTTTTCAAAAGTCTATAGGTAGGTACCTACGTTACTTATCTATTAAACTGCAACCGTAGTGCCTTTTTTCCTTGTAAAATGTGGGAAACACAATCAATACATTAGAATCATTGTAAGCATTACCTACCTCATTGCAACAAACTGATGCCATAATAATATTCTTTCAATTTCGGAATACAATCGATCAAAAACACGGTATTCCGATATCTATAGCCGGAGCCATGGGTCCCCGTTCTTAGCTAAACACTCCGTCGGTATTTATTGATTTATTGGATGATTAGATTGGCTTGCGCGGGGTGTGCGCAGAACTCGGCGCACCACCCGCCGCGCCGCCTTCCCAGGGCTGCATCGGCTAGAGCGGGGAACCAGGGTTCCCTTTGCTCAGACCGTTAGCAACTAACACTAACTACGCATAGAAATGTATTTTTCTCACTAATATTATCCATACTTGGTAGTAATTTAAATGATAATGTGATGGAATCATTTCTGTATTGGAACAAAGTTAAGTAATACTGAAAAAAAAGTTAAGTAAACGGTTTTAAATTGTATTGCCATCCGAACTGAAGTACCAAATTTCAGATAATTCAGGTAACAGGAAGAGGTTAGCTTAGACTAGCTTAGACCTAATAAGCAGGCTAAGTTAAATAAATATCAACTGAATTGAGAACCTCCTCTATTTTGAAATCGGTTAAATATGTTAAAAACTATCTGCCGTTTTTAATGAGGTGCAGAGGTGGAGATGAGCGGAGCGGTGAGGAGACGTATCATAATAGATTGATCGCAATGGTTGTACTTATTTTACATATTGGTTCTAATTTTGATTTCACATTGGGTGATTGCATCTTTTCAGACCATCATTTTCGTAGACCGTCTACGAAATCGCCTCCTCTTCGCTCCAATGAAAACAAAGCACCCGCAGGTTACGTTTCTATTTGAAATAGGTACAGTACATAGGTACATCCCCCTAGACAAGTGGCAACTAGGGAGGCAGTGGAGAAAGATGGAGTTTAACTATGCAGAGTTGGTACTGACTCGTTATAGGTACTCGAAAAAAGAATATTCCATATTTGCTATGTGATCTGAACATTTGTTGGTTACCTTTTTCGATATAAAAAAAATGTGACAAGTACATAGACCTTATAATAATTAACACCGCAATATACCTTACTTAATAGTAGTATCTACTACATGATGGATGATACTGAAATTGAAATAATCCATATTTAATATTATAAATGCGAAAGTAACTCTGTCTGTCTGTTACGCTTTCACGTCTAAACCACTGAACAGATTTTGATGAAATTTGGTACAGAGATAGATTAGACCTTGGGAAAGGACATAGGCTATGTTTTTTTGCGATAAGATGACCGACATGCACAGGGGTGAAGCCGCTGGTAACAGCTAGTATAACATAAAGGAAATATGAGAGGCACGCAACCCTAAAAAGGATAATTTCATCAAACTGTGTGGGTGTTGCGTTTTCTTAAAATAGGTTTATCGGTAAACAACATTAAAGGTCAGATCTCAAATAAGAAGTGAAGAAATCTTTTCGTTTCTTCTTCCTATGTATTTTGTAATCTGTCTATCGCTGTTTATGAAATTTGTAGTTCGAGAGATTGTGGTTCGAGAGATTTGTGGTTCGAGAGATTATAATATCTAAAGGATCTAATAAATTCTAAAGGAATCAGACAGAGGCTAGTAGAGACGACCGATGACTTTCGTTCTGGATCGTTCCTGGTGCAAAGGCTGGCCATCGCCATCCAGCGGGGCAACGCAACAAGTGTCATGGGCACTTTGCGCGGATTGTTTGATTAGTACCTACAGAATAACTGTACCCCCTATGATATTTATATTCACTGCTAAATAAAAATGCTAAAAATTCTTAGTCTTTGATAAAATGATCAGTTGGCGCAAAACAGGGACTAGTTCTGTTGTGGACATGTGGCGGAGTAAGTTCGGTTAATCACCATCAAGGTCTACTAACTTCATCATTTCAGCCATAGGCAGTCCACTGCTGAACATAGGCCTCCCCTATAGATCTCCAATAGGACCGGTTGGAAGCGGCTCGCATCCAGCGCGTTCCCGCGGCCTTAATGAGGTCATCTGTCCACCTTGTGGGTGGACGTCCTACGCTGCGCTTGCCGATACGTGGTCTCCACTCGAGGACTTTTCGACCCCATCGGTCATCAGTCCTCCGTGCTATGTGCTCTACTAACTTAATAATGTCTGATGTCTCATTGCGTGTAATCCAAACTACTTAGCTCTACTGTAGGTACCTAAACTCACTTCAAACTATACCGCGCATGAAGTAGAGAATACCTCACCTGACACTTAGCAGACTAGACATTTTTTTACATACCATTTAGGTCGCAAATAAGCACACGACCATCTGAAGCAAAGTAGTTACCGTGGCCCATGGTCGAGTGCAACACCAGGCAGGCGCGGTCGCAGCTTGAAGTTTTGGGGGGGGGGGTCACTTGGGAAATTCCTTAAGAAATTTAACCCCCCCTTCCCTCGTACTGGGACTATTCAATATGACGTGCTTGATTTGGGGGGGGGGGGGGAGGAGGGGGGGGGGGTCATGTCCCCTGTAACCCCCCCTCGGACCGCGCCTGAAACCAGGGAAGTCACACTCGTGCTACCGACCCTGCAAAAACAAAGAGTTTCTGTGCCATCAGCGTAGAAGACAAGAAAGACAAGCCTTTTCTTCCCACCGACCGGCACAAAACTTCTCCAGTGAGCCACACTACTCACCGCCGGGTACACAACAATTTACAGACTAATTACGTTAGACTGAAGATTGGAAATAGTAATTAATTTATATATCAATCTGATACCTAAATTATTGTTTCTCCTTGGCTCCTCTTGTAATTGCCGCTGTCTAAAATAATAGGTATAATTGCGGATTCTGTTACAGCGCAGAAATTAAGTAATGAGAACCTATCTTACCTATCCTATAAAATTAATGAGTATATATTTCCAAAGCAATCTGCTTGAGTTCAAAAGCGCCTAGGACAGTTTCAACAACAAAATAATCGCTAGAAGCACATAAAATTGCATCCCGGTGGCCAGACAGCTATCTTAATGTAGCATTATCATATTATTAATGTTGAGGCTTACGCGCGAATGTCGGCGGCGCGTCGTCAGTCGCCCGCGAGGATTCCTGTCAGTGGATGTTTACAGTCCAGAGCTCCGGTTTCATCATTAGCATCGACGACCGACTCAACTGGCCATCAGTTTGTTGCCAGCACTTGGCTGATTCGAAAGTGTAGTGTTAAGTATCTTCTTATTAGCCGTAGACCACCCTCATACATCATTCGAATTGATTAATTGATCACTTAAACATAATGTTTTTTTGGCAATGATTGATTACGTTTATGATATGGAATTATATCTGCCATGGGTAGGATTACGTACACTGCTGATAGATCCAGATGGAGAGGGTGAGTTTTATTATTTTTGAGGTGGTACTGGAAGTTTTTTTTTTATTAATGGGACTATTATGTAATGAAAACATAGCCTTAATCCACACCTTCTTATGACATACATAGGTACAGGTGGTTGATAGATAATGTGAACATGTGTGTCTGTATGTTCGCAAGTAAATGGTTCTTAATGATTTTTTGTATCGTGAGTTTGGGTTGATAATAAGACGGTTTTATATTGTGTGATCTATATAGACAACTATTTTAAGATAAATGGTTCTTAATGGAGCATCCATCTACCTAAGTTTGAATAATGATCTAAACAGATGAAATTCTAATGAGCGTTTCCTCTTTGCACTATGGGGCAAGTTTACAGCAACCTTATAATAGCAACTCAAATTCATTTCAAAGAAGGGCCAGGTTAAGCTCAGGTACCCACGACCGGGTGAGCATGCATGAAAATAATTATGAAACTAGAAGAATTGATTGAAATTTTAAAGCATTTAAAAATGCTAACGACTCCTGCCTGAGCTGATTCGCTTTTTCCTATCTTAATGGATTTGAATAGTCAGCATACTAAATGCTTTAAAATTTCATTGAATTGTTTGGGCGGAGTAATCAGAAATCAATATTTAAAAATGATTGTAACATCATTCATTGATTCGGATAGTTCGTACGCGTATTGGTAGATGGCTCCCACCGTCGCCCCAAGACGGATGTATGGGAAAATTTGGATAGCTTCAGGGGCTCGGTCAGAGCATTCCCCGTTTTTTTTATTTTTTATACCACTTAGTTGGTAGACAGGCACACAGCCCACCTGATGGGAAGCGGTTACCGTGGCCTATGGACGTATGCAACACCAGGGGCGTCACTCTCGCGCTGCCGACCCTGAAGAAACCTTCTAATGCCCTTCTTGAAGAACCCCATATTGTAGTCGCCTAGGAAAACCACCGCACAACACCTGTAACAACGCCTGTAAGGGAAAGATCGCGGATTCGAGTCCCGCCTCAGCTGATTCGCTTTTTCCTATCTTAATCGAAAACTAGAAGTGAAATGTGTAGGTATGATACTCGTAGGATCGTAACAAGTAGGAGCATGTGATTTCTGCTTATTCCGTTTGAAAATATTCATGACTCTATGTTATGTTCAACTAAGGTACCTACCTAATATTGCTAACCGTGATTATAGTTTAATAATAGAGCTATGTTTAACGAACAAAGAAATCGTATAAAAAAGGAAAACCTTTAAAATAATGCCTGAAGAATAGAAACACGTCAGCACGTCTCACCCTAAGTATACTTATTCGACGAAATGGTGATTGTATTGACCTTTAACCTCAGTACGATTTAGTTATCGGTTGACCGGACTTAACATTTATACGTATACAATACATCTATATATACGCAACCTCGTATCTTTCCCTTTCTTTCTTTCTTTCTTGGGGTAGGCAGAGAAGACGTCTTTCCATTTGCTACGATCCTCCCTTTGATTGATTTAGTTTGACTTTATACGCGAACAAAACTACCAGTGAATTACCCCTTTATAACCTATCCAAGGATTGCGTTATGGAGCCATCTTGATGTTGCTATATTTAAAAACACAATTGACTGAATACTTTTAGTAATCTAAATGAAAATACAGTGATAGGTACTTAACATAACAACATTGGATCAGCTGAAAACAATTTTTTTACTAAAAGCTTGCATCACAAATTTTGTTTTGAATCTATGCTAATATTATAAAGCTAAAGAGTTTGTTAGTTGGTTTGTTTGAATCCTCTAATATCAGGAACTACTGGTTCAAGTTAAAAAAATATTGTGTTGAATAGCACGTTTATCGAGTAAGGTTATAGGCTAAATATCATATTATTATTATATCATCACGCTTCTACTCAAGGGAGCAGTGGCAAATTCTAATACATTACTTGGAAATTAATAAATTTTACCTACTGAATATGGTGTTAGGTGCCTATAATGCATTAGCCTACTTTGAAAATGTATTTGTACCTAGGTGTAGTCAGTGAAAAAAGTAGCTAAAAATGTAGAGATCAACTTTACTCGAAAACTTTTACTAAAATAATAAGAACTCGTTAATTGAGCCTTGGGTATTCTGTTATTGATAATTAAAATAAGGTCCCGTCATTTTCACATTAAATTTTTTTAATGAATTGAGTGAAGTCCCTTTATAATTAGGCCTTTGTGTTCAATAGCCCGTATAAAGTAACTTTACAATTTATGAGGTTTAGACAAGTTTTGATAAGTTTGTTTTTTGTTTTGTTTCAATATTGAACAATACAATTCTTTCCTATTGACATCAATAATAATTCTACTTATGCTAAATTTACCACCGCTTTCAAGGTGCTAGTGGAGACGGGGTGCGAGGGATATGGCTACGACAATCTCACCTCCGGCAACCGACGGCCCACAGACGGCGTGCGTCTTAGTCGGCTCGAGTCCGACATAACCTCCTCCTCCGGTTCCGGCGGGGGAGGTATCCGTGGGGATTTTTCGCACGATAAAAAAAAAGGTGCTAGTGGAGAAGGCGCAAAGAAACAGCGCAAGCAACATCCAAATATCTTAACAAACTTTCACATTTATAATATTAGTAGGATAACATTAGATATAGACAAACATAGAAACACTTATGTATGCCAATGCAGATATGTTTATTCATACAAACATATTTGCAATGCGTGGAAATCGAACCTGAAATGAACCGTCTACGTAGCAGACGAACGCTCTACCACCGTGGTAGGCACGCCACAGAAGAGATAAATATAATTTCTCCCGTAATACCAGCTAGTATCTCTATCCACTTTGATTCCTCGAAATCTGTAGAAATGACGCTAATGCCATTGTGTAGTAATCCAATGGTTTGTTTACTTTTGTCTATAGTCACTAAGTGTCATCCCGGTATCTTAGTTAGACCTAGGCCACTGTACTTGGGAATTATATACAAATCTTGAGAATTATATAAAAATGCTGTTGAAAAAATAGGGTTCTTTTCTTTGAGCTAGAATAGTGTAATTTAGCAAGAAGCATATGGCACAAGTATAAGGAAATGTCCGAAAACAGTAAATATGAGTATGTAGCTACGCTAAGCAGCATTAAAAATAAATATCTGTAGATATGTGTTAGGTGGTGCAGACAAAACTAGTCTTTATAGAAAACTGTTTATTTTAATTATAGAAATAGTAAATTATAACTAGACTTATACTAGATTTAGTAACTAAGAGATATGGATACAGCGAATGTAGGAAATAGAATGTGTCGGGAGAGCCAGGATTTGGGTACTTAAAGGAATCGAATCAGAGTGGGGACGTGTTGGGGATGTTTACATTTGTGTTAGTGGGTCAAAGGTATGAGACAAAAAAAAGGTAGCCAGATAAAGTGTGCTAAAATATTGCCAATGCATAAAGTGGTAAGGTAAATCATGATAAAATAATATGCCTATGGATACAAGTGGTGAGATAAAGTAACTTAAGTTATAATAAAGTATGTTAAAATATTGCTTACAGAAATGGTAACAAGTTGTGAGAAAATCATGATAAAAGATAATAAGCTAAACTAAAGAAAAGTATGTTAAGTTATTATACAATGAATAATATAATTATGCTTATGGATATGTAACAATAATATAATTTAGTAGTATGTACATGTATGCTTATAGATATGTAACACCTCCCCCCTTAGAACAAAGATTGGGCCGTTGTTGCCCGATTTTTGAGAGCTGGTAGTTGGGCGGGCGATGTCTTCGTCCTCTTCGTCTTCACTGCCGCAGGGTCTATTCGTGTGACTATTCGACAACACCATGAGTATTTGAAGTTGACGTCGTTGCGATCGTTCGAATCAGTTGTTAATTATTTGAATGCATCCGTCGCTGTGATGTGTGGTTGGTGTTCTTTGGCAACATTTCATAAAAGGATTTTGTTGATCTTCGAAGCATGGGGTCGTCATCAGCATTGAGGTCTTGAGTTGACGTAGTAGACGATGAATTTTGCAGATTGAGTTGACGTTGTAGACGATGAATTTTGCAGATTGAGTTGACGTTGTAGACGATGAATTTTGCAGATTGAGTTGACGTTGTAGACGATGAATTTTGCAGATTGAGTTGACATTGTAAACAATGAATTTTGCAGATTGAGTTGACGTAGTAGACGATGAATTTGCAGACTGCGATGTTGGGTGCGAACGTCTTGCAGCTGTCCAGTGCGTTCGTCGCGATGTATTGCTGTCTGCTAGAAGTAGTGGCAAGATATGTTTGCTCCGGAAGGATGGTAGAGTCAGGATGAGGTATTGGGATGGAATATAAATAATATAAAGTAAAAATATCGTCTGTAATAGTGTAATAGTGTCTGACTAAAGGAAATTCTAGTACATAAATAAGCTTATTCATATAGATAGATTTATGAGGATGGATGCGCATACTAAGATGTGATGGATATTATCTACAGTTATTGGAGCAACGAGGCGTCTATTAGACCTAGCTGAACAGGTGGAGAGTAACGCCTGATTTAAACGAGTAGTGGAAATTGAAGTAGTTATTAATTTTTATGATGTTCTAGTGTATCTGATGTTCATCGTATGGGATTTTTAAAGTACATGTAGGCTTTGTATAGAATTATGTATAATATTAATTTAATGTAAGAGCAAATCATGAAACTGACAAGGGTTGTTTATGAAGGTTGTAAAGTAATTGTTTGAATAGTAATATTATTGATTCCGCGAATTGGGATAGGATGGGCCATAGATCTGGTCATCCTGAAAATGAATTAAAACTGGAGTTTGTTCTAAGAGAAACAGAGACTTATTTTATACTAACCTAGATGAGAATTTAAGAGGGAGAGTCATGTACCGGTCGTAGGCGATTGGCATGCACTAATTGGTTTTTCCCAGATCTATGAATAATATAGTTTTCATTGAATCCTATTCTAACTATGCTATAGGGACCTTCCCATTTACTGTCTAAGTTGTTGGGGTTAGGTACTTTCAGCATTACTTTCTCACCTACATTAAATTTGGCTACGTGTCTTATATTACTATCATAGCGTTCCTTAGCTTTCTCCTTCATCATGTCTAAGTTGCGGCGAGCTATGTCGCGTGAGACTTTTAGTTTTTCATTTAAGTCTCGTAGGTAATCGTGTGTAGTGTAATCGTTCTGTTCCTTAAGGGAATATAATGATCGAGGTTTATATCCGAAGAGTAACTCGTGAGGTGTAAATCCTGTGGATTGGTTCACAGAAGTATTATGGCACATTACGGCAAACGGTATGATTTGATCCCAATTGGAATTGTTTCGTTTGTGATACATCCTAATATGGTCACGTAGTGTTGCGTGAAAACGTTCTAAAGACCCGTTTGTTTGAGGATGATAGGCGGTACTAAGAGTATGATTAGAACCTAGAAGTTTCATTAGTTGCTTCATGATATTATTTACGAATTCTGTGCCTTGATCGGAGTGGAATCTTTTTGGTATGCCATAATGTTGGCAGTAGATGAGAAGATGTTTGGCTATCGTATTAGCCTGTTTGTCTGGAATAGGGTATGCTTGTACGAATCGAGTAAGATCATCTTGTGCAGTTAAGATATATTTGTTTGATTCAGTGGTAACTTCAGAGTATGAAACTAAATCAATTGTTACGCGTTCGAAAGGTTCTGTGGAAGAGGATGTGATAACCATTGGTGCTTTGTACGTTTTTCGCTGAATTTTGTTGCGTTGGCAGATTTGACACTTGTCTATGTATTCTTTAATTGTATCACTCATGCCTTTCCAGAAGTATTGATTTCTGATTTTACGAGTAGTTTCTACAATACCGCGATGACCTGCTAAGGGATCATCGTGATATGTTTTTAGAATTTGGGGAATTTCATCAGGATGCGGTGTTTTAACTTTGTTTTCACAAATTATTATTTTGCAGCTAAATGTGTCAGCTAAGTAGGCCGTGATGTGAAGTTGTTCGTTACCGTTCAGCTTGCAAGTGTTATCGTTTTTAAGGTCAGGAATGTATAGTGTTTCAAGAGTATTTTTTTGTAAACAACTCAAAAGGGTTTTAAAATAGCTTTCGGAATCCCAGGGATCGAAGTGAGTGGGTCTTGAATATCCAAATATGATCTTTTGGTTTTTTGTTGAGATTAATATATCGATGTCATAAAGTGCATGTTGCTTGTCGAGATATGGGTCTACTTGAGAACATTTCGCGATTGCTTCGTTGAAGAGGTCGTTCTTATCAGAGGGTTCGCACGAGATAGGGATGAAAACATTTTTATGACGGTCGTCTAAGAGGTAATCAGGTGAGATTTGTAAGTTTGGAGTGTCGAAGCTATATTGGGCATTTTCTGAGAAATGTTGATAATTATGTTGTAGATAGTTATCGGGCATGTCAGAACTTGAGTTAGTCATTTCGTTATCGCCTGTGAGATTGATAATATTTGTGTTACAGATTGGAGGTCGTGAGAGTGCATCAGCATTTGTGTTATTTTTACCAGCTTTATAGATGACTTCGTATTCAAACTCTTCGAGTTTTAAACGCCATCGAACTAAACGACTACCTGGATCTTTTATAGAGAATAACCATGTGAGGGGTTTGTGATCTGTAACTATTTTAAACTTTCGTCCGAATAAGTAAGGTCGAAAGTGTTTTACAGCCCAGACTATGGCGAGTAATTCGCGTTCTATAGTTGAATAATTTGATTCGGCTTTATTTAATGTTCTAGATGCGTAAGCGATGGGTAGATCTTTGCCTATTTCTCCTTGAGATAGAACAGCGCCTATAGCGTGTATTGAGGCGTCGGTTGTTAGAATGAATTCCCTAGTGAAATCGGGATATTGTAAAATAGGAGGATTAGTAAGAAGGTGTTTGCATTCATCAAACGCTTTTTGTTGTGATTGGCCCCATACGAAGGGAACATCCTTTTTAAGTAAACTAGTAAGAGGTTTAGTTATTCTACTGAAATTAGATATGAAGCGACGATAATAACCGGTTAAACCAAGGAATGATTTTATGTCTTTGCATGATTTAGGAATTGGAAATTCTTTTACAGCTTTTATTTTGTCGGGGTTTGGCTTGACGCCTTCGTTAGATATTATATGACCTAAGTAAGCTACTTCGCGCCTGAGGAATTCGCATTTGTCGGGTTGGACTTTAAGATTGTGTTGTCGGAGTCGTGAAAACACTTCATGAAGTTTCTGATCGTGTTCTTGAAGGCTTGAAGCAAAAATGACTATGTCATCTAGGTATACGAAACATCTTTCACCTTGAAGTCCACACAGAATAGAATCCATGGCACGTTGAAATGAAGCGGGCGCGCATTTTAATCCGTACGGAACCCTTTTATATTCGTAATGACCGTAAATAGTGCTGAAAGCAGTTTTAGGTATATCCTTAGGGTCAACCTCGAGTTGATGAAACCCAGATGCAAGATCCAGTGTTGTAAAATATTGTGAATGACCTAATTTATCTAGAATATCGGTGATATTCGGAAGAGGATAGCTGTCACCTATAGTGATTTCATTTAGCTTACGATAGTCAACCACCAGACGCCATTTGCGTTGGCCCGAGGCGTCAAGTTTTTTTGGTACAACCCAGATTGGACTACTCCATGGGGAAGAGCTTGGTCTAATTATATCTTGATCTAGCATTTTTTGAACCTGAGTTTTGACTTCGTTTTCGTGAACTTGTGGGAGTCGATATGTCTTTGTATGAATAGGAGTATCGGTTGTAGTATTTATTTTATGTTTCGTATGACTACTAAACGTTAACGCGTCACCTTCAAGAAAAAATATATCGGAATATTCGGAAATGATTTTATCTAATGATGTTGATTCTTCGGAGTTCAAATGTTCTCGTCTTATTGAAGAAAGGACTTTGTTTTGCCTATCTGTTTCGGATGTACTATTGAAGTTATTTATCTGATGCTCGTTAATGATATCTATTTGTTCATTAGGATCGAAGGGGCTAAGACTAAGACTTGGAATATTGATGATTTTGTCTGAATTATTCGTGTTTATACAAGTGGTTAAAAAGTAATTATTTTCGACGCTTACTAATGCGTGGGGGACAACAATACCATTGGCTAATGATTGTTTTTCAATTAATGCTGTGCCAGAATCAATATTGTTTGCATGGCATCTGATTACTGTTTCAGAGCGACTGTTAAGTATTTGTTCGTCTAGATTTGAACTTTGTTTAGGACTTTCGTTAAGAAACTGTAGATTGTAGGTTTTGTTACGTAGTCTCATTGTTTTTGACTGAACATAAAGTTGACAATTAAATTTAGACATAAAGTCGTTACCTAATATGCCATCTGCTTTAATGTTTAGGTCGGCAACATGGAATTCGTACTTGGGTAAATCGTCTAAGGATAATTCGGTAGTACCTGAAGTGAGAGTGGACGATTGTGTGCTAGATATTCCTACAATGGACACGACTTTAGATTTGTTCAAAGGGGAAGATCCTATCTTATTTGTTTTGATAACGGAAATTCCTGCACCGGTATCGATTAACAGAGTCACGGGTTTTCCATCAATGTGGAAAATGCAGTGTAAAAGGTTTTCACATGGAACATCGTTCAAGGATGAGATTGTAAATGATTCTATGTCAGATTTCGATTCATTAGGTTTAGGCTTCGATTCAGAGTACTTAGTGTTTGATTTATTAGATTTTGAATTCGATTTATTAGGTTTAGACTTTGATTGAGAGTACTTAATGTTTGATTGAGTAGACTTAGAAATTGATTTATTATTTGATTTAGTAGACTTAGATTCTGATATAGTAGATTTAGTAGAGTTTGAATTATAAGATTTAGTAACATTTGATGAAGCAGAACCAAGGGTTTGGGGCTGGCTACCCTGTTCGTATGATTCGCTTACCATCGATTCGGTGGAGATAGAAAGAGTTTGTATGGATGCGTCTTTAAACTGTTTTTTGTGAACGATACTGTCTGTATAGGGTGATTTGTTCAAAGTTGAAGGTTGTCCAGGTCTTCGGTCAATGTTTGTGAAGGCGAGCAATGAATGGGGGCGATCTCCAACGGGCTGCTCATTTCGTTGGTCGCCCTGGAGTTTAAATTATGTACGCGTGTACCTGCTGGAGGTACTGGAAGAGCTAATCGAAAATTTCTATTATTATTATACGCCCGTTTTCGGCATTCCGTTATCGAATGACCTGGATTTTTGCAATAATTACATATTTTTAAATGATTACTAGCTACAATAGGAGGGGGTCGACTAGGTTGTGGATTAGATGGGGGAAATTTATTTACTGTTGGAAAATTACACCGTGATGGAGGGATTCTTATTGGACTGGAATTAGTATTGATGGGCCGTTGGGTTGTCAATCTAAACATGGATTGCCGCGCGTTGTTCATAGCGCGTATTTTATCCTCTTGTGAAGCGAATCGCCCAGCCTCGTTTAAGGTGGCGAATCCCTTCGTACGGAGCATAACTCCTATGTCAGAACTGAGCCCGTTTACGAAAACGTTCAACGCCGTTTCTTCGGTTGTTGCGATACGACCAGCTAAAGTTTTATCGGTGATGTCCGCATTTAATTTTTCTATGATTTGGCTTCTACATAAATCAACACGATGGAGATATTCAGTGATGCCTTCGTTTGGCTTTTGAAATAATGATTGTAATTCTAAGTTAAGATGTGAGATAGTTTTGCTGTTGGAAAACCTATCAATTAGAAATCCCCGTAGATTTTCCCAAGAAGAGTACTGTTTACAATGGACATCAGATGCACCAGAACCCGTTATGTTGTTCAATGCAAATATGAGTAGCACAGATTTTTGGTCCGCGGTGGCTAAGGTAAAGGCCGAATCACAGGATCGGACAAATCTATATATTTGACCATTGTTGTCCGTGTCGAAAGATGGTACAAGTTTTAAGAGAGTTGCAATGTCTAGAGTCATGTTAGAGTTAGAATAATAAGACTTTGCGAAAAACGAGGATAGATTAGAGTAAAGCTGTTGGGAGGTCTCGTTATTGATATCTTTTTGCATTTAGAAAAATGTAGAGAATAAAATAGGTGTAAAATAGAAATATGAACAGGATATCAGACAGGAAATCAGAGCAGACAAGTTATGCCACTTACCACACAAACAGCAAATACTGGACTCGCGTTCTAGTTCGGCGAAGTTCTTCAAAAGCCTGCAGCTACCACGTCGTAATTCTTCGTTCTCTGGGCGATGCTTGTCCCGACGATGAGTTTCCGACGCGTTTCACTTCGTCTTATTAGCGTGTTTATAGCGAGATCCTACCGACTGCGCCAAATTTGTTAGGTGGTGCAGACAAAACTAGTCTTTATAGAAAACTGTTTATTTTAATTATAGAAATAGTAAATTATAACTAGACTTATACTAGATTTAGTAACTAAGAGATATGGATACAGCGAATGTAGGAAATAGAATGTGTCGGGAGAGCCAGGATTTGGGTACTTAAAGGAATCGAATCAGAGTGGGGACGTGTTGGGGATGTTTACATTTGTGTTAGTGGGTCAAAGGTATGAGACAAAAAAAAGGTAGCCAGATAAAGTGTGCTAAAATATTGCCAATGCATAAAGTGGTAAGGTAAATCATGATAAAATAATATGCCTATGGATACAAGTGGTGAGATAAAGTAACTTAAGTTATAATAAAGTATGTTAAAATATTGCTTACAGAAATGGTAACAAGTTGTGAGAAAATCATGATAAAAGATAATAAGCTAAACTAAAGAAAAGTATGTTAAGTTATTATACAATGAATAATATAATTATGCTTATGGATATGTAACAATAATATAATTTAGTAGTATGTACATGTATGCTTATAGATATGTAACATATGTCTGTCATATCTGTCAAGATATTTTTCTCAAGAACACGTGATGGTTTCAAGTTGAATTAGTATTGTCTTGAAGTTATGAAAAATGTTACTTCTAATTCAAAGCAATCCAAATAAATTTCCGTATATGTAGCACAAATTCGCCACCCACATTGCGTGAGCCCGACTCGAAGATTGGATTTTTACGATAAAACTTACCGCTTATGAGAACAATACAAAAAAGATATTTGCGACATTTGACCTTGAATTTCACACATAGGAACGATGGGGACTTTTATTTGTAATGGGATACCCAAGGCTTCCACCAAATTATAGCTCTGAGCGAATTTTGAAGAATGACTCCTCCAGGTGTTCCTAAGAAAAAAAAAACAAGTTGTTGTATCAAATGTTTTCTGTTTTGCATTCGATAAGCCTATGCCCGCTGCTGCTGCTGCCCGCGTAGAATAGGAATAATGATTATTTGTTTTAATATCCAAAAATTTACATTTAAGAAAAATATAATCAACTGCTAAAGTGAAATATTGTTTGAGAAATAATTTTAAAGATATTTGATTTTGAAATTCAATTTCTCAAGTCGCTCAAACTTGACAGTAGTGACGTCACCACAGATTATAAATAGACGTCACGGTACGAGTGCAAGAGCATATCATATTGTATACAAATATTTGACATCGATCCCGCGATCTTTGACCCGAACGCTCTACCGCTACGCCATAGTCATAATTACCATATTCCCATAATTCAAAGGAATGTTTACCTTTTTTTTTATCGAGCGGAAATTCCCCGCGGATACCTCCCCCGCCGGAGCCGGAGGAGGAGGTTAGGTATGTCGGACTCGAACCGACTAAAACGCACGCCGTCTGTGGGCCGTCAGTGGGCCGTCAGTTGCCGGAGGTGAGATTGTCGTAGCCATATGCCTCGCACCCCGGCCGAAGGAATATTTGCCTGTACCTACCTATGCAAATTTTCAACCCACTTTATCCAGCCGTTTTTGCTTGATAGAGTATGAAATAAATAAACTGATTTTCGCATTCATAATATTATGTAATAGTTTGGAAGTTAGAATACGAACGTTAACAAACGAGGTTATAAGATTAGAAGTTAGGTAATTAACTTATTGAATTAAAATGCCTTCAAAAGTAACTCGATATGAACATTGGCAGACAGTGTTGACGTAGGTAGGTTTCAGCTAGCCAGTTCATTCGCAAGGTTTCAGTGACAGTCGAGATCGATTAACTTTTCAGAAAAGTGGGGAAATCCAGTTTCGGGCCGGACAGATCTGACAATCCATTTTAATCCACTAATGAGGTATACTTACATACAAAATAATTATTTACCTTGTTTATTTTTTGTAAAACTCAGCCCCGTAGGCAATGGGAAAGTTGTTACAAATTTTATCTAATTAATTCTGTGTGTACAAGACAACCTGTTTAGACCAAAAATTGTATCATAATTCGCGTAAGATGGGAACGAATTTTGAATTTGGAGTGAAACTAGTCCCCTAGAGCGAGGGACCTGGAGGATTTAGTGGGGCCCCAGAAACTGCTACTATTAATAATATATATTCATACACTTACATTCATGCATATTATATTATATTCATTATTTTAACTTAGTAAATGAAATGTTGAGAAACCTGTATTCTTTATACCACTTAGGTGGCAGATAAGCACACGGTCCACTTGATGGAAAGTGGTTACCGTGGCCTATGGACGTATGCAATACCAGGGGCATTACACTCGTGCTGCCGACTCTGAAGAAACCTTTAGATGCCCTTCTTAAAGAATCTCTAGTAATAATTAGGAGAAGAGATGAGAGCAAAGTAATTAGAAAATTTCCAAATGAATGGAGAAGGAAGGCCTAAGGAAAGATGGATGAATTGCATAACAGAGTACATGTCAAGAAAAGGAATGGCTGAGGAGATGACATCTTACAGAAACTGTATAAAAGAATGTTGCACCGATACCAAATAACCTTTTCAAACAATGATCCCAATTAACTCATCATCTACCAGCCTTTGTCCTAAATATTTGGGTCATGTCATTCTCTTCCATACATTCCTGTCAGATGTCATATCCTCAGCCACTCCTTCTTTGTCATATCCTCTTTCATGCACTCCATGCATTTTTTTTTGGGTCTACCTTTGCTCCTAAAACCAAACCTTTTTTATAACATTACTTTCATCTTGTCTCATAATATGCCCATACCACGATAGTCACTCGTTCCTCAATTTTTCATTTGCTGGTGCATCTTTCAAAGTTCTTAACTATTCAAAGTTCTAACTACTTTACTTTCTATTTACAGAATGCATGGCAATTAATAAATACGTATGAAATGATCAAGTGCCATTTCCATTTCCATAACCAATGTTGGCGCAGAAACATTAATGTTTCCGTGAAAGTGGAATCCGCAGAAGTAACACGAGAACCCATTTTCCAGTCATTATACTATTGACCTTAACACAAAGAGCCATTATACAATGACAATGAAATGCAACTCGGCAGTTTGAGCCGATGGGAACTGGACTGTATTTGTATAATGTTAAAGATTAAAATGTAAATGATTGTATAATAAGGAAATTTGAAAAGGAAAATGCAGCTCATCACCCGGAAAATTAACCGTTGCGGCTGAAAAGGTTTTGCATCAGAGGGTAATGGATTATATGATTTTGTATGCTGTAACACCTCTGGATACTTTTTTGCCAGACTCCACGATTACGTAAGTTTATTAGAAACCGATTTCAGGTTTCCTATACTGAAAAGAAAACAATGTTTTCTTACATCTGGTAAGTAAAGTTAAATTCATTTAATAGATTTATTTTGTAGATAAACCTATGTCTTTGAAGATCAATTACAAAAAAATTATTGGACTGTTTAGGTTTGCATTTCATAATTACGGCCGAATTTTATAACAAGTAAATCTTTAATGCGTCCAAATATAATGTCAACCCATGCTATCAATATCTACTTTCAGTGCTTTTTTGGAGCACATCCATGTGGCTTTCATAAAACCCATTGTACTCGTAGCAAAGAAAAAAAATCTAGTTTGTAAACCGCACTATGGTGCTTAATAAGATGCTGTAGATATATGTAACGATATTATTGAAGGCATAATATGGCTTTCAACCGCCGAAGACTCAAGTCAACTGAAGAAAACAGGAGTGTTTTAAAGCAAACACAGTAGTGTGCAATGCTAAAGTCTAACCATGCATGTACTTACTTTGTTTGTTCTGAAATATTCTCACAACCACCAGCTCAAGCCTCACCCGAAATGTTGCAGTATTAAGAAGCCTGTATGTAGCCTTAGGGTAATGTATAAACAACAGGAATGTTATGTACAGTATACGTTTAATTCTATATGTAACGTTTTTGTTGTCTTAAATTGCTCTCCGCACATCTCAACAAGAATGAAGAAATCTGTATATTGAATTTCGAACTCGAAGTGCTGATAGAACCGAGACTATTGTGAGATGTCTGGGATTGACAGATACCTAAGAGACACACAAAAGAGATGCCAGATGAAGGTCGCAACAGAAGAGATTAATCGAAAGCTTGAAGAAAAGGTTGATACTGTTGATACCTACTCGTAGCAATCTATCCTATCATTTTCTTGCCTGGACGCGACATGAAGCTGAAGACCTAAAAAAGTTAACAGACATATTTTAATATTATTTTCTGTAGAATGATGTGTTCAACATATTATAAGCATCTGAAAGTTCTGAACTACTTATTAATTCCATGTACATTAATTTTTCAAATGGAAATAAATGTTTTTGACTAGATTTAAAGGCAAATGAAGTAAAGGATAGAACAGTCGGCAAAGCAGATAAGTTTACAACTATACCTTTTAAACCTTCGTATAAATAGGTATACTTATTTCCGTTTTTTATGGCATTTAAGTTGCAGACAAGCAGGTCCACCTGATAGAAAGTGGTACCTAGGGAGTCACACTCGTGCTGCCGACCCTGTAAGAACGGAGAGATTTTGTGCCGTCAGCGCAGAAGATAACAGGACAAGCCTTTGGTCTTCCCATTGACAGCACAAAACCTCTTCAGTGAACTTTGGCTACCCTACTCACCGCCGGAAACACATCACACGAGATTATTATACCCACGGTTAATCTGTAGAGTGGAGGTAGGTACTCCCCCAGTCGAACTGCTCGATTGGAACGGAAATACCGTCGTGTCCTACCTTCTCCAGAAAGACCTCCTCTGTTGCCAATTATATACCTAATTATGTTGTGATAATAAGTATATAATCCATATTTTCTAGATACAGTATTTTTATTAACAGTTTATTGATCATCTGCTGACTTCAGAGCTATTTAAAAGATGGTGAGACATCTTATGCAACCTCCATCCAATATTTTTACCAGTACGTCGATTCGAAAGTCACTGCTGGAGAACGTTCCTGTGCCAGTGCTTGTAAGTGATTATAAAATTATAGTACCTAATATATTTCTATGAAGATGCAATAAAGCTTATCTATGTCTGTATGTCTATTATTAGCATTCTAGAGACTATATTCAAAGTTACTTAAGCTACTTATGCTTATTTGAGTTTAGATAGCGCTGTAGTATGTCCTATAATATTATTGTAAACTAGTGACCCGGATCCCGACTTCTCCGGGGAATAAATTCTTAAAATAATCTACACCTTATTGGGAGCGTCATTTGAAAAATTACGGATTGTACTCGTAATATGGTTAAAATTTCAACTCAACTGATGCATAACCAAAAGATTGTTCCTATGATAATGTTATTTTTCTCTTTCTTTCAGTGTATGAATGATGCTGGTTACCCTACGTGGATCGTGTATATTTAAATGGAAACTTTCGCTGCAGGATCCCATTACATGGTATGCATGCCATCACCACGAGGACTACTTATTGACAACGAATGAACGCCGAGTGACGAGGTGTATTAGTAGGGTGCTGATTTAAGCGATAAATCTTTATAAGTGATGAACTGTACTGGGTGTGATAAGCTCGTTGGGGCCCAAAACAATCTCAAAACTGTAAGCTGGTATACCTGCTGACTGACAGAAGAGGCTCTGATGCTGGCTTTCTCTTCGGGGTTTGGGGAGACAGACGGGAGTCGCTCCCATGAAAGTATAATAGGCTGTGATGATAGTAATGATAACCCTGTGATGATGACCAATGATGAAATCGTTTATAGAATACCTACTTAATACTTATTTTTATGTTAAGGAGTGAGTAGGAAAATATTTGAAAATACTATTTAAAAATATAAACAATACCTAACTTTTCTTTGGTAGGTTTTTATAGTTTATTCCTAACCTGACCCAAAATCCTAACCTGGTACCAGGTTAGAAAATGCATATTTTGCGTTTCCAAAACCGAGTTACGATGTATTCCTATCCATACGCCGACCACGAAAAATATTCGAAAATGTAACGTGAAGGTATCGAGAAAACGGTGCATTGCGATTGGCCTATTGTGAAAATGGTTGTGTGAAGCCTGTCAATCGCAATGCTCCGATTTCTCGATAAGTTTACGTTACGAATTCGAATATTTTTCGTGCTCGGCGTATGGTTAGGAATACATCGTTTTTATTCGTAGTATGTATAATCTTTCATGAACAAAAATATTAGTATGTACTAAGATTATTTAACCACCTGTTAAAATTAACTGTCAACATTTATTCACACAAAAAGGAGGCCACACATCAAAGCAGCATTTGCTGATCACAGTGATCACCCAGCAATGCTGATTTGGTGCCCTACATTTACGCAGCAGAGGCTTCTTTTTCTCGGCAACTGCTGCATATATGCTACTTTGGTGTGTGGCCCTCTTTATAAGAACAAGTTTGAATATGAATAGTACAGAATATGACTGTATAATATACGAGTATACCGTAACTTAATAATAATAAATAAATGAGTAAGAAATTACTAGATACTCTGTGGTTTTTATTGACTTCTTTATTGCTTCCGATGTAGTGGCAGTTGTAATTATTTCAATTTGGAATCAGTGCATCGCTCGTTCTCTGTATCGGCTTTCGTGTGATTTTTCTGTATGTCGTTCAGATTTTTTTTTTTCTCACTTGTTCCTAAAAGGTCATCAAATATGTTTGTATCAATAAACTATAATATGATTGCCATATAACAAATTGGTATATGCCGAGCATCACCTATTTTCTGTATTTTTTTAAAATTTAGAATCCTTAATATTATACAAAATATCTGCATTATTTAAGAAACTTCCTAAAATAATAATAATTTTCATAATATCAACTGGCTATCCGTTTAAATCCGTTAGCCCTCTAAATATTCTTTTCCATATCGGACAAATTATTTCAAGGCTCAGGATTTTGAATGAATTACCTGCTAATGAGTTCTCAATAAATTGTATTTCAATCCATGCATTATTATTATTTGTTAACAGTCTTTAGTATTAATATCTAAGCTAAGTATTACCACTTTTATCCAAGACTATATATAACCTGGTTGCTTTTATAAAGGGGACGTACCGTTCTCTTTTTGATACGCCAAATTACAGACTTAGAAGAGCGTTTGTCCGTTTCGATGAATCCATTTGTTGGCCACTGTATAAAACAATAAATTACTGATTTGACCATATCGGGCAGACGACTTCTGCGGCGTAGCGGTGGAGCGTACTACTGCTAAGTCAGAGGTCACGACTTTGATCCTTACTCAGTGCAAATATTTGCATGCAAAGTGTAACTATTGAGTTCGCTACCGCTACGCCGGAGAGGCTCTTAGGATCTAAATAACGCTGATATAGAGGCTGGCCAACGATTTGCCATTTGTCTAGGGAACTTTGCTCTTGAACTTTGTTCTTTATTTTTGATTCGGCTCTTAAACGACGAACAAGGAAGATACTTAAACGATTCAGTGTAGAGGTGGTAGAAGTACTTACTCCATATAGAAGTGTACAAGTCTGATAAAGGATTAGCGATCGTTTTGATTCAAAGAACATGACCACTTTCACTAATAGCAACACTTCTCACATCAAATATTCTAAAGTTGAAGATTAACATCATCTGTACTTCTTCTTTAATAATGATAATTATATTATGTTAAAATACTTAGAGACCCCATTTGGAGCCCAGCAGTACAGGACAGCCGGCGTGCAACGTGGCGACCTCAAATTCACCTTCAGCATTCAAGTTAGGCCAGTAAACTGCTGCGCCTTTGACTGGCTGCACACTTAAACCAAGTTCAGGGAAAACTGTAGCACCTCCTTGGGTCACGTCCGAAAGCTACAATACCAATAAGATTAGTCAAAATTTATTTCACTTAATGGGCGGCTATCGTTTAAAAATGGCAAGTTTAAAGAAAAATATTTTTTTACGTGCGAATTTAGGATAATTTTAGAATTGGGATAAACAATGTGACTTGTATCTAGAAATAAAATATTGATTTAATGAATTCAAAGAATCAACAAAGTAATTACTGACATAAAACATTACAGTTGCAATTCTGTCACCGCCAGTCTTTGCGTATCTGATATCCTGTGAAAAAATGATAGTTAATAAGTATGTAAGTTTTTTTAGTATTGTATAATATGCATAGTAAATCCCCTGTGTAGTGTATTTATGAAAATTAAATCAAACTCATTCGTAATACATACCTTATGAACTGAAGATTCAATCTGAAAAAAGAAAGAAATTTTAGAATATATTCATAATAATATATAGGTACATATCACAAGGAAAAATGTTCATCTTCTACTCATCATTTTGAAATAACGTAAAAGCTAATTCCTTCAGCTTAAAATTATCGTCCCCTCCTTACATTCAGTGTTGTTAATTAAAGTAAATTCATTCAATTATTTTTCACTTTTCACTGCCTTTTTGGTTTTTGAAACCGAAAGAAATACGGAAGCCTTAGGGTTTGTATTTACAAGTGGACACCCCGTGCCTGAGTTATTAAATTAAATTTATGCTTTGTCCTTCACGATTTTGTCTTAACTAACTTAAAGAAATTTTTCAGAGGCGTAGGAAAGAGGCATACTGAGGCAAAAGGCACTTAAGGCACCTTGAATGAAACTGTATAAGGTAACAAAGTAAAGGCAAGGTCCACTTCATGCGCAGACGAAAGTTGCGACTTAGAATCCCATAGTTTGTGTTTAGGCGTAGCGAATATAGTAAAAATTGGGCTGTTCCACTTATCCCTGCCAACGAATCCCCCCTGGTAGGTAAGTCAGGCAAGCAGAGTTGACTGTTCAACTTTGACTAATGTAACAAATTCAACACTTGGTCATCATCATTCGAACGCTAATGCTGGTTGCATCCAAAGTTTGTATTTTGAAACACGAGGTCCGCTCTTCCATTCTCCACCTATTCATAAATATTGATTTATCTTGGCTTTTACAGAAGTAACTGCCGTCTGACCAACCAAGAACCGTCTATCTGCAGATATACTGGCTTGTAGCAATATTATTTTGATCTTACTCTTTTGACCTTCGTGTCTTGTCGATATTTTGCCGAATTTTCATTAATCTAGTGCAATTAATGCTAACTAATTTACAACTTACTGGTGGGAAATCACAGTGTGGTTCAAAATATCCTCCAATTCCGTAATTAACCACTTGCAGTGGTTCAGCTGAAGCCATGTTTAAGTTGGTCATGTGCATCACTCGGCGTGAGATGCGTGCAATAGTGTCAGATTCTTTATCAAGGATCCAGGCGAATTTACTGATACGTTGATCAACTAATTGCGCATTACCGGTCTCAGGATCATGGACTTTAGCTCTCTTTAACTGTGTCAAAAAGAAAAAATTGAATATTGACTGAATGAAAGAATAAATAAACCTGCGTTGTTATGTATCGCCAAATAGCTTTGTAATGTAACACCACGTTAGGTACCTCCCATTCAGAAAAATTGGGAGCAGGCTTCGGAATCGATTTTTTTAACTTGTAGTTAGTATTAGGTATGTATTTTACACCCCATATCTGCAGGTTTGGGGTTAAAAGTGCAAGCTAGTTGATCGGTGGAGAAGTAGTGCTACTAATTGCATTTACCTTAGGTCGGGCAGTTTGTTTGATAAGCTCCATTTCACTCTCACTAACTACTTCATAGAACATAATTACGTCAGGGTTGCGGTACAAGACTTCCATCTTAATGGGCGCTATTTTTAAAAACGCATGCTTTGCAGTTAGGTAATGACAGTAGAATCTGTAAAAATCAAATCGTTGTGCACTTTTGAATAATATTGAGAAGTACAAATGCGACAGTAATTTAACTTTTTAAAATATTGGTTTGACTAACAAAACAAAACTATAACCTCATCCTGGAGGATCGATTGAGTTAAGCTCTCATCCATTCACAAGAAATCTTGGAGCGACCGCTGAAGACATTTAGTTATAATATACTGTGGTACGGAAGAGGAGCTAATATTGTTCTGGATAGATAAACATTCTCAAATTATATACCTGTTAGATATTTTTAAGGGTAAGACCAGCTCACCGCGACAAAGTGCTTCATATGAATCTGTTTCCTTTTCGGCGTACGCAACCTTTATTGGCTTCTTATCTAAATCCTTATTTCCATTTACCTGTATAAATATAATATTGGGTATTTACTTAACAATAGGGTCTATTATTATATCCGTATTAATTTAATGTAAGTAATTATTCTTGAGGCTATTACTATTTTTGGTGAACAAATACTAAATATTAACAACTTGCCACTTTTATTTGTGCTTCTTCCTCAACTATACGTTTTTGGTAATATGCCATCTTTTTCTTAGCTTTAGAATTTGTGGGATCAATTTCTATCACCTTTTCAGTCCACTGTAGTGCACTTTTCTTGTCGCCTGTGAATGTACAAGCCTAGGAATTTCTAGTTAACCATATTGGAATAAACTGTCTCCGTTAATACTGAATTACCAAACGAATGTAAGTTTAATTTATTATTATAATTAGTCAATTATTGGTATGGAGAGTTTTTCTGATAAGATGTGTTAGAGCCGTATCAAACACAAGTAAGCCTGAATAAAGAAGTTTGAACATTACCTAGAATGTTATACGCTTGGCTTATGTATGTGAATATATTGATCTTAGTGAACGAATAGGAATTGTTTTCTTCATTGTACTTGCGCAAAGCTTCAATCATCCACGACAGAGATCGCACGATGTGAGTCTTGTCTTTTAACAATACCTGGCCTAGCACATAGCAATCGTTAGCAATTAGCGGAGGTCTAAAAATTAAAAAAAAAATTATAATTATTATAATCAATCAATCAATGCTGGACATAGGTTTCTCCTTATGTGTGCCACTTCTGCCGATACTCCGCCTTCAGCATTCAGTCTGTCCTAGCCACCTTTTTCAGTTCGTCTATCTGCCAATTAATTAGAATTACGAACATAATACAATTTGATATCTTTTTAATAAATACAGGTAAAAAAAATTCCGGGTATCGGACCGATGAGGACTTTTTTTAACAATCCTACCAACTTTGAGTTGAGTGCGAATTGTTCTACCCTCCCCCCCCCTAGGCTAGAATTTGGTTCAATTTTACCAGCGTAAATTGCCTATAACTTATGTGATATATTTTTTGACATACCTATAAGCAGCGTTATTTAGATTTCCGTTTGATAGATCCTTTATAGTCAAATTGTACGTTTTTTGCAACCTACCGAGGGCTATTGCAGCGCCTTCTATATCTGGCAGTACAGGATATTTGAGGTCTTCGTGGTTCTTCGTTATATTTTCTAAGGATAGTGAAAATATTTTTTAATAAACAGAACGCTCCTCGCCTCGGAGAGCAAGCAAGCCAGCCCCGTCGTCCCTGGTTGTCATACGAACATTTATGGCAGTCGTTAGCGGTAGTGTAGGAGCCCTAAAAACTCCGACTAATCGACTAACAGAACATCGATATCGCCAATTGGTTGCGAGATGGCAGTCGCTTCACGGTTCAGCCGCATCGAAGTTCAGCTGCATCACAATTAGACGGGAAAGGCGCCACAACTGAGTTGGAAATAGGCTCAGAGAATGATGATGATAATACGCTTTTGTTATTAGCTCTCCTGTATGTGATTTTAAGAAAACAGGTCGAAATATATTCAGTGGAATATTAGAGAGTCTGCCTAAAGTTTATAAAGGAACCTGTTTTACCAGTTACCTGTTTCCGTTTTCATTATTCTTTTCAAACTATCTAAGTCAGAAGTTAATTGTTTTATAAGTGTGAAAGCTTTGATGGGATTCTCCAAGTAGTTAAGAATATTTTGCATCGCAATTTCATGTTCTGTTTTATACCGATCAGCATGCCTGAAAATATGATAAAGATATCTAAGTAACTGTGTTATGATAAAATCTGGAATAGATAATACCTATACTTATATAAAAACGTCGATTATAGCATATTTCATAATGCATAGGTAGCTAGGTACCTACTATTAGAAAAGCTTCATCCAAAATTTATAATTTTAAACTCTCCTAAGTTTTTTCTTCTTAGTAGTGAAATGAAAGAAAATACGTTCATTGAGTCCCTTTGCATACTTAATTCTGAGTTCATGCTTACCTGCTCAGGATATAAAGTCTTCGCTCTCGTCTGTTAATATAGTTATCAAGGTCATCTATTGTCCTTTTTAGAGTATGAGGTAACGTTTCAAGATCTACTAAAGAAGTAAACATTTCTGTGTTCGACGTTACAATTAGACTGCATAGTAGTGCGATTCCTAAATCATGTAGCATATTGGCACTAGGATATAAAAATAGCCCAAAGTAAAATCATAAAAAGATCATAGATATTTTTGAGGGCACATTTAGAATTCAATAACAATGTACTTATTATTGAATTCTTAATATAGAGTTAGAATACGATGTAATATTGTTAATTAATAAAATATACTGAATAATTGAGATATAGGCTTTTTCACACTCCTTTCATAATAGGTATCTAATGTAAGTACTTAGTAAAACTGGTAGGTATGTTTTGAGGACGAATGTAATGGAACATCACTATTTCGTTTTACTGTTTGTTTATTTCAATTTCATGAAGTATTAATCATATGCAGTTCTTTTATGTATCGCATTTAATTGAGCAATAAATTGGTAGTAGGTAGTGAAGGTTTATCTACATAATCGATAAAACTGAGAACCAATATTTCTATACGGCAGACACAGTACAATAGCCATTTGGTTTATCGATTCTTTTTTCTGATACTTAATAAGTAGATATTTGATTTTACCAAAGCTATCATTATAATATTAAAAAAAACTCAAATGATTTTAACTACTCTATAAGATTACAAATAGATAATGCGATGTGTGATTGAGAGATTGCTTATAGAATCAGAAAAATTCGGCTTTAATCAAGCTTCTATTGCAGAAGGGTCAAATCAAAAGCCGTGCAATGTATCGCAGAATGGATTTAATACTAGACGTACTGTACTGCTAACAATGGCATGTAATATTTCAATAGATTACAATTGAGTACCAGAAAAATATAAAATCAGAACCAGAACATAAATAATATCTATTACCCAAGAACTCGAAGAGTTGAGAAGTCATCTCGATGTATCAGCTGTTCGGAATCGTGTGGTTATTTAACACACACATTTTACCAATCATGTTTGTGAGGATAAAATAACAGACAAAATGAACAGATAACTTGTATTTTATTAACTGACTTCTAAACAAGAAGGAGGTTCTCGACTTATTATAGTTTGTAGTAACCAGATTCATTATATTAATCTTCAATTTGGCATCTTTTGTTTCTCTTCAAGAACATAATCTTCTTCACTAGGTTTTTTAAAAAAGGTCACATTTAAATATTATGTTAGTATTTGTCTTTAAAAACCAAGCCTACTTCACCTGCAATGGTATACACCTGCTGATTAACGGACGGCCAGAGCGCAAGTTTTTCGCTTGCACTTGGGGGTCAGACCGCAGTCATCCATAAAATCCCAAACAAACCAAATCATGAAAAAGTGGAATAGGAGCGTGAACCCTAAGATACAAGATGCAGGTTTTCAATGCAACCAGCCTTGGCATTCCGTTGAAGAAGGAAAGTAAAGCTGTTGGACACAGCAGACTTTCTATTATACCGGTGCTGCCCCAACAGCGTAGTAGGTACCTACACTCTAAAATAATGTAAATATACACATTTATACACAGCAAAATTTGCACTGAGTGAGAATCGGACCTGTGCCCCTGACTTAGTAATCTGCCGCTACGTCACAAAAATCGACAAAATATGGACAACCTATGGGACGTGAGAATCCAATTCTAATAGTCAGAGAGTTTAGTAAATAATAAAGGTGATTTTTATTGCTACCTGAATGTCTCTGATACAGATTTAGGTATTTTGAAATTATTAGCGTCAGTCTCCTTTTGGTGTACTAGATTACAGGGTTTGATTAACTCTTGACCGCACTGAGGAATCCATTTGTTGCACACTAAAAAAATATTTTGATCCTTAAAAAATAGAGGCAATGTAACTTACTTAAAAAAATTGTGACACTCCAGGAATGCCGACAGAAGTGAAATCAGTCTGTATTTACTTCACAAAAAAATGCTCAACGCGTCACAATTTGTCGAATGGGTACTACTACAGACTACTGAATAGAATTAAAAAAATAAAGAATTTATTTATGCAGGACACGTCAAATAGCCTTCACCTCGCCTGATGGTACGCTGAAGGCAAAGTCTCAGGAAATAGGGTCACCATTACAGACATGTACCATGTTACAAAGGTGGCACTCAGCTTGTGGCCTCATCAGATGATTTTTTACTCTCCGCTTAAGGGACCCGGGACTGTAGGAAGAAATGAGCTGGTAAGGAATGATCTTGATTGATTTATCTAATATATAAAAATCTGGTGTGACGGTGTTTATGGTGGAATTCCTCCGAAGCGACTCCACCTTCCTAAGCACCTTTATTGTAGAATTTATAGGTTTATAAACAATTAGCAGGTAGTTATTTAGTGACGTACCCCACTTCGAGCCCAGCAGTACTGGGCAGCTTGCATGTGTCATAGCAAGATTACGCTCTCCCGAGGCATGCATATTTAGCCAGAAAACGGCTGCACCCTTTACTGGGTACACGCTAAGATGAAGTTTAGTGAACACTGTAGCGCCTCCAAGCGGTACTTCTGATAACTATAAATGAAGAACAAGTATCTGCAGGCACATGCTATAAGAACGTTTCGAACGATCGAGCGAACTCGACAGCTAAATCCGCGGTGGGATGTCATTTCCGCATGCTGTAAAGTCACTTTGTCGAGCACATAAACATAACATAAATATAAACGTGACTTTACAGCATGCCAAAAAGTCCGTTCGATCATTCGAAATGTTCAGCTGGCACCACATGTGCCAGCTGTTAGGGCGTGATATTTTATCATTAGCAAAGTTTGAATACATTTCGTTCTTTTTCAAGACAATCTTACTTGCAAGCCGGTACACTAGCTGATTGACAGACGAGGGTGTGGCACAGCCCTTATTCTTGGGGTTATGGAGTCAATGGTAGTCGTTTTTAAAAGCTAATCAAAGCAAATCATGAAAAGGAGGAGTAGGAGAGCGGATTCCAAGCTTTGCAAAATGCAGATTTACAATGCAACTGGGTTTAGCGCTCAGATAAAGACGACACAAGATGCATTTCTTCCGAAAAACTCACATAAAACATTACAGTAGCAAAATTATTCGCATCATTTTTAGTGCACCCTGGAGGGATATCCTGTAAAAGAAAAAAATAATAATTTACGAAATTTCAAATATTTTCAGCCTCCTCGTTGCCCTTGGTTTGGTTAGTCTAGCCTAAACAGAAATTTAGTAGTTACAGCATTGAGACTACGTTCTGGTCACATTCCATCAAGAAAATTTGGACACATGATGAGAGTAGTTGATACGCCTAACTGTTTAACATGTGGCACAATAGACGATATACAACATTTGCTCTTGGAATGTGAACGGAATCGTAATGCTAGACAACAATTAGTTTTAGATTTTGATATAAGATTAGAGAATATAGGCTCATTCCACAGTATTTTATCTGCGCTTCATTCGGACGCTGCAAGGTGTGTTTATGAGATGTGTAGAAATACTTGTTAAATAATTGTATTAAGATTACTTTGTAGATATACAATGGGACTGGCATGTCATGCGATAAAAGTCCTGTAAATAAATAAAGAATAAAAAAAATAAAAAAAAAGAAATTTCAAATATTTTAGCCAACAAATTCGAGAGTCCAAATAATGCTTAAATTCTTTTGTAACCGTAACCGTAGATATTTAAGTGATATCTATAGTTTTATACAAATGTTAGTACGTATTGCCTGGATATCCATCATTACATCCTCCGCATGGAAATGGCGATTTAGGGTCTACCCACATTTATCGACGCGGAATCGGCTTAAGCCGAGTGCATATGCATATCACCACACTACTCGACTTATCGCCGATTAGCCGTACGGATGCGATCAGCTAATCGACAAACGGCTCGTTTCGCCGTCGGCCGGTGTCGCATCGCGTCGGCCGAGCCGAGCCGATGCGAAAGGTATTAGTAGCACCCTTATCCCGTCGGTATAAAGACTTTTTTGACCGGCGTTAGCCGATTCCGCGTGGATAAATGTGGGTAGACCCCTAAAAGCAGCAGCAAAACCATTTGCCGGAAGTGTTAGTCAATATAAATCTACGACAACATTCCGATATACTAATAATATATTAAACTCTAGTAGAAATGGAAAAGTTTAATTTATAAGTCCGGGTCTACGACCACATCCCGATGTTCTACGAATTTATTAACTCTAGAAGAAATGGAAAAGATTAATTTATTAGATAGGGTCTACGACCACATCCCGATATGCTACGGATATATTAAACTCTAGAAGAAATGGAAAAGTTTAAAGTATTAGACAGGGTCTACGACCACATCCCGATATGCTACGAATATATTAACTCTAGGAAAAACGGAAAAGTTTAATTTATTAGTACGGGTTTAACGACCATATATGCTACGAACACATTAAACTCTAGGAGAAATAGAAAAGTTCAATTTATTAATCAGGATCTACAACCACATCCCGATATGCTACGAATATATTAAAGTCTACGAGAAATGGAAAAAGTTGATTAAGGATCACAGTTGTTTTTTCAAAGAATGTAATTCTTTCAGAAAAGAACAAAATAAATTCAGTGCGAGTAGTATTATGATAGTTTAAAAGATCTTACCTCGTGTTGACGGGCAATTCTCTATTAATAAATAAATTATACAGAGATTATTTATATTAAAATAGGTATATATTCCGGTAAGCGATATCTTGTACATGTAGATACATAATTAATTAATACTTACCGAAGGTGTATCAAAGTGAGGTTCATAATGTCCTCCAATCCCATAGTTAACCACTTGTAGTCGGTCAGTCAGTGCCAAATTCAAACCAGTCATGTCAGCTACTCGGCGAGAGATACGGGCGACAATGTCAAATTCCATGTCTTCCAACCAGGCTGACTTACTGACACGATATCGTACGACATCTGTTTCGGGTTTCCCGTTGGAGACTGAGGTGCCCTTAAACTGTTGAGAAACATGAGATTGATTGGTTGATTGATTGATTGAATTAGAGCTAAGTCAGAGCTAGAGTCAGCAGAAATCCTGCTCAATAGGAACGGACCGAATGTAGAAGCACTTCCACCATAAGGTTTCGTATGAATATATATAGCAACGCTGCGTTAAGCGGGTCAACTGTCATTAATTAGTTCGTGACGTCGCCATCGGGTCCCGATCAACGCAGCGGACGGCTTTATTACCCAACTTCGCACCTAAATGTAATCACATTTCGTTTTACTTACTTTAAGAGTAGCAATTTGTGTAAGGGTATCAATTTCATTATCACTTATTATATCGTGGAACAATATTATATCAGGATTTATGTACTTCGTTTCCATTTTCATAGGTGCAATTTTTAGAAAGGCATGATTTTCAAACATGTAACGGCATGTTAATCTGGAACAGAATCTGAATTAGTTATCGGCAGGGAGGAGGGGTTGCTATCTCCTCGAAGTAGGGCAATCTTCAAAATCCTGTCAAATCAAATATATTGATAGTATTGAAGTGCAAACGCAATTCACCGAATCACGATGGTGATATTTATTGACTGTCCAATCCCTACCATAATATTATATTCATTAATCATGTTGCAGTACTTCATAATAATGTCTAAATTTACGCGGTGTTGGAGATTGAAATAAAACTATATAAGACGGATATTTTATTGTTATTTTATTTAAATCACATACCTGGAAGATATTTCTCTAGGCACAATCAACTCGCCGCGGCACTGCGCCTCATACGTATTTTTGGCCTCCGTGTAAGTATCCATAATTTCAGGCTCACTCATAGAATTCTATATAGACATACATTATAATCATATTAAAAAAGGGGCCTTAATGTCCGAAATCTTTTACCAAATTAGTACAATAGCTTACTTTGACTTGTTCGTTGTCATAATACACTTTGACATCGGCGATTCTTTCAGAGTACAATGGCAAATTGTGCTTAGCTCGTGAGTTTGTCGGATCTATATCTAGCAACGTGTATGTCCATTTTAATGCATTTTGCATATCTCCTGCAAATATGATTCAATGTTATTATTCCGTTAACAGGAAATTAACACTACGTAAAGACGTATTTAAATGACAAATGATGCTAGGCGATGCCTATAGTCGTAAATTAAATATTCTGACTTTCTGTTCGTCTAAAAGTTTATCTTGTATAGAAATCAACTGTAATATGACAATCACTCTCAGTTTATTGTAACGTTGCTTTCGAAATGGTAAATTAAGTGGAGTAAGTAATGTGTATTTAAGTTAAACAGTGGAGAAAAGGGGCATCAATACAATACTACAAAATTTTATAAGGCCAACGTTACTACGTTGGCCTTATAAAATTTCAATTTAAACCCCAACGTCACCCCTTTCAATTTAAACTTACAATCTGTTTCCTGTTCAAACGAACAAAGAGAAAACAAGTGAGTACATAACAGAAGTAGACAGTAGATAAGTCTTTACCTAACGAATAATATGCGAAAATAATATACTCCAGTATATCGACTGCGCTGAAGTTATGAAAATACTTTTCATTGGTGTATTTGCGAAAAGCTTCAATCATCCATGCGCATACGTTCTCATAATCTGCCTCTTTATAGAATGCTCGCCCTAGTTCATAGCAGTCGCCTGCTGTCATTGGTGAACTGAAGGTCAAATAATAAGACAGAATTATTATAAATACAGAAAAGCTTGCCAGCCACCATAGCTTAGCACAGGATCTCTCGAATTGAGCTAATGAAAGACTCGTTTTGGTCGCGAGGCAAAAATAAAAAATCTCTCTTTATTAACTCCTTCACACTATCCATACCTATATTTTGAACTGTAAAAACTTTAATATTCATTTGTATCGAACAATTAAGTGTAATTTTGACAATAAAAAAACTATTATGCAGCTATTATCAACTTGCAGATAAATGGTAACATTTGTTTTCAAAAGGAGTTATTAATTGTTTTTAAACTTATTTGCTGTACAAGTAGTTTTCAAACATTACCTGTAAACTCCGCCAGTCAGTTTTCCTTTAGCTAACTCCTCTACGTTTAATTCGTACGTTTCCTGTAACCTACTGATTGCTTGTGCGGCACCTATGAGATCCTCCTGAGTCGGGTACACATGATTTTTATCTATAATCGTAAAATTCATTATGTGTTCTCCAAAAGAGAATAAAATAAGGCTAACTTTATATTTATTCATCTCTGAAATTATGGCTCTATACGAACCGACATAATTATCTTGATTGCCTTCTTTCACTGTAATATTATCTTCAATATAATCAAGATCAACAGATAATCTTTTCATAAGGATGAAAGCGCTAATGGGGTTGTCCAAATACGTGGGAGTTTCTTTCATAGCCTTTTTATGTTGTATTTGGAATTTATTCAGACATCTGGAAATGAATAAGATCTTGTCACAATAGGAACTATCGTAATAAATGTATAAAGGAACTGAATTAAACCTTACTCTTTCATGAAAGCGAGTCTTTTCTCTTGCTTATGAAAATATAAATCTAAGATGTCTATAGTTCTTTTCTGAGTTTTCAATAAGTTTTCAATATCTACAATTGCCGTGAAAAGTTCTGCGTTGGTCCAATTGGTAAGATTGGATAGTAGTAGGAAATATAATGAATACATCCTAATACTAAACAAATAAGGAAGCATTGTTCAAAAATTTAACCCGTGTAGAAACATGAGTTTTATTAAAAGCTAAATAATATGCTACAACTCCTTTGTCAAGTGACTTGTGTAGATTACCGGATTACGTCATTGATTTTGTTGAGTAGGTGAGAGTATTTGGCACTTGGTTTTGTAAAACATAAAACCAATACCAGCGTTAAGTACATAAGGAACCTATCACAGTAATATAGCATAGTGTCATTAAAAAGTAATTATATAGCAAAGACATAAAAAATCATTATTAGGTTTCTATGCCATTTATGACTATATTTTTATAGATTCATTTAAAATTTTACTATGATGAAATCCTTGAATGGAATATGAAAACTTTACTGTTTGCTAGTAGTAGCTAGTTCAAAATTTATGTACTAAAAGGTTTTGTTTTCGGTCTCTCCAAATAACTTCCACCATGAACCCTCATATATATGCTCGACCAATAGGCCCTGGATGCGCCCTTGAAGAAGCCTCCAAGAAGTTTGAGCCATTTACTAAATTTCGGACGGTTGTAACAGACCAGCGTGGCCGAAGCGTATTCCGGCGATCACCAGTGGTCCATCAGTCCATGCAGGTCTAGGTGCCAGGCATCTTCTATCCCTTCTCTCGCGGGGGTCGTACGGATACGGAGAAATCAGTCTTTACTCTGCTATTAGCGGATTTTAGCACCACCAGTGCAGTCAACCAGTGACTGCTGCCATAGCAGTTGTAGTTGTCCTTGCTGCTCCACCATTTCTTTTATCTTACCGGGACGACGGCGATGTCACTGTAGTCTAGTTTTATATTACCTTCTAGTGTATTTAAGTGTATGAATATAAACAGTAACAAATAACAACAGGATATGAAATGTATATTATTACGACAGCCGCCGTGGCGTAGCGGTAGTCAACGCGGCCGCTACGCAGGAGACGCGGGTTCGATCCCCGCTCAGTGCAAATATTTCTGTGCATGAAATATGAGTATTTGCATTGGTCTGTTAAGCCGTCGGTCCCGGTTGCTATAAGAACATCTATGATAGTCGTTACGGGTAATTGGAGCCCTAAAAATCCAAAAACAACGGTCTAGCTGCAAAGCTTCGATATCGCCTAATGTTAAACTTGGGTTGTGGAGGTCAGATGATAATCGCTTCACGGAAAATATCGAGGTCTAGCCAAATGCGTAGTTAAGACTGCGGATTTCGGATGCGACTGGGAATTAACGCTAAGAGGAAGAAGAATGAAATGTATATTATCCGTGGGGATTTTCCGCACGATAAAAAAAAAAAAAAAAAAGGATATGAAATGTATATTTATTAAAAACGAAACTAGAGAGGCCAATGAGAATACTAAAAATACTAAAAATTGTCAACCCAATACTCAATCTGAAACCTAAAAAAGTACTTAATCTTAAAGTGAAAAGTCACAGTCATTAAAATGTAATTTTTTTTTAATGATTTAATTTTCAGATAACTGCTTCGAATATGTGGTCAGAGATAGTCTCGGGCATGTTGTCATCTTTGTACTTCAAGTTACATGGTTTGCGTCGCTCCTGCCCCGCAAGGTGAAGCCATTTGTTCGCCACTGTGAATATGAATATTGATGATTAGTAGTAATAGTTAAAAAAAAACCGAATGAGATTGCAGCGTAGTTATTATAAGGATTTAAGACGACATACTGTATGATTAGATTTTTTCTCATGAAATTGAGGGATAAATAATAAAACTAATAGTTCTTACGCGTATTAAAAATGAATAAGTATTGCAATAACGAGTGCGGCATCATCGACCGATAACGCTTCACATAAAATAAATCATTATCGTTACAAACGAGTTTACCCTAACTCAAATATATTATACTCATATTAAAAAATAGTTTTAATTCAATGCAATGTTCACTCGACCACGTGCAAATAATTTTCCCCGTTTTAACATCCATAATTTATAAAGCACCTATTTTAGTTGAATGAAATGCTTTTCAGATTTCTAGAGCATCCTAATGAGCTCCTCCCACATAGTAAGCGAGTGCGGCCCGCGTATTCATTAGCCTCTTTAGAAGTACAGAAATGAAATTGAATTGAATTTATTTATTTGTTGATTCGTTAATATTATAAATTTTCTCGTGACATGCCTCTTTATGGAGAGATTTTATCATACGATATTTGACTATAAGGACTTAAGAGCTACACAATCTACTTACCCCATTTTGAGCCTTGTAGTACTGGGCAACTGGCATGCAGCATGAACATATTATTCTCACCAGAGGCATGCAAATTGTGCCAATAAACTGCGGCACCTTTCACCGGCTTCACGCTCAGGCCAAGCCAAGGGAATACTGTAGCACCACCTTGAGCTACGTCTGACATCTACATAAAAATATTTAAAATAATGGATTTGTTTCGAAATGTTTATAATAAAAAATAAATGTAAATCTACATCGGTCTGTCCATTCGGTGTTCTATCGCAAGTACACCCTAAAGAAAATTATAGCTATAGTGCCTTATACGTAATAATATTGTATATAGTCTGAGTATATTGTACTGAGTGTGTTCAGAACGCTCTACCACCACGCCATAATTTCCTGCACGGCTATATAATTTCGGCTACATAATACCCTGGCTGATTTAATAAATGAATTTGTGTGAAAATGAATGAATTTTAAAGCAATAACCGTAGTGTGTGAAGACTAGATGAGGATGAGCTTGATGTAGCTAAAGTATACTTACGTAAAACATTAAAGTTGCAATCCTGTTACCGCCATCCATTTTAATAATTTGCTGTAAATAGAAAGGAATTTAACATAACAATGGGTAAAGTAAAATAAAAAACTGAATAAATGATATTCCATTCGTCGATAGGCCACGGTAATCACTTCCTATCAGGTGGGCCGTGTGCTTGTCTACCATCTAATTGGTATTAAAAAAAATCATATAAAACGGGAAAAGATTTTCCGTAGAACATCGGAGTCTAAAAAATCGTCTACTTACGAAATGTTCCATTTTTATTTCATATTTTTTATTAATAAGTATAATAGTTTTGAATTATGGAAGTAACTTTGTCTGTCTGTGACACTGATGTCTAAACCACTGAACTGATTTCAAATTTAGTAGACTTGAGATCGGAAAGATCAAGATACACAGGCTATTCGGTTAGGTTAGTAATACATATTCAAATAGAAATTTTACACCAAGACACCTATATTCAAAATGAACATCTAGAATTATCCTGGAACTATCAAATAACTGATAAGTTAAGTTACCTAAATTACCTAGATAAGTTACCTAAATAAAACCTAACGGTACAATGAGTAAAGTTGGTGATTACCGCCGAGGCACCATTGAGACCCGAGCCGTCAGGCGAGGGTCTTAAAACAGCCGAGGACGGTAATCATCACACTCACGCGTGGCATACGACGTTTTACAACACACTTGCGAATAAAATAATACTACAAATACTAAATAAACAATACTACAAATTAATTCGTTTTCCTATGTGCGCGCATCTAACTATAACTATGCGACAACAGTTAGTAATTCATATTCAAATATAAATTTTACACAAAGCCACATATTCAAAAGGAACATCTAGAATTATGCTAGAACTAGCAGATAACATGTTACTTAAGTTACCTACCCTGACACAATCGTAGTGTGGCTCGTAATGTCCACCAATCCCATAGTTAACAACTTGTAATGGTTCAGCCGTTTCAACGTTCAAACCTGTCATGTGGGACACTTTGCGTGAGAGGCGGGCTATGACGTCAGAATCTTTGTCGTACAGCCAGGATATTTTACATATACGGTAATCGGCAACATGTGATTCAGTGTAGATTTGAGCACGCTGGAGCTACGAAATGAAAAGTGTTCAAATAAATATTTTACGAATGTTTACGAGCATTTCATACTGTTCTACTCTTTTTACAGGATAGAAGACCCATAGTCATAAAATAATTCTCACCAAAGGCTTGGACATTTGTTTTGCAGTTTCAATTTCAAGGTCACTCAAAACATCGTGAAATAAAACCACATCGGGATCTAGATGCATCATTTCCATCTTAACAGGCGCGATTTTTAAAAATGGATTATTTTCTGTCAAATATCGACATGTTAACCTGCGGCAATCAAGTATTAAAGTAGCAAAAGGATGGACCAACGTTATGGTACTTACCTATTTACTCCTTGCAAAAAATATTGAACTGATAAATTTAGTAAGTTAGTCTTCACAGATTCTGATTTTCAAATAAAAAATCAGTGGCGAACTACAAGGAGTAGGCCAGCATGAGATAGATGGTCGATTAAAAGTAATCAGATATAAAAAGGTAACATTCATAACTATTCCGAGGCTAAGTTGGATATTATCACATTGAAAAGAATCGCTGTATAACTATTATTTCTCAGAAAAAGCATTATAAACTCAATATACTGATACCTTTTAGATATTTCCGATGAGATACCAATTCCGTCGCGACATGAGTGTTCGTATACTTTCATCAACATCTCTTCGTTAGCAGGGGGCGAGTCGTCGTTGTCGACATAGTCATTTTCCTACGTATAATAAAACCGAAAATTGAACTTCTAACAAATAGAAATACGCATATGTATTTTTATTTGTTAGAAGTTCAGTCACGACTCTTTTCAGTGGGGTATGCAGAGACCACATGTTTCCACCTATTACCACCCTGGTATACATCTTTCGCTTCTTCTACTTTCACAATTATTTTCACACATGGTTGCCGATTAATTTCGGGTACTCTTGACATGTTTTTTTCTTAAGATGCCTTCGATCTGATTAACATACGAAAAGAAATACACACAAATATATATTAAGTAGTACGAGAACTCATACAATTTAATAAATCTAGACGCTGTTATACCAATACGTTGTTACTGCTGAGTACAGACTGCAACGTCTACAGATGGATTGTCCAAATGTCAGTCTACTGGGTTAAAATATTGCTAGTTATATGTGGTATATGCCTCTGTGTGTGTAGTGAACATGACTGCTACGTAGGGGGTGCGGGTTCGTTCCATCTATGGCATTCGTTACGGGTAGTTAGAACCCTCAAAAGTCCTCTAACTATAGAACTTTGGTATCGCCAATCGGTTGTGGAGGTCAGATGGTCGGATGGACTGCCATCTTGATATCTGAACTGAATTTCGATATCTTCACGGAAAATATCGAAGTTCAGGTGACAGAGACTGGAAAGCTGACCCCCACTGGGTTGGAAGAATGCCTGTGTGCGAGGGATATATCTAAGATAATCTCACCTCCGGCAACCGACGACCCACAGACGGCGTGGGTTTTAGTCGATTGAGTTCAACATAAACTCCCCCATCGGCTCCGCCGGGGGAGGAATCCGTAGGGATATTTCGTACGACAAAAAAGGGACATATTAAATCAACAACCACCACAAACAAATTAATAAATAACCATGTACCCATGAACAATATCAGCAATTAAGTTAACTCACTTCATTCATCATAAGCAGAGTGTGTGGGTCATATTGAGTGTTCTCGTATCGTCGGCTGTCTTTAGATTGGGGGTAGCCATCTTCTAGATATCCTAGTTTCTGTGCCCACTGCGTCGCATTTTCGTGATCTCCTGTAATTTTTTATACCACTTAGGTGGCAGATAAGTACACGGCTTACCTGATGGAAAGAACCGTGGCCTATCATGGACGTATGCGTTACACACGTACTGCTGACCGAAATAATGTTATAATGTGCTTAACGGTTAGGTATGAGGATAGAGCATCATCACTATTTTGCAAGGGTATTAAGTAGTTTGTTATCATACTCCTTCTCCGGTATCGTAGCTTGTAACCTATTTTTTCCTGTCCTCGATTCTGATTGCTATACATATGCCTATATCGGTCTTCGTTTACCAGTTTACTCAATCAGTCTCGCCTCATGACTTTAGTTTTCCATCCTTTCTACTTGTCCGTACCATTTTCAGCATTCCTTTCTCTATCATAGTTACTGTAATTGATTTAATTTATACGCGTAGCGGGGGATGAGGTAAAAAAAAAGATAAAGAAAGAGCATTAGCTGAGAGCAAGTGCGATACTTTCGTGAGCTCCGGTGGCGGTATCTCGTCTCATACTCTTTCTAACTCGTCCTCTGCCACGCGGGCCACGCAGCACGCATCTTGGGAGCGGTACATCGCTAGCTATTGTTCTGGCCCCCTAGACAAGTGGTAATTCGTTGCTCGGTGTATCATGGAATAGGATGACGAATGTATAGAATTTGACGTTTTTGACATTCGTTGACGCCTGTCATATACGTCAAATCTCATACATTTGGCATTCTATTCTACCAAACGTCAGACGACGAATTGCCACTTGTCTAGAGGGCCTGACCCATTAAGATCACTAGTTGAAATACTTGGAATAATAATATTCTCAATAAGATATGTCATTTCACAAACGGTATAGGAATGAATATGGTTACCTGATAGATAGTACGCGAGGCTTAAGTAGTCCATTATATCAATATCAGTGAACGGGTAGGTGATGTTTTCTTCGTTATATTTGCGAAGTGCTTCAACCATCCATGCCCGTGCTTTATCTGCATGTTTGAACATCAACGCGTGGCCTGCTTCGTAGCAGTCGCTTGCTGTCATTGGAGTACTACACAAAAGCGATAAAGGGTCAAAATATTGTGTATTCTGGCAGAATAGTGGGAAGCTTCTTTGACACATATTACTATGATAGTCTTACTAGTAAAGACTATGGGCAACATTGATTTTAATAAATGAATATATGAATATACCAACCGTTTTAATTATACTACGACACTCTCGCATATTACAATAATTATATCTCTTTGTTGAATTATTTTTTACTGTTACAATTTATAAATAAGTTAAAGATTTCTACGAATAATGTAATTTCTCAGGAAATGCTTAAATGTCGATATGGATTCACGTACCTATAACATTTGTAGTTTCATATTATGTAGCTATTTCCTACCGGATGAAATATTAGAATTATAGTTGTTTGCCACATGGTTACCGGTAAAAGAATATTGACACCTATCCAAAATATTAATCACTCACCTAAACGCAATACCATTTAGAATTCCTTCGGAAAGATCGTGCACGTCTAACTTGTAAGTTTTTTGCAACCGAGCAAGTGCAGTCGCTGCTCCCTTTACATCTTCTAGAGATGGGTATTTAAGACCCACGTGATTCACTGTTGCACTGTTCATGTATTCTAAAAACGGAAGCTCTTGATAAAGGCAAATATTGATTTCCGGGGCATTATCCTGCTCATTATTATCACATCTTAACGATACGAAGAACTTGATTGGTCATAATGGTCATGGTCAATAAAGGCACATTTCTCGCATTTCATTCCTTTCATAAGAAAGTCAGTCTTTCTTGCGTTTAACAAATGAAATTTTTCTTTAAAGTATTTTATGATGGTAACTATTCCATTTTCTATTATACATCTATATACTTAGTTGCTATAGCAAATATAGCAACTATAGCTAAATATTCGCTTTTTTCTATCTTAATCGATTTGTATATAGGTAGGTAGGTACACTTGTTAACATGTATTAAATGGATACTCGTATTAAAAAACATAATATTAAATAATTTTAAATTTTAACATGAAGCCCTAATCCTAATATAAGAAACTTACTAGCTGTGACCTGCAGGGTCTATAAAGGCCACTCTACTGGAATCATATTAAGATAATATTTTGTCAGTCGGGGATATTTACACGAAATTGGAATCTGCTTAATAAATGAATTATTGTGATTCTGCTCATACGGGTGACCATTACACGAATTGTATAGAAATCTATTGAGATCTACTGGGAATTCATTAAGTTATTCGGAGGAATCGCTCAATGTTGTCTTTTTAGACCCGCTTTCAATACATCATTAAATTGATTACTGTACGTTTTGTGAGGTCGACTATGTAACTATGAAATTTTTGAAAAATATACCTTTTGCTAATTCTATATGATGTTTAATATCCTTTAGATCTAGAGTTAATCTTTTTATAAGTGTGAAGGCGTTGATAGGATTCCCCAAATAGTCGGCAATATTTAGTATCGCTTTTTTGTGTTCTATTTTGTAAATATTCAAATATCTGAAAAATAAACATAGGAAATAATAAAATAAGTGACTCTATTTATTTTAAGATGATCGATGTAACTTCAATCCACAACTTCGGATATATGTTTCATGGTATTCCCCACTTTGTAGTTTAATTGTCTAAGATGATCGATGAAATTTCATTATATCGACATCTGACGTATATTTCATGATATGATAGTTCCGGGTAGTTGGTTGTGGACAGGGACTTAAAAACACATTCATAAAGGGTACAGAAATATACGGGGTACACTTTTAAAAGGTTACACATTGAATGTGTAACCCTTATAAAAGTGTTTTTGAAACTGTTAACCATTACCACGGACGATTGTGTAACCGTTATAGAACCCTAACCGATATCAAACTGTTAACCGGTTTATAAGGGTGCACCGAAATAGCTACGTTGCCACTTTTACTATTCTATCATTTAGCTAACTTTTTGAAATAATGGCATTTTGTTGTACACCTCGCTTGGCCTCGCCGCGTGTTATTCGATGAAGAGAGGTGTTTAGCTGAACTGAGAGTTTGATGACACGTTATTATAATATTACATACTAGCTGTTGCCCGCGGCCCCACCCGCGTCGATGTCGGTTATCCGACCAAACATAGCCTATGTCCTTTTAAAGTTCATCAAAATCTGTTCAGTGGTTTAGGCGTGAAAGCATAACAGACAGACGTACAGACAGAGTTACTTTCGCATTTATAGTATTAGTATGGATATGGATATGGAAGTATGGATATGGATAAGTATCCAAGTATCCACCTCTTTTTAAAATAGATAAGTACTAAATGACTGAACTTTGATTCCTGTTTACAATGTGACGTTATTGGGTAACTGCATGAGTTACGACCAAGTACCTACCTACCCCAAATTACAAGTAATTTGGGGTAGGTAGGTACTTGATCGGAAACCTTCGCGTGGTACACAGCACCGTACCTTGGGCAACATTTGATCCTTATGATTGACACTATCAATTGGTGCTATAAAAATACAGGGTGCTGCCTGGGTGAGCCAAGCTAGTTTTAGAAAATCTTTGAATGCAGTTTTATTTCTTTTTGAAAATAAAGGAATGTCTTCGAAGCCAACTTAAGGATTTATGGTAGTTTCCATCCAGGGCCCGACTTATTTTTCCACCCTGTATATGTTCAAACTAATTGGTTTGCATTTTTTTTTATCGTGTGAAAAGTCCCCCGCCGGAGCCGGTGAAGGAGATCATGTCGGACTTGAACCGACTAAAACGCACGCTGTCTCTGGGCCGTCGGTTTCCAGAGGTGAGGTAATCGTAAACATAACTATCCCTCGCACCCCGGCCGATCCTGGGACCATTTATCACTCCAGCTGGCCCTCTCCCGGAGTGGGGCCACGGAGTCCCAACCTCGCCCCCAAGTATAGGGAGGCACGCAATGCGCGCCGCCGCTGTGGTCTGCTTCTGCTAGGGTAAGGTCACGCGGTATCCTCTGATGGCCCTAGAGGCCATTATCCCCTGCGGTTTACGCAGTAGGTCCATGTGTCTGTAGATTGTAACATATTACATATTAGTATACAGCGAGACATATCTATATCTTGAACACTCAAAATGTGCTCTATACGCGTTTCTTGGGTGTCTTTTGAGGATAGTACGAATTGCTTCGGCGGCGGACGAGCTCAAATTCACCAATCATAGATATTATTAGTACAAAACAATCCGTGCGCGCCAAAGCTTCGTTTTTCTCGTGACTTAGGTTCAAGGTATATGTCCCCATATGTCAACGCTTTCGAGTATTTAGTACGGGAGATGAATTCACACGCGTTACCCTCTCGCCATCATTTTAAGACATCTAGGTATACCTAGTAAGTGCGTAGTAGGCGACGATATACGAAACGAATACATGAATACGAAATTTTGTGAATAAGTATGCGTAATAACTTCGTATTAATCCATATCCATACTAATATTATAAATGTGAAAGTAACTCTGTCTATCTGTCTGTTACGCTTTCATGCCTAAACCACTGAACCGATTTTGATGAAATTTGGTACAGGGGTAGTTTAGACCTTAAGAAAGGATAAGGTCCTGCCGAGCGCAGATTATTTTGTAATAGTCTATGTTTGATGAAGCTCTTCCACCGCAGTAGCACCCCGTCCTATCTTCAAAAGTCACCCATAAAATGAGTACCTACTTCGCGTATAGATCATATTTTGAGCACATTTTCGGCCCAAGATATAATTTCCTGAGCAATATGTATCCGGTAATGTGCCTTGCTATATGATTGATATTTATAGGTATATAGGTATCCTATAATATAGCTACGCGTGTGACGGCGTGTGACGGACTTAAAGCGGCCATAAAGTTTGGTGTGAGTATTTTTTCTGTGGTGTGAGCCTACATAGAAGAACGCGACGTGTTGTTGCCATTCCGTGCAGATACTTAAATCATTACGTTATAACGTTATAAATCTATAACGGTTACACTTATTAACCGTTATTAACAGATATAAACCCTTAACACTTTCAATCGGTTACACTTTCGTTTCGGTTACACTTATAAAAGGTTTTCTTCTAAAACAGTTTCAAAAAACAGTGTTATAACACTTTATAGTGGTTACTGTTTTGGTCCCTGGTTGTGGACTTGAAGTAGGACTTCATAGAAAAATAGTCGAAGTAGAAGATAATACCTACAAAATATGTAAAGAATTAATAAGAAAATATATTCTTACCTCTTCAAATAAGAAACCCTTTCTTCTTCTTTGTCAATATACCTTTCAAGATCTTCTATAACCCTCACATGAGTTTCTATCAAGTCCTCTAGTTCTGTAAGAGCCGTGTAGAATTCCGCTCGCATGCTTACGAGAAGGGTTAAGAATATCGTGAAACATATTGTGTATAGCATATTTCTGACAAGATGCTAATTAACTGAATAATCGCTAATGTTTGAAAGGCCCAAATGACGTGCGTGATTTCACCATTTAAGAAAAATGTATGGTTTGAATTACACTGAAGTCATAATTTTGCTATCGACTTTTTTCAAAATATAAACTTTACACGATACGCACAAAAAGAAAAGATGCGAAAGTGAGTTTGTAAAGTGTAGGAGAGAGGATGCGTGACTGGTATGTTATATCCTGGTGGGTTAGCTTACCAATTAAGATGAAACATGCATAAGAATGAATATGTGGTTGGCGTCTTTTCTTGTGATCGATTTTACAGGAACTTAGTTTCCCGTAGAACTCTATATAAAGGCATATAGTACGAGATAACTATACACGATATTTCTAAGGTCCCTCTACTGAACAATTAAAAGTTTTAAGAAGTTATTTCAAACATGCACCTAACGTAATTGCAGTGAGGCTTCAACCTCAGGAGAAGTATTTTGAGAAAAACAGAATAAAAGTAATACACGAGTCAAAATTATACAACTTCATCACTTTAAAAAAAAAAAACTATTTTTTATAATTTCACTGAATATAATTCGACAAGATTACAATAAAAATTTAAGACTACTTGACGATGCTAAGGTTGATGGAATAGTAATCACTGTTGCATTGGAGACTTCGTTTATATACAGTTAATGACTCTTTGTGGAGAGTTTCTAGAACTTTCCTTCGTTCCTCGTTATCCATGGGATGTTATGTACTACATACATATTAAATATCAAATGGTCTTTTGTTTGGGTTAACAATACAGGTGGAATGTCAACAATATTGGACTTGTCTGTGACGAAGGTAGCATTTATATCTTTAATGTTCTTATTGTTTCAGGCTGCTTGACTGCCCCCTCTCAAATTGTGAAGTTCAAGATTTATAAACGTTATAAATAGTTATAACAAAAATCCAGCTATATTGGATTAAGTTATGTCTGCTTTGTAGTTTATATATATTGCCTATGGTGATATCTCTTGCATCTCTTCTTCTGGGTATACTATCGGAACTGTGGTACATTTCGTAGCAGATGTTGTCTCTAAGAAACCTGTTTCACACGTACCTAGATGTTTGTCTGATACTGCTTTTGCAAATTAGTTGTGATAATAAAGTACAATCTTCTATTGAATGAAATTTTTGAAGCATTTATTATGCTAACTATTCAAATCGATTTAGAAAGTCTTTTATCAAACCCCTATTTGAACGACTTTGTAAATCTTAATGATTACAAATCTCTGTTACATGATCCAAAATTATACTAATCCGATTGTTAGTACATGTGTTTGTACATCATTTAAGTTCAATTATTTAGAAGTAGACATTAAATTACTTATTGTTTCTCTTAGCTCGTCTTTTTGTTCTAGTATAGGTTTTATTCTAATACATGAATAATGGTCCATTTTCCCTCAATAATACGGGCGGGCTGCATGTCAAAGTAACACTGTCATGTTCGTGTGGTTCTAATTTTCAGATTTTTTTTGTGAAGACACAGTGACTTTGCAACAAGAAGCTTTTCTGTTGTTTAATTTTTATTTATTGTGGGGACCTAAAATATTGAGGTTTAGCCAAATTCGCAGTTAAGACTGGTAAAAGCGGACCCCAGACTCCGAGATAGAAGATTCGGATGCGGCTGGGAATTAACGCTAGGATGTAGAAGAAGGGACCTAAAAATCTTGCATTTGTTTTGAACGTTACAAACGTTCAAAAAAAAAAATAATAAAGCGGAAAGGCATTCCGCTTTACTATTTTTTAAACGTTATTTTTGTTTTCGTAATAAATCGTGAACGTTCTTGTTTAGTTCATTTACAAAGTCTTTTTTTTTTAATTTACGAATGACTCTGAGATTTTCAAAACTTCGTAATTTTGTTTATTTTTTTTGCCAAAATGTAGTTCAAATAGTGCTATATTTATAGCACTGTGAACGGTCTTATTATAAGCATGTGTAATAAAATATATTTTTTTAATTTTGATCTATGTCACTATCTCTTTTTAATCTGTATAATTCCTGCAGTGTGTGTAATCGGTCTACATCTGAATTAGATTTAAGGTATTGTGGTCAACCCAATAGTCAATCTGAAACCTAAAAAAGTACTTAATCTTGAAGTGAAAAGTCACATAAGTCATTAAGAAGTATTCATTTTCTGATGATTTAATTTTCAAATAACTGCTTCGAATATGTGGTCAGAGATAGTCTCGGGCATGTTGTCATCTTTGAACTTCAAGTTACATGGTTTGCGTCGCTCCTGCCCCGCAAGGTGAAGCCATTTGTTCGCCACTGTGAATGTGAATACTAATGATTACTTAGTAGTAGTAATATAAAGATAAACCGAATGAGATTGCAGCGTTATTATTGGTGAAGGGTTCAAGACTACATACTGTATGATTAGATTTTTTCTCAACAACAACAACAAAAAAAACTAATAATACATGTAGTCACATGTATTATTAGTTTTTAGACAGCCTCCGTGGCGTAGCGGTAGTGAACGTTGCCATAAGAACATCTATGGCAGTCGTTACCCCGCGTTTACATACTGCCGCTCGCATTGCTCATCGCCTTGCCGGCAATATTCACGCGAATAATGCCCTAGCATTCAAACACTCGCATCATCGCGATGTTCATCGCGTTGCCCAACACTCGCATCATCGCGATGTTCATCGCGTTGCCCCGCATACAGTATTCGCCTTGCGATGGAGATGGACGACTTTAGTTAAGTGGACACCTAACCGAATGCAGTATAGGCATTTTATTAGGCTAGGCTATCTACTTAGATAGGTACTTAGCTAGTAGGTAATCAGGCTAATTTGGTAGGTAGGTAGGTAGTAGGTACCTACCTACCTACCTATTTTAATTTGGTAGGTATAGGCTAATTTGGTAGGTAGGTACCTACCTACCTACCTATTCTAGTTTGGTATTCCTATTCTATTCTATTCTATTCTAATTTGGTAGGTATAGGCTAATTTGGTAGGTAGGTACCTACCTACCTACCTATTCTAATTTAGTAGGTAGAGGTACCTACCTACCTACCAAATTAAAATAGGTAGGTAGGTAAATTAGGCTAATTTGGTAAGTAGGTTACCTACCAAATTAGAATAGGTAGGTAGGTAGGTACCTACCTACCAAATTAGCCTAATTACCTACCAAATTAAAATAGGTAGGTAGGTAGGTAGTACCTACCAAATTAGCCTGATTATCTACCAAATAGGTAGGTAGGTAGGTACCTACCTACCTACTTATTCTAGTTTGGTAGGTAGGTACCTACCTACTCACCTATTTGGTAGGTAATCAGGCTAATTTGGTAGGTACTACCTTACCTACCAAATAGGTAGGTAGGTAGGTACCTACCTACCTACCTATTCTAGTTTGGTAGGTAGGTACCTACCTACCTACCTATTTGGTAGGTAATCAGGCTAATTTGGTAGGTACTACCTACCTACCTATTTTAATTTGGTAGGTAATTAGGCTAATTTGGTAGGTAGGTACCTACCTACCTACCTATTCTAATTTAGTAGGTAGAGGTACCTACCTACCTACCAAATTAAAATAGGTAGGTAGGTAGGTAGGTAGTACCTACCAAATTAGCCTGATTACCTACCAAATAGGTTGGTAGGTAGGTACCTACCTATTCTAGTTTGGTAGGTACGTACCTACCTACCTACCTATTTTAATTTGGTAGGTAGGTAGGTACCTACCTACCTACCTATTCTAGTTTGGTAGGTAGGTACCTACCTACCTATCTTTTATATACATATGTATTACCTATATTATTTAATTAGATCCGTAGCAAGCATTTCAATAAATTCTATTGATTTTTCGTTGGACCATTCGATTGGTTGCGTCATTGTCATGATAATAAATTCGAAGTAATCCTGTGACTGTGACACGCGCGCGTACACAACGAGCGCTCGATGCGAAGTGTGCGCGACGTAGGGATGGGCGATACAAATCGTATATAGTTTTTGAAACACTATATTGAGGCAATATCGTAAAACCGATATTGGTCAAATCTGAAACTATATATCGGACGAAACACTATATTCGTAGGTATGCGTGCGAGGTTCGTTATTCGTATATCGTATCTTACTACTTCGTATTGTATCGCGATTCCGAATACTGCCGACTAGACTCGAGTAGCGGCTGTGATCAAGCCATGACGTCACTTGCAAGGGCGGTCGCTGCGCCGCTGTTGTGTTTCTTGAATATATTTTGAAGATAGTACTTCGAATTCACCAAATATAAATTATCATAAAACATTCCGCGCGCGCCAGCCCCTTTTACATATTGCGATTTAGGTTCAAGATATGTGATTCGAACTATAGGTAATAACTGAGGGCTACCCGAACTGAGTACCTAGTCCTGTACTTCAAGCATCAAGTTCAGATTAACAATAATTTTAAAAAAATAAGAATTTTTTAACACCCAATTGTATTATTATTTGTATAAATTAATATAATAAATAAAAAGTATGCATAACCGCATTTTAGAACCCATAATATATAAGAAAGTTAAGGTATGCTTTCTTTGAGTCCTGAGATACAGGTTGGTACAAACCTTCATAAGATATCAAATCATATTGAAACTAAACAAATATAGTACAAAACGAAGTATCGAGCGAATGTAGAACGATATATCACGACATCACGCAGATATTATACCACGCGAATCCATCCGTAGCGTAAATATATAGTTTCAGAAAATATATAGTTTCGAAATCCGATACGAAATATCGATATATAGTTTCGATTTGATATTGTAAAAAAGCTATATTACCCATCACTCGCGACGCGAGTATGTGAATGCTTCATCGCGCTAGTATTGCCGCTCCTTCTCGCGCTGCCAAGCCGACACTCGCAGCAACATACGCGGCAGTACTCGCGGCATGACGAATATACCATTCACACCACGTCCCTGCCCACTTCTCTCGCCACTTCCCTCGCTCTGCCGCGAGTATGTAAACGAAGCATTACGGGTAGTTGGAGCCCTCAAAAATCCAAAAAACAGCAGTCTAGCTGCAAAGCTTCGATGTCGCCTAATGTTACCATTGGGATGTGAAGGTCAGATGGCAATCGCTTCACAGAAAATATCGAGGTCTAGCCAAATCCGTAGTTAAGACTGGTAAAAGCGGACCCCAGATTCCGAGCTGAAAGCTTCGGATGCGACTGGGAATTAACGCTAAGAGGAAGAAGTAATATAAAGATAAACCGAATGAGATTGCAGCGTTATTATTGGTGAAGGGTTCAAGACTACATACTGTATGATTAGATTTTTTCTCAACAACAACAACAAAAAAAACTAATAATACATGTAGTCACATGTATTATTAGTTTTTTTCTCGTGCCCCTTACCTAAATAATAAAATTAATAGTTTTTACGCGTACCAAAAAACTGATAAAATATTGGAATAACGCATGCGATATTATCGACTGATAATAACGCACTTATGTGTTTGACATTTAATTTTCACATCAAATATAGGTACCTATATGATATGTTAACAAATAATTTTAATTCAATGCAATGTTCACTCCTTTAATTTGATTTGATTGATTTGATGTTCACTCGAACACTTGCAATATTTTTCCTTGTTTTATAATTTTTAATTTATAAAGCCTATTTTTAGTTGAATGAATTCTAATGAGCTTCTCCCACGAAGTAACCGAGCGCGGGCCGCATATTCATTAGCCTCTTTAGAAGTACAGAAATGAAATTGTTTACTTGTCGATCCGTTAACATTATTCATTTTCTCGTAACATACTAATAAAGCCACTTTATTGAGGTATTTTATCATAAGTTATTACGTAATATTTGAACATAAGGATTTACCACTTAATGGTGTAATTAAAAATAGTGTGGTTACATTATTATTATAATAATTCCCTAATGACCTGCCATAACAGTGTGTCTATTTCAGTATATTAAGAGCTACACAATATACGAGTACTTACCCCATTTTGAACCCTGTAGTACTGGGCAACTGGCATGCAGCATGAACATATCGTGCTCACCAGAGGCGTGCAAATTGTTCCAATAAACTGCGGCACCTTTCACCGGCTTCACGCTCAAGCCAAGCCAAGGGAATACTGTAGCACCACCTTGAGCTACATCTGACATCTACATAACAATATTTAAAATGATGGATTTGTTTCGAAAAGTTAATAAACAATAAACCTAAATCTACATCGGTCTGTACATTTGGTGTTCTGTCATAGAAAATTTTAACTATTTAGAATTTAATGTACCTTGTACGTTATAGGTATACATACATATAAATATATAAAGACAAATTCATACATAAGTACAAATATTTCTACTGAGTCTGATCCGAATCCTCTACTACCACACGACACACGAGATAAATACCTACATAATTTAGATAAATTCAGATTCATAATTCACATAAATGAATTTTAAAGCCATAATAAGATATCGCAATATATGGAGACTAGATGAGGAAGAGCTTGGTGCAGCTCCAGTAATACTTACGTAAAACATTAAAGTTGCAATCCTGTTACCGCCATCTAATTCAACAACTTGCTATAAATATAAAGGAATTTAACATAACAATGAGTAAAGTAAAATATAAAACTAGCTAAATAATTCATATAAAAGGGGAAAAGTCTAGAAAAATCGTCTACTTACGAAAAGTACCTATGTATTATAAATATGAAAGTAGTTTAGTCTGTCTGTTTGTGACGCTTTGATGTCTAAACCGCTGAACTGATGTCAATGAAATTTAGTAGACTAGAGATCAGAAAATAAAACAGACTATGTTTGGTCGCGATAACCGACTTCAACGCGGACGGAGCCGCGGACAACAGTTAGTAATACATATTCAAATATAGATTTTACACAAAGCCACCTACATCCAAATTAACTTCTTCCTCCTAGCGTTAATTCCCAGTCGCATCCGAAGCTTTCAGCTCGGAGTCTGGGGTCCGCTTTTGCCAGTCTTAACTACGGATTTGGCTAGACCTCGATATTTTCTGTGAAGCGATTGCCATCTGACCTCCACATCCCAATGGTAACATTAGGCGATATCGAAGCTTTGCAGCTAGACTGCTGTTTTTGGATTTTTGAGGGCTCCAACTACCCGTAACGACTGCCATAGATGTTCTTATGGCAACCGGGACCGACGGCTTAACGTGCTCTCCGAGGCACGACCAGACCAATGCAAATATCCATATTTCATGAACACAAATATTTGCACTGAGCGGGGATCGAACCCACGCCTCCTGCGTAGCGGCCGCGTTCACTACCGCTACGCCACGGAGGCTGTCATACATCCAAATTAACATCTAGAAATAATTCTATTTCTAGATGTTAATTTAGAATTCTATAGATAATTTAGATTTCCTACCTCCTAGAATGTCCTACAATAGATGTTATTCTAGATGCTATTCTAGATAGAATTTCTAGATGTTATTTTAAAATTAACATCTAGAAATAATAGCATAAGCTAGAACTATCAAATAACATACTAGTTTAGTTACCTACCCTGACACAATCGTAGTGTGGCTCGTAATGTCCTCCAATCCCATAGTTAACAACTTGTAATGGTTCAGCCGTTTCAACGTTCAAACCTGTCATATGCGACACTTTACGTGAGAGGCGAGCTATGACGTCAGAATCTTTGTCGTACAGCCAGGATATTTTACATATACGGTAATCGACGATATGTGATTCATTACTATCAGTGTAGATTAGAGCACGTTGGAGCTACGAAATTAAAAGTAAATTAAATTTACAAGCATTTCTCACTGTTCATTATTTCTTTTATTTATTCTACTCTTTTTACAGGCAGGTACTAGAAGGCAGTCGGTGATAGAAGAACCAATAGTCATAAAATAATTGCAAATAATTCTCACCAAAGGCCTGGACATTTGTTTTAAAGTTTCAATTTCAAGGTCACTCAAAACGTCGTGAAATAAAATCACGTCGGGATCTAAATGCATCATTTCCATCTTTATAGGTGCGATTTTTAAAAATGGATCCTTTTCTGTTAAGTATCGACATGTTAACCTGTGAAAATCGTTATTAATCAAGAAAAAATACTTATAGTATTATCTCCGTCCCCCATGAGCGCGGGCCTGGTTTGACGGGTGGAGTCACCCTAGCAGAAGCCGGCGAGTTGGGAACTCTGTGGTCCCCACACCGGAAGAGGGCTAGATCAAGAGATATGGCCCTGGGTCGCCGGGGTGCGAGGGATATGTCTACGACAATCTCAACTCCGGCAACCGACAGCCCACAGACGGTGTGCGTTTTAGTCGGTCCAAATCTGACATACCTAACCCCCTCCACCAGCTGCAGCGGGGGAGGCTCAGTTGGATATATTACATTGAAAAGAACCACTTTAAAATTATTATTTCTAAGAAGAAGCATTATAAACTCAATTTCCTGATACCTTTTAGATATTTCCGATGAGATACCAATTCCGTCACGACATGACTGTTCGTATACTTTCATCAACATCTCTTCGTTAGCAGAGGGTGAGTCGTCGTTGTCGTCATAGTCATTTTCCTAGGTACATGCAATAGAAAATTAAACCTCTAACGAAACATACATACAGACACGCCTCCTTTCCAGTGGGATAGGCAGAGACCACATGTTGCCACCTGTCACGATTCTGGTATACATCTTTCATTTCTTCTACTTTCTTAATGGTTTTCATACATGGTCACCAATTGACATTGACATGTCTTTTCTTTAAGATGCCTTCGATCCGATTCATAGTACGAGAACTCATAAAATTTTATAAATAGAAGCTGTTATACCAATACGCTGTTACTGCTAAGTACGTCTGCGTAAGGATCGTAGGTTCAACTTTTAGTCTATTGGATTATTACTTGAATATTGCTAATATCGTATAATATAATAAATGTAGTATATTATATGGCTCTGTGTGTGTCATGAACGCTACTGCTCGCAGGGGGCGCGGGTTCCTTCCATCTATGGCATTCGTTACGGGTTATTGGCACCTTCAAGATTTGATATCACCATTCGGTTGTGGAGGTCAGATGGTCGACATCTTACATGAACTTGACAAATATCGAAGTTCAGGTGACACACATTTAGACTGGAAAGCCGAGTCCCACTGGGTTGGGAGAAAGGCTCAGATAATGTTTTTCAATTTTCATTCGTATGTGGCATAACTTAGCAGATAAATTATAATATATATAATTGCCAGGTGCGAGGGATATGTCTAAGATAATCTCACCTCTGGAAATCGATGGCCCACAGACGGCGTGCGTTTTAGTCGGTTCGAGTCCAACATAAACTCCCCCCACCGGCTCCGGCGCGGCAGGGGAGGTATTCGTGGGGATTATTCGCACGGCAAAAAAGGTGGGTACATATTTGATTAATAACCACCATAAATAATTAATAACCAATTAACCAATGGCACTGCTAACAATATGAGCAATTCAGTTAACTCACTTCATTCATCATAAGCAGAATGTGTGGGTCATATCGAGTGTCTTCGTATCGTAGGCTGTCTTTAGATTGGGGGTAGTCATCTTCAAGAGATTCTAGTTTCTGTGCCCACTGCATCGCATTTTTGTAATCTCCTGTAATTTTTTTATACCACTTAGGCAGCAGACAAGCACACGGCCCACCTGATGGAAAGTGGTTACCCTAACCTATGGACGTATGCAACACCAGTAACACCACATATGCGTTAAACTCGTGCTGCCGACCGAAATAATGATATACTGTGATACTGATGGTTAGGTATGACGTTTAAATCATAAATCACTATTTTGCAAGGGTTAATAGTTTAGTTTATTATCGTACTCCTTCGGTAACGTGGCTTGTGACCTGGCTATTCATTAGAACGTCCTCGATAAGCATACATATATATATCTATATATGTTTACCGTTTTACTTAATCATCCTCGCCTCATGAATTTCATCCTTTCTCCGTGTCCGAACCATTTTAAGCATCCCTTTATAAATCATAGTCACTATAATTGATTTAATTTACACGTAGAGTTATGAATGAAGGGTACACTGACAGGTGAAGTGCAAGTAAGGATTGTTGATTTATTTCAATCTTTCAAATAACATCACAATACTATATAGTTGAGATTGTTCTGACCCATTAAGATCACTAGTTAGAATACTTGAAATGATAATATTGTCAATAGGATGTGACACCAACGGCACAGAAAAGAATATGGTTACCTGATAGATAGTAAGCGAGGCTTAAGTTGTCTATTATGTCAATATCAGTGAAAGGGTAGGTGATGTTTTCTTCGTTATATTTACGAAGTGCTTCAACCATCCATGCCCGTGCTTTATCCGCATGTTTGAACATCAACGCGTGGCCGGCCTCGTAGCAGTCGCTTGCTGTCATTGGAGTGCTACACAAAAGAGAAAAGGGGTCATTATATTGTGTATTCTGACAGAATAATGGAAAGTGCCATCCATTATCTAATTGGGGATTTAGCTGGACTTCGATATTTTCCGTGAAGTGACTGCCATCTGACCTCCACAATCCAATAGGAATATCGGGCAATATCGAAGTATTGCAGCTACCCGTAACGACTACCACAGATGTTTGTATGACAACCGACCGACGGCTTAACGTACTTCCGAGTCACGACCAGACCAATGCAAATTCCCACATTCATGAATACAAATAATATTTGCACTGAGCGGGGATCGAACCAGCGTCTCTTGCGCAGCAACCGCGTTCACTGCCGCCACGCCAGAGGCTGTCTTCCTACTACAATATACCTACTTATGTAATTTATTCATAAGTTCAGGTAAAAATTTCTAGGAATAATGTAAGATATGCATAGATGTCGATATGGTTATAATATAACGCATTTATAATGAGAATACCTGTATCTAGTTGCCATATGGTCCCCGGTAAAAGAATAGGGACACCTATCCAAAATATTAATCACTCACCTAAACGAAATACCATTTAGAATTCCTTCGGAAAGATCGTGCACGTCTAACTTGTAAGTTTTTTGCAACCTAGCAAGTGCAGTCGCTGCTCCCTTTACGTCTTCTAGAGATGGGTATTTAAGACCCACGTGATTCACAGTTGCACTGTTCATGTATTCTGAAAACGGAATCTATTGATATAGGCAAACATTGATTTTCGGGCATTATCTTGCTTATTATTATCACATCTCAACGAAACGTACAACTTGATTGGTCGATAAAAAGGCACATTTCACGCATTTCATTTCATTGATAAGAAAGTCTGTCTTTCTTGCGTTGTTAGTCGTTTTAGCGGAATCACTCAATTTTAGACCCACTGCTCATTCTTCAATCACTGTATTTTTTGTGAGGTCGATCCCGGTCGGTATGAATGTGAATATGAAATCTATGAAAATTAAGTATACCTTTTGCTAATTCTATATGATCTTTAACATCCTTTAGATCTAGGGTTAATCTTTTTATAAGTGTGAAGGCGTTGATAGGATTTCCCAAATAGTCGGCAACATTTACTATCGCTTTTTTGTGTTCACTTTTGTAAATATTCAAATATCTGAAAAATAAATATCGGTAATAATAAAAGAAGTGACTTAAATTTTTTCAAGATGATCGATATAACTTCAATCCACAACTTCGGATGTATGTTTCATGGTAGTCCCCACTTCGTAGTTTAAGTGCCTAATTTTTCATTTCATTACACCGAAAATGATTCTAGACAAGATATACCTTGCCTCGGAGAGCACGTTACGCTATCAGTCCCTGATGTCATACGACCATCTGGTTACGTGCAACAACATACTCGTAAATATAAAAGGTTACCTGCGGGTAGTTAGAGTCCTTAAAACGCCGACAACTGGTCAAACTACAAAACTTCGATATCACCAGTGGTTGTGGATTGTGGACACGGAGTACGATAAAATATCTGATGGACTCAGGTGGTAGATGCTTGAGAATTAATAGAAAAAACCATAAATACCTCTTCAAATAAGAAACTCTTTCTTCTTCTTTATCAATATACCTTTCAAGGTCTTCTATAACCCTCACATGAGTTTCTATCAAGTCCTCTAGTTCTGTAAGAGCCGTGTAGAATTCCGCTCGCATACTTACGAGAAGGGTGAAGAATATCGTGAAACAAATTGTATATAGCATATTTCTTACTAGATGCAATGTAATTAACTGAATGTATCATTAAATATTATAAAGAAGAAACATCGGTGTCTTACTCATAAATATTTAAGTTGTTAAAAGAAAAAATATATGCTATAATAAATAACTTAAAAAGTATTTGGTTGACTTTCTAAAGTATTATGTTTATGCTCGCTTATATTGGGAGAGGCCTATGTCCAGCATGCAATAGGCTAATTGATAGACTGATTGATTATGCTCGCTAATGTTTGAACGGCCTAATGACTTGGGTAATTTAACCATTTATGGTTTGCATTACACTGAAATCATAATTGCTATCAAAAAATATTTTCAGAACACAAACTTGTATCGGAAAAAAAAAGATGCGAATGTGAGTTTGTAAAGTGTAGAAGAATGGATAGCTTACCAATAATATTGCATGCATAATAAGAATGTAAAGTTGGCACCTTTCTCATGATCAATTTTGCAGAACTCAGTAGGTCCCGTAGAACTTGTAACAAATTATTCCAATACAAGTAATGTGTTTGCAATTTTGAAACATTTTGAGAAAAATAGTATAAAAGTAATACATATAAGTTTTATTTTTTATGTTCATAATTGTTTTAAATTTAAGTTATCCTAAGTAATATAATTCTTCTGAATGAGTCTTTGTTACCTAACTGCTCCTAAACGGCTGGACTGATGGAACTGCGGAAATTGTACCTGATAGCTACGAAAACTCAACTGGATCCGGAAAGTGGCACTTTTTTGTGCAGTGTTTTTCTGGACAGGATTACTTCTACTGGCACTTCTAGTAATACTTAGGTATATACTTTTTTATATCTGTACATTATTATTTATGCATTTTCTAAAGATCGAACTTTACTTTAATCGTCAATTAGGCATCTTTCGATTCATATATAAGATTATTATATTCATTTTTTGCTTCAGGTTTCCTCTGCGTCAATCTTTCTATTGATCGTTCTGAATCTTCCATAGAAGTCTTCTTGTATTCTTCAAAAAACTCTCTTCCCCTTTATAAATTAGTAAAAATACATTCAAGTAAGTAAATGTTTAGAAAATTGAGCTGGAAATTTTAGCAGTATTGCTTTTGAGTAAGCTAGTTTTTAATTGGTGTTGCAAGTAAAGATTTAAAGAAGGATTTTTGATAAAAGTTGTTTTAATATGATGAACTTTTGTATGGAAGTCCGTCATTTTCAAAGTAAGAAATACGAAATTTCATAAATAGGAGCCTGTCGTTAGCAATAAATGATTATTTATTATTGTATGGACAAGGTTTTTCCAAATTTCGCTCCCAAGGGAGTAAATTTTTTACTATACGACTAACAAAACTTGAGCTCTAGGAATCTTAAGAGCTAAAGTAATAACAGGTACTTTAATTAATACTAATGAAATAACTTTTCTCATTTAAATTTGCCTCAAGAAAACTCAATTGTTTCGTGCCGTGGAAATTCTTTCAAATAAGTACCTATTGAAAACAAACATATTTTTACCTGCTTGCTATAGACATCAACCGAGCCTTCTTCTTTTGAACATCACAAGGTCTAAGAAGTTCTTGACCACATTGGTAAATCCATTTGGTAGCCACTGCCAACATAAAGTCGAATAATTGTCGAGTCTCAACGGTAATGTAAATAAACGTACCTATTTATCGTTAATAATAAGCTACGCTTAGTTTGGATCTACATAGCAACTGTGTAGTTTGTCTCAAAAGAAGTATTCTTATTAACTGCATATATCTCAAATGATTAAGTAGTTGATTAATTACATATCCCTTTCCATTTGTTTATATAGATGGGCTAATTTTATCATTTCTTATACGATAACTTACTATTGTCACGATTTAAGGGGTCTGAAGCAGATCGTCCCATTCGCAACTCGTCCAAATAGCTGTTTGTCCCATTCGCAACTTGTCCCATTCTCAAATCGTCCCGTTCGCGACTCGTCCCATTCGCAACCCGTCCAATTCTCTATTTATTTTCGCAACTCGTCCCATTCGCTACTTGTAGCGTTCTTGGCTCGGGTTACGAGTTAACTTCGCGTAAGGTCGACTCATATAAAGATGATTCATATAAGTTCATTTCAACGACTCGACTAATGGTTCATTCACATAAGTTTCATTGAAATAAGTTTAATTGCTATAATGTCCATTCATATATTGGAAGATTCTATAATGAACGATTCATATAATGACCAATTCGTATATTGGACGACTCACATAATTGCGCGGGGTGGACACCGCCCGTCCCGACATGTATAGGTTAGGTTAGAAGGCTAAGGCGGGAGTGGAGCGAAGCGGAGCTCCCGCCTTAGCCTTCGTGGTTATTTTTTTTTATAACCACCCATACAATGATTTTATTTTATAGCTTCAAATATTTAGTTAATATAATATGTTTTAATTCATATTTTGAGTTCAACTTAATTACGTAAATAAACATGATTTAACGTCCTTTTGTGTTTTCCTTACTATAATTAAATCCTGAATCCTTGTGCGTGGTTATAAAAAAAATAACCACGAAAGCAGGCTAAGCTCCCGCCTTAGCCTTCTAACTTATCCTATCGGCGTGGGCAGTGTCCACCCCGCGCAATTATGTGAGTCGTCCAATATACGAATTGGCCATTATATTGGTTTACTGACCCCTAGGTTATGGTATTCGTTCAAATTAATAGGTCATTATCATGGTAATCTTTATCGATGTGTAAAAAAGAATAAGATGAGTTGCGAATAGGACGAGTTGCGACACGGGACAAGTTGCGAACGGGACAAGTTGCGAATAGGACGAATTGAGAATGGGACAAGCTGCGAATAGGACGAGTTGAGAATGTATGACGAGTTGCGAATGGGACGATCTGCTTCAGACCCGATTTAAGTCTGTTTGGTAGAAGAATATTCGGCAAACTAAGTAGGTAAGTATCTGATTTTAAAAATTAAATGTTGCAAAAACGATAAAGGGTAACTAAAGTGATATTTATATAGTTACCCCACTTGGAACCTTGAAGTACTGGACAATCTACGTGTAGGGTAGCAACGTCATTCTCTCCTGAATCATGCAAATTGAACCAAAAAGCTGCACCGCTTTTTACTGGGAATACGCTTAGACCTAGCGCTGGAAATACTGTAGCACCTCCATGGGCTACGTTCGACATCTATACAAAGATACATGCAATATTAATAAATAAGGTACGGTATATCTTCAATTTTTCCTAAACTATAGATATTTTCATACTCCTGTGAGTACTACGGTTGAGAAAATGGTGGAACTTGAATGGTCGTTCTTATAATTATAATATAGATAAACTAGTCACACAGTAAAGAAGCTAATGTTTTTGTTTCTCCTAGTTTCTAGCTTCTTAATACCTAGAGTAAAATGTAACTTAACATCATTATCTCCTTAGCTAAGATTTTTTTTTATTTATGGCACGTCAATAAGAACGACTATCATCGAAAATTTTGCCTGTTTAACATTATTTTTGTTAATTTCGTGTAGTTTACTTACATAAAACAACACAGTGCCCATCTTGGTACTGCAGGTTGCATCGGAGGAATCATCAATATTTTGCTGCAAATTGATGATTTGTTAAAATAAAATCGGCCAAGTGCGAGTCGGACTCGCCCATGAAGGGTTCCGTAGTAGCAAAGGCGAAAATTGTGGTTTATGACGTATTAAAAAAAACTACTGACTGGATCTCGTTCGAATCAATTTTTTGTGGTAGTTTGCATGGCAATTTACATCATATATTTTTTTTAGATTTATCATTCTCTTATTTTAGAAGTTAGAGGGGGGGGGGGGGGGACACATTTTTCCACTTTGGAAGTGTCTCTCGCGCAAACTGTTCAGTTTAGAAAAAAATTATGTTAGAAACCTCAATAGCATTTTTAACTGACCTATCTATAGACCCCACAGGCATGAGTATGATGAAAAAAAAAATTTTGAGTTTCAGTTCTAAGTATGGGGACCCCCAAAATTTAATGATTTTTTTATTTTTGTGTGAAATTCTTAATGCGGTTCACAGAATACATCTTCTTACCAAGTTTCAACAGCATAGGCCTTACAGGTTCGGAGAAAAGTGGCTGTGACATACGGACGGACAGACAGACAGACAGACAGACGGACGGACAGACATGACGAATCTATAAGGGTTCCGTTTTTTGCCATTTGGCTACGAAACCCTAAAAAACTATGGCAGTTCGTAAATTTCTAAGGTGCTCTGATATAAAAAGCTTCTTCCTACAATGTATAGTTTTCCATTTTCTATTAAGGCATAAAACTAATCATATTCTCTAATTGATTTCACTTGTGCTCAAATGAATAGTGAATAGTTAACTAATTGTTATTTAATAACTATAACTTACATTATTGAAGTCGTAGTGTGGCATATAGTTTTCACCAATTCTGTGGTTGATGATATTCAGTTCCTTCACTACATCAACATTGAGTCCTGTCATGTCTGTCACTCGATGTGAAATACGAGCGATGATGTCAGATCCAATGGACCTTTGCTTCATAGCATCAATTTCTTCATTACTCAATACATCGTAGAAGAAAATGACGTTAGGATTGTGATGCATAATTTCTACTTTATAAGGAGCTAATTTCAAAAATGGACGATTCTCTTTTAGGTAGTGACATGTTAGTCTATAAAAAAAAAATATTTTAATTTATTAATTTAGGTAATTTGTAGATCACACCTTATTAGTTTTTATATTCTTCTGCGATGATTTTTGTGTACCTACTTATTAGATACTTCTGGACGTATTTTCATTTCTCCGCGACACAGTGCTTTGTATGTCCTCTGTAACAAAGTAGAATTTTCGTGTTCTTCCTCGGGAGATATCTGAAAATAAAATTGACTGTTTTTATCCCCTTTTACGTGCCACTATTTTAGCTTATTATTTATTAACCAGTCATAAATGACATACTTTTTCTCCTGCTTTTATAAGTTTAGTTTCTTTCGCTAATATGCTTTTGAAATATGCCATAATTTCTTTAGCCTGGGCATGATGCGGATCGACTTCTAATAGGACTTGAGTCCACTTCAAAGCATTCTCAATGTCTCCTGCAATCATTTAATCTATCGTTATGTTCATCGTTGGTTACCTAATCTTTTTTATAATGTTTATATGGTTGGGCTATAAAAGTATCAAATACATGAGCATTTGATACTTTATTTTATTTTAGTTTGATATGAATCAAACTTCAAACATTTATGTCTTCTTTTCACAAGATAAGTTCTTGATCCACAATTTTGGTGCATCTTTCTTTTTAAAGTCACACACTAAAGAAGAGCTCTTTGCACCGGAAATTTTCTCAAGTGTAAATTATTCACAAAATTTTGTACCATTTACTAACTTTTAAACTATCGCGCTTGTACCATTTACCAGTATCAAGAGTATAATAAAAAATTGGTTTCTATTTAATAAAGCTTACCTCACCACTCTCCTTGAACTACCTTTGGTTTGGAGTACAACTTATAACTCTACCGTAATTTATAAGCCGCTCCAAACATTTTCATCATGGTAATTTTATATTACTTATATTACTCATCGTATCTTTTTGTTATCAGCATTTGCTCAAAATAATCTTACCCATTTTAGAACACGCCATGCTAATATGTTCTATGACATCAACTTGTGTGAACGGGTAGAACATGTCATTTTCGTTGTATTTTCTATAAGCTTCAATTAACCATGCGCGTGCGTATCTTAAATTCTCATTATTGGACTCTTCGTATATAAGCCGTCCAAGCTCATAGCAGTCTCCAGCTGTCATTGGTGTACTGAAAGAATATTATATATGTATGAAATCAAAGATTGTACATTGTAATTTGTAGATGTTGTTATGAATGTCTATGTGAACAAACTTCTTATTATTTAACATCATCTTAGTGTCGTTGTTCCGAGTTGCATTTCAGGCTTTCATCTTGGAGCCCGGGGTCCAAGCGGAGCGGAGACACGAACGAACGTCGAAAAGTAAGCACTTTTCGACGTTCGTTCGTGTCTGTCTGTCTACGTATCTACTACTGTCAGACCTTTCCAACCTGAGAAAAAAGACTGCGCCAGAGACTCAATCGTCAATCTGCAAGTACTGGCTTTCATGTGAGGTTTGCTTGGTCCTAAAGGTCTTGGTGGGGTCATATACACAAGGGGTGTATGTGACCCCAAGTGAAATAAGATGAATTACCTATAAGCAACGCCTTTCAGTTTTCCTTCAGCAAGTTCTTTCACATCCAAATCGTATGTTTCTTGCAGTTTTACAAGAATTTGTGCAGCGTCAGTCATATCGTCCTGAGAAGGGTACTGGACATACTTGCGCTTAATGTTCGCTAGAGGAATATTCATTTGTGTTGTAGATAATGTACGTAATAATGATTTTAATACCAAACAATGCAGACACGCTTGAATAAGTAATGCACGGTACAATGGTACAAACACAAACCAGATGCAATTCTTAAAGAAAGAGAGGAGTTATTCAACGGTAATTTTACACAATATTTTTGTTAACATGGTATTCAAATCACCGTTACTTAATACTAATAATTATATCTTGAATAAATAAATGAAAGGTTAATTGATTAGGTATATTATTGATATTTTGAATTACAAGACAAATCAACATAACCCTATTGCGAGCAATCTACATGACGAATTTTTATCGATGTAGATACTTGGTTCAATACTGTTGTAACATTTGAAATTACATTTCGTACCTTTTTCTATTTTTACACTTTCCTTTAAATAGTTTAGATCACTTGTTAGTCGTTTTATCAAGGTAAAAGCGTTAATAGGATTTCCTATGTAGCCAGTGATATCCTTCATTGCTTTTTCATGTTCTTTTTTAAAAATAGTTAAATATCTGAAAATTGTAAAAATTGAAGATGAAACGAAATTTTATACTCTTTTGAACAATATTAACCACAGCATTACGTTTACCTTTTTACAATAGAGAGCTTTTCCTCTTCTTTGTTGATATACAAAGATAGATCATCTTTCACCATCTCATGAATTTCTAATAAACGTTCAACTTCTATTATTGTTGTGTGGTAACTTGGATAAAGGGTAGGTAGTAGCACCAGCCATACAGTATGTAGCATGTTCATAGTTATCATTATGAATAAGACTTTTTACAACGCTTTTATTTCTATCTCTCTGTAATGGAATTTATCAACATAATTTTCACGACTTTTATTTTGGCCTTATAGCCTAACCAGAACCAGCATGATAAAAGGAAATGATTATAATATTACAGTTAATGCACAGGCTGACTACGAAAAAAACACACTATCCTCACATAGACTGTGAAGATACTAATTTATTCTTGATCTACATATATTATAATCCTATTCCATAGATTGGAAAATAAAATTGTGGTATTTTTTTAATAAAAATATTTTAAGCTGTAATCCTACTATGGGGATATCAGCTATTACTACATTTTGTATCACAAGTAATCTCGGGTTTCATATTATGGTTAATGGACTAATAAAACAATAAAATTTAAAACCATAAAAGTAGGTACTTGGACTGCTTATCAGATAGGTACAAAGCATTTCTTGTTACCGAGTACTAATTCTAAACATGTTCTGACTTTCAGAGTAGAGTAGCAGTAAATACGTAAATCTTATTTCCTACTAATATTATAAAATGTGAAAGTTTGTGAAGATCTTTGAATGTTTATTACTCAATCACGCTCTAACGGCTGAACAGATCTGGCTGAAATTTGGTAAAAGGTTTCCATGGGGTAGGGGAATGAATCAAAATTCTACACGGTCGAAGTCGCCGGCAACAGCTAGTAAAACAACATATATTTAAATCACAAAATACATTCTAATTAAGTATTCATTACAACATAATTCAGTACGTAGGTATAATTTTTTTAAACTTCACATCTGAACGTAATAAACGCGTGTTCTAACTATTAGCTTTGGGCTCGGGGCAGGGTATTTTCTTGATGAAGCCTTGCTCTTGATATTTCAGGTTGCATGGTCTGATAAATAGCTGAGGAGGGTGATGGATAAATTTACTGCACACTGCAAAGATATATGAAGAAAGTGTTGCTTAAAAATAATTAACAAATGGATTTTGGCGCTAAACTTTTAAATACAAACGTAGTAGTAATCGAGCACTTTGTTAAAAGTCTTCGCCTCTTCACTTGTCAAGTGTGGCATTATATCTACGAGTACAGCTTGTTGCATAATTATTTAACTTATACTCTACTTCTTCATCTAGCTTCAATCCCAGTTGCATTCGAGAGTCGCGTCGCCGTCTAGAGGTCCGCTTTTTCCTGTCTTATAGCGGATTTGGCTGAACTTCAATATTATCCGTGAAGTGACTGCCATCTGACCTTCACAACCCATTGGCGATATCGATGCATTGCAGCTAGACTAATTGTTGAACTTTTTAGGGCTCCAACTACCCTTAACGACTACCTAGATGTTCGTATGGCAACCTTCGTCGTTCGTCGGCGGCTTAACGTGCTCTCCTAGGCACAGGCTCTTTAGACCAATGCAGATACAATATAATAATTCATGCATATAAATATTTGCACTAAGCGGGGAACTGAGTAGCGGTCGCGTTATGCCACAGAGGCTGTCTTCAATTACTTAACTTATATTATAAGGTACATACCCCACTTGTCACCCTGTAGTACAGGGCAGGCGGCGTGTCGCATTGCTAAATTACCATTTCCCGAAGGGTGCAAGTTGTACCAAAAAGCGGCTGTGCCCTTCACTGGACGTAATCTCACACCTAGCTCAGGAAAAACTGTTGCTCCCCCTTGAGCGACGTCTGTCATCTGTGTAAGGGAATAACTGCGTGAAAAGCAAATCTCAAAGCCATTTTTTGAGTGTCCAGGATAACTTTGTTATTATTGTTATTAACGACCGTCTCTATACGAGGCAGAGATAGCTAGACTATTTCAATCTATCAATTTTCCTATCGCAGTCCGCTAATGGCCACATATGTCTCTCTCATAGCACCCTGTCATCCACCTTCAGCACCCTGCCTATTCCCAGTTATACCTTTGGCTGGGCGGGGCGTCTCCTAGTATACTTACATAGAACAAAATAGTTGCTATTCTGTTGTCCTTAGATGTGCACTTCTCTTCTTTCTGTAACAAAAGTAATTGAGAACCATAATACAATAAAATATTACCTATCTTCTTATTTGAGGAATTAGTATTTGGAAGATCAAAGTGATCGAACTCCGCTCATTCTACGAGTACATTATGTTAATACCGTCTCGTAGAGTTTAGATGTACAGGTTGCTAAAATAAAAGTTGCACATGGATACATTCCTCTTATCCCCTAACACTATAATTTATAGATGAAATTATTTCTTACCCTAGTAAAATCATAGTGCGGTTCATATTGTCCACCGATTCCGTAGTTAACCACTTGGGTTTGATTAGTCGTATCCATAAACAAACCGGTCATATGAGACACTCGTCGTGTGATACGGGCCAGGATGTCAGAATATTCGTCAAATAACCAGGCTATTTTGCTTATGCGGTAGTTTGCAATTGTGAGGTATCCTGTTTTAGGATGATTAACTTGGGCACGTGTTAACTGTAATCGTAAAACATATTAATATTTATAAATTGAAAGATAAACTTTAAGATGAACTTTATTGTAGACGATTGCTAGAACAATACCTTAAATGTTGCAATTCATTCTGCCATTTGGGTATTAAGATACGAGTCAAAAAATTAATTAAAAATAAAAGGGTCATGTTTTTCGCGCATATTTTATAAATGTACCTATATAAAATATGCGCGAAAATCATGACCTTCCTTGACAGTCCGGTAAAAATAGCAACAGTCGAAGTTTTACTTGAAAACTTTGGTAGGAGTTTTGAAATACGGTACGATTTCTTGAAGTTTCGACGTACGTTTTATAATTTTCTCTTTGTCTCTTCTAATCTTTGTAACTCGTGCCTCCGCTTTAGAATAATGACTCTCCAAATAGTTTATAGAACGTAGATATCAGCTTTATAAATAATTTTACGACTACGGTACAGAACAGATAATTTTTGAGGTAAGTAATAAGATTTTTTTAAACGCGCTCAACGTTTCTGTCATTTTACACATAATGATAATAAATTCACTCTCATATTTTAGGAACTCTTAATAAACAACAGTTTTATAAACTAGATACTATTAATGAAATCGGGTTTTTATATTATTAACTAAATGAATATGGTACCTGACTATTAGCTATATACAGGGATGTAGGAATTAGATGTTAGTGAAATTCGAAGACTAACCTTAGGCTTGGACAATTGTTTTATAGTTTCAATTTCGCTGTCACTCAACACGTCGTGAAATAAAATTAGGTCAGGATCAACATACATCATTTCTATTTTATACGGCGCCAATATTAAAAATGGATGATTCTTAGTCAAATAACTACATTTTAACCTGGAAATGTATTTTTGTTATTATTTATTTATTTAACTTGATGCACAAAGTACAAAAATAAATCATGCTATATTATTGTTTATCAATAATTTAACTTAACTTTTTGTTAATTTTAAGCTCCTAAGCAAATGAAATACGGCAATGTAACACGTTTCGGTTCAAGAAATCGCACGTTACTATCACCAGTAATAATCGCCACACAATTATCGTATTAAAATGTTGAAATACAAGCAAAATTCTGTTGCTTATAATTGCTTTAAAATTCTGTTTAGACGGACACTATCAATATTCAATTGCGAGGCAATTGTCGCCAAAGTGGAATAGTGAGTGGGTATTGTTTGCGCAAATCTTAAGTAAGAAGAAGCAACTTTTTTATACTTGCGATAATTGTATCGTGCAGGCGTGGGAACGCTCCTCCGCTAACTTGTGCAATAGGTAGTAAATCTGCCACCAAAATATTTTGGTGGTAGATTCACTACTTTGAAGAGAACCCTATCATTCTGGCACTTTTAAATCGCAGCCTTACACTTATCTCAATTTTAAATTAAGTTAGTATTTATTGATGTACATAAATTTTATTCTTACCTTTTAGATATTTTTGTAGGAACGACTAAGTCTCCGCGACAGAGAGCTTCGTAAATCTCAAGATCTGCCTGTAGGGTAGTACAAGAAGTTATTTTCAAACACACAATACCCAATAGTACCTACATAATGGCTGGATGTTTTTATGTTCCCGCCAAAATCTTCGGGTGCCAAGGTGTGATTGTACACTAATCACACCAAGACGTAAACACATAACTCCTAATAGGTACGGTTCTCCGTACATACCTACTATACCATAATTTATTGTATTTTCTTATCTACTTACACTTCGGTACTAATAAAATCTCCAAAACCAGATAAAAACGAGTCCCTTCCGAGAAACATTGGACATTGGTCTTGTTATGCATAAGTACGAACATGTGCAAATCATAAATTGTTACAAATGATGACTATGGTCCCAACCTATTGAAACGTCGGGTCTAAGTGCAGGGAATTCAGAGAATCGGCGTGAGAGCGTCGCTTGTTGAGAGTAGTGAGCGCAAAAGGGATTTTTTACGAAAGTGATCGGAGTGTAAGTTTGGGGGACTTGACATCGGGAGGCCGGGGAGAGCGGACGGAACTAGGAGACGAGAACGGAGACAGGCGCGGGCGTATCGAGTAAGTTACCGTGGTGAACAAGTAGGCACCGTGAAACTCTACGACCGTGGTGAGTTACTTTCATACAATTATTTACAGTTGTAATTATTGTCGTGTTTATTTGTCATAAGTGTATTTGGGCCCCGGGCTGAGTAATTTAGTTATCCACGTTTAGTTTATATTAGAGATGTGCCGACTAGTCGCCGACTAGTCGGTAAAGCCGACTATCCGGCCATTTTTGTAGTCGCCGATTAGTCGGCGACTAGTCGGCAAAGAGCGCCGACTATCCGGCTTCATACCGGTTTACTGGTTTGTGTACCTTAGATAATAATGCATTTTAGTAGTATCCAATTTCTAGTAGTCTAGTAGCTATCCAATTTTAAGCGGCTGAAGTTCTAAAGCTATGAATAGGATTCTGCAACTTATTTTTAACCATAACAGTAAAATTTGGCATTCCAATGGCATATAATACAATGCCAGATAACATATATTTTGTTTGCTTAATCATATGTTTGATTGGAGGGTGATAAGCATCAAGCTGATTGAACAAAATCTCGATATTTTTTAAGCACTGTTATCTAAAAAAATCACAAACTTTGTTCAAGAAGGGCAAAAATGGGCAAGAAAATCCCATTAATTATAATAGCTGAGGGTTGGGTGGTCCTAAAGAACCAAAAGTTTCTATTTTCCTATATGTTTCTGTAAAGATAATGGTCTGAGAAACAAAAAACAGCTTAAAAATTTGTATACGTACACCTTTTTTATTGAATCTCTCAGTAAACAACTTACACTACAAGAGACAATCAACTGCACTAGATACATTTAGTAAAGAGAAATTTTATCTACACAACTTGCGGAGTCGGTACCTTTGAGCTTTATTATCTGATGAAACAAATAATTTATTGAAATAACAAATTGTAGCATAACGTGTACAGAATAGTCCTAAGCACGTATCGATAGCTTTTTCTAACTAGGTATTTTCATTTTGAGAAAATTGAATTTCGTCCACCCAAAACTTGAAAATTGATCAGCGTGTGAAGCTCGCGCGAAAGATCGGCTTGGCCGACTAGTCGGCCGATTAGTCGGCTGTTTAGAAACCGAATAGTCGGCTAGTTGGCTAGTCGGCCAAAGTTATGATCGGCACATCACTAGTTTATATGTTGTTGAACCGTGTAGTGCGTTGATGGACGTTACGTGGTACCGTAAATGGGATGTATGTGAGAGCGTCACATATGATGAGCTAGGCGGCGGACCCGAGACTTGTCAAGCAGAGACCTGGGGTTACCTTCGTCGGGATAGCCTTGGGTTGCAGATGCTCATCTCCCCGGTAATCCGTTAACGATAGCGGCTTCATTATGATGATGGAGGAAGGTGAGCATCACGCGTATGGATGAGGAACAAGTTATAGTGCAGAGGCCGCGACCTATCGTCGTATAAAGTTAATACAACCGCTTCGGGATAACTAGGACCGGGTGTGGTTCGATTCCCACGGGAGAACTAGCGCTGAAGAGCAGTCTCTCAAGCACAGAGGTCGGTGCAACCAGATATGCCGGGCGGAAGATTGGGGTTTGGACACCCCACGGTACGGAAGCTGTGTTGATGAAGTGCGGTAGCTTGTAAACCGAGTTTATGCGTGTGATTGAATATATGGGAGGCAAGTAACATTCATCAACGTGTCCGATCGCTTGTTGTATATATTTTGAGTATTCCCTTTTTTCGCGGTTACATTCTTTGTCTATTGAGACGGCTAAGTCCAGTGGGGAAATAACTGTCGTTGGTCGTATTTCACAGTATGTGTGCGGTTTGCCGGGGCACCGTACCACTCGCCAAAGGGCGAGTGCTGGCATTATCGATATAATTTCACGTTGAATAAGTAAAATCAAGTTTCATTCAGCTTTGGGGAGACGATGTACCGTCACAAAGAGCCAGTCGGTACACCTCCTGGTTGATACACGAGACTCTGGCACACTTTCCTCTCGGGGTTGGGAAGTCAGGTGGCAGACGTTCCCGGAAAAGTTTTATATAAGCCAAACCAAGAGAAAGAGAATACACGACGAGAAGGAACATAATATATGTTATAATTCTAAATATACCAAATAGGTAATGAAGCTGTAGACTCATACAACTCCATTATGGCATTCGAATGAAGGAGACCTTGTACAGTAATCAGATCACTCACTTGCTTTAACTCTTGTTCAGGTTTTAGCTCTTCTTGTGGAATAATCGTATGAAGACGATGAAGGATATCTTCGGCTCTAGAATCTCTTACTGATGATGATGGCTGTGCCCGTTTTGTTTCTCCTATATGGAATATTTGTGTAGTAATATAATATAAATACTCAATAATTCATAATATCAATACCTACCTATTACGAATGTGTGAGTATTTATTACTACACCAAAATAATAACAGAATTGTTATAGAAATAATAGATTGCCTCCATGCTTCAGTGGAACAGCATACGAGTGTGATACTTTATAACACCTATACATTGGAGATTCTAGATCAGATTTGCATAATATGTGATACCTATTTGAGCGATATAATCGGTACGGTGTGCCTGCTCCTTCACCGATGCGGCAAATTAACTTTACCTAAATTTCCGTCCCCGCTGCACGCTGTGTTACTTACCTACAGGTAGGTACGCCTAGTTATATGTTTCAGTCTTGTGCAATATATTTGTTTACAGGAGGCGCGGTTTCGATCCCCGCTCAGTGCAAATATTTGTATGCATGAATATGGATATTTGCATTGGTCTGTTCGTGCCTCGGGGAGCACGTTAAGCCGTCGGTCCCGGTTACCATACGAACATCTATGGCAGTCATCAGGGGTAGTTGGAGCCCTAAAAAGTCCAACAACAACGGACTAGCTGCAATGCTTCTATATCGCCTAATGTCACCATTGGGTTGTGAAGGTCAGATGGCAATCGCTTCACGGAAAATATCAAGGTCCAGGCAATCCGCAGTTAACACTGGTAAAGCGGATTCCAGACTCCGAGGTGAAAGCTTCGGATGCGACTGGGAATTAACGCTAGGATGAAGAATATAGTATTACCTGACATTGCGTTTGCTAGACTTAGATATTTGCTTATTTCGTCTTCAGTGAAGGGATAGGACACATTTTCTTCACTATATTTTCGCTGGGCTTCAATCATCCATGATCGACCAGCCTTGAAATCTTTGCTTTCGAACATCAATGTATGACCTAGCTCGAAACAGTCACCAGCCGTCATTGGTGTACTGGAAATAGTCGAAAACTGCAATCTTAGAAATTAAATACTTCATACAATTCTGCTGCAGTTGCTTCGTATTGCTCCCAGTGCTGTGTCTCCCAGTTTGAGTAGTTGGAAGATTTTAAATAATAAAAAAGAACAATTATCACTGAGAACTGACGAGGCTGCGGCGGACGAGGGTCTGTGCAAGCTTTTCTCTCGGGGTTGTGGAGCCATATGGCAGTCGCTCCCGTATTTGTCGAAATAAACCATACCGTGGAAGGTCAGAGTGGATGGTCCATGACTTTGGAGTCCGGATTGGCGGTCGGATGAAGAAGACTTATATAATAATAAACTAGTTGATGCGGTACCGCGTCTCCGCAGGTCAAAGTCGTTTATCGCGACCAAACATAGCTATCTCCGTATCACATTTCATAAAAATCAGTTCAATGCTTTAGGCGACAAAGCGAAATAATAATAATAATAATAATAATAATAATAATAATTCCCAGAAACTAATACCACTACTCGACCTAATTCAGGGAAGCCGAGGTGGCAGTGTAGAATTGAGTGTCGGATCGCTGAGGCCAGGGCACTCATTGGCAAGCTTATCTGCTTCAGGTCGGGCAACACACGCCCGAGAGTCATGCGCTTTGTGAATCGGGCATTTTCGGGAACTGGTATCAGTCCCCGTGACTATGCAGCCCGAGTCATAGAGCGCATCGACTTCCTGAAGCAGAAAGTTTATGCATGGGCAAACCGCATAAAGCGGTACAAAAAAAGATGTGACCGATATACACTGAATCGCACATTCCAAAGAGATGAAAGGTGGGTGTATAGAAATTGGGAGCGACCTGATCTTGTGGGCGACGTGCACTTGCCGGATATTGATGCCACCAATACATTTTGGCGCAATATCTGGTCGGTGCCCGTCGCTCACACAGAAGGTGATTGGATGCGAGAGGTCAAGCGATCGTGTGAAGCTATTGAAATAATGGAGCCAGTAATTATATCAGAAGATGACATTGCTTGTGTGGTCCGTTCGCTGCCGAACTGGAAAGCTGCGGGACCGGACGGACTACACAACTTCTGGTTAAAATGGCTCCGAAGCTCACACGTTCGTTTGGCGTCTCAATTTCAATCAGCTTTAGAATCAGGATCGCTTCCAAATTTTATGACTACCGGTGTCACCCATCTGCTCTATAAGTCTGGTAGTGCCACGGACCCCAAGAACTATAGGCCGATCACATGTCTACCTACAGTTTATAAACTTCTTACATCCGTTCTGAGAGTCAAAATTGCTAATCACATCACTGGAAATTCTATTCTATCCTACTCTCAGAATGGATGTAGAAGTGGGGCTCGTGGTACTAAAGAGCACCTTATTATTGACATGGCCGTCAATCAGCAGGTTCGCCGTAATCGAAAAGATATGGCGACATGCTGGATAGACTATAAGAAGGCTTATGACTCTGTGCCACATACATGGCTCTTGAAGGTGCTTGAGTTGTATAAAGTTGATACAACTCTTTGCACCTTCTTGAAGGCATGTATGGGGCAATGGAGAACGGCTCTTCGCTATCCAGGGTGTCGACATATTCGGGATGACGGCGAGCTGATAAAGATTGAGCGGGGTATATTCCAGGGTGACAGTTTGAGTCCCTTGTGGTTCTGTTTGGCTCTGAATCCTCTAAGTACTTTATTGGAGGATTCAGGGCTAGGCTATTGTTTGCGGAGAGGTGGTCAGGTTATATCCCACCTCCTTTACATGGATGACCTCAAATTGTATGCCCCCAATAGCCTCCGACTGATGGAATTATTAAAAGTAACGGAAACTTTTAGTAATTCCATCAGGATGGAGTTTGGGGTGGATAAGTGTGCGGTCATCCAGGTGAAACGAGGTGGGATTGTGGAATCTGAAGGGATAGAACTCTCAGATTCCACAAAACTTAGATCCCTTTCTGCAAACGATACCTACAAGTATCTGGGTATGTCACAGGCTTTAGGTATTAATGAGGCGGGTATGAAACAATCGTTACGGGAGCGCTTTTTCTGCCGCCTGAAAAAAGTACTGAACAGTCTTTTATCGGGCGGTAACAAGGTGCGTGCCTATAACGATTGGGTCATACCAGTCCTAACTTACTCCTTTGGCATACTCAGATGGACTCAAACTGAGTTGGGAGCCCTGGATAGAAGAGTTCGTACACTGCTTACTGCATATCGAATGCACCATCCACGTTCCTCAGTAATGAGGTTGTATATCCCGCGGAAGTGTGGAGGTCGTGGTTTTCTAAATGTTAAGAATCTACACAACCGCGAGATATACAACCTTAGAGAATATTTTCTCAAGGTGGATGTGGATGTGCATCGGGATGTAGTGGCAGTGGACAACGGTCTTACCCCGCTCGCTCTTGCGAAAGAGAACTGGCGCAAACCTGCAATACTCAGCATTGATGATCGCAAGGAGGTATGGAGGAGCAAAGAGCTGCATGGACGATTTTATCGGGCCTTATATGGGCCCGATGTAGATTTAAAAGCATCTGTTTCCTGGTTACGTTTCGGTGATCTCTTCGGAGAAACCGAAGGTTTTGTCTGTGCAATTACTGATGAAGTTGTAATGACGAACAACTATCGGAGATATATCCTGAAAGATGGTACGGTTGACATCTGTCGGGCATGTCACCGTCCCGGAGAATCCCTCAGGCATATAATTTCTGGTTGTTCTCGTCTAGCCAACGGTGAGTATTTGCATAGACACAACCTAGTAGCCAGGATTATCCATCAGCAACTTGCTCTTAAATACAAACTTGTAGATTCAGAAGTGCCGTATTACAGGTATGTGCCCGACCCAGTTCTTGACGATGGTCGCGTCACATTGTACTGGGATCGATCTATCATCACTGACAGGACTATTTTAGCCAATAAGCCTGATATTGTGGTGATAGATCGATTAGAGCGCCGCGCAATAATTGTCGATATCACCATCCCGCATGACGAGAATCTCGTGAAAGCCGAAAAAGATAAACAAATAAAATATCTGGATTTGGCTCGCGAGGTTGTCGACATGTGGGCTGTGGATTCGGCGATTGTTGTTCCGATAGTCGTATCGGCTCACGGGTTGATTGCCAAGAGCCTCGACCAACATCTTAAGAGGCTCGCGTTAGATAGTTGGATCAAGGGCCTGATGCAGAAGGCGGTACTCCTCGACACGGCACGTATTGTGAGGAGGTTCCTCTCCCTGGAGCCCTAACCACCGGCAGCTTGGTCCCTGTACCCGATGCCGGTGGGCTCTATTTTTTATATTTTTAAATATATGCTTTTTATTTTAGAGAATAATGTATTTAAAAATGTAATTTATAGGTTTTAAAAAATGAATAAAGAGATAATAATAATAACTTTATTGGCATAAAAAAGTACATAAATTATTACTAGGTCAGGCTAGACTGTATAACACATGGTAATAACATACAAAATATGGTATGTAATACAAGTAGTTCTAGTAATTGCTTTTAGATATGTTTCATTACTATACACAGGCAAATAAAGTTCGGATTTTACCAGTGAGACCAACCGCGATCCAGCTAAACCGAGCAGATGTCACGCGTGTGCATCGCACGCACGATGTTAAAAGCAATTAGAGCGCTATAATGGTCCCAGGGCAATGCGGCAGGGTTCGAGCGCGGTTCCTCCAACTGGCAAGCTCCGTTCTTATTGATTCACCGGCCCCAAACTGAGACATGCTCGTATCTTGGGACTCGGTGGAACACCTCTCTGAGTGTCTAGTAGCATTGTCTTAAACATCAGTTCACACACACTTCAACACATTCGACGGTGACAATACTTGTGGACTTATACTACATAATATATATATTTATACTCAATATTCGTTTCTATAATTACGGTCACTACCTTTTTTTTAAACTAGATGTTAACGCCAATGCTCATAAAGATTGTTGAGCGAGCAATCTCACTCGACAATCGCCATAAGAGTTTCTGTTTCATCGTAACTCAATAATTGTAACCAATTGCCCAACCTCTCTTTAAAATCATGTTTATTTAATCTATATAAAGAGACCTTTCTACCGATTTTGTTGTAGAGCCTTGTACTCAGGGCTTCACATTGTCGGGTTGCAAAAGATGTTCTGCAGGGGACGGGGGAGCACACAAGTGCACCACGTCTTCTTGCCAGTGTTTCCGGATTTAAGGGGGCCCGGATATGTCGGCGGAGCATGGTGCGGTGTATGAACAGTTGTCGCACTGTTAGGACCTGGCACTCCCTATACAACTCAGTAGTAGAGTAAAGGCGCGGTTTAAAGTACATTACTTTAAGTAGCGCTCTTTGGGCCCTCTCTAATTTTAAAAATACGGTCTTATATGTCCCGCCCCATGCTGGAATGCAGTAACTTATGATAGACTGGCATAATGCAACGTAAACCTTATGCATTATTGATCGATCAGCAGAGGATCGGAGATTTTTGAAAATGTAAAGTAGTCTTCTAATACGTCCGGAAAGAGTTTCTATCTGAGGTCGCCAATCCAGCTGTTCATCAATTAGAACACCAAGATATTTTATACTAGCTACGTTAGTAAGGCGCGAACATGAGCACGATGCCGCCGCATTGACACAGTTATGGGCAGTAAGTGAGAGTGTTTCGACTGCGGGTTTACGCGAGTTTGGCAGATAAAAACGTACATATTTTGTCTTTTCTAAGTTTATAGTTAAAAGATTAGATGATAACCATGACATCACTTCCCTCAGGTTACTTTCAGCCTGCATCCTTGCTTCTGTCCAATTTTTCCCATGTATCACCAATGCTGTGTCGTCTGCATAGGTAAAGATCTGACAGTTCCGTAGCTTCATTTTACACAGGTCATTCAAGTAGATCAGGAACAGCGTAGGGCCTAGAATACTCCCTTGTGGGACGCCGTATTCAATCTCTTCCTCGTCACTTATCATTGTATCTATTCTAGTGGCCTGTGTACGGTCCGTCAAATAATCTTTGAAAATATCTAAAGCTAAGCCACGAACCCCAATGTGCTCGAGCTTTGATATTAGGATAGGGACAGAGATCGTATCGAACGCTTTGGATATGTCTAGGAAGACGCCATAGCACTTGTACTTGGTATCTAATTTGTTAGCTATTGCAATACTTAAATTAGTTACAGCGTCCTCCGTCGACACCCCGGTTCTAAATCCATACTGGTTTTCTGAAATAATGTTGTATTTTGATAGGTATTCAGTTAAACATTTATTGAGTATTTTCTCCAGAATCTTAGACAGCGCGCTGAGTACCGAAATAGGTCTATAATTCGTAAGACGCTCTCTGTTCCCACTCTTATATATAGGAGTTACTATGGCTTTTTTTAAACTCTTGGGGAAGACACCGGTGCAAATCGAGGCATTGCAAATATGTGCAATCGGCAGCGACAGGACATTCTGCGAATGTTTAAGTACCAGAGCCGGAATATTGTCCCAGCCTGTTGCACAAGTACTTCGAAGTGAGCCGATAATATGCAATACTTGGTCCTGACTCACCGGTAGTATCCCAATTGAGTTGCATGGAGTTGGATTGGCACTGACATGGCGTGGTGAGTTATCGGGTGGAACGAGCTTTGAGGCAAGATCCTTCCCTATGTTAACAAAGTACCTGTTGACAGAGTTAGCTGACAATTTTGCATCAGCTGACAGCTTTAAAAGTTCCGTTGCTGGCTGCGACTGTCTCTTTCTCCCTGAGATAGAATTAACAACTTCCCACATTGCTTTTGGACTGTTTTGTGCTTTGCTAAATTGTTCTTTTTCATACTGTTGTTTTAGCTTTTTGAGTAGAGAATGACAAAAGTTTCGATATCTCTTATATGTTACAGCAAGTATTATGTTCTCGGTATTTTGTCGGAGTCTCGAATGCATCCTATCCCGATTTTGTATGCAGCGAAGCAGTCCATCAGTGATCCACGGTTTTATGATGCGACGTCGCCTACTAACTGTCTTTTGTGTTGTGTGATTCGCTACTATCTCTCCAATTATGGAGATAAGTTTGTCAGTGGCGGAATTTGCATCTGTTTCATTGAGAACTGTATCGAAATCAGTCTTGTCAATGTCATTTTTAATGGATGTATAATTAAGATGTGTTACTATCTTTTTGGAGCCTAAATACAAATGACTGTGTAACTTGAAGCATAGTACTACGGGTAAGTGATCCGTCACGTGAGTGTCCAGTACTATAACTGTTGCTGCTGCTTTAGCTTTTAGCATAACATGATCGAGGCAGTTTTCAAATCTGGTGGGAAATACATGCGCTGGTAGTAATCCAAGTGAAGCAGTCAACAACAGATAGTCGTACTCATTGTGATCTTTGTTATCTACCTCCTTAATATCAACATTAATATCCCCCATTACAGCAATATTTTCGAACGACTGCAGAGAAAACATCAGTGTCTGAAGACTGCGATAAAATGGGGCTAAGTCTGTGTAAGAGGGCGATCTGTAAATACCTATAATAGCAATGCTACCCACTTTGCATACGAGACAGTTAGCATCCAAGAAAGATGGTTCGGATACAGTACATGATAAATTATTTTTTGTGTAAATTACAACAGACATACTGACAAAGTTACTTTCTCATTTATAATATTAGAATGCACACGCATGGATACTTACGTATACGCAATGTTATTCAGGTTTCCATTAGCAAGATCCTTAACATCCAAATTGTACGTTTTTTGCAACCTAATGATCGCTTGCGCAGCACCTATTAGATCAGATTTTTCTGGATAGGATTTATCACCCTGTTTCACTAACAAATAGGATATTTGTTCTGTAAAGGAAATCGATCCTCAAAAAAAGAGAATGTTCTGCATGGTAGCGAAGATAAGTGATAATATTGTTAATCTATAATTTACCTGCTCCTGTTTTAATAATTATGGGTATGTGATCCAAGTCCATTACTAGTCTCTTTATAAGTATGTAGCCATTGATAGGATTACACAAATAACCAGAAATGTCTTCCATTGCTTTTTTGTGTTCTCTTATGTAAAGATCCAAATAACTAGAAAATATATCATAGAAGAAACAGTGTTCCTCAAAAAAATCATCAAAATAATAAAACTTAGCTCAATACTATGTACTATGTACCTAATGGATTTTATTTAATTGATATAAAAAATTAATTTTATGTAGAATTGCATCCCAGCATCAGTCATTTTCAGTATTTATTACGTTTCCACCGGGGAAATTAACGCGAAAATTGACGATCACACCAAATAATTCATGTAGTTTTGAAAATTGGTGGCAGTTAAGTACAAATTCCCTAAGGTGAGCATACTAAAAGTCTTCCAGGCCCTCTAGACAAGTGGTAATTCGTTGCTTGGCGTATGATGGAATAGAATGACAAATGTATAGGATTTGACGTTTTTGACATTCGTTGACGCCTGTCATATACGTCAAATCCCATACATTTGGCATTCTATTCCATCATACGCCGAGCAACGAATTGCCACTTGTCTAGAGGGGCAGGGTGGAACATGAGCCGGCGGTGTGATAGGGAGGGAAAGGTCCCTTTTCTCAGTTAATTGCTTGCATCTTGAAAACCATTAATAAATATATTTTTAGTTACTTTTACAATACTTATGCTGTATAAAATAAATACTCGTACCTACTGTGTTATATTATTTAAACAAAGTGAAAAGGATTCTTACCGTTTTAATAAAGAAAGTTTTCTCTCTTGCATAACAACATAAGACTCTAAGTCGGTTATCACTCCATTATACGTTCCCAGTAATTTTTGGAGCTCTGTTAGTGCCGTGAACACTTCTGCGTAATATGTTGGTATATTAAAATTGAACAGTAGCAGGGAGTGTACCGCATGCAGTTTATACAAATTAAACATTTTAGAGGATTACATAAAATACTATTCTGTAAGAAGATTTCATAAAGGATATTGAAATTCGTCATCATTACCATCAAATTAAGATTATACTATATAAGTAAAGTTCTTAGAAGCACAAGCTGAAATTAAACACCAAGAAATACCTAAAGTAAGTACAGACTGCAAAGGAGATGAGAATGAGTATACACCTTTTCATACAACTTTATGCGCTCTTAACATTGAGGACAGACGAGACTCCATCTGTGGTCTAACTAATATTGACATGCGAGTATGTGCGTATAATTTACAATAGGTAGGTAAGTACCTAGGTACCTATATATAAATAATGTAATCGATTTAAATTACCTTGAAATAGGTACGTATAACAGGTATTTACGCGTCGTAATAATAATGAATTCCGATAATTGCATTGAATCAAGCGGAAAATAATCTATTAAGTACAAGAATCACTAAATATTATTAATATTCTATACATTACTTACCTACTCATATTTTATCAACGGAAATGTATTTTTAGTTAGCTTATATTTTGTCATCAAATGTTAATACATAAAAATGATCCAGCGTGGATCGCGAACATGACGTGTATCTTTAATTGACATTGCCTAAATTAACTTATGAAAGTAGATTGTTACTTACACATGGGTCGAAAGGTCGAAAATAACCTATTTCAGCACGAGATGGTTCTTGTGTTCCTCGGAACATTTCGATACCTCCTACGTAAGTTGTTGTAAGCCACAAAATAGCTATTTTGTGTTTTTCACGTAAAAGTGTCTAATTTTATGTATAGTATCCTGTAACAATTAGATCTAATTCAAAAATCTATTAATTTAGGTAGTTTTCAGAAGTATAATATCGTAAGTTCAGAAATATCCCGGCGTATATTGCGGTATTTAGTACTTGCAATAGTTTACGGCGGGCGGTGTGCGGGTGACGAGCGCGCTCACCCCGCGTATGTGTGACATAAAACAGACTACGCTGGAACTCGCTGTAGGTTGCATGTCACGCGCGTATCTTTTATGTTGATTTAATATTTATTACGTAATAGTACTAGCACATATTTTTCGTATTTAAAATACTGCTTACTTAAAATAATGGCAATAGGCTCGCCACCTATTACATTGGGACCTAAACATAAACGGCGAAATGTGGGTGCTAGCACCTCTGCCTACCCCTTCGGGGATAAAGGCGTGAGTTTATGTTATGTTATGTTACTTAAAATGTGGTATTGATTACATACAACAATATACGTTGCTGAATTTACAAGTATTTTATGTTAAGTAATACATACAACATTTTACTTCGGAATTAGTTATACTAAAGTACATGGCAAGATGACTTACAATGATTTACGTGGTTATATTAACTATTTTATGGTTAATAAGTAACACATACAACAATCTACTTCGCTTATCACTGACATTGTGTAAGTTGTAAGTAACATTTGCGGTTTACAGGATGTAATCAACAATATATAGAAATAAATAAAATTGAAGTATCTGTTTGTTATGTCAAAATAACAAGTTTTTACTAAATGGGTATGAATTTATATCGGGTACCATTAACAAAAACATAATTTAAAGGTCTTTGGTCTGTCTGTCAGTCTGTTCCGCTAATCTCCTCCCTCCTCTCGAAGGTGACGAAGCTTATCATTAATACATAGCTCCTGGGATACCTTGAAGGTACGATCTACTGAGCAACCGAGAGTACGGCTTCCGCCACCGTCGCTTAACCGGTGACCTTCTTGTGTATCTCACAAACCATTGGGCGCAAGCCATCGAGACTTGAGGTGAGGCACTGGCGGTTAGTCTTGATATTGGAAAGGCCTTTGATCGGGTCTGGCACAGAAGTCTTCTTGCAAAGCTACCATCTTATGGACTCCCCAAGGGATTATGCGAATAGCTTGCCAGCTTTTTGTCCAACAGAAGTATCCAAGCCGTCGTTGATGGCAGTTGCTCGGACCGCATGGACATAAACGCTGGTGTCCCACAGTTCCGTGTTGTCTCGACTCTGTTACTGCTGCATATCAATGACATGCTGTCGGATGACTCATGTTCCACGGACCGTGCAAATATCCCTCCGTCCGAGGTGGAGGAAAAACCGTCAACAACTTGTGTTTGAAATCAAGACCACATTATCTAGAGTATGCGATTGGGGCAAACTAAATTTAGTCCAATTCAACCCCTCTAAGACACAAGTATGTGTATTCACCGCTAAGAAAACCCCATTTATTGTAGCACCGCAATTCCTGGGCACACCGCTTACCATTTCCTTGAGTATTGGGATCCTTGATATCGATATCTCCAGCGACGTCCAATACCGTAGTCAAAGGTGAAGCTGGCATCAAAGAAGCTTGGAGTACTCAACAGGGTGAAGCAGTACTTCACTGCGGGGCAATACCTCCGCCTATATAAGGCACAAGTTCTGCCCCACTTGGAGTACTGCAGTCACCGTTTTGGCGGAGCGCCTACGTGCCAGCTTGAAGCTTGCAGTGGTCAACCCCTTCGACTCGGTACTAAGACGAGCATTGAGGCACGTCGACAATCCCATACTTGCAGGTTATGTGGAATCTCTCAGTCTCAGAAGAGACTTTGCCTCAGTGTGTGTGTTCTACCGCCTATACAATGGTTTGTGCTCTGAAGAACTATTTGACATGATACCTACAGCTACATTCTATCATCGCACCTCTCGCCACAGGCAGGGAATTTATCCTCACACATTGCGTCCGGAAACAGTGCGCACTGTGCGGTAGGAAAGGAACTACATCCCTCGCACACTCAAGCTGTGGAATGAATTCCCTACGGTGGTTTTCCCAAGCGACTACAATTAATTGATAAATTGATAGCTGCCGTTGACTGGACAATACTCGTAGACACGTATGAGAAGCACTATAAAATACCGGAGGATGTCTGTACCTCGTCATCCAGACCCGATATATTCCTTTTTTCACGATCGCATAGGCGTGCAGTGCTTGTAGAACTCACAGTACCGTGGAAAACTAACATACTTAAAGACCACGCTATAAAGATGAACAAATACTTTGACTTGACTGACGAGTTAACCAAAAATGGCTACGTGGTTAAACTCTACGCCGTAGAAGTAGGAGCAAGGGGAATTCTTTACTGACTCGGTAAAGACCTCGGATTGCCAAGAGCTTCAGTAAGCTCTTTACTAAATCGAATATCCAAAGCGGCATCGATATGATCTTACCAAATTTGGATAGGTAAGGGGGGGGGGGACCCTACTGACGGTGTAGGTGAGCGCTGATGCATCACAAGGTGGCCATTCTAAACCTACATCTGGGTCGCAAGTCTCAGTCGTCGTCACGGTGTTCTCTGTATCACGGGTCCATAAGGACCCGGCGACCGCATGGTGAATCCATGGAATGCTGAGAATCGGATCTCTGGGGTTCTTCAAGAAGGACATTAGAAGGTTTCTTAAGGGTCGGCAGCGCGAATGTGACGCCCCTGGTGTTGCATACGTCCATAGGCCACGGTAACCACTTCCCATCAGGTGGGCCGTGTACTTGTCTGCCACCTAAGTGGTATAAAAAAACATACCATACCTTTTTTTTCCTTTCTATTCGGCGTACATTGTTGTATCTAGCATATACGACTAAATGCGACTCATGTGATCCGGTGTACATAATTGTAAGTGACTGATACAACAATTTTTAAGGGTCATATACCGCGGTAAAGTGTTGTAACAGCAAAATCTCTAAAACCTTTGGTATTTTTGAATAATTCTATGAGGTAAACGCTAAAGTATGAGTAACTGAAGTCACGTATTGAATTTTATAAAGATTAGTTGAAAACTGCGGTTTTTATTGCCAATAGTACCTTTGAAACGCTCTCCTGTAAAATCACATTTTAGGGGTTACAACAGTTTACGTAGGAGGTATCGATTTATGTCTTATGAGGATAGCACGGGGTGCTATGGCGGTGGACGAGCTCAAATTCACCAAGCATTGTATTACAAAAAAAATCGCGCGCGCCAGGAGGACCTCGTTTGTCTCGCGACTTAGGCCCTAGACTAGATAAATGTTGTGTATCCCGTGATATTAACTACTTAATAATAATATGAACAAGCAATCCCGTTATACCTAAAGCTGCGTTTATATACTCGTGGCAGAGCGAGGAAAGTGGCGAGAGAAGTGGGCAGAGACGTGGTGTGAATGGTATATTCGTCATGCCGCGAGTACTGCCGCGTATGTTGCTGCGAATGTCGGCTTGGCGGCGCGAGTCAAAGGAGCGGCAATACTAGCGCGATGAACTATACGAGACCGCTAGATGGCGCTAATCAGTAAACACGGCTTTCGTTATTGCTCGTCGAATATTTACTTTTAAACATATTTATATCGATCTACGGAAAGTGTATAGTAGTTGAAAGTGAGAGTTTTTATTAATATTCTATTTAATTAATTCCCTATGCTGTAAAAGCATAATGCGTACACTGCTACAGCGCGGTTGCCCTCCATACGTTTACGTCCGTCTCCGTTGCAGGGCGAATACTGTAAAGCGGACCAACACGATGATGCACGTGTGTGAACGCTAGGGCATTAATCGCGCGAATATTTCCGGCAACACGATGAGCAATGCGAGCGGCAGTATGTAAACGCGGGATAATATGTTACATATTTCAGGTTGTAACCCATCCCTGTACCTATTATTTTCACCAGATTCGTTCAAACGTTAGAGCGTGATTGAATCTAATATATAAAATTCTTCTGTCACGGGGTGCGTAATCGAACTCCTCCAAAACGGCTCGACCGATTTTGATGAAATTTTTTGTGCTTATCCGGTATCTATGAGAATCGGCCAACATCTATTTTTCATCCCCCTAAGTGATAAGGGTGCAGCGGGCCGGGAACGGGATTTGAATACCACGCGGGCCGAAAATATGGCGGTACGAAGTTCGCCGGGGCAGCTAGTCTAATATATAAAATTCTTCTGTCACAGGGTGCGTAATCGGACTCCTCCGAAACGGCTCGACCGATTTTGATGAAATTTTTTGTGCTTATCCGGTATCTATGAGAATCGGCCAACATCTATTTTTCATCCCCCTAAGTGATAAGGGTGCAGCGGGAACGGGATTTGAATACCACGCGGGCCGAAAATATGGCGGTACGAAGTTCGCCGGGGCAGCTAGTAATATATAAAATCTATATCTTCTTCTAATATATAAAAATCAATGCCACTTTTCGTTGTTATTTTATAACTCAAGAACGGCTGAACCGATTTGGCTAATTTTAGTCTTGAAAATATTCATGGGTGTCCAGGGAAGGTTTAAAGGATGAGAAAATAGGCGCAGCGGGGACGGGAAAACTATGGCGGTACGAAGTTCGCCGGGACAGCTAGTCCATTTATATAAAAATCAATGCCACTTTTCGTTGTTATTTTATAGCTCAAGAACTACGGCTGAACTGATTTGGCTAATTTTAGTCTTTAAATATTCGTGGGTCTCCAGGGAAGGTTTAAAGGCTGAGAAAATAGGTGCAGTGGGAATGGGAAAAATATGGCGGTACGAAGTTCGCCGGGACAGCTAGTAATATATAAATTGTTATTCAATCACGTTAACGGTTGAACGGAACTGGCTGAAATTCTTAAATCAAAAATAGTGTTTTTATTTATGAAGTTCTGAAATAAACAACTAATGGACTGTGTCTACGTTTTTTAATATTGAATAATAATGTTATACCTATTATAATTATTGTAATACAGCGGTTATATACTACGGCGCCTCACCCATATGCGTACAGGGATAGATTACAGTCTGGAATAACAAATAAGCTTTTCATCCCCGGATTTAGTTCCCAAGGGGTGCAGGAATGTATCAAAATTCTACGCGGGCGAAGCCGCCGGCAACAGCTAGTAAAACAACACACTTTTAAAACACAAAATACATTCTTATTCAGTATTTATTACTTTTTCAAATTTTACATCTGAAAGTAATAAACGGCGGGTGTTCTAACTGTTAGCTTTTGGGCTCGGGGCGGGGTATTTTCTTGATGAAGCCTTGCTCTTGATATTGCAGACTGCATGGTCTGATAAATAGCTGAGATGGGTGATGGATAAATTTACTGCACACTGCAAAGATATGAAGAAATTGTAGTTTAAAAATAATCAGTAGAAGCAGTTAGTTAATTTCTTCTAACGGGGTATGTGCCAGCGGCATCGAGCACTCTTTATAAAAAGTTTTTTCATCCCACCATCTCGGAAAGACTATTTTTGCTCTTCGATAACTGAGCGTAAAAGTCGTTTTTATCCTCTAGAGAGGTAAAGTAAATTTGAATTTAGAACATCGTGTGTACTAGGTTTGTGGACTCAAAACATCATTAAACCTATTTACTTCTACCTCTATGTTGCCGAATTTATCATACAACTTTTTTTTAATTCATGAAAAACTCAGACTCGTAACCTCCTTGGTGTACTTTTTTTTTAATTTGCTTTGCGCGTATCAATTTTTTTCACGTCATATTGTTGACATTGTTGTTGAATTTTTATTTTGTTGTATTTTATTACTAGTATTAATACACATATTATACAGCCTCCATGGCGTAGTGGTATTGAACGCGGCCGCTACGCAGGAGGCACGGGTTCGATCCCCGCTCAGTGCAAATATTTTTTATGCATGAAAATGGGTATTTGCATTGGTCTGGTCGTGCCTTGGAGAGCACGTTAAGCCGTCGGTCACGGATGCCATACGAACATCTATGGCAGTCGTTACGGGTAGTTGGAGCCCTAAAAAGTTCAACAACAACGGTCTGGCTGCAATGCTTCGATATCGCCTAATGTCATCATTGGGTTGTGGAGGTCAGATGGCAGTCGCTTCACGGCAAATATCGAGGTCCAGCCAAATCCGCAGTTAAGACTGGTAAAGCGGACCCCGGACTCCGAGGTGAAAGCTTCGGATGCTGACTGAGAATTAACGCTAGGAAGGAGAAGCATTTCATTATTTCCTCGCTGAGGTGGGATGAAAAGTTACGTGTTGCACTCGAGTGCAAAGATTTTTCACCTTGTGCTCTTTTGATTCCCTCGCTAACGCTCAAGATTCTAATTTGTGAATCACTCGCTACGCTCGTGATTCAAATTTAGAATCTTTCGCTTGCTCGGTCATCAAAAATGAGCACGCGGTTAAAAAGCAACTTTGCACTCTTGTATAACAAATAACTATTTCATCCCACCATCTCGGAAAGAGTATTTTTGCTCTTCGATAACTGAGCGTAAAAGTCGTTTTTATCCTCTAGAGGATAAAGTAAATTTGAATTTAGAACATCGTGTGTACTAGGTTTGTGAACTCAAAACATCATTAAACCTATTTACTTCTACCTCTATGGTGCCGAATTTATCATACAACTTTTTTTTAATTTATGAAAAACTCAGACTCTGAATCTCTTTGGTGTACTTTTTTTTTTAATTTGCTTTGCGCGCATCAATATTTTTCACGTCATATTGTTGAACTAGCCTTCCGCCCGCGGCTCCGCCCGCGTGCATCTCGGTTACCGCGACCTTTGCTCATATCTTCGGTTCTACTCAACCGATTCCGATCAAACAAACGTAAGATTTTAAGTCTGAGCAAGCCCTTTCTAACAAAAAAAACCGCATCAAAATCCGTCCAGTAGTTTTTGCGTCCATCGCGGACAAACAGACAAACAGACAAACAGATAAACAGACAAACAGACAGGAAATTAAAAAAATATATTTTCGTGTTCAGTATCGTTAACATAACATAACCCAAGTATTTTTTTTTAAATATCTCCAATGTACAGACACGACCACTTTACAATTATATAATAGTATAGACATTGTTGTTGAATTTTTATTTTTTTGTATTTTAATATTAGTATTAATACACATATTATACAGCCTCCGTGGCGTAGTGGTAGTGAACGCGGCCGCTACGCAGGAGGCACGGGTTCGATCCCCGCTCAGTGCAAATATTTTTTATGCATGAAAATGAGTATTTACATTGGTCTGGTCGTGCCTTGGAGAGCACGTTAAGCCGTCGGTCACGGATGCCATACGAACATCTATGGCAGTCGTTACGGGTAGTTGGAGCCCTAAAAAGTTCAACAACAACGGTCTAGCTTCGATATCGCCTAATGTCACCATTGGGTTGTGGAGGTCAGATGGCAGTCGCTTTATGGAAAATATCGAGGTCCAGCCAAATCCGCAGTTAAGACTGGTAAAGTGGACCCCGGACTCCGAGGTGAAAGCTTCGGATGCTACTGGGAATTAACGCTAGGAAGGAGCATTTCATTATTTCCTCGCTGAGGTGGGATGAAAAGTTACGTGTTGCACTCGAGTGCAAAGATTTTTCACCTTGTGCTCTTTTGATTCCCTCGCTATCGCTCAAGATTCTAATTTGTGAAACACTCGCTACGCTCGTGATTCAAATTTAGAATCTTTCGCTTGCTCGGTCATCAAAACTGAGCACGCGGTTAAAAAGCAACTTTGCACTCTTGTATAACAAATAACTATTGTCTTTTCACTTGTCGGGTGTCCGTGTGGCATTATTCAGCTTTAACTTTAACTTAAATTCTTCATCCTAGCGTCAATCCCAGTCATGCGACTGGGATTCGAGACTTTAATCACAAAATCTGAGGTCCGCTCTTTCCAATCTTACTGCGGATTTGGCTGAACTTCAATATTTTTCGTGAAGCGACTGACATCTGAACTCCACAACCCATTGGCGATATCGAAGCATTGCAGTTAGACTAGTTGTTATACTTTTTACCAACTACCCGTAACGACTGCCATAGATGTTCGTATGACAACCGGGACTGATGGCTTAACGTGCTCTCCGGGGCAGGGCAAGGTCTAGCACATATTATGGTATTTAGCCATATTCATGCATATAAATATTTGCACCGAGCCCGCTCTGTGCAAATATTTATATGCATGAATATGCGTGAACCCGCGACTCCTGAGTAGCGGTCGTGGCATGCAACAGAGGCTGTCTTCAATTAATTAAACTTATATTATAAGGCACATACCCCACTTGTCACCCTGTAGTACAGGGCAGGCGGCGTGTCGCATTGCCAAATTACCATTTCCCGAAGGGTGCAAGTTGTACCAAAAAGCGGCTGTGCCCTTCACTGGACGTAATCTCACACCTAGCTCAGGAAAAACTGTTGCTCCCCCTTGAGCGACGTCCGTCATCTGTGTAAGGGAATAACTGCGTCAAAAGCAGTCGTTTTTTACATAGGACTCGTCAAATTGACTTCACCTCGCCTGATGATAAGCTGCAGGCAAAGTCTTGGAAAAGATGGTCACCATTATAGACACGTACTATGTTACAATGGTGGCACTCAGCTTGATGGCCTCATCAGATGCTTTTTCACGCTTAAAGGACCCGGGACTGTAGGAAGAGGGAAGAGGTGGCGGTGATTAGATTTCAATTTTCCGATGAACTCTAAGGAAAATGTTTGGCATTTGCCATAAAACTCAAAAGAAAGTTGTGAGAAATTTACGACCACCAAGTTTGCTATCGCTGTACCCTTAATACGTGTCTAAATTAGCTGAACCTTATAACTTGAACGTGTTTGATTTGTGTAGTATGTAACAGCTTTTAAATCAACTAATTTAAAGTACGTCTATACGCGGTAATGTAACTGGACAGGACCGATTCTGCTAAAGCACACTGCAAAAAATGGCATGAAATTTTAGACTTCATTGCTTTAAAAACATAAAATTCAAAAATAAATGAAAAGACTTTCATTACATTTTTTTCATCCACTTTACAGAAAGTCATTCAAATTTAGACTTTAACTGAATTACTTCAAAGTCTACAATTAAATGTTTCTTTTAGCAATGTCCGTAGTATGACAATGGGCTTGCTTAAGCAGAATCGAGAAGCTCTAGTTATTATTATTGTTATTAAATACCGATCGTACTATACGGAGTAGAGATACAAGTAGCTAGATTATTTCAATCTATTAATTTTCCTCTCGCAGTCCACTACTGGCCATAGATGTCTCTCTTAATGTACACTATAGCACCCTGCCATCCATCCAGTCTAGCCCAGTTATACCTTTGGCTCGGCGCGGCGGAGCGTCTTCTAATATACTTACATAAAATAAAATGGTAGCTATACTGTTATCCTCAGTTGTGCCCTTCTCTTCTTTCTGTAAAAATAATAATTGAGAGCCATAATACAATAATATATCTATCTACCTATAGCCGTCTTCTTATTTGGGGAATTAGTATTTGAAAGATCGAACTCCGCTCTGCTGTGTTAACTGTATACTGCTAAGTAACTAAACTCCACGAGATGGTGATCTCGTGGAGTTTAGTTTTACTTAACAGTATACAAAAATCAATGTTGCCGTCACCTAGAATAGAAACGTTTATAACACTATAATTTATAGATAAAAACATACTATTTCTTACTCTAGTAAAATCATAGTGAGGCTCATATTGTCCACCGATCCCGTAGTTTACCACTTGGGTTTGTGTAGTCGTGTCCATAATCAAACCGGTCATATGAGACACTCTTCGTGTGATTCGGGCCAGGGTGTTAGCATCTTCGTCAAATAACCAAGCTCTTTTACCTATGCGGTAGTTTGCAATTGTGAGGTATCCAGTTTTAGGATGGTTAACTTTGGCACGAATAAACTGTAATCAAAATGGAAATAAACTATAATAATATGTATTTATAAATTCAAAGATAAATTCAATCTAATATCGCAGTACGGTAGGGTACCGTAACCGTGCACCAACATATTTACGGTTTTGGAAGTCTTTACTTTACTTGTGCTAGAAGAACCTTGTTTCTTACCATGACTCTAGCTCAACGGTAAGTAGCCTAAAATCAAACTTCTAATTTAACGCAATCAAAGTATATTGCCGGTTATAGTACTAGTAGTATAAGTTGGTGCCGCAATTCAGTTTCGTACAGAACTTCTAGTGCGCAAGCCCGACTTGCACTTGATCGACTTTCGTAGATAGGCTGGACTGGCTGCTGGCTGGACGACCAAGAAAATTCATAATAAACCTTCCTTCCAATAAACGAAGGAAGGAGGAGGAAGTCATTGACCAAAATATAAACTTGGCACGGGGACTAAATGACATACCTACAATTAGATGTTGACAAAATTCGGAAGAGCGTCGTAAAAAAAATTGTGACGATTATTTTTATCGGGAGAAAATTGAGACTAACCTTAGGCTTGGACATTTGCTTTATAGTTTCAATTTCGCTGTCACTCAACACGTCGTGAAATAAAATTAAGTCAGGATCAACATACATCATTTCTATTTTATACGGCGCCAATATTAAAAATGGATGATTCTTAGTCAAATAACTACATTTTAACCTGGAAATGTATATTCAATTTTATTAATAAGTATTGTACTTTAACTAACAATAACTTTTTATTAATCTTGAGACCCTAAGCAAATAAATACAGCAATTTTATATAAAGCATATTAAAACGGGAAATATATTTTGAAACTACACAAAATGATCTACCACCCGACATGGCTAGATACAAAAGCCTATTTAACGGAGATAGTACCTATTTCGAACGCTAACAATTGTCTCAATTTTAATTTAAGTAATTATTGATGGAAATTGTATTCCTACCTTTTAGATATTTTCATAGGAACGCCTAAGTCTCCGCGACAGAGAGCTTCGTAAATCTCAAGATCTGCCTATATGGTATAAAAAGAAGTTATTTTTAAACAAACAATACATAATAGTTCATACCGGCTGCGTGTTTTTATGTTCCCAGTCACCAAGATCTTGGGCCCCAAGGTCACCTGCTGGTTGATGGACGAGACTCTGGCGCAGAATTTCCTCTCGGGGTCGGCAGGTCAGACGGCAGTCGCTTCCAGAATGTTGTTTACCTAAGCCAAACCAAGAGGACGAGAACGAGATCCCAGATTACATTACACTACATTGATAAATGCACCTATTGACATTTTCGGTAATGCATGAAACGTCACTATAGGTGCACTATACCATCGCAAAGTATCTGCCAACCCTCGGCGCCAAAGACCTGAGTGATACGCGCGCTCTATAATATAATGTATACTCTAAGGCATGCAAGTCTTCAGGACCTATGTCAAAGAAATCTAGATCTGATGCAAACTATCACTCATAATTATAATGCCAAATAGTGGAGCTGTAGTCTCCTACAACTCTATCATAGTCCCAGACTCCAAAGTACAAGCTTTGGATGCAACTGAGATTGGCATTCGAATGAAAGAGACTTGTACAGTAATCAGATCACTTACTTGTGTTAACTCTTGTTCAGGTAGCTCTTCTTGTGGAATAAACGTATGGAGACGATCAAGAATATCTTCGACTCTAGAATCTCTTACTGATGATGATGGCCGTGCCCGTTTTGTTACTGCTATATGGAATATTTGTGTGGTAATTTATTTACTCAATAATTCATAATAAGAGTATTAGTATACGAATGTATGAGTATATAATACTACACCTCAGTAACATACCAAAATAATAACCGAATTGTTATAGAAATAATAGATTGCCTCGGTTCTTCGAAGGAACAGACTGAGTACGGATATGAAACTTTATAATACCGATACATTGGAGTCTCTAGTTTAGATTTGCATATGTGATACCTCTTTGAGCGATATAATCTGTACGGTGTGCCTCCTCCTTCACCGATGCGGCAAATTAACTTTATCTAAATTTCCCTCCCTGCCCCACGCTATGTTACCTACAGGTATGCCTAGTTATATGTTTCAGTCTTGTGCAATAGGTATACCTATTTCTTCACATATGTATAGTACCTATTACCTGACATTGCGTTTGCTATGCTTAGATATTTGATTATTTCGTCTTCAGTGAAAGGATAGGACACGTTTTCTTCACTATATTTTCGATGGGCTTCAATCATCCATGGTCGACCAGCCTTGAAATCTTTGCTTTCGAACATCAATGTATGACCCAGCTCGAAACAGTCACCAGCCGTCATTGGTGTACTGGAAATAGCAGAAAACTGCAATTGCAGAAGTTTTACAATTCTGTTGTAGTTGCTTCGAGTTAGAAACATCGTGCTGTGTGCTTTTTTTTTTCAAAATCTTCCACCTTCTCAACCTGTGACTCCTAGTTTGAGAAGGTGGAAGATTTTGAAAAAAAAAAAAATAGGCTGTGACGGACGAGGATCTGGTGCAGGCTTTTCTCTCGGGATTGTAGAGTCAAATGGCAGCCACTTCAGTAAATTCCGAAATACTGCTAAACAAACCAAACGTAGCTTATACCTTTCCAAGCTCTAGTGTATCTCTGTATCAAATTTCATCAAAATCGGTTCAGTGGTTTAGGCGTCAAAGCGTAACAGGTAGACATACTGACAGAGTTTCGCAGTGGCTTTCGCATTTATAATATTAGTATGAATTAACACATGGATACATACGTATACGCAATGTTATTCAGGTTTCCATTAGAAAGATCCTTAACATCCAAATTGTACGTTTTTTGCAACCTAATGATCGCTTGCGCAGCTCCTATTAGATCCGATTTATCAGGATAGGATTTATCATCCTGTTTCACTAACAAATAAGATTTTTGTTCTGAAAAAAAAATCAATCCTCAAAAAAAGGGAATGTTGCTGCGTGGCTGTGAAGATAAATGGTAATATTGTTAATCTATAATTTACCTGCTGTTTTAATAATTATGGGTATGTGATCCAAGTCCACTACTAGTCTCTTTATAAGTATGTAGCCACTGATAGGATTACACAAATAACTAGAAATGTCTTCCATTGCTTTTTTGTGTTCTCTTATGTAAAGATCCAAATAACTAGAAAATACGAGTAATTCCCAGAAGAGATAGTGTTACTCAAAAAAAAAACTTAACTTATTGTTAGATATGTAAAATTGTATCCAAGTAAAAGCAATCAATCAATTAGCCATTGCCATCCACTGCTACCTTTTTCAGGTCAAAATTTTCAGCATTTACACAAAGTGAAATGAATTATGGCAAGGATTCTTACCGTTTTAATAAAGAAAGTTTTCTCTCTTGCATGACAACATAAGACTCTAAGTCGGTTATTACTCCTTTATGTGTTCCCAGTAATTTTTCGAGCTCTGTTAGTGCCGTGAACACTTCTGCATAATATGTTGGTATATTAAAATTGAACAGTAGCAGGGAGTGTACCGCGTGCAGTTTATACAAATTAAACATTTTTGAGAATTACATAAAATACTATTCTGTAAGAAGATTTCATTAAGGATATTGAAATTCGTTATCATCTCGATCAAATCAAATATCATCTATAGTCCTTAGAAACACAAGCTGAAATTATAGATAGGTAGGTATAGACTGCAAAAGAGAGAAGTACGAGTAGGATACACCTTTTCATACAACTTTATTCTCTCATATCCTTGAGGGCAGACGAGGTTCTACCTGTGGTCTAACTAATACTGATATGTGTGCGTATGATTTCAAGTAACTACGTAGGTTTACAAATATTGTAATCGATTTAAATTACCTTGAAATAGGTTGGTATAACAGGTTTTACGTGGTCGTAATAATAATGAATTCAGGTAAATGCATTGCATCAAGCGGAAAATAATCTATTAGGTAGGTACAAGAATCTCTGCCAATATGAATATTCTAAACTCATAATATTTTAACAACGGGAAAAAAAATTGTCAGCTTATATTTTGTCATTACAATAAATGTACTGGCTTATTTGTCTATTCTCTGATAACTGGACTATTGTCCGCAGAATTTAATTGATGGTTACATACTTTTGTGATAATGTACAAAAAAATCGTCGTCGCTTGACAATAATACATTTGGGTGGCAAATCTATGTACTGTTTTGCTGACAGACCCTATTATTTTGGCGAGAGTAAAATCACAACATAAAATTATACCTAATAACTCTTGCTGGTATTAAAATTATGTAGGTAGGTAGGTATATTATATAGCATAACACTTTCCATCAGGTGGGCCGTGTGCTTGTCTGGCACCTAAGTGGTATAAAAAAAAATCTTTTAAAAAGGGATATGTTCCTTCCTGGAATGTTTGTAAGTAGAATGTACGAGTATTTAGTATCTTGGAGCCTTCAGTTTAATTAAGTTAATAAGTAAATGGTGTTTAGTAAAGGTAAATGATTTGCAAGGACTCAACAAATAAACATCTGAAGAACGAACCGCACTCCGCGCGAACCGAACGAACGACATACACCTCGGAACATTTATCTTGGACCTAAAATGTGCTGCGCGCAGTACTTACATGTTTTTTGGATGTCTTTTGAAGATAGCTCGGGGTGCTACGGCAGTGGACAAGCTCAAATTTACCAAGCATAGATTATTTAAAAAAAAAACGGGCGTGCCAGAGCATTTGTCTTGAGACTTAGGACCAAGATATGTGTCCCGTCCCGAGGTATACCTACTAATAAAATTGAACTAGCCATTGCCTGCGGTTTCATCTGAATTATGATCCCGTTACCGCAACCAATGGGAAATTATTTCTAAGATAAAAAGCAGCATGTTATGTGTTATTAGAAACTGTAATACCCTGCCCTATACCATTATCCCTGTACCATCATCCCATCCCTGTACCATTTCCGCCAGATCCTTTCAGCCCTTAGAGCGTGATTAAATATGTTTTTTTTTTTTTTTAAAGAATATTAGCAACCGAAATTACTAATATTCCCGTTAACCCCTCCAACTAAGCTAAATTGCTTGTGCTAGGAGTGGGTTCACGTCAGTAGTGTAATGGCCAGGATTCGAACCCGGGACCTCTCGATCGTAAGGCCGACTCCTAAACCAGTAAGCTACCGACGCTAGTTAATCAATATATATTTGTTATTCAATCACGCTATAAGAGCTGAACTGGCTGAAAGGTGCAGAGATAGATTACAGTCTGGAATACACATAGTAGACTTGTTTTTATCCTGTTAACACGTACCTATGGTGGCGGTTTGCGAGAAGGGAATGAAAATATAACGCGTGCGAATCCGTTCTTAAATAAAAAAATATTGGACTGTGACTACGTTTTTTAATATTGATTAAAATAGTTATTTTAATATAATTATTGTAATACAGTGGTTATGTACTAGAGCGCCTCATATAATATATTGATTAAAGCAACCAACGAAATTTGATGTCGTTAACGCCGTGCAAGTCATTTTTCCCTCATGTTACCGGTCTTGAAAAATTCTCAAACTTTTCAGTGAAACCTCTTATCGAACACTGGAAGCAAAATAACAACAAATTATGATCAAGGATAATAATATTTAATAATATTTTATTGTCTCATTTTAATGGATAGAAAATAGAAATTACATTTACAGCGATTTCTAAAATTAGCTACTTACCCCCTAGAATGGTATGCTGGGTCATAAACATTCTAATATCGCACTCTGGGCATCAAAATTGCAATACCAGTCTAACTTTCTGTAAGGCCCGTATTCCAGAACAACGATCAGTTGTGAATCAACTTTCATAATATTGAATAAAGCACTTGTAGGTACTTTGCCACTATAATTTATTATTTTGAACCTAACCGGTTTCGCCTTACGGCATTCTCAAAGGTTTACAATGGTTTATCCAATAGTGGAAAAGTAGGTACAAGTTCTTTATTCAATATGTGTAGCATAGCAAGTTCCACCAAGCGCCATCAATCTCCAGGTATAAACAGACTTTCACAATCATATTAGAAATCTAGAATACAGTCTGTCCTCATATCTAGTTATAAATCGAGATTCAGGACTGTATCGTTCTGCTTTTGTACTATGTTTATTTGACACTGTCGATAGGTTCGCGCAGTGCATCCGATAAAGCATTGAACAAAGTAAACATGGCCTTCTGATTACCTACCAGAGAGCAAAGTGGAGAAATAACGCCATCTTTGTATTTTTTACAGAACTGCCCAACTGCGCAATACGATAAAATAATGTCTTTCATACCTGTTGAATATTTCGAAGGCTATGTCCAGAACATACAAAATTACATGATTTCTGTGTTAAATCATTATCCCGGTCCAATTCTTCCGCATGGAAACAGTTATTCTGCAAAAACTAAACAAAATACATATAAGTAGAACTTACCTTATTAGACAAAGATTATAAACATAAGTACCTACCTACATAAAAGTAACTATTTGCATATAGTTAATGCAACTTAATCAAAACTTTGACTAAAAAATGAGGGAGATCATAAAATGATCGACAATCGTGCTCCTGTGGACTTATAAACTCACCCACATAGTCTTAGTTTCATAATCAATTCTTTTTTGATAATCTTGGGATTTTCGCTTAGCTTTAGAGTTATTCGGATCCAGATTAAGTATATGTCGTAACCAGTGTAATGAACTCTTCAGATCTCCTGCAATACAATGAATTAAAGAATACATACATGGAAACTAAACCTCAAAATAAACTAGAATATACCAAAAATTAGAAATTAAGAAATAGGTAAGCAATTAGTATATTATTGCAATCCACTACTGGACATACAATAGGATCCAGTTATCTGCTGCCATCCGCCCTATAGATGTAAAAATCCCGAATAATTCCGAATTATTCCATATTATTCGGAATTATTCCCAAATATTCTCAAATATTCCGGAATTATTCCCGCTAAACTCACCTACAATAAATGAAATAACTGTGCTTCCACCTACCTACTAAACGAATACTTAAGTACAGACCTATGTAGGTATTGGTATATAGGTAGGTAGATACCGGAATGTTATATATCTTGACCTCAGTGACGTCACAAAATGTATCTACTTATATGTATGTATACACGCGTTTTTTGGATGTCTTTTGTGGATTAGGTGGATTTGAGCTTCTCCGCCACCATGGTACCGCGTGTACCATGGTGACGGAAAAGCTCAAATCCACCAATCATAGACCATATCAAACCAATACGAGCATCTCTCGCGACTTGGAAACAAGATGTTCGGTACCTACTTATTTTAATATAATATGTAGGAATATTATATAATTTGGGTACAACTTTCACCCAGATACTAAAACAGCGACTGTAAGCGACTTTCGACCTTAATGACATTATCTTAATTACGTGTCTTTTTGTGCTAATAGATGACACTGATTACGAATAAGAAAAAAAACTCGATTCTATATCATGTCATTAAGGTCGAAAATCGCTTGCACTACGTTTTTAAGGTTTTTTATCCCTAGCATCCTTAACTAGTCTGTGCTATGTAGCAAATAGCCAAATCGGACCGATCTTTTCGGATATTTATATGAAAACAACATAATAATATGGTGTCGGATATCGGATGTCGGCCATCGTCGTCCGATACGGATATTGGATGGTGTGAAAACACTCTTAAAGAGTTTAAAAGTGTATAAGTAGGTACTCAGGAAAACATAAGTCTTTTTCTTAATTATACCGATGGGTATATACACCAACTAGCTGTTGCCCGCGACTTCGTCCGCGTTAAGTTCGGAATGTTGTTCATCCCCTATTTTATCCCCTTGGGGGTAGAATTAATCAAAATCCTTTCTTAGCGAATGCCTACGTCATAGTAGCTTAATGCATGCAAAGTCTCAGCCTGATCGTTTTAAAATTGACAAAGTTTTGTACAAACTTTCATCCCCTATTTTATCCCCTTGGGGGTAGAATTAATCAAAATCCTTTCTTAGCGGATGCCTAAGTCATAACATCTACCTGCATGCCAAATTTCAGCACGATCCGTCCAGTGGTTTGGGCTGTGCGTTAATAGATCACTATGTCAGTCAGTCAGTCACCTTTTAGTTATATATATTTAGATATATCTATAACCGTATAAAACGCGAATCATAACTGCATTTCAAGTCACAAGACTATCAACAAGAGTCAAGACTCTCAATACCTACTACATCTATCTACATAAATATCGACCGGAATAATTCGGAATTATTCCGGGTCATTTGGGAATTATTCGGGATTTTTCGTTTTATCCTCATCGGAATATTTGGAATTATTCCGGCCTTACATCTATAATCCGCCCTCTTCATTTTATTTCGCGATAGCGCATATTGAGAGAGACTTCTGTATAAACACTTAAAAAAAATTCTACGAGTGAAGTAATCGATACGAATTGTGTTTGAGTTTTCAAAGGATTTTTCTTCTATATATGGATTAATTTTCTATAGATTTAAATCGGGACTCTGGAAGGATGTTGGCTCTTTCCGAAATCTATAGGAAAAGTAACCAATAAGTAGATACTAATTGCATCAAAATTTAATTAAAATTCTATAAAGTAAAAAACAAGAGATAGGTTCGTACCTAATTCATAATACCCGTGACTAATCTTTTCATACACATAAATAGGTTTGAATGGATGAGACAAAGTAAGACTTTCTTCATTATATTTTCGAAGAGCTTCAGACATCCATGCAATGCCATTCACAAAATCCTTTTTTATCTTGAACAAATTATCTCCTAGTGCATAACAATCACCTGCTGTCATTGAAGAACTGGAAATCATAAAGTAAAATTAGATAGTATCTAGGTACTCATTTTTATAAGATGCAGTAACATCCGAGCGTGTCCGGGAACCTCGGCCAAACCCGGTTCTGGTACTTAGAAGTCAGGTTGGGCTCCTAATTAATCCATACTTATAATATTATAAATGCGAAAGTAACTATCTACCTGTCTGTCACGCTTTCACGCCTAAACGCCTGAACCGATTTTGATGAAATTTGGTAGATATGAGGGTAAATTAGACCTTGAGACCTTACATAGGTTATGTTTGGTCGCGCTAATCAACATCCACGCGGGCGATAGTTGAGAGGGTATCCAGCACCAGAGCCTTGTCCGTTAATCAGCAAGTGTATATACCAGCTTGCAAGTGAAATTGACTTGGCCCCATAGATGTTGTTGGGGGGTACACTACATAAATACGAAAAGCCTAATTCCGAAAGTTACAATCACGAATTTCAAAATTCCGAATTTCATAATTCCGAATCATTCAAAATTCCGAAAGTCAGATATCCGATGTATCATAAATCCTATTTATTGAAAACCCGAATTTCAAAATTCCTAACGGTTATAACTGCGAATATTAAAATTCCGAATTTGAAGATACCGAACCATTACAATTCCGAATTATTAATAATCCGAAATATCATAAATACGAATTCCGATTATCAAAACTCCGAAACAATACAAACCCGACAATCAAGCGCCTTGTAAACCTGCATGAAGTAAGTAGGACAGTTGCTATTTTCGGGGTACACGAGATAAACAGGAAATAGAATTATTGAACTATTATTTTAATTTACTTATGCTAATGATTACAAAATACACGTTGCCATACAACTTTCAGTAACAAGCATGCATGTAGGCAAGCATGCAGGCAAGCAAGCATGCAGGCAAGCAAGCATGCAGGCAAGCATGCATGCAGGCAAGCATGCGTGCAGGCAAGCATGCATGCAGGCAAGCATGCATGCAGGCACGCATGCATGCAGGCAAGCATGCATTCAGGCAAGCATGCATTCAGGCAAGCATGCATTCAGGCAAGCATGCACGTTTCGCTCTTCTCCGGCGCTACGGGATGTGCAGTCCTTCCGCCCTTGCGTAACAAAGTTCGGGCACCCATGCTCGCTTCCGCAGCTTCGGCTTGCTGGTCGCCTCTGGCGACGAGCCTCAGCCGCTGCTCGCCCGGGCGCCTGAGCTTCGTTACTGCGGGCGAGGACTGCCCTCCCTCCGCGCCTCCGGTTTTTAAATAACACTCTAGTGTAGGGCAAACAAGTACCACGGCAGTAGGACCACGGCAAGTCGGGTTTGGCTTAATTTTTATACGTAATAATTGGCGAGAAAATTAATTTATTATTATAAAAAATCAAACATGTCATCATGTCAAATCAATTTTAACTTTTACCTATTTTTGATACAAATTTTCAATTTGAGCAATGAATTTTCGGAAATTTGAAATTCGGAATAACGTTTTTCGGGCCAATAATACTACGGATTTTTAATTATTCGTAAAAATGAAATTCGGAAGAATGAACATTCGTATTTATAACTTTCGGATAAATAACTATCGTGTTTTTGAATACTCGGAGTTTTGTTTCTTAGGAATTATAATATTCGGAATTTTGAAAATCGGAATATTGAAATTCGGAATTAAATATTTCGGAATTGTTGGGTGTTCCCGTTGTTGGGCCCTTACAGTCATTAATACAGATCTTATTTTAGATTACACTGCTTGAAGTAAATGTATACCTATAATATGGATTTCCGCCCATAAGCTGTTTCACATCGGACGTACGGTGGAATCCAGCAATGACTGCTGTAGCGCTTGTTAAATCCTTCAGCGAAGGGTATTTGCTATCGTGATATCTTATTAAGTTCTGGGCGTATTCTGACAAACACAAAAAACTATGTAAAGCATATTTTACCATAGGAATCTTTAAAAAATGAAAATACTCCTAAATATTCATCCAATGAATAAGAATATACCATAAGGCTCGTCACACACTTGTCCATACGTAGGGGTTTAGATTTTAATATAACAGGAAATTAACAATAGAAAAAATAGAAAGCATTTGATTTGACTGGAAGGCAAGAAGCTAGGTTGCACAAAGAAAGTAATTAATCCGTCCCTTCCTTCATCTTACGTCAGTCTTATCCAAAGATGTCACCTTGGAACCCTGGTTTCACTCTCTTACTCTTTCTCTTACGTCCCTACTCCGAGAAGTAAACCTGTGCTAGAACCTCGACCTTCAATCAGCAGGTGTTGGCAGACTAGTAGGCGAAATTGGGTTAGATCAGCAAGATGGTAGGACCTTATGGTGTATATTGGGTCACCGGGTTTATTCTTTTGCTCCTCAGAGCAACGATGGAGGCTGCTCAGCTCATGTGAGTTTCTGATGCTGCCTGACAAAACCATCTAATACCACGCTTAACAAGTAAGGACTGAGGATGGATCCTTGGGGTACAACCGACGTTGATGGGGAAGGTTTTCGTGTCACCAACAATGATCCGATCACGGAGCCGGAATCATGGTACATGTCTCGGATGGCGTCAATGTAACACTCGGGAACTCCCTTGGACCGCAGTACCCACCAGATCACAATCGAAGACACAACAGAACACAGTCGAAGGCCTTCTCCATGTCTAGAAATAGGTAGAGCAGAGGCGTAATCTTCGTCCTGTATTTCTCCGTGCAGAAAGCCTAAGTTGGTTTAATTTTAGGACTACTTGCTAGCTGTGTCCGTAGTTGTAGTGAACCACCAAAATATCAAAATAATATTAATATAGAAATACATAATAAGGCAATGTTTTGTTTAATACAATATACCTGCTCCCTTCTGTATATGAGTCTTAATGTAATGTAGATCTGATGTCAGTCTTTTTATGAGGCCGAAGGCATTGATAGGGTTACCCACGTAGCTAGGGACATCCTCCATTGCCTTTCCATGTTCTCTTTCAAATATATTCAAATAACTGAAAATTTAGAACGTCATTCATTATTTAATGATAAGAAAATGATTGAAGAATATCTTTAATTGTAATTGATTCTAACTTACATTTTTAGAATAGCGAGTCTTTTTTCTTCTTCTTTAATATGAAATTCTAGATCATATTTCAATCTCTGATGAGTTTCTAATACATATTCTGCTAAAACCGTAAATCTGAATGCATATGTCCTCGCACAAAGATTGATTAGAAAAGCAAAATATATTATATGCAGCATACTGGTGTCAACATCTCTTTAATTTAAAATATTCAACCTGTAGTAATGTCAGAGTATACTTACTGGAAATGTTTACTTGGTTTGTAAATAAATAAACTGCTGTTTAAACTTGTTGGTTGATTTCGGTTTTTATTTACGAAATTTATAAACTGAGTTTTTGAATCACAGACACATCATTTATCTTTAGCTAAATACTGAGGTGCAATAAAACTTTCACCTTTGCTGCTGTCTGCACGAAACATTTAAGTTACATCGTGGATCACGTTCAAAATGTGTAATTGAACTTCTGTATTACGAACAAAAAATACAATAAGTAAAGGCGACGACGGTTCCATTGCGAATGAAAGTGACATTTTCTATTTACATGATCGACACTGATCGACAGTATAAAGACCAACTTACGAGTAGTTTGAGCCCTCTTGTAAACAACGTTCAGAGCAAAATGTCCTATGAGAGTGAAAAAAAGTAAATGCTTTGTATGAGTATAGATAGTTTAAAAAAAAGACAGTGTGAAATGATGAAAGCAGTTCTGTTCAGAACACTACTGAAAGCTGAGAACAGAAAATACCTGTAGAAAATGCACAGAGCTTCATTAGTAATGGAACCAGAATGCCTTACCTTCTTCGAATGAAACTACGACCACAATGACATGTTGATTAAACATTTGAACAATCCGCGCTATTCAGTTTTCGCGACACATTGTTAAAAGTTTACACGACTCTTATTACCTACAAACCCCGATGTACCTACATTGTACATTCATGTATGGATCAGGTGACTGATAGATATTGACTGAGAAGTATTAAGTAAATTTTAAATTATTGGAGGCATCAAGGTGCAAGAGCCCTAAGATCTTTAGGACCCAAGTTTTACCTTCTAGCTAGTGCTGGTGGTGGTGGAGGAAACTTTGATGATGGTCCCGTTTTCGGCGTTGAGAGACTCCAATCCTTAAAAAATGCTACCTACTTGTTAGAAGGTTTGGAAAATTCCCTGCTGCTGACTGTATATCAAGCGTGTAGTCAAGCTAGGTTTAGGTAGGTATACCTACCTTACCCTAGTTTGACTACCTACAACCTTCTGCCAAGTGCTATTATTAGCGTTCGCGTTTCGAGCGTGAAAGAGTAATTAAGCTATACCTTATATTGCTACATCCCTCTTTCTCGCCCTTACAATAAAATATGTCATGGTAGAGTCGAGTGAGCATGTCAAGTAGGTATGTATATTATTATAATTCTACTCTGAAAGGTATTATAATAGTTAAAAAATTAGGAGTCATGTATACTGTAGGACTAGTAATGCTGCTCTGAAGGGTATTATAATAGTAAAAAAAAATCAGGAGTCATGATATACTTTTTTTTTATCGTGCGAAAAATCCCCACGGATACCTCCCTCGCCGGAACCGGAGGAGGAGGTTATGTCGGACTCGAACCGACTAAAACGCACGCCGTCTGTGGGCCGTCGGTTGCCGGAAGTGAGATTGTCGTAGCCATATCCCTCGCACCCCGGCCAGGAGTCATGATATACTGTAAGACTAGTACGAGTAATAACATATTGTACAGCCCTTTTTTGAAAAAATAACTAACTCAATCAATCTATCTATTAGACCATCGCAGTCCACTGCTGGACATAGGCCTGTCCCAATGTTGGGAAGCTTTGGCCTACTGTTTCCACGCTGCCGCGCTGGTTAGACGGGTTGGTACAGGCAGGGTTCTATTTCGAGTATTCTTTCTCTCGCAGTGAAATCATCTGCGTATTTTTATACGATACCCTTCGGCTGAGATGGGGTGCTGATACTTGTGTTCTTTCTCCGTTACCACATGGATATAACTACAATAACTAAAAAAACTGTTTATTATGCATACCTAATTATTTATTAACACTGTTCGATTACATTATTTTAAAATATATTTGGAGAGCTAATTAGATTTTGAATTCTTGAGCACGGGATGTGGAATCTCGTGGATAATAGACTCTGCTTGATATTCCAGGTTACAGGGTCTTCGGAACTCCTGACCGCCTTGGTGAATCCATTTGCTGCATACTACAAAAATATAGAAAAAGAAATATTGAAGCGTGAATATGTCAATCATAAATTAAATATCAAGTTATTTGTCGATCTCGATGAGCTTCAAGTCTGACTGTCTAACTGATAAAAACCTTTAAGCATTAGTACACTGCCCTAAATTAATTAATGCATGGAAATTTAAATGTATGGCTGTATGAATAAAAATATGATGATGGATGAATGAATAGATGCATGGGTGAATGAATTAATAAATTTGTTTTAGTTTATATTAAAATGTTTATGACATAGGTAAACATAATTTTTGACAGCCTGTACAGTACATACCCCACTTGTCACCCTGTAGAACTGGGCAAGCTGCATGTCTCGTAGCAAGGTCACCCTCTCCAGAAGCATGCAAGTTATACCAAAAAGCTGCTGCTCCCTTGCGTGGATGTATGCTCAAGCCAATTTCTGGGAAAACTGTTGCCCCTCCCAATGCTACATCAGACATCTGCACAAATACACATGCAATTACCTATTATATAATATTTTTTGTTTAGGGATCCATATCTACTTATAAAAAGAATTCTTCGCTGACGACACAGAATCTCTCTGTTCTTACAGGGTCGGCAGCATGAGTGTGACTCCCCTAGTGTTGCACTCGTCCATAGGCCACGGTAACCACTTTCTATCTGGTGGACACAGCCCACCAGGTGGAAAGTGGTTACTGTGACCGTGGCTTGCTGGGAGCTAAGTGGTATAAAAAAAACAAACTCAGCAGACGTAGAAAAAGTAGTGCGCATACAAACACTTGCGCTACCTGCTGGATCTAATTGTGTTTTAAAACTATCCAGGAGTCCATTGAAATAGTAGTTATAATAATTAATTACGTTATGTGACAAACTCGTCGTCGCTGAATTATATTGTAGTCTGAGTTAACCTTCGGAACCACAGCACTTATTGGAGAAATTCTTTCTAAGCAAATTTTTAGCCAGGAAGTAGCAATCCCTCCCACAAAGGCGAGATGCAACATATTGTCGCTTGCTTTGTCAAAGTTCACTACTACCTAGAGGATTCCAACACATGACACCAAACTTATTTTAGTACGGGTGGGTCAACGAATCAAACATGAAACAACACTAGCTTGACTATATTATAAAATTGAATGAAATTTTGAAGCTGACCGTTCAAATCGATTTACAAAGAGAAAAGAGAATCGACTTCGGGCGGGACTCGAACCCGCGGTCTTTCCCTTACAGGGGGAATGCTCTGACCGCTAAGCCACCGAAGCCCGCAAGAAGTCGTTCCAAAGACGGAAGTATATTAAAAAACTTACATAAAACAAAACAGTAGCCACCCTGTTGCCACTGGCCCATTTCATTGGTCCTGTATTCTGAAAAACAAAACAAAACATTTTAACGGAATACAGCAAAAGAGAAGAAGAGGCTCTATGGCGTGGTAGTAGTGAACGCGACCGCTATGCAGGAGGCGCGGGTTCGATTCCCGCTCAGTGCAAATATTTGTATGCATGAGTATTTGCCGATGCAAATACTCATGCCGACCGATGTCTTACATCGGAGACCACATTAAGCCGTCGTCGGTCCCGGTTGTCATACGAACATTTATGGTAGTTGTTACGTTGGAGTCCACAAAAGTCCGACCAGTCTAACTGCAGAACTTGGATATCGCCAATTAGTTTTGAAGGTCCAATGGCAGACGCTGTACGGAAAGAATCGATCACAGTCAGACTGGAAAGCCAACCCTAACTGAGTTGGGAAATCGTTCAGAGGTTGATGAAGAAAAATTTTAAGGGCATCGGATTATTTCATACAATACTAGCTGCCCCGGCGAACTTCGTACCGCCATATTATCGGCCCGCGTGGTATTCAAATCCCGTTCCCGCTGCACCCTTATCACTTAGGGGGATGAAAAATAGATATTGGCCGATTCTCATAGATACCGGATAAGCACAAAAAATTTCATCAAAATCGGTCGAGCCGTTTCGGAGGAGTTCGATTACGCACCCCGTGACAGAAGAATTTTATATATTAGAAAATAAAACTTTTTAATTACCAAATAAAAAATAAGGGTTGATCGTAGAGGGGTGAAAATTTAGGGTTGCATGTATTTTTGTATGATGTATCATAAAAAAATAAAAACAAAAAATTTTGTCTGAAAAATAAAAATAAAAAATTAAGGGGTGGACCACCCTTAACATTTAGGGGGATGAAAAATAGATGTTGGCCGATTCTCATAGATACCGGATAAGCACAAAAAATTTCATCAAAATCGGTCAAGCCGTTTCAGAGGAGTTCGATTACGCACATTTTGTGACACGAGAATTTTATATATTAGATGAAAGAATCCGATGCCCTTAAAATTTTATGGTGATATTTGTTTTGAACCTCATGGATCTTCAAAAGATTGTATTAACAGTAAAATACATGTAGGTATCATCATCTTATTAGCATCATACCCGGGTATATCGAAATCTGTCGAATTTTATAAACCTAAAATATTCATAATATTCCTTACCCTTGCGAAATCATAGTGAGACTTATAATAGCCACCAATTCCATAATTGATGACTTGCATATCTTCAGCTGTCTCTACACTCAAACCAGTCATGTGCGCAACTCTGCGTGAGATGCGAGTAACTGTTTCAGATTTTTTGTCATTCAACCAGGCGTATTTGCATATGCGAGATTTTGTGGTAGCTGGCTGATAAGTGCTAGGGTCATTCGTTTTACAACGAGCCAACTGCGAAGTAAAAAGGACACCTAAATAAATCTAAGAGGTTATTCCTTAAATATTTTTTTATAGATAGTCTGAAACAAGCAGAGATTGCATGTTATTCACCAAGTGGATTCTACTAATACCTGGAATAGGCTGAACAGATCTGGATAAAATTTGATACGAGGATAGGCTACTTTTATAAGCACTATCATTATCTGCCATAGGTACTCAAGCTAAAAAAAGGACGCCACTAATATTTGTTAGCTCTACCCTCTACATCGACTGCCAATCATTAGCATACCGTAGAAATTACAACAAAATATCTAGAAGTTCCCTTATATAGAAAGTCTAATAATATTATCCACTAATAAAATAATTGGTAACCCATCTAGAATACCACAATTCTTAATTTTGAATATTATAAAGAGGTAAGCGATAAAATGTAATAAGGAAATTATGTTATCAAAAAGCAAGGTAAGGGAAATTCATATTTTCTGTTTTCATTTCATTTAATGCCGCTGTGGGCTGATAGACTGCCACTGGAAAAAAATACTAATGTATTATACTCGTACCCTATAGGGTACGAGTATAATAATGATCCTTGAAATTCAATGAAAATATTTTTTTATAAATTTCATTGTAGGTACAGAAATCACAATACTCGTATAGAGAAGATATCGTAAGTCTTCATTTTTGGCGAGAATAATGATGAGCACCATTGCCACTAAGTACATCAGTACATGAACATCCAGAACCTACTGAATTAAAAATAATCTTATGAATTCCCAAGACTCACCAAAGGCTTGGCCATTAGTTTGATTGTTTCAATTTCGTTATCACTCAGTATATCATAAAATAAAACGATGTCGGGATTGTAGTACATCATTTCTGCCTTCAGGGGCGCTAATTTCAGAAATGGATGAGTGCCAGACCAATAACTACAAATTAGTCTGAAATGAATATTTCAGTTATAATTATTTTACACACAAACGGTTAAGTTTATTGATAAATTACCTATTTTGTTACTACTAACAAAATTAAAACTGATTTTCGTTTACTATAGACAACGTTTTGCAGATAATTAAAAACTCTTAGTATTTTAATCAATATGGCCCGTACATTATCAATTTTGGTACCAGTACCAACGTGCTCCACAGCATGGTTATTCAAACAAATTGAGGAAACCGTCAATAGATATCACTAGCAGAAAAAAACCATATTGCAAATGAAAAGCTCGATTAAAAAAACTCGATTATTAATAACTTGTGGAAATAATAGAAATATACATCAAAAATTAAAATTTCCGTAAATGACTTTTTTTCGTACCAGGCTGAAATCGAGGCACATAGATAAAATCTGATAACATGTCGCTCCACTGATCCACTGATCATTGGTCATTCTTATGTATTGCGCCGTATTATAAGGAACCAAATGGGACCAATACTATGCACAATGCAGTTCTAAATCGGGGTAAATATGCGTGTAACTATTTACTCCTACAACAACAAGCCTCTGGTTGCATTTCTTTCCCTACTACGATACCCAACAAACCAAACCCTGAACCTACCAAATAACCTGAGATTCTTGCACAAAGATTCTTATAGTATGTACTTCAGTGACAAAGTGCGCGTTGCTCATTATTTACCTGCTAGATATTCCTCTGGGAATGTCGATTTCTCCCCGACACAATTTATCCATCGGATCACCCAACTCCCGTCTTCTGTCGTTTTTCTCGTACAACTTCACCTGTGGTTTCGTATGAGATGTCTATATTACTTATTACAGAAAAAAAATCTTTATACAAGTTTCTATTCTTACTTTTTAGACTTGGACAACTTACCTTCAATGTCGTGTTTTCATTTTTAATACGTTTATGGCACATTTGAGATATTTGATTTGCTCTAGTGTTGTTAGGATCTAGATCTATTATTTTCCTTGCCCAATACAGAGCACTATTTAAATCACCTGTAATGCCAAATAAAGATTCTATTCTAAGCAGCACATAACAACGTACTGAATTAATTACCCTAAAGTTGGTTTTCAGAAGAACTAAAAACTTACCTAAGATGTAATACCCAAAACTAATGAACTCTATGATATCAACGGCAGAAAATGGGTAAGGATTTTCTTCTTCATTATATTTGCGAAGAGCTTCAAACATCCATGCAAGACTGTTCACGAAATCTTTCGCCTTATGTAACGTTCGGGCCAATTCGAAGCAGTCGCATGCCGTCATTGGCATACTGAACATGAAATCGAAGGTTTATTGATTAGATATAAAGAGTGTCTATAGATAAGCTTAGAGCTCCTCTCTTTTTTATGTGTAGGTACATTTTATATAAAAAAACCTCAGATGCCGGAATAAAACTAACTGAAACAACATGCTGTTCAATCACGGTAGCTTATGATCAAGTAGGTATAATATAGATCTATTTCTGTTCCTACTGATCTGACCCTTATGCAACAGAGTGACTCAACTTTGCTGTCACAAAATAGACTCACTCTGTAGCATATGGACTAGGCACTGCTCATTACGATGGGACGGGATGAGGTAAAATATGAATCACATACCTACCTTATTCAGCATTTTTGCTAAGTGCGTGAAAGCACAGATAAATAGTTAGATACTACTGGTGAAGGGTAGAGATAGTGGAAGGAGGTGGAAAACCGATATAAAAATATTATTTAAAATTCGTGTTACCTACCTATAAGTAGTGCCGTGTAATCTTCCTTCAACAAGCTCTGTGATATTCAGATTGTACGTCTCTTGAATTTTAGTCAATGCTTGGGCAGCGCCCATGACGTCTTCCTCGGTAGGGAACTTGTTCTTGTAATATCTGGTTAGATTTTTGAAGTCAACCTCTAAAAATAGTAGATGTAAATACGTACCTCCTATAATCCTACCGACTACCAAACAATCATTTCGCCAGCTATATTCTGTCACGACATTATAGAGAATGGGACTATTGCCGGCTACTAACACCTTCAGCAGGTTCTCTGTGTAGAGCAATTTATAATGCTGTGGCATGGCCACCGTGGTGTGTAGAATTTTATGAGCCCTTAAGGAAGAAGAAGAAACAGGTTCTAGTTAGGTTAAATGTCTGATGCTTCATAAAAAAGGATTAGGTACCTGTTTCAGCTTTAATATTATAATTCAAATAATCTAGATCAGATGTAAGTCTTTTTATGAGGGAGAACGCTTTGATAGGACTACCCAAGTATTTAGGAATGTCTTCCATTGCCTTTCCGTGTTCCCTTTCGTACATATCCAAATATCTGAAAGTGAAATATGAAAGATTAAAGAAAATACCTGTACGCCCTGAGAAAACTTCATCCCTGATTTAGACTTACCTCTTCAGGATAGACAGCCTTTTCTCTTCTTTTTCTATATAAAGACGTAGGTCGTCTTTAATTTTTTGATGAGGTTCAAGTAAGTATTCAAATTCTGTTATTGCAGTATATATATCTGCGTGTGTCTTAACTCCTAAGCCCAGACTGAATAGAAATATAAAATGTATCCTACGTGACATAGTGTTTTTTTTTTTTTATAAAATTAAAATTCATATGATAGGTAGCTAATCTGTAAATAGAATTTGCACCGATCAGATTCAATAGTTACTTCCTTAAAGTACCTACCTATCTACAAGTTACAATAATTAATTAGAGTTTCATTTGTCAGAGAATGCAATTATCTTTTTTTATACATTAAGGGAGGGTCAGTTTAAAGTTAAATTCAAATTTGTGGGGTTGCAACCTTTGTCACACGGCCGCCATCTCGGAAGAAGGGGGTTCAAATGGTTTTTATGGCTATGCGTCTAGATATCATTGCTTCCGCATGAGTGATATACTTAAGGTAATATCACACATGCAGAATACTATGTATCAAAGGCATATCTGGTAATTTATATCATGAAGACAACAATATCACACACAATAAGTAGGTACCTATACCTACTAATTACACTCTGAAAAATAAGATTATCGCAATCCACTTTTACTTGTACAAAATACATACCACTCTACAATCTGACTGCACTGAAAGTAAGTACCAATTCTATGACTTTTGTACAATTTCAATCGCGCAATCTCTTCGCAATAAGCGTGCTTGTCAGAACATGCACCTATCGAAATTATTATTGTTATCTTCACTACAGTGTTTTGTATTTCATTATAAACAAATAACTCCCTTGTAAATCACAATATACACATTCTTTTATTGATACTTTTTAAAACATTCCCATTTAAACTTATACTTGTAAATACATGATGCCGTCAGTAGATACTACTTTTTTTTTACATGCTGACAATATAATTTTTCATCATCCGCACTGTAGTTTGTTGAACCAACTATGTAGTACCTACCTACCTACCTATCTAACTTCAGTGTATCTTGTCCAAAAGGACCTTTTCTGTGTTGTTCTAGGTCGCAAGGTTTTGTGAACTCTTGACCAATTTCGTGGATCCACTTAGTAGATACTGCAAAACGCGTATTTTAGAAGCTTTAGATAGATAGCGTAAGATATAGTAGGTACCTATACAATATTGTAATCAGGCAGGACGTGCGTACACATTATAAACTACTTAGGTACCTATACCAACACGAGCAGTAGACAAAACAAATTGCATTAGGTAGGTACAATGTTTAGGTCTTATATATGAAGGAAAGACGAATCGTAGGGACACAGGATATTCAACATTCCTATTTCTCACACTTCCCAATAGGAACGATGTTACCTACACCTGAAAACAACTACCAATAAGTTAATTTAATTTGTTAAGCTACGGGGTTAACATGTAATCTATTTAAAAAACAAAATACCACTCACTGAATCACGAAATCTCAGAAAATATAACTTCTATAACACCTCCAAATATGAAATTTGGCAGGCAGGTAGCTTCCTTATAAGATGTAGATATCCGGTCGATTTTATGAAGATTCCACTCCTAAGGGAGTAAAATGACTTCCGAAGTCGCGGACGGCCGCTGGTTTAGTAATAACATTCAAAATAAATACGTACCCCACTTGGAGCCCTGCAGGACAGGACACGCAATATGCACCATGGCATCATGCATCTCTCCAGAAGTAACCAAATTGAACCAGAAAATAGCAGCGCCTTTTATTGGGAATACGCTTATACCGAGATCGGGGAAAACTGTAGCACCTCCTTGAGTTACCTCCGACATCTATGTACATTAAACAAGTAAATCAGCAATATACCTAATTATTTTATTAGTTTGATAACTTTATAGAGTAGATAAAACCACTAGTGTACCTATACAATGTATACATATTATTAAATCAATAGCTTCACTTTTAGCTACTCTAAAATATTGTTACTGTTTCATTTTGATCTTTCATGCACTTTGAACTTTTCAGCCCCGTCTCCATCTAGCATTTTCGCGACATTTCACTATCACAACATAACAAAACATGGAAAACATGGAACTCTATGGATTTCTACAACATTTTTATGATATTTTATACTATTGCTGCTTTCCATTGGAACTGGATAACAACGTAACATTTGAGCAGTGTTACCATGTCCTGTCTTTTTGCACAAAAAGAGAAAACGAACAAGTCAGTCGTGTCAAAACGGCCACCATAGCGTGCCGCAACTATAGCTGTAGACGTGTCTACTCACTAACTCAAATTCAATTCATTCTGCGTGCCAGCTTGACCCTTTCGACTCGGTACAAAGACGGGCGTTGAGGCTCGTCGGCAATCCCATACTCACAGGCGATGTGGAACCTCTCAGTCTCAGGAGAGACTTTGCTTCACTGTGTGGGTTTTACCGCCTATACAATGGTTTGTGCTCAGATGAATTGTTTGACATGATGCCCACAGCTACATTCTATCATCGCACTTCTCGCCATAGGCGGGGAATTCATTCTCATACATTGCGACCAGAACTGTGCGGTATGAAAGGAACTTTATCCCTCGCACACTCAAGCTGTGGAATGAACTCCCCGCGATGGTTTTCCCAAGCGACTACAATATGAGGTTGTTCAAGAAGGGCATTAGAAGGTTTCTTCAGGGTCGGCAGCACGAGTGTGACGCCCCTGGTGTTGCATACGTCCATAGGCCACGGTAACCACTTTCCATCAGGTGAGCCGTGTGCTTGTCTGCCACCTAAGTGGTATAAAAAAAAACTCTTTTTGCTGGACTTTATAATGAATTGAATGAAATGTTTAAAGATACTTACGTAAAATAAAACAGTCGCAAATCTATTACCTTGCATAAATTGACTGTCATTCTGGGGAAAAAGAAACATCCTAAAATTATTTATTACTTATAGGTATTTAGATACTTCTAGACGAATATGGCAAAGAGAGAAAATTTGATTGTTTGTTTTTAATAAATAGGTTCCGAAACTACTAGACAAATTTGAAAAATTCTTCTCCTAATAGAAAGCCACATTACTTGTGAGTGGCCTAGGTTATTATATCATCACGCTACTATATAAGGGAGCGGAGCAGTACCTAACGATAAATGTCGATTAATCATATTAGATTCCCGTGGTTGTCGTGATCTATGGACGTATGCAACACCAGGGGCGTTACACTCATTCTGCCAACCTTTGCAAAAAAAAACAAACGTAATAGCGTTTCCTCTTAAGTCTAAAAACACGTTAAAGCTGTTTACCCTTAAGTCTACAAAACACGTCAATGCTGCTTACCAGGTAATCATGATGTATTCCATAGTGACCTCCAATACCGTAGTTGGCAACTTGTAAACGTTCGGCGCTTGCTAAACTCAAACCAGTCATTTGTTCAACACGGCGTGATATGCGAGCGACAGTTTCAGAATCAGTATCAAAGAACCAGGCGGTTTTGCTGACACGGAATTCCATCCTTCTTCCATAACGTGTAACATTCTTATCGTGGACTTTGGATCGTCTAACTAGTTAGGTATAAAGGTGTTTCAATTACTTTTTTTAAGAAATAATAATACATACTTATTAATCGCCGGCCGAAGATTAAACTGTGACTTCTCAATCACTGAACATCTAGGACCCTAACGCAGCAGTAGCGGCTGACCTGTTTGAGATGTTTGTATGGTTGCACCCACAGAACAGTTAATGAGGTCCTTAGCTGTTCTGTGGTTGCACCTGCAGGTCACACTCAGAAGAGGAATTGCTGAACACTAACTAATTTATAATACGCTTTACATAATATTGTTACACCTACATAAACTTAAGTGTAATACAGGTCATAATAATTACCTTACATTTAGCCATTTTTTTGACAGTCTCGATTTCATTGTCGCTCAAGACATCATAAAACAAAACTATATCAGGATCGAGGTTCAGTATCTCTATCTTGAATGGTGCTAACTTTGAAAACGGATGATTTTCAGTCAAGTAACGACAAGTTAATCTGCGAAATAATTATTGTGTTTCATAATGTATCTACCTACCTACAAAATACATAAAAATTGTTTAAAAACTAAGAGCCGAATACTGAAAAATCACGCTCTAAAAAAATTATAAACTAAATATCAAGTCGTAGGTATGCTATTTTCCCTATAATGTAGGTATTATTTTGTTAGAGTACCTGGCATAAAACCACGGCTATCCTTGATATAAGGCAGTACATACTTTATGATCGCTAGAGGGCACATTAGATTCAGTGACACATCATATACTCGTACCTAACCTATAACCCGTAGACGATCAAAAGTATGAAGACGCTTCTAACAATATCTTATTTTTTACCAGTTCTAATGAGTAGTTAAGGAGCTATGAGGATGAACCGACATACATACATACATGCAAAAATACAATAGGTACATAGGTACCTACCTACATACTTACTGTAAATTTTCTTAATACTCATACATAAAATAGTGAACATAATGTGATGAATCTGATTTTGAATGCAGACTAGTAGGTACCTGTACCTACCTACATGTAATAGTTCTAAGGAGGCCAAACGCAAACATCATCTACTGCTTCATACCTGTTGGCAGTCGCGATGGGTACATCTCTGCCACTGCGACACAGCCGATAGTGGGCTAAAATGTTAGCTTTGAGCTGTCTTTGTTCGGCTTCTTTATCCTTAACCCAGTTTGCCTGCGTAATAAGAATCTAATGATAAACTAAAGAGAATGACTGGTACACACTAACTAATTTTATTTAAGATATTTTTAGCCTAATATCTTTGATACCGAGGCTACGCTGCTCGGTTTCAAAATAGATAACTATTTTATGCTAGGGTTCACAACATCTTCTCAGCTTGTGTTTATGGGTCCTACCCATAAATACAAGCTACAAGTATTGAAGCTATGCTAGATATAGAGTTGTGTAGAATCATCATCATCCTCATGAAGACGTATTTTCCAGATTACATCCGAGGCCAAGGCGAACTCGAAGCTCAGGGTCCGCCTTCGAGTTCTTCCTCTTCCACTTCGCACGATCTTGAGCGTTCATAGTAGTGAAACCATTGGCACGCATGTCACCCTCCACGATGTTAAGCCAAGGACTACTCGGGCCTACTCTAGCGTTGTGTAGAATGTCCTAGAATATTTATGTATATCTACGTGTTATCTAAATTTTAAATTTTAACAAGAATAGGTAGGTAATACTGGGATTTCCTCACTTCACTTTGGTAGTAGGTACAAGATAGGTATTGGTCTCTCACAACTTACTCTTGTTTTGTATCTTTCATCCTCCATAGTTGTGTAACAAATCTGCTCTATTTGCTTCGCCCGAGAGTTATGTGGATCTTGATTTGATATCTTCTGAATCCACTCTAATGAGCTCTTCAAATCTCCTGTAAAAACCAAGGCAAATAACAATAACGCTGATGCATTTTTTGTAAGCAGTGTAGGTAACCTCGTTTAACTGAAATGAAGAGCATGTTTCTGCTAAAATATGCAACTTACCTAGATCGATCAAAACTGAAACAAGGTTACATGTTTTTCGTGCAATTTCCTCGGATCCCCACAAGAAATAAAAAGTACCAACGGATACTACCGCAGTAGGTAGTGTAGTATGGGACTGCCAGCTTCCCAATGGATCTCTTGGTGCAAAAAAACTAGATCAAGGAAAGTCCCTTTTATCGCTGGTTTCCCTTTTGAAAACTTTCACTCTGCGCCACTGCTACAGGACCGCTCCCGCCTCGGACAGAATTATTCGTGCGCTGTTGGCTGTAGCATTTCCCCTGTGTGAAAGGCGCTGCCGTCTCCGTTGTTATTGTGCTTAAGTACTATTTCATGCTATTTTATAGAAGCGTGGTTTGCATTTGCATAATTAAGTAAGAGGAATAAGTAGATAGTAGGTAATAAGTATAAATATAAAAAAGGTTTCAAAAGTTTATGAAATAATAAGACGAAGGTACCTTACTTAATATTTCATTTACTTACCCGTTTTAGAGTAACCATAACTAATGTGTTCTATTATGTCAAAAGCAGACACCGAGTAATGAATTTCTTCTTCTTTATACTTGCGAAAAGCTTCAAGTGTCCATTCTATCCCGTTCACGAAATACTTCTCTTGGTACAACGCTCGACCCATCTCAAAACAGTCACACGCCGTCATTGGTGTACTGCTTATAAACATAGTACATAAAAATAATGTAGATAAGTAGGTATAGTATATCTAGTACTTAGTCTTATATCTAGACTGAAATGAGGTTTAGATAAGTGTTAGGTAGGTACCTATATATGGAGCTGTTCAGCTTTCCTTCAGAAAAATCCTTTACTTCTAAATCGTAAACAACTTGTAACCGAAGAAGTGCATTCGCAGCTCCTCTTAAATCCACCACTGTAGGGTACTTACCTTTGTTGTAATTATTTGTTATACTCTCTATGTTACCTACAACACCATGTTTTAAATTATACCATAGGTATTATTCTGTTGTTATAACGAAGGAAAACTGTTTATAAATAATTCCTCCACGGCATCCACGGTCTGATTTCCCTCAAAAACGAATTTGTTCAGTTGATAATAATAGGTATATGGAATAAGGTTGAAGTCTTTAAGATGTGCCAGAATGATTTATAGTCTGGTTGGTGATCACCCAGGAGGTCCATCGAGTTGCAATATTTCGTGAATATCTGCATGTTAATAATTAATATCTAATGAAGAATTAATATCTATTAATAAATATGAAGTCAATAAAATCAAATCGCACAAAAAAGCTCTAGTGCTTACACCACATCAATAATAGCATGATGACTGTTGAATTTGCTCAGTGGTTTTTAAATGATGCTACAACATTGATAACTGGTCTCCTGGTTATGGATGAAAAAGACCGAACAATTTAAAAAAAGAATATTCTGGTACCTATCAGTATCAGTATATCAAAAAACAAAAATATTCAAAATTCAATCATCAATGTATGCAAAGGTTTTTTAATCGATACGTGTATATTGTTATGTAGTTTTGTGTTCCAGGCAGGAAGAATGATTAGGCAAGTAGATAGAATTTTTCCCAAGTCAGAGTTACAGTGTCATAGTAGGTAGGTACTTAGATATCCATACAATTATTAATTACTTTCATCGTCAGGTGTATATAATAAATAAGATATCATAATGAGATAAAAGTGTTACTTACCAATTTCATCTATAATGCTATGTTCTATATAATATACATCAATAGTCAAACGTTTCATAAGAGTAAAAACGTGGACTGGATTACTCAGATAATTAGTTAGGTCTTTAATTGCTTTTTCATGTTCTCTTTTCAAGATATCCAAATAACTGTAATTGGAACAAATTATTAAATTAAAACGATTGGATTATTACACGCTTATGTTTTTATCCACACTTACCTCTTTAGGACAATTAATCTTTTTTCATGTCTTTCGATATAAAAACGTAGATAATCCTTAACCCTCTTATGAGCTTCTATTAAGTCTTCTAAATCTGCCACAGCTGCATAAATATCTTCTCGAGCTTTCACACTACTACCAATCTTAAATAAAAATACGATACATATTGCTTGAAGCATATTGGAACAAGTACCTATCTATTTTCATGCCAATCTATACAAAATATTGTCCACACATGAGGATGGTGGTGGACGAAATAAAAGACAAAAAAGAAAGGAATAAAAATAATAGAGCAAGTTATAGCCCACCACTCCCTGACAAGCTGTCTCTATAAATCAGACGTATGTAGCTTTGTATTGTACTAATTATTCATAACAAGATATTTAATATGATGCCCTAACATTTCGCGAAAGGAACAATAATGTTGATAGAAAAGACGAGATATTCTTGGAAACTTCGGATTGAAGTGTACAGGTAGATACGTATTCATTGTGGTGATTTCAAAAGAATATTATAGTCCTTGAAATGGGTACGACTTGATAATGCATAGTAGATACCTTTTTCGTATTAAAATTCCCACGGCCATCGGGAGTGATTATGTCGGACTTGGACAGACTGTAACGGCACGCCGTCTTGGGTCTCAATTACCAGGGTGTAACGTTAGGTACCCAAATAAAGCATTTACCTCGTACCCTGGCTGATACGGTTATCATCAAATCCCGAGATTGAGACGCGCGTCGCGTCGCCAAGGCGATGGGAGAGGGACACGTAAAAAGCCTCCGATTAGCCCTCTGAAGGGGTTCTTCCGTCTCCCCGAACCCGACCGCTGGCACAGAACAGAATAACGTAATGTGATAATACCTACTAGGTAACCGTTGGTCAATCAGCTCTTACCGATCGGCGGGTTATAGTCAAATTGGTGGTCTGCCATTAGATGCCATTAGTTAGATTTCTCTAGTACTGTAGGTACCTACCTAATCTTTTAATTCTTCGGTTCCTACGTGTAATAATTTGTGGCTTAAAAATAAAACAAATGATATACTTAATAACAAAAGTTTTATTTATCAAAATCCAACATGAGCTTATGTTGCAAGAATTTAATTTAATATAGGTAAGTAAGTAGGTATAATAGCAATCAACCTATCGCAGTCCACTGCTGGACATAAGCCTATCCCAATGTTGGGAGGCTTTTACCTAATGTTTCCACGCTGCCCAGACGGGTTGTTACAGAGTTTTATTTCGAATTTTCCTTCGCTCGCAGCGCAGTGATATCGTCTGCGTATTTTTCCGTTAGTCGCCTCATACGACACCCTTCGGATGAGATGGGGTGGTGATGGTGATACTTGGTTTCTTTCTCCGCCACCACACGTACAATAAATACCTAAAAATAGAATCACGTTTTAGAAAGTATGTAGGTACCTACTTACTTTTGAATTGCGTATATTTTGTATCTATACGCATTAATCAGACATGCTGACAAATATAAAGTTCCTCAACCAAGTTAGTTGAACCAACTAGTACCTACCTTACTACTTAGTATCCCTTCAGTGTATCTTGTCCAAATGGTAAGAGTATTGGCCTCTCTTGTGGTGTTCTAGGTCGCAAGGTTTTATGAACTCTTGACCATATTCGTGGATCCACTTAGTAGATACTGCAAAACGCGTATTTTTCAGGTGTTAGTGTTTGTAAAAAGATATACCTAGTAGGTACCTATACAATACTGTAATCAGGCAGACGTGCGTTCACTTTATAAACTATCGAGCATTAGAATTTTACGAATTGAAGCAAAGACGAATCGTAGGGACCCAGGATATTCAACATTCGTATCTCTCACACTAACCAATAACCAATAACTATGTTAGGTACATCTGAAAACAACTGCCTACAAGGGCTGTATTTTAAGTTGCATCGTTTGAAACAAATATAGACAATCTAATAGATTTATTTTTTATTTTTCGAAGAATTCTCAAAACTATGTAACCAATCAAAATCTTTTGTTTTCGTTAATAAGTTCAAAAATTTGAAAACACCATGTTTCGTTTTTAAATAAATACGGGAGTTCGCAAACGACACAACAAAATATACCTAAGGGGTTAACATCTAATTTAGTAATAGGTATAGATTAAAATAAGTACGTACCCCACTTAGAGCCCTGAATAACAGGACACGCAGCATGCACCATGTCAATATTTATTTTTCCAGAAGTATACATATTAAACCAGAACATAGCAGCACCTTTTATTGGGAATACGCTTATACCGAGATTGGGGAAAACTGTAGCACCTCCTTGTGTTACCTCCGACATCTATGTAAGTAGGTACATAAAACAAGTACCTAGGTAAATTAGCAATATAATTATTTTATATATTGTAGTTATTATAGATAGATAGACGACTGAAATGTTTAAATAGATACTTACGTAAAATAATACAGTCGCAATTCTATTATCCTTCATAAAATCAGTGACATTCTGTTGAAAAAGAAACGTATACATTACTCAAAATAATTATCTTACTTCTATAAGTTCTATATCAGTGGTGAAGGGGTTTATATAACCCAATTCCTGCCAGTTTGCCTTTGGAGAGATGGCAGAGATTATAATTTACGCTCTAAAGTAATGGGGCGAGGTGATGATGGCGGTGTCCTTAAATTGGACATTACCAACCCGTTGAACACTTTGCCCTGGAGTTGCATTAAGGAGGCGCTAGTGTATCACCGAGTGCCTCTCTGCCTCCACCGCATAGTCGGGGCGTAGATACCTGACGGAGCAAGCCATGCCGTCATTTACCCAAGTGTGACCGGCCTCGGTCTGCGAGAGATGTGGTGCGGTGTACCACAGGGATCGGTCCTGGGGCCGCTCCTGTGGAACATCGGATACGATTGGGTGCTTCGCGGTGAGCTTGCGGACGGTGCGGGGTATTCTTCGTCCTATCAACCTGCCGTCAATATTCATGTGGAATATCAGAGATTTATTGAAAGTCATTCAATAAGTACAAACTTAGATAATAGCAGACTTTAATTATTTTTAAATTATTTTTAGTTTGTCTCTTACTTATGCGTATATTTATTTTTAAGATGACTGATCATGTAGAAAATGTAGAATGTAGGTATAGGACAGTAGAGTAGATCCATCAATGAAACTTAACTGTATACTTTTTATACTTAACTGTAAAATGTACATAAAATACTTGCTGTCCTACAAGCCTACAAAAAAACCTTAAAATACATTAATGCTGCTTACCAGGTAATCATTATGTATTTCATAGTGACCTCCAATACCGTAGTTGGCAACTTGTAAACGTTCGGCGCTTGCTAAACTCAAACCAGTCATTTGTTCAACTCGGCGAGAGATGCGAGCGACAGTTTCAGAATCAGTATCAAAGAACCAGGCGGTTTTGCTGATACGGTATTCCGTCTTATTATCCATGTCAACCTTGGAAGCCTGAATTCTGGATCGTGTAAGCTGGGTAGGTATAAGGCGTTTCAATTAGTATGAAAATACCATAATCCCTGATTCTTTTAAGAATTTCTCAATACCTAAGAAATCCTTAGTAGGCACCTATGCGCGAAGGCGAATCGGGCGTCGAAGATCGTTTAACGACCTCCTTCCTCGATGTCCGCGATGCACGCCTCCCTTTTATTCGGGGAAAGATGGGGGACACCGGACACCTTAGTCCCATACCCGAGGGAGCCTTGTTTTCGATGGCCCTGGGTCAGCCGGGGAGTGAGGGATATATGCCAGAGGCTAACTCGGCAACTGATGACCCGAGACGATGTATAAGTTTTTTAGTCGGTCAGTCAGTTCGAGTCCGACATAGCCACCCTCGCTGGCTCTGGCCGTTTTGGTAGGTACTCGTAGGGATTTATGTATTTAAAAACCTAAGCACTGAAGTGAATAATGAGTAACCCTGACTTACCACAGGTCACTTTAAATGATGGCTGCATTGCGTTGGTATTTTATTGTTATTTCATGAACTAAAATAATAGTCAGGGCAATTACTAGCAGGTACCTACTGTCTTTGAACTCTCAAATAAAACTACGTTTTAGCGGAGCCTATCGCGATTAATTTGGTATTATTTAGGTACATTTAACCCGATGTTTCGGCTACCTTTCAGCCTTTCAGCAGCCATAATTCGCGGAGTGACTAAAGATGGTAATGGTCACAAGGTGTCATATTCTGTTTGCCCAGTGTGCAGCCACTCCGATAGCGTTCTTAGAGGCACTTAAACTTAAGTGTAATATGGATCTTAATAATTACCTTACATTTAGCCATTTTTTTGACAGTCACGATTTCATTGTCGCTCAAGACATCATAAAACAAAACTATATCAGGATCGAGGTTCAGGATCTCTATCTTGAATGGTGCTAACTTTGAAAATGGATGATTTTCAGTCAAGTAACGACAAGTTAATCTGTGAAATAATTATTGTGTTTCTTAATGTACCCGCTAAGGACGACGGACCCAAGGACACATGTGCTCTATAATAGCTGATATTTATACTCTAAGCATTTACTTAATAATTATTATTATAAGAGGGAACATTGTTTAGCGAAGGCAGACTACATATAATAGTGTTTTAAGGAGGCGAAACGCAAACATCATCGCTGCCTCATACCCTCATACCTACCTGTTGGCAGTCGGGATGGGTACATCTCTGTCACTGCGACACAGCCGATAGTGGGCTAAAATTTTAGCTTTGAGCTGTCTTTGTTCGGTTTCTTTATCCTTAATCCAGTTCACCTGCGTATTAGGAATTGTTCTAAAGAGAATGACCGGTACCTACATATTAACTACCTATTTATTGTCTCATTGGATATTTTAGCTATGCTTGTTGTGGGGTCTATACTCCATTTCATTAGGTAGTTAACTAGTTAAAAGTATGGTTATATTAGTTATTTAAGTAGTTAGGTCCTAATCAAATGGAGTATAAGTACTTATAGCACGGTAATAGGTACTATCTAAAGATAGTATTAGGTATTATTGTAGTATTGCTTATAGCGTTATGTTGTGAAGAATATCCTAAAATATTTAGATATTTATTATGCCTAGGTACATCTAAAATACCTATTCGTGGATTTCCCCGCCTCATTCTGATAGCACAGGATATACATAATATATTAGGTAGGTATTTGTCTCTGACTACTTACTATTGTTTTGTATCTTTCCTCCTCCATACTAGTGTAACAAATCTGCTCTATTTGCTTCGCTCGAGAGTTTTGTGGATCTTGATTCAATATCTTCTGGATCCACTCTAGTGAGTGCTTTAAATCTCCTATGAAAATGCAAATAAAAAGCAAGGCGTCTATCAAATAACAACAACGCTGATGCATATTATATAACCCCGCTGTGTAACCCCGTTCAACTGAAATGGAGAGCATGTTTCTGCTAAAACATGCATTTTGCCAGGATCGATCAAAACTGAATCATGGTTAGGTTAGGTTACCTGGTTTTCGTACAGTAATTTCCACGGATTCCCACAAAAAATAAGAGGTCCCATCCCAAGTATACCAGCGCAGTCTGCAGGACTGCTCTCGCCTCGGTCGGAATTGGCCGCTTAAGCGGCAGCGTCTACCTTGTGTTAGAGAGGTGCTATCTACCGTCTGCGTTGCTATAGACTATAGTGCTTAGGTATTCTATTTAATGCTACTTTTCAGAATTGTTATTTGTATATACAATAAGTAGATAAATAGGTACTTAGGTTCTGAAACATAATGCAATAGTAAGACAAGGCAGGTACCTATCTACTGACATATATTTCATATACTTACCCCTTTTAGAGTAACCATAACTAATGTGTTCTATTATGTCAAAAGCAGACACCGAGTAATGAATTTGTTCTTCATTGTACTTGCGATAAGCTTCAAGTGTCCATTCTAGCCCGTTCGCGAAATCCTTCTCTTGGTACAACGCTCGACCCAGCTCGAAACAGTCACACGCCGTCATTGGTGTACTGCTTAAAAAAACAGTGAACTCTGAATAAACATGTCAATCAAAATGTTCGTGAGATTCTAGTACATACCTACATACATATTATCACGCCTATATCCCCGGCGGGTAAGACAGAGGTGAATTAACACCCACATTTCACTAATCATTGCATTAGGTCCCACGTAATAGGGGGTGAGTCTACCTACTGTGGACTCGAACCATACCAGATGCATGCAGACTGAGACTGGGCTACATTCTAGTACCTACCTATAAAAATGCGACTACTTATCTAAGTATAGCACTTAGGTAGGTAGGTATCTATCCAAGTCTCGAATTGTTATAAGGCGGTAAACCAGGTAAACCAGAATAAAATTGTATTATACCAGATGAGGGAGTTCTCTTATAATATTCCTCTCCCTATGTATAGTATCTATCTATCTTCCTACCATGGTAAATGCATTTGACTAACTGCACGTACCTATTGCACGTTGAACTTGGTCATTACAATAATGCAATCAATATCAATAATGAGAATAAAACTAGTATGAACACAATTATGGCTTGAATGAAACAAAATTGATATAAAGTAAACTACTTAGATATAGATACATTTAAATGAGGTTTGAATACATAAGTGTTACCTATATGTGGAGCTGTTCAGCTTTCCTTCAGAAAAATCCTTTACTTCTAAATTGTAAATATCTTGTAACCTAATAAGTGCTTTCGCAGCTCCTTTTAAATCCACCATTGTAGGGTACTTACCTTTGTTGTAATTATTTGTTATACTCTCTATGTTACCTAAAAAATCATGTTTTAAATTATACCACATTATAGATTATGTTTTTGGTGTCTGAAGCACGCCGTCAATTTAATAACTTTGGCAAAGCGAAATTTCCGCCACTGGGATGTCAGCATCAAGAGCCTTTACATAAATAAGTCCAAAGTATGGTGTCCAATATGCAACAGAATAGTCCGTAGGTACTTCAATACCTAATAGGATGGGGTCACAGCTCATATTACTAATGTGTCCATGAATGCAGTGTGGCCGTTATTTCCAGAAAAAAAAACATCCCGAAATGGTACCATACCGTGGGCCACCTAGGTCACCAGATATAAGCCCTTGTGACTTTTCTGATGGGGATACTTAAAATCCGTAATTTACAATACAAATCCGAGCAATGTGACACAAATTAAAGAAAATTTTCGCGACGAAGACTGACGTGGCATAGGATTTCCCTGAATACCTATAACAAATTAATTACTTTCATCACACATGTAATAAAAGAGATTAGAATGAGATAAAAGTTACTTACCAGTTTCATCTCTAATACTATGTTTGATATAATATACATCAATAGTCAAACGTTTCATAAGAGTAAAAACGTGGACTGGATCACTCAGATAATTAGTTAGGTCTTTAATTGCTTTTTCATGTTCTCTTTTAAAGATATCCAAATAACTGTAATTGGAACAAATTAATAAATTAAAACGATTGGATTATTACACGCTTAATTTTTTATCCACACTTACCTCTTTAGGACATCTAATCTTTTTTCATGTCTTTCGATATAAAGATCTAAATAATCCTTAACCCTCTTATGAGTTTCTAGTAAGTCTTCTATATCTGCCACAGCTGTGTAAATATCTTCTCGAGCCTTCACATTGCCACTAATCTTAATTAAAACTACGATACATATTGCTCGAAGCATATTGAAACAGGGATCTATTTTCATGCCAATTTATAGAAAAAATATTTTCAAGTTCACAAAGATGATGATTGTTTAATGCCGGTTACAAATTTAAAAAAAATAGATACAAAGAAAAAATATCTCAAGTTACAGCCCAACTCCCTGACAAGCTATCTCTAAAAGTCAGACGCTACTCTCGCACTGATTTTTCATAACAAAATTCCGATGCAGCACGGACAATAATGTTGACAGAACAAACGAGATATTCGTGGAAACTTCTGATTGTAAAATATAGGTACGTATTGAGTGTGGTGATTTCAAAAGAATATCATACAGTAGGTAGAGACAACAGCCCGCTAATAGTCCGTTTCTATCCTTACAAACTTTACGAGCTTTCTGTAATTTCATTAAACCTTGCATGCAACCCCACCGGAATATTATGATTCTTAAAATGAGCACGACTTGATTTAATATGCATAATAGATATAATCTGGGTAGGGGGAGTGAATAGTTTTGAATTGTTTAAAGAGAATTGTAGCTGTTGTGGATATGTTTAGGAACCCCTGCCGTGGTTCATCCAGGTGAAGACATATTGCATGAGTTCTTGTTTCTAGATGTGTCAAGGTAAGTATAAAAAAGACAGTTGCTCTGCGCTTGAAGAAAAATAAAAATGTTTATTTACCAAAATATTATAATATAGTTAGTAACATTTGTCATCGATGTAAAAACATTGTTTCATAAAAATGAATTAGTTAAACATTTAAATACAATAAAGAAACAACTAAGTAGGTATAAAACACAAATTTGTTAATATTTAGAAATACAAACTTTTAAATTCTTACAAATAATAATTTATAATTCTGAATAAATGCATCAACTAATATTAAACTTGATCTATAACGTTTTTACCTAACACTAAGTAGGTTGACTGGGTTTTATTCACGATTATATTTTTTTTAAATCTTATATGACGGTAAACTTGTACTTTTGACAGCTTCCTCAAGCTCCACTTTCCCCATATCTGGGCTGTTTGTACTCACAATTTAAAACAATACTATGGCTACAAGAAATTACTATTAGCTGGGGAGGTTATACCTATTCCCCCTCCGAAAATAAGTTGGTAAAAAACAAAAAAAAATTGCTATAGACTTGAAATTACTATTGCGGAAGTTTTTGGTAAATGACTACATCTGAATTAAACTTTTTGGAGCGTATACAAAACTAAAATTTAAATAAGGAACATAAAAATTAAATATACGAGTATGTGTCACAGTTACTTATTAATTTGAATGCAGTTCAATACAGTTTCATTTGCATGAAAATTACCCCGTCTTCGTTCTACGACGTGCCTATTAAGCTAAATATAATAATGTAGTTATAAATTACTAACACTTATTCAGTACGCCGCGGATGTAAAAATGCGGTGCAAATACAATACATCCACTTCGCTAATTCGTCACACCTGCTGTGTAAAACTTTTACCGTCAAAACCTGATGATTTGTACCAAACTACACTACAATTAATTTGGTACACTAGTGATAACTTATTAATATTGTACTAGATTAACGGCAACATTGAAGCCTCCATTGTTTATACTAGGTTCTTTCAACTAAGTATGTAACGTAGTATTTTATTTTAAACGAAGCAAATTGACATTCTAACCATGTTTAACCTAACAAGGTATGACACTAAAACCAATGATTGAAATAAAACCATTTTTAATAGATTCTAAAAGTAAATAATAACAAATAAATCGCGATAAAATCCGTTGAAAAAGTCGTTTTATTTCAATGAGTGATATTCGCGTAAACTTCAGACAGTATAATGTAAACCAGTATAAAATAAAAATGCGGAAATGTATGTGTGTGATGGCAGAATTGGCAGAGATGGAATTTGTTAATAGACGTAACTTACATGCTGACTTGGCATTTATCTTAAAAAGAAAATCATGAGTGAAATCACGGAGGGTAGTAGGCTAGTATTAAATTGCATAAAAAAAAACTAAAATTTAGCACAACACGAATTGATAAATAAATGGAGTTTAACATCTCGCTTCGACCCAAAGGAGAACAGTAATAACTATACTAATTTAGCAGAAGGAACATCTGCTATTATTTAAGTCTAATTTAAGATATTAAAGATTTTTTATTAATAACTAATAAGCAACATTTTGATCAACCAGCAACGTATACAAACGCAATCGGAACTCGAATAGTTCTACAACTCAAATTCTGAATTCTAAAATTTGCTTCGTTCAATTAAAATACCAAGTTTATAACTTAAAATTAATGTATCTTAACCAAATAGTTCTCTATTGGCAAGATTTCAATACCTAAATATTGCAGTTTGTCCTACATATATACGACCTTGAAGCCTCGGCACGGCAGGCAAGACTCTTGTCTCATGAGTTTACTCCACTAATAATTTAAGGTGTCATTTAGACGGGGAGAGATTCTCGCACGTTTTGGTTCGAGAAATCGTACACAATAATGACTACCAATAATCACCATACCATTATCGTATCAAAATGTTTACACACAGGCAAACTTCTCGTCTACGATTATATCGTTTGTTTGCCGTGGTACCATTAGCCAGTACCATTGATATACGAGATTCGCAAGTGACAAAAGAGTATGTACTTATCACCTATGTCAAAATACGATTATTGCATTAAAATTATATTTAGAGGGACACTATCAATATTCAATTGCGAGGCAATTCTCGCCAGCCTGGGCTTCGATTCTGCTAAAGCACAACCACTGTCACACCACCATGACTGCAAGAAAATTCCATTTGATTTTAGCCTTTAAAGTAATGCAGATAACGTTTAAAATTAAACGGCTTTTTGTAGAGTGAATGAAGGAATGTAATGAAACTCTGTTCATTTAATTTTATGACTGTAAATCTATAGAAATAAGGTCTAAAATTTAATGTCATTTTTTGCAGTCTCTGTGGTGCGACAGTGGTTGTGCATTAGCAGAATCAAGGGCCTGGACGAGCGAGAGGCAGTTGTTTTTGAGAATGTTTAGACGAAGCCACTTTTTTCTGTCCTTTCAATAATCGCATCTTGCAGGCGAGAAACTTTCCTCGTCTAAATAAGCCTTAATAGCAGAAAAATCACGTGTCCCAAACTACTCTTCCCATTAGTGAAATAAACTCTAGAAACACTAGTCTCAATAGGAACCGTGCTAGGATTGAATTATACAGAAAAAGCAAAGAAAGGCATAAGGCGAAGGTATAATCAAAGCAAAATTGCGTCTACGCCTTATACGTGCCTCGCTATTCCTCGCCCATCCGTCTGTATAATTCACGCCCTAAATGGGCTGTTTACTTTATTCTAACAATTGCTCTAATCTCTCAATTTACTTATAATTATAATATTGAACTACGATTATACTTACGGCCAATGTCGTTATGATCAAGAAACTAAGTAAATAGAGAAACTTCTTTCTAGTGGCAACTATATTCATTTAAAAACGGATGAGACATTCTAGTTAAGATATTACATTTCTTTATAACTAGAAAAACAATTAGGCATTACCTGCATTTTGCAGACTAAAGTATATTAAAAATATTTGTCTACACAAAATAAACTCAATCAACAGCTACTACAATAAATCTTTGAACTTGCGTAAGTTATCATATCACTAATATTACCACTACTCCAGGGCCCATACCATGAACTCTTAAAACAGGTCTGTTTTAAGGTTTATGTTAAGGCCGTAATACGTGTTTGCATTCCTACCTAGATGTCTTGGACACGGGACGGGGGATCTTGCGGACAATGCCTTCCTCTTGGTATTCTAGGTTACAAGGTTTCAGCAGTTCCTGACCGCCTTGGTGGAGCCATTTGTTGCACACTGCAATAATGCAAGAAAATTATTGTTGGCTACCCATTTAGTTAAAGCGCGCATATGTATATGGTTTTTTTTAACGAGTTGCATGCATAGCATTTGGGCACGGTAAAGGGAGAAGAGGATCATAAAGAAAGAAGAAAGGGAGTAAGGCCTCTGATATTCACAAACCGTGTGAAACGCAGCATACGATTATTCGTGTTAGTCGATACCAAATGAGACAATGGGATAAGACTATTGTTACGAGAGGATAGCCTGCGCTAGAGCCTCGTCCATAAATCAGCAATAACGAGGGGTCCTTATGACCCGATTCCTGTAGGCTTACTCTGCAAAGAATATCATACAAAATGCCTATGATCATTCTATAACAGGAAAAAAAAAATTTTCACCGGCTTCCCTTTTGAAAATTTTCACCCTTCGCCACTGGTATACAGGCTTGTTCAAGTGGCTGGCTTGGCCTCAAAGGACTTGGTGGGGACACTTTAAACTGGGTGTGGAAATAATTCTAGCAAAAGTTCTAAGGATTAAGGACAATGTAAATATAATAAGAGTACTGACCCCACTTGGAGCCCTGAAGTACAGGGCAGGCTGCGTGTCGCGTGGCGAGGTCGCCTTCTCCCGACGCGTGCAAGTTGAGCCAGAAAGCGGCCGCGCCCTTCTCCGGGAACACGCTTAGACCAAGCTCGGTGAAAACTGTCGCACCTCCTTGAGCTACGTCCGACATCTATGTAAAAAGATTTTATTTCTATACAAGTTAAAACTTATTTAGTTAACATGAATAATTTATGTTTGCATAGACATATAATGAAAATCAATAATTCAATAATAAAAATGCCATACAATTATTAACAAACACACAAATATCAAGGTCTAGCCAAATCTGTAGTTAAGACTGGTAAAGCGGACCCCAGACTCCGAGCTGAAAAGCTTCGGATGCGACTGGGAATTAACGCTAGGATGAGAGAGAGACACAAATCTCGATATTCGACGTCCTTTGCCTCCCTCCCACCACCAACTGCCCAAATTCTTCATCACAAACGAGAGTTAAAACTAAAGGTAAGTATAATCTTCAGGTATGTAAATCTAATATACCTAATTATTAAATCAATGTTGCTTGTTCGGTCGTAAAGTTAATTTGTGCTCTTCTGTCTAGTGAAGTCTGGCCGAAATCTAATTATACTATTCTCTTCTATGAAATATTCCCATGCAAAGCCTGGAAGCATCAGCTAATTAAGATACAACACAAGAAAGATAATTTATAACTACTTACGTAAAACAGTACAGTAGCAATTCTATTACCGCCCTGTTTCGTGAACGCGGTCTCTTGTTTCTGTAAAGACCAGACACATTACACATAATTAATTGCACAAAATTAAAATGAAATACTTTTAATATAAAAACAATAGGTAGAGATACATTATTCTAAAGATAGTAATTTGTAACATGGTTAGCGAATAGATAAACAAGATTAGTTTTTATATAAAAAGTGTAAATTTTATCTCATATCACAACGGATCATACAAAGCTTGTCTGTACCGACCGCCGCTCGACAAGGTCGCTCATTGTTCAAACTATCACATAACACCCATCCATTGTTTGTGTTCAATGTTTGGTGTGCAATAAAGAGTAATTCTTTATCTATCTGTCAAAATTTTATTGTTTTTACAAAATACTTTATATCAAGATCAAAATTCTGGAATTTGCATTGGTCTGGTCGTGCGTCGGAGAGCACGTTAAGCCGTCGGTCCCGGTTGCCATTCAAACATCTATGGCAGTCGTTACGGGTAGTTGGAGCCCTAAAATGTTCAATAACAAGTCAAACTGCAATACTTCGATATCGCCAATGAGTTACAAAGGTCAGTGATCAGTCGCTTCACGGAAAATATCAAAGTTCAGCCAACTCCTCAGTAAGACTGGAAAAAGCGGACCCCTGACTCCGAGATGAAAATCTTCAGCCGCTACTGGGGTTAACGCTAGGATGAAGAAGAAGAAGAAGAAGAATCATTGTATCAGATGGAATAGACCGAATATTTTATAGCATTATAAAGAGTTCAGACAATAAAAAGAAAACAATGTAGTTGTTAAGAATTCTTGTATTCATAATTCTTGCATTATGATTTGAAAACGATGTGTAACCTACAGAATATCTCTAGAATTGAGATTGAAATGTGATAAACATCAAGACTAGAGAGAAACAAGAAATGACAAGAAAGTTATTGTTAAACCTTCTTACCTTCAACGCAGCTGATTTAGCCTGTTGATTAAGAAAACGTCTGTTATTTCTAAAAATCTATGAGTTTACTTTTAGAGGTTTACATCGTCGCGCTAAGATGTTTAAATAGGAGAATTTAAGAAACTTAAGACGTGACTCGGTAGCTCAGTGGAAGACTGGCTGCTCGCGGGTTCAAGTTCTATCTGAGTCGTTTCACTTTTTCCAAGCTTAATCGATTACTCTTACGGATTTACATCCGTAACATTGAACGGTTCAGTAATTGTTTTGTTAATTGGCAAAATATAGATAAATTGGAGTGTCTGTTTGTAACGGGTAATCTCCGATGTAGATGGACAAATTTGACGAGATTTGATAACTGATGGTATAGGTGTAACTCAGGCAATTTTTATCAAAAAAATATTAGGGCTCCGCAAAAAAATTCCTCGTGCGGACGAAGTAGCGGGGACACAAGAAGTATAATTCTGGTCTAAGACTAGGAAGCCACACAGAGAACTACATATCCTTAGTAATTGTGAACTGGGACTGCTTCTTCTTCTGCTCTTCTAGTCTTCGTCTGCCAATTAGCAGTGAGATTGACTTGGCCCGAAAATCTTGGTGAGGCCCCATAGACTCACAAAATTTTAGGTAAGGTTTCTAAACGCAAATTCAACTTACTCTAGCGAAATCGTAGTGCGGTTCATAATGCCCTCCAATTCCGTAGTTGACGACTTGCAATTGCTCAGCAAACTCCATACTCAGACCGGTCATATGCATTACTCGGCGCGAAACGCGAGCGACGATTTCAGACTCGTCGTCTTGCAACCAAGCTGATTTGCTGATACGGTATTGCGCGGGGATTAGCTCGCCGGTCTTAGGGTCATGGACTACCGCCCTTCTGAACTGTATAGAATCAAATAATAAAATATATTCTAGGATGTTTATGCGAATATTACACTTTGGAATAAAAAAAATAATGGATTTTAGGGATATGTATTTTGTCATGAGAATGCTCGAAAGCAGCCGAAATGTTGGAAACAGTACAGTATATACAGGGTGTCCCAAAATTCAAGAAGAAGCCGGCAACAGAGGGTGGCCCTACTTATGGCTGCTGTGGAAAAAATAAGAAAAAAAAGATATCTCTATTTTTTTTTTATTATTTAAACTTTTTCTAAATCCTTCAAAATTCGGTACCCCTAATGATATTTTCAACTACCAGGCCCACAATTTTGCAAATATTTTGGAACTCTTTTCGGTATTAGCAAGCTAAAAAGCATGGCTATCCATCATCACCCCGAAAAAATTTAGAATATTTGTAGTTTTACAAAAATAAGTCAATATTTTTTTGTCGTCAAATTTTCATACATTCTTTTTTTTTAATTTCATTGATTAAGTTGCTTTGTTCTTAAAAAAGTTTTGATACAAAAAAGATCGTGTCCAATATTACAAACGAATTAATATACCTATTGCTTGCTCATTTCATGCAACTTCGTATTTTAATAGTAGATTACCCAACAAGTGAAAAAAAGATGAATTCTTTTCGAGGCACTGAGTTGTATCCCGAGAGGAGCGAAGCTTTCTGCGGTAGAATCCCGAGCGTAGCGAGGGATTCTAGATAGAAAGCTGAACGGATCGAGGGATACAAGGACCGAGATGAATTCTTTTTTCACGTGTTAGGTACGCTACTTTTCATCATTGACTGCGAGAAAACCATTACTCTGTGATTATGAATTAAATTTTGTTATGGATAGTATATAAAAGAAACAGTAAATTATCATTAATATCTACCGCTTTAGCGCGAAAAGACTTCGGAGAGATTATGTCGGACTCGAACCAACTAAAACTCATGCTATCTGTGGGCAGTCGGTTGCCGGAGGTGAGATTATCTTAGACCTTCCCTCGCACCCTGGCCGACCATACCTCGCGACCATATCTCTCGATCTAGCCCTCTTCCGGTGTGGGGACCACAGAGTCCCCAACTCGCTCCCGGGTATGGGGAGGCACGCAAAGCGCGCCGCCGCCGCGGCCTGCTTCTGCTAGGGTGACAGGCGGCTCCACCCGTCACCCCCAGTCACAACTAACAACTACTAACTCTGACATTTGGATTGGAAATTTGAAAACACTAGATTTGTATTTAGATAATGCCACTAGTGCTGCCATGCCACTAGCTCAATGGCTGAACGACTGGTCTCACAATTTCACATCTACATTATTATTCTCTATTGATTGTGTTATTACTAGATATGGAATTGAGGTAATACTCACTCTAGGCCTGGACATGTCTTTGATAGTCTCAATTTCTGTGTCACTCAATACATCATGGAACACTACGACATCAGGGTCGAGGTACATCATCTCCATCTTTATAGGAGCTATTTTCAAAAACGGGTGATTCTCAGTCATGTAGCGGCACGTAAGTCTGTAAAGAAATTAAAAAAATTTAAATATAAAGTTTGGGTATTAAGTAAGTTTCAGTAAATATGTATGGATATTCCTACTACTGCTAATATTCTAAATATAAAAGTTTTTGAAGGTGTTTTGAAGTTTAATAAGGTACAAAAATAGATTATAGTCTGAGAAACAAAGGCTGCTTTTCATCCCTCGAATAGGTCAACATGAATTGCATCGGATCAGAATCTCACATGGGTGGGGCCGCGGGTAACTGCAGTCACGGATTTCAACTGCAATTCATAACGGCACCATTACCGTTATGAATTGAATTTAATCATGTTTTTATACTCGTAACGAAATTGATAACGAACGAAAAAATATATTCAATGTTTTATTGAAACCAGTTTGGGTTTGGGTTGTCTAGTATAATAGAATATTCGACTAATAAAATTAATTTTATTCTTAGATGACACATTAGCGTCAACATTTTACATAATGTATTAGCTATATAAGTTGGTTGGAACTGAATTCCAATCTAGGCTGAATGTTGTTTTGGGAAGACTGCTCAGGGGCCTTGTCACCACCTCTTAAAAGTAATATTATTTTAATATAACTTTACTTTTATAGTGTGATTCGGTCACGAACCGTTGTCGTCCATCAATATTAAATTTGTGTACTGTATCTTGTAAGACTAGTGTAAATTCTAGTAAGAGATACTGTTTGACCCATTTTAACAATTCTGAGTCTCCTGAGTATCTATCCCCTGACGGACGTTGACGGTCACAACCGAATCACACTATGAAAATAAAGTAAGATTGAAATAGTAGGTATTACTTTTAAGAGGTGGTGGTAAGGCCCCAGGTGTGAGAACTATCAGAATTCATTGTCATCATAGTCCGAGCGCAAATTTTAATACTTTAAACTCCGGAGCTTTGCTTAACGGAAGCGACTTCCATCTGACCCACTAACGGAAAAAGGAAAGCCTGCGTCAGTCCGTTGTTGACGGTAACGTTACCTTGGGCTCTGAAGATCTTGGTGGAGCCCTTGGTGGATACACCGATGGGTGGGTAATACTAAATAACATATCATATTCGGCTGAAATTGTAAATGGACATTGATACTGTTATGTAGTTACTTGATTAAATTTCATGACATTTGAAATTTAGTTAGGGAAAAAGACAAATCGAAAGTTTTGTGCACCAAATTCTTTTTGTTTTACCGCGCAAAAAAATCGACAAACGAAAATATTCAAGGTATGAGTTATGAGTTTAAGACAATATGTAAAATACATCATCCCATCAAAAACAATACTTGTAAAAAAATGCCATGCCTCGCCGCCCTCGGTTCTTCTACCGCAAAAAGTTATGAGATCTATGTAATACCAAGTCGGTTAATTTATTCAGTCCCTACTTCAGGGACCTTCTGTCCTAAGTTATTACGTAATAAGCTTTTATGTTTTAAATATAATAAACTGTCTTGGCAATCGCACTAAACAATCTTATTTAATGTGCGATAGATTGTGTTTTCATGCGATGGCCAAGTCAATTTATTATATTATTACAAAGTTATTTATGCAGTTGAAATTTAAGAATATTTTAATTTTTCCTTGAGTTGTACACTAAACACTACTTATATTCTAAATTTGAGGCTTCTACGTCTGCTAGAAGTGCCTTAAAGTTTTGATGATCGGTCAGTCAGTGAGTGACAAAATTTGCAAAATTTGCAAACTTTGACTAGTTATAATGCCTAAACTACTGGTTCAAATTGAATGAAATTTGAAATACATAGTGGTAATACAGAGCCCACTTGGTAACCGAAGATTCAGGCTTCTAAGTTTATCCACAACGAAGTTCTAGGGGGTCGAAAATGGCCTGAAGTGCTTCGAGAAAATAGTGTTACGGCCGTGCCGCTCTTTTTTGCTCGACTTGGCGGGGGCACTGCCGTGCCCCTAGATTAAAAATGCCTACCTGCTGGACATTTCTGTAGGTATGTCCACATCACCACGACATAACGACTCGTAGGATTTCCTCTCCTTTTGATAGACCGATATCTCAACCGGTTTCTCCTCCGGCTGATCTGCGCCAATGTCCTATTTAGTGACAAAATGTAATAATATAGTAATAAAATTAAGATATAATGTTGTCTAATTTAAATTATCTATTTTTAATTACTAAATTGATATAGATAAAAAGGTATCAAGAAGGTTACATTTGACATTTTTATGTGATAGTTATGTTTAAAAAATTTGAACTAAACAGATGAATCCTACGCCACTCAAATCAAATTTATGAGGATATAAAATGTAATTTTCCGTGTTTTAGCAATGTAGAATTGACATACTAAAAAGTCAGAAATGGCTCAATTTATATTCAGATTATTATTGCTCGAAACTCATTATATATTCACAACTAGAACAAGTTAGGTACTTGTAGGAGATATGTCCTTTTATATTTTAATGATGTATGCTGTGTTTTGGTTCATGTGTACGTAAATTTGATGCTACGTTATTCTGTTAAAGTTTTATCGAATTGTGTAGTAGATCAACTAATTTCAAATTGTAGTTCTCAATAACACCGGTACAAGCATTGTTGTTACATACATACGTCGTTTTGTGTTCCGTATAGTCAGTGTAGTACCTAGTACACAAAGCAACCATTGACCCCTCCCTCATTCCTACGTCGCCTGTGAACCATGGTACAATTTATGTTTAAAGCAGTTTATCGTGTTTATAAAAGTAACTGCAAAACTTCTTAAGTTCATTTCGGATAAAGAATAATGGAATACTATTCAAAACTTACCCCTCTTCGTGCCTTCCTCAGTTTTTCCTCCTCTTCAATTATACTTTTCTTGTAATGTGGCACGTTGCCCTTAGCACGAGAGTGTTTTGGGTCGAGATTTAACAGTTGATATGTCCATTCCAGGGCAGTTTTCGTATCTCCTGCAAACGTGGCAAATTAACATAGAACAAATTACCCACTTCAAAATGAAAATTAATCCTACTCCTAAAAAAAGCTTAGTTGGAGACTGGGAATAGGTAGGTACTAGTAATTTACCAATTTTCTTTAAAAAAATTGACGCCTTTTCTGAGCCGACCAGCAATTTACCAATATTGAGCAATTTGGTGGGATACCAAACTGGTACCGCATACTTTATAAACAATAAACTTACCTAACAGATAATAAGTGAAACCAATATACTCTAGAATGTCGACGTCAGTGAACGGATAAGGGATATTTTCTTCCTTATATTTGCGGAAAGCTTCAAACATCCATGCGCGTGCGTTCACGAAGTCAGCCTCTTTGTACAATACCCGGCCTAGTTCGTAGCAGTCGCCTGCCGTCATTGGGGTACTAAAAAAGAAATGAAAAATATGACACCTACACCTCAAGTACACCAACGAAAACAATTTTTAAATTAGGGTATGTAAGTAAGAATATAAAATGATATAAAAACGTCTAGTCATTAAGAAAATTGTATCTTGACTTTACTCGTTAAGTAATTTACATCTTGTCAAAGTTTTGTGTAAACATACGAGACGATAAGTAATATACTTAATAAGAGAAATGACTGTCGTTTCCGACTGTACCTACTTACAAATCTACATACACATACACAGTTGCTAATTCTTTATTACATATTTACTCACAATTTAGCATCTAATTATGTTGACCGATACACACTTTACGCAAATATAATAATAAACTCAATGATTTAAGTTTTTGTGACATGAATGACGTAAGATGTTAAACAGTAGAACACATAGCACTGCGCCCACGCTTACATTTGGCAGAAGGCTTAAGCAGAGGAGTATTATTAGGCATTATGCTACAAAAATTACTGGGACGTGTAACTTCGAGACTGTTTTAACAAGCTACGTGATAGAAAATTTATGAATGTTACAGGAAAATTGATAATTACATATTACGGGAAAATTGGTATTATGGTCGTTTACAACTATTCATTATTTTGCTTCAGATCGACCGAGGGATTCAGCTGTCAATAAATGATATTAAACTTTTATTTATAGTGCGGTAATCCCCTCGGATACCCACCCACCGTCGTCGGAGCCGGCAGGGGTGGTTAAGTCGGACTCGATCCGACTAAAACCGCATTCCGTCTCGCGTCTCAATTACCGGGGTCTTTAGATGCCGAGGTGTAAAGTGGTCCGGCCTATAAGGCATTTTAGCCTGAATTAGTATGAAGCTCCTGTCGACTCTATTCACAAACATCTATCGACAACTGACCCGTTCGTTCAAGCTAAAGTTAAGACTAGATCTAGATACTCGTAGTTACGAGTGCTTTAGCTTAATATGGGACCCATCTGGGAGCGAGTCAGTACTGTGATAAAAAGACCTCAGGCTACCAGAATGTTAAGTTAGTGATATCTCTGTACGATATATCACGGTAGGTACAACCGCGAATAAAGAAATGTGAACATTGGTGCGGATACAAATTTTTATTAATATTGATAGTGCTTAGCTTTACGTTTCCTCCTACCTATACAGGGCCGGTCGCAGCTTGAAGTTTTGGGGGGGGTCACTTCGGAAATTCCTTAAGAAATTCAACCCCCCCTCCCCTCGTACTGGGACTTTTCAATATGAAGTGCATGGTTTTGGGGGGGGAGGGGGGTCATGTCCCCTGTGACCCCCCCCCCCCCCCCTCGGACCGCGCCTGTACCTATATACCTGACTACTACCTGAATACTACCTGACTCAGCCATCATACCCTGAGCATATCAACAAATCATTTCAAGTTTTGAGACCGTACATGTCATAGTCTACGGATTATGGATACCTACCGTACTTTTAATCTATATAGGTACCTACTTATAAAGATAATATTTTGTCACGAAAAACTTCGTAAGTACACATTTTATGGTCACGCTGATCAAATCACGCGTATGTAGCAACAACATTTGCACACATTAGACGTACAAATCGTGATTAAGTTAATAAGATAACAGAGATTCATGACTGGCCATAAGGTCCCACTAATATGTTCGACCTGTCGTCGGCTTTACCGACTCACCTGCAAGCCGCTACACCAGCTGATTGAAAGACGACGTTCCGGTGCCGGCTTTTCTCCCGGGAGCGTTACGAAATCAGACACCAGTCACTCTCACAAAAGCCTTATAAACCAAGCTAAACCAAAAAGAGGGGAAGAACTATGCGCACCCTAAGCCGATGTGAAAACCTCTAGGATGCAACCGGTAACAACACTAAAATGATGATGACCAGATTCATAACAGAACAAACGAAGTTAAATTCTGCTATACAACGAGGTACAGTTTTAACAAAATTAACATAACATCACAGAAAAGATAAAGCCCACAACGCACTTGCGGCTAGCCGCAATGCAGTTCTGGCTGGCCCCATGCCGCATCCCTACTTTTATATGAAACCGTGGCGGCATTGCGGTTAGCCGCAAGTGCGATGTGTTTATAAATTGTTACCTACCTATAAGCTACGCCGTTCAGTTTACCTTCTGCAAGCTCTTTTATATCCAAGTGATACGTGTCTTGCAGCCTAGTGAGCGCTTGTGCAGCGCCCGTCAGGTCCTCTAGAGCAGGATACTTGACATCTGGGTGGTTTATTGTTACATTCTTTATGTATTCTGAAAATAAATAAGATACGTGATCGACTAAGAACAAAATATAAATTGGTTTGTCTTTTGCTTACGTAAAAATTTTACGTTTTACGAAGCATTTAATGCTTCAAGACCACAAAACAAACACAATACGTTAATTAATCATATTGTACTATTGTCACACCGGTTTTAGGAGTTTTATTCAAGTTAAATCACAGTAAGTACGATACCTCTCACAGTTCACGCAAACGCGATATCGCTATTGTTGTATTAATAAAACAATTCTAAGTCATTAACAACTTTTTATCTTTTTACTGAGGCCTTGTTAGCTTGACTATAAGAACCAAGTACCTATAGATATTATCCGTTTCAATAGCTCATTATTATAGTAATCACTGTAATCAGTGTCACCAGAACGGAACACAGGAAAACTAGATTTAATTTTGTTTAATCGTCATTACAGCGTAAAACCCGGTGGCATCCATAAGTTTATACTTCGGAGCCTAAAATCCTCCTACCCTGTAAATTGATTGATTTACTAGAGAGGAAAACCTGCGTCAGACTTATGTCGGTTAATCATTCGGTGATTAGTGTGATGGGGAAAATACCATAGACATGAAAAATATCTAGGTACACATATAGTTTATTTACTATTCTATTTACTATGAGATTCTTACCTGTTCCTATTTTAATACTATCTTCTATATAATCTAGATCAGTTGTCAGTCTTTTTATAAGAGTAAAAGCGTTGATGGGGTTACCCAAGTAGTTAGGGATATCATCCATCGCCTTTTCGTGTTCTCGTTTGTAGAGATCTAAATGCCTGTAAATTGGAAACAATGTATTGAAATTGGGTTAAGTAATTTAGTTATTAAATATTAATAATAAGTAATTTAGTTATTAGTTATTAAATAAACAGCAAACTTTAATATTTAGATATGTTTACCTCTTAAGTGTGTACAGTCTTTGCTCTTCCTTGTTAATATAAAAATCTAGGTCATCTATGATTCTTTTATGAGTTTCTAGCAAATATTCTACTTCAGCTATTGCTGTGAATACTTCTGCGTGTGTCCTTGCGCAAAGATTTAAAAGAAGCACGTAGCACACTGCGTGCAGCATGTTTAAATTAGGAACCATTCTCGTGTTTTATTCAACCTGTAAAGAAGGAAATAATTTATAATTTTACATAAGTTTGTAATATTATAATGTAACAATCGTGACAAACATTCTGCTGCCATACCACTCTCCAGGTTGAATTACGTCAGCCAACCATTATAAATAACAAGCTGATGCCCGCGGCTTCGCCCGCGTGCAATTTATGTTCCCGTTCTCGTGGCCGTTTTTTAACCTTCCGTGGAATATATAATATATGGAATAATTATTTGATAAACAAGAGTGCAAAGTTCCTACTTTTTAACCGCGTTTTTTAAATTACGCGCGCAAAGCAAATTATCATTATCAAATTAATAAAAAAAGTACACCAAAGGAGGTTCCAAGTAGTTTTTAACAAATTAAAAATTTATAAGTACTTATGATATAAATTCGGCATCATGGAGGTTCTACCTCCAAATAAATAGGATTATTTTGAATTCACTCATTCGTTGTTCTAAATTCAATTTACTTTATCCTCTAACCGCTAGACTAGCGGATAAAAACGACTTTTGCACTCTGATATCGAAGAGCAAAAATACTCTTTTCGAGATGGAGGGATGAATAATAAATAGCCGAATCGGTTGAGTAGTTCTCGAGTTTTGTGCTGTGCTTAGCAACATCTTTTTTTATTAGGTAAAAGAAAAAGACGACTAAAGAAACAATACAATAAGCAGCTCTTTTCTTCCGCCGTCGCCGTATATCTCTCTCTATACGTGCGGCTTCCTGTTTTCGTGCTACACATGAAACTATTTCTGTGATGAAAAGTAGCCTATGTGCTATTTCAGCCTTAAACCTCTCCGTGCTCTCTGTGCTATATTTAATTTAAAAAATTTGCGTAAATGTGTAACAAATATCCATCCATCATCGCAAACGTGGAATTCAGAACCCGCAATCCATAGGAATTCGAGCACCTTCGCAAACTTTATCATTTATGATATTAGTAGGATAGAATGTATTTTATAATGTGAGCCACTATAGGGTGTAGGGTTGACTTGATATAATTAGTCTTCCACTAATGAAATCTGTACATGTTATGCTATAGTATTTGCCTCTATTATTGAAAAGGAATATAAGTTACATAGAAACATGCTCATTGAAAAAGCTTGGCAACAAGATTTGAAACATGTAGGTAATTCCTTAGAATCTGGCATTACTTCACAAACTTAATCCACTGTTGAATCTACTAACATAAATACTAACACAAGGAAAAATTCTGGGGAATACCCAAAGACAGGTCGCATATTAAACATCACTGTTTCTAAAATAGAATTGGAGAGTATTCTAACATTAATTCAGGAAGCAAAAGCGAATAGCTTCGTATTCTGTTTAAGTGGGAGCTAGCCATGACTCTACCTATAGCCAGTCAATTAAGGTAACTGTACCAATGCTCGACACTTTAAGGAAAAATAAAATTTCAATCTAAAAAATTTAACAAATTAATTACAGCATGGTCGTTACATTCTTTTTTAACTGTTACAGCAACAATTAGACATTAACTTTTGCCCATAAAATCTTTAAAATCTATCATACTTTTACTTTAAATTAAATTATTATGCACTTGGTCGAAAACACCAATGCTAGACATCATTGTCCCAATGGTCCAAGTATGTCAATAACTTCAATATTTATAACGTTTATACTAAAATTAGTAATAATCATAACTTATAAACAAAAAAATCACACCTATAAAAATCAGTACCCTTGGCAAAAATCTTAAGAAATAACACGACCGTGTTCACGGAGTCACATTATTTGCTGTCAACAGTCTTTCTAAATTTACTTCGGATGGTGTTGCGAATATTTGAACATATCTTATAGATACCATTAGGCATCTTTTAAGTCAATAGTCTTATAAAACAAATGGATAATTTTCTCAAAATACTGGGTTTTGTTCGAAAGTGTCTAGCATTGGTACAGTGTCGAGCATTGGTACAGTTACCTTAATTCTGATAAAACCAGTTTTTCTTTCACATTAATATAAATAATACTCATTTACATTCGATTTGCGGTCGTAATACGTGAATCATAGAATAATTTATCGTTCAAGCTCGTAAACTATAATTGAATTAGAAATTCGAAGAAAAATGTAAGTTGACCGATGAACAGGTGAGATTACCCATAAATATGCACTTTACTTATCTACGTCCTGTTAATAGAACCACAGAATAAATAACTACAAAAACCGATCAACGAAAATATCTTATTTAATGGCAAAACTATCTACAACCGGCACAACGATGCGAGTCGCAACGTTGTGCTCGATAGAGATTGTCATTGGTTGATCTCCAGTGACGTGACCCAATCCGACCAATGACAATCTCTATCGAGCATAACGTTGCGACTCGCATCATTGTGCTCGCTGTTTTCTTGGGCTAGACAGAACAAAAACTGGCCTCGAAAATACACATTGAAAAACTCTGCAAAAGGACTTATGCATATGCGTTACATAGAGCAGCTGTCAACTAAGTGAATACAAAAGCTTTGGTGACCGGTTGCCATGGATTAGCTGCGTCAATCTTACGACATTGTAGGTATAATCTTTTGGGGCAATTCGACAGATTTTGATGCGATATTTAAGGTTGAAAAGAGATGCATTCGGTCGATGTTTAGATTATAAAATGAATTATTAAAAAATAAAAAAACCCGACTGCTGTCTAAAAGATTGAAACAAGCTTGATAACAGGCGGTACCCATTTGCCAATCATAAACCGAAAGAAATTTAATGGGTACCGCCTGCTATCAAGCCTGTTTCAATCTTTTAGACAGCAGTCGGGTTTTTTTTTATTTTTTAATAATTAATTTTATTTTAACCTTTTTAGTTAGGATATGACATCTATATATTTTTGTAATCTCCTTTTAATTCTCTTCATTTTGATACCCTACTCGATAAATTTGAATGAAAAAAAATTTTTGCCAACACATATTATTTTAGCATCAAAAATCTACCGTATAGTTTTTGTTGGAATTGTATGTACCCTATGACACTCGGGAGATGAATACCTTTCATTTGAGACCCTATTCATCAAAATCCGTCCAGGCGTTAGGCCTGTAGAGGGGAACAAAGAAAACTACATACACACATAGACACATACATACATACATACGCGCGAAACACATTACCCTCTCGCTGGCGCAGTCGGGTAAAAAGAAGTCAAATGCCTACTTCTGCAAAAGGCATATTATAGCTTAACAGATTTCCTGGCAAATAGTATAAATTAGTAAGCATTTATTTATTATTTGACATTATTTAGAATTTGACATTTTTATTTACCATTATTTGACATTTTTTATTTCCCGGCAGATAGTATAAATTAGTGAATATTATTCCCTTCGGCCACGTACGAAACCAAGTTTCGAAACTAGTTTCTAAATAAGAATAATATTTCTTCTTCTGAAACTGATTTCCAAATAAGAATGCAATCTGTTTTCGAAACTCGTTACCAATTAAGAAAAGTAATTATTCTGCCGAAACCGGGCTTTTTACTGTTTTTGAAACCAGCTTCCAATTAAGAAAAAATCTTCTTTCGATTGTTTATTCAGCATTTTACATTTTATTTAGCATTTGACATTTTATTTAGCATTTGACATTTTATTCAGCATTTGACATTTTATTTAGCATTTGAGATAATTTACCATTTGACATTTTTAGTAAGCATTTGACATTAATTTGATTATATAATTGAATGATTATTAGGTAACTTTCTTTTGGGCTAATTAAACATCGAATGAATTTATATTACTGTCGATGAATTTCATGTTATTTTATTATTTTGCATAGTGTAAAATTATCACTAAAGACCAAAGAAATTGTAATACATATTTGCATGCCATTACCTCCTGGTGATTAGTGGTGATAATACAATATACTTACTTATTTTATTTTTTTGTGACCAACTTTTGCGAATAAATAAAAATATGAATACTACGAACACTTACTGGCATAGTCGGCGACGCATCTAAAGTTATTATTTTTGCTGCTAGGTTTGTTTGTTACTTTCTGTTATGTATATCTCGTAGGTATGTATAATTATTTCTTTTCTTTCCTACAGTATTTTTATTACATGTAGGTATCTACTTAATTTAAAACATGTGGCTCCTAGTGCTCCTACCATGAATATTTGTGATGTGATGATTTGTGGCTTAGTGAGAATAACAACTAAATAACTTATGCAAGTAAGTAAGTATGTAGAAAGGAATCTACTTCTAATACGACAGTTAATATACAGATTATAAAGAGAGAAAAAAGGAAACCCACAATTAAAGATAAAGTAAAGAACAGTGAACGAACCTTAGAACGAGATGGCGAAATGTATCAGAAATTTGGCAAAAAAGAGTAAAAGTAGAGAAGGAGACATGGTTGCGGAATGGTAAAAAAAAACAGTGATGAATGGAAAAACAGAAGGCATTTAAAATAAGGGTACCTACCTACGTTTGATAGAACTGAAAAAAAAATGACTAAACAGAAACTAGATAAGACTGAAGCCACATTGGAGATTCTTCTTCATCCTTGCGTTAATTCCCAGTCGCATCCGAAGCTTTTCAGCTCGGAGTCTGGGGTGCGCTTTACCAGTCTTAACTACAGATTTGGCTTGACCTCGATATTTTCCGATATTGACCACATTGGAGATTATTCGTACAAATATGTAGATAGAATTACAGAAAATTGCCCCATACCTATGCATTCAGTGACGAAGATGCTGTTTTAACATTACAAACAAACACTTCATTTTATTTATTTGTATAGATAAACATAACATAACATAAACTCACGCCTATATCCCCGAAGGGATAGGCAGAGGTGCTAGCACCCACATTTCGCCGTTTATGACTTGACATGACTTTGTATAGATGTATAGACATATTATAAGATAACTTTTATTTATTATCCTTAATGAGATACTCTAAGGTTATACCTCTTTCCATTAGTTATAGAATTACAGTAATATAATAACATACCTATCAGCACATTGTAACACTGGCAAGGCAACCTTAAGTAGCTACAGTAATTTGATATGCTAGAAAAATATTAGAAAAGGTATTTTAAATATTTAATGTTTAAACTGTGCGATAGCGATGTTTGAATAATTTTACCATTAATAATTTTTAAATTAAAGTACCTACCCTACTAATCCTCTACGTACGTATAGGTACGAGCATGACTCATAACGGTGACACCACCCAAGAGTTTAACGCCTTTACTTTAACTACTCACAAGTAAACAATAAATAACAAAAGATATACACACATGGTTTAAAAAACTGTATAACCCGACTAAGGAAAGGTCAAAATTATTAGGTAGAGGTAAAGGTAAATATACACAACATAGTGTTATCTGAATCAGAACCTGCATCTCTAAACATTGCGTATGGTTGTTTGTAAGTAAAACTATACTGCTACCGTTAACGCGTATACCATTATCGCGTCGATTAGCATCTAAATATGAGTTCATCCAAATCACGTTGTGGAATGACCGCCCACGTCCGGTGTAATAGGGGAGAAGATTTATCCGGAGATACCTACTTGTATTAGGTATAATATGTCTGTGGACTTATCTGATGTACTGAAGAATGTCATTTCTGATTCACAGAGCTCTTTTTTAAGCACATTTTTGCGTGAGCAATGCAATGTGTCTGGCTTTCGAGCATCTCATCACCATGTTAGGTGCAGTCGTTCCAACGTAAATCTGTGCCTAAAGATTAACTCTGATCCAAATCATTTGGTTCTTCCAATATTTTTTATTATTCTAACATCTGGTCCTTCCTGGCATGACTTTGCAGTAATCGCCCTGAGCACCGGCACGTATGCAAAAGACATTTGCGTCAATATGTTTTACTTCCAACTCTCAGTAAAAATAATTGGTAGGTACTAGTCCCTAATTTGGACGTCGTCGTCGTCTAAAAACACATTATACGACAAAAAATTACCATCAGGTTGATGCCCTTTTTAGTTGGTTCAAATATGCAAATTATTAAAATTCTTATGTTTCAAATTATGACGGTCGGCCAACGACTGCTTACGGTATAAATACTATTTACCCAAGCCCGACCCTCACAAAAAATTCAACACAATGGTATCATCTTTTTTGGAAAACGGACATTTTGGACAAGCTCATGACGTGGGAAATGCTTTATTGACCCAGCAATGGTGACTCAGATTAATTAGACATGGGTGCTGAACTTGTTAAAATATATTATTATATTATTCTTACACAACTAGCTGCACTTACGCCCAGTTTCCGAAAGGCTCATCAATGTCAAATTAACTAATCGGCTGTTAAATTTTTTTTCAAGTAGTAATTGAGTTGCTAAAAACATGGTTAAATAGTATAATTTGATCATCGTGTTGGTTAATCAGCTATTTTAACCGACACGATGATCAAATTAAACTATTTAACCATGATTCTAGCAACCCAATTGCTACTTGACAAGATATTTGACAGCCAAGGGATTAGTTAATTTGAGGTTGATCAGCCTTTCGGAATAATCCAGTTAAAATAGACGAAATTAAATGGTAAGCTTGCATAAATTCGCATAGAGCTGAAAATTGGTGGGGGTCTTAAGTACACCATAATGAAAGAAATATCAAAAGTCCCCATTGATTGAACTTCTGCATTTTTTTTTATTCAAGGTCAAAGGTCAAATATATTGGATTCTCGCATTTTTCTCGTAAACAACAAATGCTATCGCAAAAGTACGTTAGACAAAGTTATAGATTATGTAATTATCTACAAAATTGGTCTCATTCTTTTTATGTGCGGATCACCATTTCGGAGAAATCGCGATTTTAAATTTGGAAGAAATCATTATGATAATCATATGAAATGTCATTCCCCATAGTAGGATTCATCAACGCAGAACCTGAACCGCTGGCCCTATGAACTTTAAATTTTGGCAGTAGATGCTTTACATATTACTTGTATCCATCTACTAAGAAAGGAATTTTGGAAATTTCATTGCTAAGGAGGTAATATTTGGGATTAAAGTTTGTCTAGAAGTTAATTTCCGTTTTTATTTATATTTAGCTTATTTTAGTACCTTAGTAACAGAATTTCTAAAAATCCTTTCTTGGTGGATACTAGCAACATGAAAAGCATCTACTACCAAAATTTCAAGTTTATAGGACTAGCGGTTTCGGCTCTGCGTTGATGAATCATACTATTGGAACGACTAATTTTGTATATATTAGATATGACTCTTTCCAATTTTAAAGTCGCAATATGTATGTATTTCCGAAATGGTGATCCGTACAAAAATAAGGTGTAAGCATACCAATTTTGTAGGTAATTTCATGATCTACAACTTTGTCTAACTTATTTTTGCGATAACATTTAATTTTGCTGTTTACGAGAAAAATGCGAGAATCCAGTAGGTATATTTGACCATTAACCTTGAATAAAAAAAAAGCAGAAGTGCAACCGAATGGGGACTTTTGCTATTTCTTTCATTATGGTGAATTTAAGAACTCCACCAATTTTCAGCTCTATGCTAATTTATGCAAGCTCAAATCTTTATTTTACCTGGATTAGAAACTAGGCGTTACTCTTGTTCACTCGCAAGTTTGAAGTTTGATGACAGTATATTGAACATTATAACATTTACGGTAGATATATTTTCTTGGCTAAAGATGTAGAGTCTATACCTCGTTCGACAGTGAAGTCATGTTAAACGAAAATTTAAGCTTTGTACACATCTACAAAGAAAAATTCTATTAATCGTGTACCTGCTAGATTCTATAAACTGATTAGCACTTGTCCAAAACCGACCTAAATAAGTATTCACTTGAACGCAAAAAAATTCATCAAAAAATTAAATAAACTTAGTAAAATCCTCCTGTAGGGAATACATAACTTTAACTAAGTGCGAAAAAAGTAACAAAAAGAAACGAAAATTTTGTGCTAAGAATTAATATTTGTTTAGTTAGTGCGAAAAAGCTAAGTGCGGATCGCCTACAGAAATAAAATAAAAAATTAAAGGAGTCGATTCACACGTTTTGTGCGAGTTCAATTCGTGCGAATAGTCCAATAACCCTTTTATACAACTTTTTAGATAAAAACGCATGTACCTATCTCATAATGGTGAACGTGATTCGGGGAGCGTACACATCACACATCCTAATAACTGAAGCGTTATCATCTCTATAATAACAATTAACAATAATAAACGGTGCGTGGCTATCGAATGTTGCTCTACAATTTAGAATACATTTTCTTCTAGAAGCTTCCTGTGGCACGATATGGAATAAACGTCCAGTGACTAAGAAATGAAAATACCTACATAATTTGTATTGTTCATTGTAGGTTAATAGCGCTAGTATGTACCCATACTGAATTTTGATTTAAAGAAGTCGGTTAAAAAGGATTCGACGCAACTGTTACTCCTTAGGAGGTCATTTGTGAGCTAGGTATATAGATACAGTACCTAAATAGGTGAAAACCACAATATGAAATATACTTAAAATAATAAATAATAACTTGGTTCATTAAGTACTTTCTTTAAGAAGTTCAAGTAGAGAACGACTACAAGCGAATCAAGAAATTAGGAAAAATTAGAAAAAAAAATACGTACTTACCTATTTTTTTTATTTATGTGGTCCGTGAATCTGACTGTCTGAATATTTTTAGAGTTGCTTTTATACTGCTGTAGGATTTACTTGAACCAATGAAAGTAATTACTGCACACACGTCATTATTCTCAAAGTTATTTTAGTGAGACAAACTGACGCAAAGCTTACGCACATAAAGTGCAAATAAAGTTGCCGGAAACAAAACTCAGCTTTCATTATAAGAAATTTTGTATTTTCAGAGATACTCTTTAAACTTTAAGAATTGTACCGTAAATCAATTTCTCAACAATTAATTAATTTATTAATTGACGTTATAACAAGAACGCCAGTACTTACCTAATGATACCAATAACCACCAATAACAAACAAACGTTACCGATATTCTATAGAAATAACACAAAAAAGCACATTTAATTACAGGATAGACACGTTTCTAGTACACTAACATTAAAATCAGGGCAACCGATAAATTCGTACCGCTAGCAGTGTGCGCCAGCGCAGCCGTCCGCGGGTCAACGAACAAATCAACAAACTACTGCCATTGAGTAGCTAGTAGCAAGCCGGTGACCTTATCTAACTACCGCTGGGACGAGATGACATGCTTTATTAATATTATACTGTGTATTGTATCACCATTGATGTGCGATCGGCGTACGATACTGCGTGAACATTACAGGACATACCTAATACAAATAATCAAATCGTAAAGGTCTCCGAAAAGCATACTGATACAACGAATGGCGTACCTACATTAAAGTATCCAAAATAGACTTATTGTCTTTCAAGATAACATATGGTTTTTAGACAATCACTCTCATTAGAGGCACACAGTTTACAGAACATGTGAAATATTTACTCAAATGACTGAGGTAATACAATTCCTCTTAATTACAGTAACATAAAAATATCAATATTTACAAACGCAATATTCGTCTAGATTGTATAATTTAGGTAGGTACTTACTGTGACGACATTAAATTATTGAAATCTACACCTTTGTAATGAGAACATAACAATACATGGTTTATATATGACGCAAACGCAAGTTCTCATTTTCGTTAACAGTAATCGCCAAGACAATGGCCTGTATTAATTAATAGACTTCATTTTTGTCTAAATAATAGGTTCATTGAGTCCTCTTCCTAGTCGACTTTAGAAATCACTTAATAGTTAAGAACATTTTATTTTTGTACTAGCTGTCCCGGCGAACTTCGTACCGCCACATTTTTCCCGTTCCCGCTGCACATATTTTCTCATCCTTTAAAGTTTAAACCTTCGCTGGACACCCACGAATATTTTAAAACTAAAATTAACCAAATCGGTTCAGCCGTTCTTGAGTTATAAAATAACAACGAAAAGTGGCATTGACTTTTATATATTAGAAGATAAGGGGAAATTATGATAACTACCGTAACACAGCCGTACGTAAATAGGTACAGTTTAATTCTAAATCCTCTAAAAATATAATATATTGTACCGTTCTGATGAAATACGAACTCTCGATGTGCCTAAGTAACTTCTAAACGTACAATTTGCCCAAATATCAATTTTATTATACTTTCACTATAAATTTTTTTAGCTTTGAAAGGTGTGATTTTGTTTTAGGTACCTACATAAAAAAGTAAAACAAAATCCCACTTCTGAACTTTTGCTTTACTTTATGTTCGTTGGTTCTGTTGCGTTTCTCTTGGCGGGTGCTGCAATTCGGATTTCCGTACCTATTCATTTTATACTGATATCCGTACTGTTAGCATTTATTAAAATACATTGTTTATTTTTAAACATAAAGTAGCTATACTGACTAGCAACATGCATTTAGCAGTCATCTATTTTTATCGATTTAATGTGATCCTCAAAATATTACAAATAACAGTTAAAATAAATCTAGATATTATTAATGTATATAAATATATTTTATGAACTTGCTATCCGGTCAAATACATTGATTAAATTAGCCATTTAGATAGGGTTGCCATAAGTGTGGGGACTCAGACCGGGACATTTGAAGAAAAACTAGTAAAGGTAGAAAAATAGGAACTTTTATTACAACAATTGGTAACTTTAGGTTTAAAACAACTTTTAACACTGCTATTCAATACCAGCGGGCAGCGACCCGCCAGTCGGGCTTTGTTTCGTTGGTGCTTTTCGCTACGAAGGCGAAATTCTGAAAATTAATTCTGATAATTTTACAAAATATTTTGACGAAATCAACATTAACTTAAACTTGTACGGAAAAATGTCGTTCTATCCACGTGAATAGCCTAGCTAGTAAGTCGCGTTTATTGTAGTTATATTACTGTTTACCAATACGACCTGATACGACAAGAGACACGACCTCCGACGCTACAACGCCCGCACCATCCAGGAGGCAATCGAGCGAAATAGGGGGTCGAAATTGTTCGTTCAGCAGTTGGAGAGGCCCCATCTAACGAAACTCAAATTGAGGAATGAAACGATTGCCTCAAAAAACGAGATACTCGAAGAGATCGAGAAATTCTATGGACAGCTGTATGCATCACGGATGAGTAAACCGACGGGACACAGCTATGAAGACCACAGAGCCCCACTCACGCGCTATTACACCGAGAAGATACCAGATGTCGAGCAGTGCGAGGTAGAGGCGGCTCTCAGGCAACTGAAGAACAACAGGTGCCCTGGTGATGAAGAAATTACGACTGAGCGCCACCTGCTTTCAGGAAAGCATCTGGCGCTCCAATCCTGAATGATCTAGCTAGTTTAATTCCGTCATTCAGCAAGGGCCAACACATAGGGCATGGAGTAGGAGTGCGGTGGTACTGTTCTTCAAAAAGGGTGATCTTACTGAAGAACTTCAGGCCCATCTCACTCCTACTCCTGTGCAATTCACTAAGCAAGTACAACGATGCGAGTCGCAACGTTGTGATCGATAGAGATTGTCATTGGTCGATCTTCAATGACGTGACCCAATCCGACCAATGACAATCTCTATCGAGCACATCGTTGCGACTCGCATCGCTATGCTCGCTTAGTGAATTGCAGTGCTGAGCCATGTCTACAAGCCGTTCTCGAGAGTCGTCACAAATCGCCTCGCGGGTAAGCTCGACGAGTTTCAGCCACCTGAGCAAGCCGGCTTTCAAAGAGGTTATAGCACCGTGGACCACATCCATACTGTTTGGCAGATTGTAGAAAAGACGCCAGATTACAAGCAGCCGCTGTGTATGGTATTTGTGGACTACGAAAAAGCCTTCGACTCTATCGATACCTGGGCAGTGTTGGATGCTCTGCAGCGGTGTCTTGTCAATTGACGTACATCGAAGTGCTGAAATGCTTGTATGACACTGCCACAATGTCTGTCCAGCTCCAAGACCAGAAAATGAAATCCATTAGCCTCCAGCGTGGAGTGAGCATACTATACGCATTGGAGGACGTCTTCAAGACTCTGGATGGGATAGACCAGAATTATCAACATCAATGGTGAGTACATCTCGCATCTTCGGTTCGCCGACGACGTCGTCATAGTTGCGGGGTCGCTGGGACAAATGAGCGAAATGCTGCACAGCCTGAATGGAGCTTCTCGACAAGTCGGCCTCGGTGTAAACTTGGATAAAACCAAGATTATGTTCAACGAACATGTCACCGAGACCGATTGCTATCGAAGGGGCGACACTCGAAGTTGTTCAAAAAAAAAAGACGTGTGGCACTCGGGGACTGCCCCGATAAAGCTATTGTATAGCATTTTTCCGATTTCGGAGCAGCTCGGCTCGATTCGTGCGAGCTCGGAGTGGGGAGTGTTAGGTTTTTTTCGTTACGGAATTTCTGGATTCGGTCTCCACGCTCAAGGCCCGTGATAGAAGCTATGCAATAGCTTAATATGTCTACCTGGGGCAGGTTATCCAACTCGGTAAAAATAACTTCGAGAAAGAAATAGCCAGAAGGATCCAACTGGGGTGCGCAGCATTTGTCAAACTACGTCGGGTCTTCTTCTTGCCCTTACCGTAATGCCTCAAAACAAATTTTTCGCCAGTAGGTACGTCCTGCCTGTTATGACTTACGGTGCCGAAACGTGGCCATTAAAGGTAGGGTTAGTCCACGACCTAAAAGTTGCGCAACGGGCTATGGAGCGAGCTATGCTTGGAGTTTCTTTGAAGGATAGAATTCGTAACGAGGTCATCCGACATAGAACCAAAGCTACCGACATAGCTCGCAGAATAATCAAGCTGAAGTAGCAGTGGGCTGGCCACATCATTCTGTCAAAGGACTGATGACCGTTGGAGCAGACGAGTCCTAGAGTGGAGAGCGCGAGAAGGAAAACGGAAAGGGGGACACCCCCTAAGCGGACTGTCGACCTGCGACGGTGGCTAATTGATGGATTGTTTACCAAGTCCAGCCCTCAAATATACTATATTTTTTAAACCGGGACAATTTACTTATCGGCCGGAACGCCGGGACACCAGGCTTCAAACGGGGACATGTCCCGGCGTACCGGGACGTATGGCAACCCTACCGTTGGAGCAGACGAGTCCTAGAGTGGAGAGCGCGAGAAGGAAAACGGAAAGGGGGACACCCCCTAAGCGGACTGTCGACCTGCGACGGTGGCTAATTGATGGATTGTTTACCAAGTCCAGCCCTCAAATATACTATATTTTTTAAACCGGGACAATTTACTTATCGGCCGGGACGCCGGGACACCAGGCTTCAAACGGGGACATGTCCCGGCGTACCGGGACGTATGGCAACCCTACATTTAGATATTTACGCCATGGCGCACTTCCGCCCGAGTTGATTTTTGACCGGCTAGTAAGGATGAGATTATTGTCGTGTCGACCGTCGAACAGTGTACTGTGTTTTATTGTGAAGCTATAAGCTGTGAAATATTGGCAAATATATGTATCGCCGAGTATCATGGATTTCATTAACTGACCCCTTTTATAGTACACATTTACTATTCAAATAACTGTACCTATAAGTGTAAATATCTAATTTTTTAAATCAAAATTTGTTATCAACTATTCTGATAGATCACTTGACATACATAAGAAGACTTCGAAATTCTGATAAATTACAGCCGATCGTTGGAAGAAAGCCCGTGTCGCAACGCACTGCCTTTGCTGACGAAACTTTTTAACAATATTCTAATCGAAGGAAAGACTGCCCTGGCTAATGAAGCTTTCCAACAATATTCTAATCGAGGGATCGCCAGAGTCCTGGCGCAGAAACACACAGTGCCCGATATTTAAGTACCTAACTATAGAGACAAGTGTTAAGTGTATTACGATGACATCATACTCTTAAATTATGGGAAAGAATAATTGCATTACGTATAACAGCATAGCGGCAAATCAATTAGGTTTCGTGCCTGGCAAATCTACAATCGACGCAATTCAGATCATCAGTGCTGACGTGCTGTGCAAATAAAGAAAATCTGAACCTACTCTGCATAGACCTAGAAAATATCTTTGATCGAATACCTCGGAATCTGGTAGCCTATCAGAGCACATGCGATTCCGGAACGTTACTTAATGATAGTTCAAGATATGTACAATAACACCACGACGACAACCCGTGTTAAATTGCCCGGCGGTCTTAGCGGCCCGTTTCAGGGCCCGGCCCTTACCATGAACTCTTAAAACAGGTCAATAATTGAACTGCTGTCATTCTACCAACTGCAAATGTCACTTTGTAATCCGACCCTTTGTAGTCCTATATATTTATATGACATTACAAAGTGACATTTGCAGTTGGTAGAATGACAGCAGTTCAATTATTGACCTGTTTTAAGGTTTATGGTAAGGCCGCAGGTGACATGACAGTATGAATCGTGACTATAGTTGTAAAAAACCCATTAGCTACCGTTAATTAACCAAATTTATGGTTAGCTACCGATAAATGCGGTTATTAACGTTTAATTATTATCCGACTGCGACAGCTGAAAAGGGTAGTTTCTTTTTCTTTTATGTATACTCGTAAAGATGAAGAAGAAGAAGCTTAACCCTTTTTTTCTCGTAAAAGGTAGCCTTTGTCCGTTTCCAAGTTTTAATCTATCTCTGTACCAAATTGCATCAGGATATCTTGAAAAATTACGAACTTTCATACAAACTTTCATCCCCTATTTCCCCCCTTTGACCCCCCAATTTCAAGAAAAAAGGTAACCTATGTCCATTCCCATGCTTCAATCTATCTCTGTACCAAACCGTGTATTTAACCATAATAAGCATAAAATGGAATGAAGCTTCTCGACACGTCGGCCTCGGTGTAAACTTGGATAAAACCAAGATTATGATCAACGAACATGTTGTACCGAGACCGATTTCCATCGAAGGGGCGACACTCGAAGTTGTTCAAAAATATATTTACCTGGGGCAAGTTACCCAGCTCGGTAAAAACAACTTCGAGAAAGAAGTAGCCAGAAGAATCCAACTAGGGTGGGCAGCATTTGGCGAATTGCGCCGGGCCTTCTCCTCCCCCCTGCCGCAATGCCTCAAAACAAAGCTTTTCGACCAGTGCGCCCTGCCTGTTATGACCTACGGTGCCGAAACGTGGCCACTGACGGTGGGGTTAGTCCGTGACCTAAAAGTCGCGCAGCGGGCTATGGAGCGAGCTATGCTTGGAGTTTCTTTGAAGGATAGAATTCGTAATGAGGTTATCCGACAAAGAACCAAAGTTACCGACATAGCTCGCAGAATAAGCAAGCTGAAGTGGCAGTGGGCTGGCCACATCTGCCGAAGGACTGATGGCCGTTGGAGCAAACGAGTCCTAGAGTGGAGACCGCGCGTAGGAAAACGGAGGGTAGGACATCCCCTAGCCAGATGGACCGACGACCTGCGAAAGGTGGCTGGGACAGACTGGATGCGGAAGGCGGAGGATCGGCAAACGTGGCGCACATTGGGGGAGGCCTATGTCCAACAGTGGACTGCGGTAGGCTGATTGATTGATTGAAGCATAAAATGCGGATAATTAACCGTTAATAACGAAAAATGCATATTTAACCGCATGGTTAAAATCGTTATTAACCTGCTTCGCATCATATAATCGTGACATACAGGTACATATCTATGGTGCATGCTTTACGCGGGTATCAAATATCGTGCTTGATAGCGAAACCGCCATGAGTCTTCAACAAACATTTAAACAATTGATAGAACAGATAGAAAGCTACAGATTATGTATCAGTTGCACTAGAGCAGAGTACCTACTATAGATTGCGAAGACCTAGGTGTCGTGGTATGCGTAGATGGTATACCATCCCCCAGAGCTAGGGAGCTTCAAGTACCTCGATTCAGCTATTACGCCTGGACTCCGATTCTGCTAATGTCAACCACTGTCATACCTCAGACACTGCAAAAGAGCCAAATAATTTTAGGCTTTACTTCTTCTTCCTCTTAGCGTTAATTCCCAGTCGCATTCGAAGCTTTTTCAGCTCGGAGTCTGGGGTCCGCTTTATCAGTCTTAACTACGAATTTGGCTAGACCTCGATATTTTCCGTGAAGCGATTGTCATCTGACCTCCACAACCCAATGTTAACATTAGACGATATCGAAGCTATGCAGTTAGACCGTTGTTTTTGGATTTTTGAGGGCTCCAACTACGCGTAACGACTGCCATAGATGTTCTTATGGCAACCGGGACCGACGGCTGAACGTGCTCTCCGAGGCACGACCAGACCAATGCAAATACCCATATTTCATGAACACAAATATTTGCACTGAGCGGGGATCGAACCCGCGCCTCCTGCGTAGCGGCCGCGTTCACTACCGCTACGCCACGGAGGCTGTCTAAATGCTGTTAAAGCAAAAATTAAATTTAATGGCATTTTGTAGCTGGAATGAGAAATGTAATGAACTCCCTTTTGAAAAATGTTATGAACTAATTTTGAGCTTTAAGGCTATAACAATAAAGTCTGAACTGTAATAGAATTTTTTGCAGTGTCAGTGGTACGACAGTGGTTGAAAATTAGCAAAACTGGAGTCAGGAACTAGGAAAAAGTACATGCACAATGAACCACAAAGCATATTTGGAATAGCTCCTGTCGTGGACAAAGTGATAGAAAGCTGCTTGTATATGGTATGGCCCTGACAAAATGAATAACTAAGACGGAATGTATAGAACTAGCGTGCAGATATCTAATACAAACTTTCTGTTTATATTCTTGTTTTTGCTTCCATTGCTCGGGGACAAATGGACAAACAGACAAGAATTCCAAAAACATAATTTTTGTGTTCAGTATTGTTACTGTAACATAAATCAAGTATTTTTTAAAATATCTCCAATGTATAGACACAACTACTTTACAGTTATTTATATAAGTAATAGTATAGATAGAAGATTTGTTAGAAACAAAATATGTATTATTTGGAAAATCTGTGAGGACTAATCATGGGGGCCATGTGGAGTTGTGAAAAAGAAACTGTAATTATTATTAAACTAAAAATGTACAAAATAAAATGTAAAGTAGGTAAGTAATTTTAAATTAAGTTTATAGTACATATTTCCTAATGCATTTTTCTTTTCTTCTACTCATACTTATTGGCCCAAGATGAAGTGAGGGATAACATTTTGCCTATTGCAGGTGATTTTTATTTAGTCCCTAATAATGCCTCTTTGCAGGACAAGATTTCATAGGTGTACTGCATCCTAAAGATGTCTTAAATTTAATTACACTTTGCCTGACTCAGGAATCAGGAAGTTAAATTATAAAATTCACAATAGATCTCACGGAACCAAATAGGGCCATACCTATAACATACACTAACATTAGAATTACCTACTCAACTTGACTTGTACTGATATTGGTCTGTATTCTGAGTGGTAAGTATATTTTTTTTTTACTATTTCGCATTTATTATCAGTCCAAGTAACAGCAAAAGATTTCCTTTTAGAATAAAGCACTTCGTAATAAAACAGAAAATAAGCAGTGCATTAATATTTTGAGCAAAACCTGGTATACTTTGATAAATATTAATGGCCTTTTCTTCTATTAAATCTCTATTACTTTAGCAAGTTCATATAGGCAGTAGGTATATTTTTAATTTATGAGAACGTCTGTAACCTGTAATAAATACTCTAAATATTATTTACCTTACATTTCACTCACTCACACAACTTCAACAACTTGAATCGACCAACACACAACACAGACATTATTGACAATAATGACAAACAGCCACAGCAACACAGACAGCTTTTAAGGCTCCGCGCACACGTACGGTTTCCGTCCACGGTTTCTGATCAAAAAGTCAGATTTGAAAAACCGAATGCTCCATTTTCATACAAAATGATGTTCTACTAGGCGCACACGTCCTTACTTTTTGCAGAACGGAAAAAACCCAACGTTCGGTTCAGAACGGAAAAAACCTAATGACGTCATACCGAACGCAGCACTCGCATCGCATACATTTTTACTAATCGCCGCACACGTCAGGAAATTTCCATCCGGAATCGCGCTTAAATTGTGTCCAGCGTTGTCAATTCCCAAGAGAGTGGGGACTTTCAAGCCGATTAGCGAATTTGTGGGGATTGTGCTTATGTGGGGCATTTAGACATTCACACTAGACCTAAACTCAGAAGTAATAAGTGGCAAGTATTATACATATTGATAAATTATTAAAGCAAAATATCCGACATTAAGGTACTATTTAACTGTTTATTGGCAATATATGTACACGAGCCGCAATAAACATCGCAAGTGGTGAATATAGTGGGAAACTTCAAGAGCAGTAATATAGATATCAATGTCTAATATTGGGGCCTTTCTGTTGGGTTTGTGGGGAATTCAGATCATAAGTAATTGGCAACACTGATTGTGTCTCGCTTCCGGGGTTGCCAGGTTGTATTGTAACTTTTGTTACATTTTGCGTAACTTTTAACTCTCTTACGACCCAGCCCCATAGTGGTAGACGCTCTCAGCTGCATTAAGTCCCAGATGAAATAGCTGGGGCTCGTACTCAATGGCCGGTGGGATTTCAAGGAGCATCTCGGAAGGCCGGCTCCTAAATTGGGCGAGTACCCGAGATAAACCGAGAGGATTTGTCTCTACTGTATAAAAAAACAAGAATACGTAACTTTTCCCCCGAAAATGCAACTTTTAAGCCAGCTTGTGTTACATTTGACAATTTGGCACTGGCAACACTGCTCGCTTCGAACTAATAATAAAAAAACCTAATGCAAAAAACCCTTTGAGTATGGAAGTATATATCTAAGAAAAAACCGAACGTGTGCGCTCGGCACACGGAATTCCAAATCAGGAAACCGTGGACGGAAACCGTCTCCGGAAACCGTACATGTGCGGCCACCCTTAAGCCCGCTACAGACGCTCCAATTCGGTCGGGTCCAACCATCCGACAACTTCCGCTAGCCGACAAGTGTTGCCGTTTCGGGAAAAATAAAAAAGTCAGTGTTGCCGTTTCGGGAAAAATAAACTTTACCAAAATGTCACTAGATTGTAAGGAATAAAATAATTAAAATATAATAATAATAAATAATTAATTTTTTATTTTATTCCTTACAATCTAGTGACATTTTGGTAAAGTTTATTTTTCCCGAAACGGCAACACTGACTTTTTTATTTTTCCCGAAACGGCAACACTTGTCGGCTAGCGGAAGTTGTCGGATGGTTGGACCCGACCGAATTGGAGCGTCTGTAGCGGGCTTTAGTCATATGCCAAATGCCCTTTGAGTATGGAAGTCTTAGATGGAAGTATATGGAGATGAAATACCTACGAAAAAAAACTGTATACCTAAACTTGGATGAGAACGGAAAATGGCGTCTATAATAGGGAAGCCCAGTAAACCGTCGATAACCACCTTATCGATATAAAAGAAGCACAGACTAAAAATGTAAACAAGGGTTTAAACTATTAATCTATCTTCTATCTATCTATACTATTATATAATTGTAAATTGAAAATGTTTGTCCGCGATGGACGCAAAAACTAATAAATGGATTTTGATGCAGTTTTTTTGTTAGAAAGGTCTTGTTGGAATTTAAAATCTTACGTCTGTTTTACTGCAATCGGTTGAGTAGAACCGAAGATAAGAGATCCACGCGGGCGGAGCCGCGGGCGAAAGGCTAGTATTTAGCATATATTTGCTAAATATAATAGTTTGAACCATTGTAAACCTTTGAGAATGCCGTAAGGCGAAACCGGTTAGGCAACGAAAAATAAAACAATTGTGGAAGAGTACAAGTTTAGTGCTTTATTCAATATGTCCTTTATATTAATATATATCCATCAACAAAGGAGAACGGGCAGTTCGTTACATAATATTGTAATACTTTTTACCTATATTATCACAATTGTTTCGTTAAAATGATAATTATTGTATGTTTAAATACATATTTTTCAGTGCATGGTTATTAATACTGTCTGAAAATAATTATTACTGTTATTATAATAAATGTGACATTCAGTAATGTAACATTTATTAAATGTAGAGCTTATTTTTGCTAAAATATATTTTTCAACACACTCATAATGTAGCTTCATCATCATACTGAAATGTACACATTAAAAAATTAAAAATAAAACTTTAATGAAGGATAATAATATGATCTTTAAGCCCAGAGTATCAAAATAAATTTAAAAATAGTACATTATGGTACAAGTGAGTAAAGTTGGTAATTATCATACTCATGCGTGGCATACGACGTTTTACAACACACTTGCGAATAAAATAAAACTAAACAAACAATACTACAATTCGTTTTCCTATGCGCGCGCATCTAACAATGGCGATCGGCCATATTTAAAAGTGAGGTTTGAATTTGACTTTTTTTTACTCTGTTTTTTTCTGTACTTGAGAAAAAAAAAGTTAAATTTGAGTGATAATTTTGTTTATTATACAAGAATTACAAGTTGGTTTTCGTTCTATTATACACGTTCTTTTTTGTATCGAAACTTTTTTAAGAACATAGAAACTTAACCTGTAAGATTTAAAAAAGAATCTATAACTCACTTGTGAATAATAGTAATGAAAAAGTCACAGTTTGATAAAAAACCGGACAAGTGCGAGTCAGACTCGCGCACTGTACAGAACTAAATTAAAGAACAAACTCATAATACATATAATAATAAAAATTTCAACTTATCCGTCCACACATTCCCGAAAAAAAGGTCTTAACAGACAGACAAACGGACAACAAAGTGATCCTATAAGGGTTCTAGTTTTTCATATTACTGTACGGAACCCTAAAAAGGAATATCTAACGCCGCTCGGCGAGTTATTGTCTAAATCTTATAGTATGAGAGCCGATGAAATTAACTTTAGTCTGATCAAATTCGTGGATGATATGCGTATCATAATCGTGGAACCTATAAAAAACTTTGAAAACGTTTCAATATTCAAGTCGCCGACACCAACACGAAATAGAATCCATGACACTTAACACATTCATTAATTTCATTCAGAACACATAATTCCATCACATACGTTGTAGGTAGGCCATTCACTTCGTCATAATTATTTAGTTGTCTTTTAATTTTAAATATTAACAAAGTACCATCACACAAAAATCGTGAGGAAAACACGAGATTAGAATAAAAAAAATTATGCATGTCAATATGGACCCTTGCCTTGTACTACAAAATTTAAATTACGTTCCAATCTACTAATATCAGAACCCATGACACTCAACTTAGTTGGCAGATGGCAGCCGCTTCACGGAAAATATCGAGGTCCAGTCAAATCCGCTGTTAAGACTGGTAAAGCGGACAGATTCCGAGGTGAAAGCTTCAGATGCGACGGGGAGTTAACACTAGGATGAAGAAGAAATAAATATACTTCGTTTATGGTATATAAATGATACTAACCATACAAAATTCCCTCCTACAGTCCCGGGTCCTTTAAGCGGGGCATAAAAAGCATCTGATAAGACCTTCTTAGTTCTTAGATATTAAATTTTATTATCAATCATATTTAGAAATAATCATTTATTTTATTGTCGCTTTATCTCACATAAACCATAAAATTATCATTATCATTTTATCATAATATCATGAGCTTAGCATTTTTCCGCTCTCTTTTGGTTAATACACATTAGATGACAGGATAGATAGATATCGACAAATATTACGATAATAGAGATACATGATACATCCCTAACATAGTAACCGTCTACAATCTAAGTCTATGGTCTACACACGTTCATTCATGAAAATAGAAGTATATGAGAACGAAAGATGGCGATTTGGCGTCAAGCTTGATTCGATTTTATGAATGAAATCGTAGTTGTTGCTACTCTTTAATACTCTAAGCAAATGCCCTATGCAAATGCCCCTTAGGCCAAAAACAAACAAAAAAAAGACGTGTGGCACTCGGGGACTGCCGCGGTAAAGCTATTGCATAGCATTTTTTATGAACTTATGCAATTATAATAAATAATAATTTGAATTTGAATTTGAATTTGAATTTGAATTTCAAATTTGAATTTGAATTTGATTTATAAAATAAACTAAATTAAATACATAAAATATTTACATGCATAATGCGTCGTGAAATTCCTCCACATCGTCACCGACCGGTAACGTTCCCAGAAGGCTGGCAGCATTGCCACGTTGAATGGCAATGCTTATTCTCTGTGCAAGATAATAACCAATTTTGAATTTGAATTTCGGATTTCGGATTTCGGATTTCGGATTTCGGATTTCGGATTTCGGATTTCGGATTTCGGATTTCGGATTTCGGATTTCGGATTTCGGATTTCGGATTTCGGATTTCGGATTTCGGACTTCAAGTCCGAGTCCGAGTCCGAATCCGAATTTGAATTTGAATTTGAACTTGAAAACTAACAACTTATGCCATTATAATTACTTACGTTAAGCGAAGCTACTTCGGAGCAGCTCGGCTCTGTTCGTGCGAGCTCGGAGGTGTTACCATTTTTCGTTACGGAATTTCTGGATTCGGTCTCCACGCTCAAGGCCCGCGATAAAAGCTATGCAATAGCTTAAAATATATAAAAAATACTGTCAAGTAAATTATTGTCGGGAGTTTTGGCGCGAACACGATCAAGAAACAAAGTGGTTCCTTGTATTTTATTTTCCAAAATTAGTGTGAGTTCTAGTTTTTATGTGGAAAACGCGCACAAGAGTAGGAAAGTGAAATATTACAGTGGATTGTGATTATGACTTCTCATGTTGGTTTCCAATCTCCGTAAGAAGCCTTTAGTAAAGTTTCCACCACTTTATTGAGGCAGCAATCATCATCATCATCATCATCATCATCAACTCACCATTATCATTATCATCATCCTCATCATCATCCAAATAAGGTATAAAAATAAAGGCAGCATGATCATAGAACCTTAGCCTGCTCCGAAAGGAACAAAAAAATATCTTTGAGTATGGAAGTATATGGAGATGAAATACCTACGAAAAAAAACTGTATACCTAAACTTGGATGAGAACGGAAAATGGCGTCTATAATAGGGAAGCCCAGTAAACTGTCGATAACCACCTTATCGATATAAAAGAAGCACAGACTAAAAATGTAAACAAGGGTTTAAACTATTAATCTATCTTCTATCTATCTATACTATTATATAATTGTAAATTGAAAATGTTTGTCCGCGATGGACGCAAAAACTACTAAATGGATTTTGATGCAGTTTTTTTGTTAGAAAGGTCTTGTTGGAATTTAAAATCTTACGTCTGTTTTACTGCAATGGGTTGAGTAGAACCGAAGATAAGAGATCCACGCGGGCGGAGCCGCGGGCGAAAGGCTAGTATTTAGCATATATTTGCTAAATATAATAGTTTGAACCATTGTAAACCTTTGAGAATGCCGTAAGGCGAAACCGGTTAGGCAACAAAAAATAAAACAATTGTGGAAGAGTACAAGTTTAGTGCTTTATTCAATATGTCCTTTATATTAATATATATCCATCAACAAAGGAGAACGGGCAGTTCGTTACATAATATTGTAATACTTTTTACCTATATCACAATTGTTTCGTTAAAATGATAATTAAGGTAACTGTACCAATGCTCGACACTTTAAGGAAAAATAAAATTTCAATCTAAAAAATTTAACAAATTAATTACAGCATGGTCGTTACATTCTTTTTTAACTGTTACAGCAACAATTAGACATTAACTTTTGCCCATAAAATCTTTAAAATCTATCATACTTTTACTTTAAATTAAATTATTATGCACTTGGTCGAAAACACCAATGCTAGACATCATTGTCCCAATGGTCCAAGTATGTCAATAACTTCAATATTTATAACGTTTATACTAAAATTAGTAATAATCATAACTTATAAACAAAAAAATCACACCTATAAAAATCAATACCCTTGGCAAAAATCTTAAGAAATAACACGACCGTGTTCACGGAGTCACATTATTTGCTGTCAACAGTCTTTCTAAATTTACTTCGGATGGTGTTGCGAATATTTGAACATATCTTATAGATACCATTAGGCATCTTTTAAGTCAATAGTCTTATAAAATAAATGGATAATTTTCTCAAAATACTGGGTTTTGTTCGAAAGTGTCTAGCATTGGTACAGTGTCGAGCATTGGTACAGTTACCTTATTGTATGTTTAAGTACATATTTTTCAGTGCATGGTTATTAATACTGTCTGAAAATAATTATTACTGTTATTATAATAAATGTAACATTCAGTAATGTTACATTTATTAAATGTAGAGCTTATTTTTGCTAAAATATATTTTTCAACACACTCATAATGTAGCTTCATCATCATACTGAAATGTACACATTAAAAAATTAAAAATAAAACTTTAATGAAGGATAATAATATGATCTTTATGCCCAGAATATCAAAATAAATTTCAAAATAGTACATTATGGTACAAGTGAGTAAAGTTGGTAATTAACATACTCACGCGTGGCATACGACGTTTTACAACACACTTGCGAATAAAATAAAACTAAATAAACAATACTACAATACGTTTTCCTATGCGCGCGCATCTAACAATGGCGATCGGCCATATTTAAAAGTGAGGTTTGAATTAGACTTTTTTTTACTCTTTTTTTTTCTGTACTTGAGAAAAAAAAAGTTAAATTTGAGTGATAATTTTGTTTATTATACAAGTATTACAAGTTGGTTTTCGTTCTATTAAACACGTTCTTTTTTGTATCGAAACTTTTTTAAGAATATAGAAACTTAACCTGTAAGATTTAAAAAAGAATCTATAACTCACTTGTGTGAATAATAGCAATGAAAAAGTCACAGTTTGATAAAAAACCGGACAAGTGCGAGTCAGACTCGCGCACTGTACAGAACTAAATTAAAGAACAAACTCATAATACATATAATAATAAAAATTTCAACTTATCCGTCCACATATTCCCGAATAAAAGGTCTTAACAGACAGACAAACAGACAAACGGACAACAAAGTGATCCTATAAGGGTTCTAGTTTTTCATATTACTGTACGGAACCCTAAAAAGGAATATCTAACGCCGCTCGGCGAGTTATTGTCTAAATCTTATAGTATGAGAGCCGATGAAATTAACTTTAGTCTGATCAAATTCGTGGATGATATGCGTATCATAATCGTGGAACCTATGAAAAACTTTGAAAACGTTTCAATATTCAAGTCGCCGACACCAACACGAAATAGAATCCATGACACTTAACACATTCATTAATTTCATTCAGAACACATAATTCCATCACATACGTTGTAGGTAGGCCATTCACTTCGTCATAATTATTTAGTTGTCTTTTAATTTTAAATATTAACAAAGTACCATCACACAAAAATCGTGAGGAAAACACGAGATTAGAATAAAAAAAATTATGCAAGTCAATATGGACCCCTGCCTACAAAAGGCCTTGCTACTACAAAATTTAAATTATGTTTCAACCCATGACACTCAACTTAGTTGGCAGATGGCAGCCGCTTCACGGAAAATATCGAGGTCCTGTCAAATCCGCTGTTAAGACTGGTAAAGCGGACAGACTCCGAGGTGAAAGCTTCAGATGCGACGGGGAGTTAACACTAGGATGAAGAAGAAATAAATATACTTCGTTTATGGTATAAACGATACTAACCATAAAAAATTCCCTCCTACAGTCCCGGGTCCTTTAAGCGGGGCATAAAAAGCATCTGATGAGGCCTTCTTAGTTCTTAGATATTAAATTTTATTATCAATCATATTTAGAAATAATCATTTATTTTATTGTCGCTTTATCTCACATAAACCATAAAATTATCATTATCATTTATCATAATATCATGAGCTTAGCATTTTTCCGCTCTCTTTTGGTTAATACACATTAGATGACAGGATAGATAGATATCGACAAATATTACGATAATAGAGATACATGATACATCCCTAACATAGTAACCGTCTACAATCTAAGTCTATGGTCTACACACGTTCATTCATGAAAATAGAAGTATGTGAGAACGAAAGATGGCGATTTGGCGTCAAGCTTGATTCGATTTTATGAATGAAATCGTAGTTGTTGCTACTCTTTAATACTCTAAGAAAAATATATAAAAAAAATGTCAAGTATTGTCATTACTGTCATTAGTGTCATTGTCATCCCATCCTTCTCATGCTTTGCCCCCTAAAATCCAACCACACGTCCTGATCGACCATATCTGAATCTCGTGGGGGGTGGACACACGGAAACAAAGTTACTGCCGTGGCTAACGTGGCTCTGGTAGAAAATATCTTGAAAACTTGACATTGGCGTTTCGCCATTAATAATTTTATAAACATTTATAATTTACTTGACATTGGCAAACTGACGGCGATTTGCTGCAGACGCCATTAAGAAGAAGTTGAAGTTAGTCTCATGCTTTGAGTATGGAAGTTTCTCATGCTGTGCTGTGCTGTTTTGTCAATAGTTTTTTAGAGGTTATTTGTGGCTTTTATTTTATCTAAAACAAATCTTGAAATCTGGATTAAAGAAAATGTCTAAAGTTAAAATAAAGGTTATTAGCCGCAATCCCGATGATTATTTACGTGCCACTAAGAGGGATATCCACAAGCGTGAGTATAAGTACTGTTTTGATCCTTTACAATTTGATAACATTCATCATTTTGTACAATTTACTACCCTTGTAAATACATGAGATTATTCGGTTGTGTAATTTATATTCACATGTGGTTAAATTTTCTAGTTCCGAGGAATTATGATCCAAGTTTGCATCCACTTGAAGCACCTCGTGAATATGTGCGTGCGATGAACGCCGTTAAACTTGAAAGAGTTTTTGCAAAGCCCTTCATTGGTAATCTTGACGGGCATCGAGATGGGGTTTCCAGTTTGGGAAAACACCCAAGTCGTCTAGCTGTTTTATCTAGTGGAGCATTCGACGGAGAAATTCGTGTTTGGGACTTAACTGTAAGGAAATGCACAAGGAATTTTGTAGCACATGAAGGTTGGGTACGCTCATTATGCTACGCACCTGATGGAGAAACTTTTATTAGCGTTGGTGATGACAAAACTATAAAAACCTGGAAGTCTGAAGTTGTGTCAACTGAAGATGAAGAACCTGTAAACACACTGTTGAGTATGTCAGTGGTGTCGGGAGTAACACATCATAGAAGTAAACCTATATTTGCAACATGTGGTGAACATTGTCAGCTGTGGGAAAAAACCAGAAATGAACCTGTGAAAGTGTTCAAGTGGGGGGTAGACAGTCTTCACCATGTTTCTTTTAATCAGGTATTTTTTTATTTATAATTTAGATGAGTAATGATTAAGCAGGGTCATAAGTTTGGTATAATTCATTATTATGGTAATAATTGACCCTATATACTGTTTTAAATATCATTTTCTTTCAAAAGAATCATTAATTTAAAACAAATTTGACATAGAAACAGGAATACAGAAGTATAACAACAAAGTAATTTATTTATTTGTCAGATAATTAAATTCAAAGACTTGGATGGTTTGCACCTCTAAGTGGGTTTAGAGACAAACCATTCAAGTCAATTATCAATTTGTTTTGTTATTAAATTATCGTTAGTTGTATATTCCATAGATAAAGTAACTAAGTCAATTGGTTGACTGTTGAATACCACCTAATTGTTGGTTTAACTTTTCAGGTAGAACAAAATTTGCTTGCATCTTGTGCAAGTGACAGGAGTGTTATTTTATATGACTGCCGTGAATCTGGCCCTTTGAGGAAAGTTGTGATGGAATTGAGATCCAATGCCTTAGCTTGGAATCCTATGGAAGCTTTCATATTTACTGTTGCCAATGAAGATTATAAGTATGTATATAAACAGTTTTCCATGTTAGTTGCGGAAATAATAAATTGTAGAAGCCATTCTGTGTATATTAGAATAAAAAATTGAGTCTGCATGAGGTAGAAATAAATTTGGTACCTATTTTTGTACATGCATAGCACATCGCATTGAGCATCAACTGCATGACAGTTACAAACTGTAGTTGTAGTCTTTTAGATACCACAATTTCCTAGTAGCCATCTAGTAGAACACACTGGTCTTTGTAAATTGTATGATAGTCTAATAACCTAGGGAATAAGATAAATTATAAGAATAAAGATATGATTCCGTAGCCGACCGCATACGACAACTGTCGACGCACGCAGCACATAGAGTAATTCATTGCGGCTTCTCAATGTGCGCCCTTTATCCGTATCGGAGTTTGACAAGTAATGGGTATGCTGTATGTGCTGCATGCGTCGGTTCGGAATCATACCTTAAAAAAACAAGTGGTAACCAGGGTTTCTTGTATTACTAAGCTTCATTCCTAAGCAAACAAATTGCCATACAGTTACTGCCGTTACTGGTATCTTTTTAACATCCTTCACAACCAGTGTTACCAGTTACTAAGTGTGAAAATTTTCAAAAGGAAAGCCAGTCTTACCTTACCAATTTTGTAAGGAATTCTCTCAATTTTTAGATGTCTAGAATTTCAGAATTTTCAGATACATCCATTTGCAATAATGCATTATGCATATTATTTATTAAAGTATAAATTTTAACATATCTATCACGGCTTCCCTTTGCCGAGGAATCGGGTTACAGGGACCCCTCGCCACTGAGTAACAGCTAATAAGCTAGTACCTAATTAAATTACAGTAAAGTAACATTTATTATTTGTTTAATTGCAGTTTATACACCTTTGATGTAAGGAAGCTAAAGCAACCAATAAATATCCACATGGGACATACATCAGCAGTAATAGATGTAGATTATGCACCTACTGGCCGAGAGTTCGTAGCTGGCAGTTATGATAAATCTGTTAGGATATTTGAGAGCCTAAAAGGAAACTCCAGAGATGTGTACCATACAAAAAGAATGCAACGGCTCACCTGTGTGAAATGGACTTTAGATAACAAATATATCCTATCAGGTTCTGATGAAATGAATATAAGAATGTGGAAAGCAAGAGCATCGGAGAAACTTGGTGTGGTAAGTGATATTTGAATTATTTTTGGAAATCTGCTTTTCAATGCATTCAGTTTTAACATTAGGTCATTTTGATTTAACATAGAAAAAATCATCATTAATTTATTGATTGTATCTGTGATCTATTAAGGTGTTAGCACCAGTGTGTAAATAAGATAACTATAGCTGTGCACGAAGACCTGGGTTTGAATCCCATATGGGGTTGTTCTGTTAAAAAATTCTCAGTAGCAGTACAAATTGATGACATTCTGCACACCCCAATTGAAGACAAATGTCAGAAAGTAGGTGATAAAAGACCATCTTCATTGATCACAGCTGTAAAGCTAACGTAATATATGTAAATATTCACATTGTAATTGTATAGTTATTCAAGCCACCTACATTCTTCCCAATAGATTATTCAGTTATGCAGCTGGGTCAAATTATGTCAAGTTCGTAATGTTATGTAACTACTTTCAGCTGAAACCCCGCGAGAGAACTGCATTGAATTATTCGGAATCTTTGAAAGAGAAATTCGCTAACCACCCACAAGTCAAACGCATCGCGAGACATCGACATGTTCCTAAACACATTCTGAATGCACAGAAGGAGATTAGAACGATAAAAGAGAAGAACAAACGGAAAGAGGGCAACAGGCGTGTGCATAGCAAACCCGGCGCTGTACCTTTTGTTCCTGAACGACAGAGGCACATTGTTAAGGAGGATGAATAAAATTCAGTTTTACATTCCAAAATTGTTTCATTTTTATTTTGAACTGCCACAGTTTAGGGTGTAAATAAAATTTATAGTCTAAGTATATAAAGACAGATCTATTTTTATTAAGTACCTTGTACAGACATTAATGAAACATGTTGTCTAATGCTTCTATGTAGTATAAGATATACAGTAGAGTATCACTAATCCGACACTTCAGTAGTTCGGCACATCCGATGTTCGGGCGCCAAATTATAAAAAAAAAAAATTAAGTGAAAAAAACTGAAGGTGTTGATTACCTACTACAATTTTTATATAAAGCCAGTTGCAGCATCTATTTCCTCGAAACTTCTTATAAGTAGAAGTCGACATAAAGCAAAACACTACCAAAGAGGGGGATGCAAAATTCTTTTAAGTATGATTAATTGGTATAAAAAAAAACGAGTATAAAAATAAAAACATATTCCTTTCAAAAAAAATACATTACGATTTTTAAATTAAATTGCAATAATCATGCAATCAAGCGCCCCTAGTTTTTAATAAGTGACAGATTTATGATACTCTATTGTTAGCAGTCTCACTAGTGTTACGAAGAAGACGCGGTGAATAAGGGTCGGTACATATCTGGCGGAAAATACATCGAGGGTATTATCAGTCTCGTCTATTCGGTCAAAAAGGGCTTAAAGTTCTATATAATATTGTCAATCGTGCTAAATTGTCTTTTATTTGTAATAAAAACCTTAAAACAGTAGGATTTGATAGTGACAAACGTAGTTCCGATTTTAGCCACTTCACGAAATCGTTGGTTAAAGCTAAGGCGTCCACATTTCGGCATCAAACGGATGAATTTTTAGTTTTTGTACGTGCGAAATGTATCAGTGACGGAGCGAGAGCTCGGGAAACTCATCGCAAAAGTTGCCCGGAGCAACGGCGTCGGCATTGCAGATGAGCAGATGCGAGCGATCCGTACGATGCGGATAGGTGGACGCACTTGTTTGAATTTCTATACAAATATGCGTCCATTGCCATTGCCTGGCGTTACGCGACCGATAAATACGCGACGGATGTTCCATCTGATATGTACCGACTCTGAAGATTTTATTACGTTGCTGTTACAGCAGCAATAATATTGAATCTGTCATTCAACCAGTTTGGTTTACTAGTCTGCTGATGCGATTTGGTACTGTTAACGCCCTAATATCCAATCTGAAAAGAGAAAAAATTACACCATTATTAAATGGCACCACGGTAAATAAACGATAATAACATCTTCACTAGGTAATATTTATTGTAAATGTAAGTAAATGATTAATGAGAACTTGAAAAGCATTTGGGTTACATACATACAATCCCGCCTCTTTATTGTTGAGGTGGGCACTGGGCAGACAAAATTTTGGTCTATAATGACTATTAGGTATATACTACTCTTTTTATACTATCATGACTAATTTGTTTCCAAATTTCATCATTCTAGCCCTAATAGCAAATTTCTAATTCAAGGCCTATAAAGTACTAGCTTTTGCCCGCGGCTCCGCCCGCGTGGATGTCGGTTATCGCGACCAAACATAGCCTATGTCCTTTCTTAAGGTCTAAACTACCCCTGTACCAAATTTCATCAAAATCGGTTCAGTGGTTTAGGCATGAAAGCGTAACAGACAGACAGAATTACATTCGCATTTATAATAATAGTATGGATATGGACGTTGCAGTTTATTTAGCGCAAGTTCGCGCCTCAATTTACTTGCCTGCGGAACTTTTAGTGCGCGAGTCCAACTCTCAATTGACCGGGTTTTATAGACAACCTTAACTTTGTCGGAGATATTTTTATGATAAAACTTATCGATTTGCTGAAATCGCAAAATATCCGTTTTTTGACATTTGACCCGGCATAAAAGTAATCCGTCCAAAGATAGATGAGAACGGTGTTTTGAACAAATCTACCGACTTTGAGCTGGGTGCAAATTTGGTATCCTCACTATTTTTGGTTTAATTAGACTGTAGAAAGTATACTACCCGCCCGATGATAAAGCAATCTGATATATATTCTGAAGGAATGTGTACGGAAGGCATTTTAGTATGGCTTTTCGTTAATTCACTGAGTTAGTCCATTGAAACATCTAAAAAATAAGATCTGAAATTGTGAAAACTTACATAATGTCGCGAGGTAGACTGGTTTGGTCGAGTTTGTGTTCCAACACACTTAATATACAAAGGGTTTTAAGTGAGGTCGCATACTCAAGGAGGTGCAGGTCGCTGTTGTCTACCAAACGCTCTGGGTTGCCGTCCACGTTGCCATTCATGCGGTGGTTTGTGTACGGACAGGGACTGAAAATTTTAAAATAAGAATTTTAAAATAAGAAGAAAATATTATTCACGTTTTATATATTTTATTTAGAAATTTCCTGAAATAGTACTGTTTCATAATGAAACCTGTCAATTAAATTGACTGCACGCCTCAGCAATCTGTTGAGAGCGTCTAGCTAGTAGATACTGGGTGAAGCCATCCCAGAGATGAGAACCGTATTCCACGCAAGAGTGAACCTGCGCCTTGTACAAAAGACATCATTGTTCCGGCATTTAAAATATTAGTAAATAACCAAAATCAATCAGCCTTTGTGTGTTTTCGTTTTTTATCCTGAGGCGAACTTCACTAACTTTAACTTCACTAAGGGAACTCCAACACATAATTATGTTTATTTCTGTATTAGGTACCAGTCATATTTCAGCAGTTGAAATTTTAAATATTTGTAGCAGAAAGTTTTTCGTGGTAGCGTGCATTCGGTGCTACGTTTTTCGTGGTGGCGTGCATTCGTTGTTAAGTGATTCGTATTAGCAAACTTACGGGGTCGTGGTATTCGGTGTTACACTTTTCGAAGTAACGTATCACACCCACTTCTATGTATGCGCAATTGAAATTTTGCAAAGCGCTATCTAAGCACTGGTGTCGATTAACTCTTTTTGATAAGCCAATGACCATACAGTCATGGTATTGTATGTTTTATTGTAACATTGTTTGTATATGGGTTGTATGGATGTTGTGATAAGCTAATCGAACCCGAGTGACGGGCGACGGCCCGTCTGACCAGAACAAACGTGTTTTTTAAAGGAGATTTATTTCCTCATAGTGCTGAAGGAAGATTCTATTTGCCCGCTCTCCCCCTTCCTTTCGATGCACTATAATATTCCCTGACCAGTTATGCGTTGTTCGTAGACTGCACTATCATTGAGAATATTACGCCCTGTGAATATGCGGATCGCTCAGATGTGAAGTGGCCTCGTAAAGATTGCCATCATTTTTTAAACAAATGATAGTTAATTTTTAATACACACGTCATGATCTTCAGAGGACCTCTGTTCTTGTTCAAGGTCAAAGGTACTTAACCTCTGACTTCAAGCAAGAATGGAATTCCGATTCGTAGATCGAGTGTTAACTATCGGCATTGGTTAGTGAATAATTAATGCCATCAAAAACAATACTTGTAAAAAATCCCAAGCCTTGCCCTCGGTTCTTCTACCGCAAAAATTTGTGAGATCCATGTAATACCAAGTCGGTTAATTTATTCAGTCCCTACTTCAGGGACCTTCCGTCTTAAATTATTACGTAAAGAGCTTTTATGTTCTAAATATAATAAATTGAATTGGCAATCGCACTATACTGAGTGTTTTTATAGTCGTTTCGGAGCGAAAGATTTTGGGCACAGTTTCGTTAGCAAAATCGTCTGGAGGTATTATTTTGAAATATAAAGTGTTTTATAGTGCCTACTTGGTAACCGAAGATTTAGGATTCTAGGTTTATCCACAATGAAGTTATAGGGGGTCGAAAATGGCCTAAAGCGCTTCGAGAAAATAGTGTTACGGCCGTGCCTCCTTTTTTCTCGACTTGGCGGGAGCACTGCCGTGCCCCTAGATAATTTCGGTTATACATTAAAATTTCAACTGATGAGATATGATTATTTATTCGGTTGGACGTGGACTTGTTCAATGGTTTCTTATTTATAAATTCATTTTAATCTATATTTTATTTCAGGCAGCACCAAGGTGTATGTGACGTCACCTAGAGCTTCTGGGTCCAGTTCAAAACGCAAGTAGGAATCTACACCTGCTGGCTGACGGAAGAAACTTTGGCGTAGGCTTTCCTTAAGGGGTTGGAGGGTCAGACAGCAGTCGCTTCCGTGAAAGCTAATCAAAGCAATAATGCAAAGGCGGAGAGCTTTATTGCGATATTGCAAGCTTTGGAAATTGGATGAAGAAGAAAATGAGGGTACAGACAAACATCATCGTTATGATTATTATTAAATATGAATACTGTACCTTGTGCCTCCAAATAAGTAAACTGTATCTTTATAGATTAGACATGCTTGCCGCCGCCGCTTGCACGGTTTTGGACCGGGTAAACTCAGAAATTCCCATTTATTATCCTTTATAGAATAACTGTATAGGTCATTGAAATGCACCTTTCTATTTCCATTATATCCTCCGAAGACATACATGTGATCTTTGTACAGCCCTGAAATAGAGTAAAAGCTTAGATTAAAATATTTGTAGGACAGAAGCAGATAGCGGGCTGTTGTTTCTGGCCCTTAGGGATTACTGTAAGTATAAATTTAAAAGATTTGAACATAATTATGACGCATGCTTAAGCTTTGGATACGTGTGATCGCGATGTCTTGGGTCGCACTACAGGAATTACTTTCAAAAAACTCCCAATTACTTCTAGGAGTATTTAATCAAAATGGATTGGTCTTTTACCGGTAACTTCAAATTGATGTAGGTACTAAATACTTCCCATCGTCAGACAGCGTGTGAGGGAAATGCCATATTGGGTAGTGGGTGTATGGTGATACACCCCGGTAAAAAAGAAAAAAGGGATGTAATCCCCATTGATCAGGCGCTCGATTCCGCTAAAACAAAACCATTGTCATACCACAGCCACTGCAAAAAATTGTATTAAATTTTAGACTTTACTGCTATAGAATTAAAGTCCAAAATTAAATGACAATATTTTCATTACACTCTTTCATTCAATCTACAAAATGCCATTTAATTTTGGCATGTATTTAAATCGATATTTGTATAGTCCCTTTTTTCTAACAAAATATTTCAAAGCTATATCAAAAATACTGACTTGCACACTAATTATGCGCACTAACTAAATCAAATTAAATATACTGTTTAATGAAATTTGCAGAACAATTCCTTTGGTTAAATAAAAAAAATAACCACGAAGGCAAAAGCGGGAGCTCCGCTTCGCTCCGCTCCCGCATTAGCCTTCTAACCTAATCTATCCAAGTCGGATTTGCACACCTTTTTCAATAAATCTATCATTTGATTTAGTTAGTGTGCAAGTCAGTTTTTTTGCATAGCATTCATGTTTCTGGTATGCATTCAGTAAATTAGTGGAGTTACGTAGTTTTCTGAAAAATTATACAGATGTGCATTTAAAAATATCCCTTTAATTTTAGACTTTAACAACATTAGTCTAAAATTAAATAGATTTTTTTGGCAGAGTCCGTGTTATGACGGTGATTTTGCTTTAGCAGAAACGAGGTTATGCAATGCTTCGATATCGCCCAATATCGCCATTGGGTTGTGGAGGTCAGATGTTAGTAGTGTGGTAGTAGCTTCACGGAAAATATCGAAGTTCAGTCAAATTCGCAGTTAGACTGATAAAGTGGACCCCAGACTCCGAGGCAACAGCTTCAGATGCGACTGGGATTAACGCTAGCATGAAGGATGAAAAAGGTTCTAACTAGGCTAATGTTACATTAGACATGTGATCAAACTTTATATTATGTAATTATATCACGAGCATAACTTATCACATTATTTATCACTTAAGACCACTTCTGTCACAGAAATCTTTTATTTATTAGTTACGGTAATACGTAATCATATACGAATTATATTAAGGCGATAAAATATATTGTATTTTCCCCCACTAAACCTTCCAGTTAAGTTAAATTGCGTGTATTCACTTTATCGCGTAACACTATACTGGACTCGAACACGGGAACTTTCGATTGTAACCTACAAGCACTGAATATAGCTTTCATATTGGTACCTTTTAGTTGGTTTAGAAGTAGTGTTGAGAACTTCTCTAAGGCTGCTGAGTAATATCGGTACCCTACGAGGCAGCAGTCTATTCTTTTAATATATCTCTCTCTCTCTCTCTCCCCCCCCTCTCTCAAATTGTGAGTATCACTTTAGAATACAGGGCGTCGATTCTACTAAAGTAAAACCATGACTGCAAAAAATAGCATTGAATTTTAGACTTTATTGCTACATACTCAAAGTCCAAAATGAAATGAAAAAAGTTTCATTACACTCTCTCATCTGCTCTACAAAAAGCCATTTCATTTTAAACTATAACTGTAATACTTTAAAGGCTAAAATTAAATGTAAATTTCTTGCAGTGGCAGTGGCATGACAGTGGTTTTACTTTAGTAGAATCGAGGGCCAGGTCTTTTACATTCTACACTAAAAATTATGTGAAATTATTAAAAAAAACTCAAGGGAACTTACACGCTGAATGGCTGCGTCGCCCTTCCGGCCAAACACCACTAGCAGGTAAAGCAACCCACGTTGCTGAGATAGTATCAAAAGAATAAATTTGCGGACAGTATACTTCTTCCAAGGAATTGTAAGGGCTGTTTAAATCTCCACGTCCACCATAGACATACATTTTTGTGCCAACAGCTACTGCTGTGTGAAAATCTCTGTGAGATGGTGGCGTGCCACGTGCATTTATGTAAGTCCATTGCATAGTGTCTAAATTCAGGCAGTGAACTTCTTGAGAATACTGATCAGTGAGATATTCAAATCCTCCAAATATATACATCTTGTTTTTGATAACGCATGCTGAATGGCCATCTTTGGCATAAGGTATCGCGCCGGTAACTTCTGGGGTGGTCCATTCTAATCTTTTTGTGTCGAAACAGGAGAGAGTGTCACATGCCACAGCGTTATTTCTACCTCCCCACATATACACCTGTGAAATAATATAAATAGTTTTTTAGATTTTATGTTTAGAATTGATGATTTGTTTTGAGAATTGAGTTATTTGTGAGTTATCAAAACAAGCAACTTCTACGCCTCCTTTCCTCTTTTTGCAATGTGGACCAGCGAAGTGGCAGAAAGGCTGCTAATATATCTATCTAGTTGCCTCACTGACTCTGGGCCATTTAGGGCTTTGAAATGACCTTCTCGGGTGTGGGAATTACATTATCTTCCCCCGGAAAGGCGGAAGGGCATCGCGCCGCCGCTTCTACCAACTTCTAATGGGGAGGCACTGCCTCCGAGGCAGGTAGATTCACCTGTCACCCCCAGACTTGCGCTCGGAAAACCCGTGCCTGCTATCCACTGTGCCCTATGCTAATCAGAGGGACAAGTGGAACTTAGTGGTTAGTTCGAGAGGTACCGGTTTCCAACCTCCGTGGCGTAGCGGTAGTGAACGCGGCCGCTACGCAGGAGGCGTGGGTTCGATCCCCGCTCAGTGCAAATATTTGTGTTCATGAAATATGGGTATTTGCATTGGTCTGGTCGTGCCTTGGAGAGCACGTTAAGCCGTCGGTCCCGGTTGCCATAAGAACATCTATGGCAGTCGTTACGGGTAGTTGGAGCCCTCAAAAATCCAAAAACAGTCTAGCTGCAAAGCTTCGATATCGCCTAATGTTACCATTGGGATGTGGAGGTCAGATGGCAATCGCTTCACAGAAAATATCGAGGTCTAGCCAAATCCGTAGTTAAGACTGGCAAAAGCGGACCCCAGACTCCGAGCTGAAAGCTTCGGATGCGACTGGGAATTAACGCTAAGAGGAAGAAGAAGTACCGGTTTCCAATTCTGGCCATTACAATACCGATGATGATGTGAAGTTACTTTTAACACAAGCAATTTAGCTTTGTTATCTGTAGGGGTGTTACATATTTTGAGAAAAAGAAAATGTGTCCAGTGGAATGTGACAAATGTGTAGACACACAGCAAAGCAAGATACCAGGAAGACTAATTACGTAAGTTTATAACACTATTCCTTGTTATTTAATCGAAATGCCAAGGCTAAATAAATAAGTTATGAAAATATATTAATAAATTCAATTGTATTGTTACCGTTCATTTAACCATAACGTAATAGGTACAAGTAATATGCAAATGTTCATGCATTCATAATAGAACTTCAAGGTTTAGTGTCGCAGGCATTAAAACCAATACAAATACTAAGAAAATATAATAAATAACTGACTTTTATGTCGTTAAAGTCTATACGATTAATTAAATAGCATTTTCTAGAATGAAATGTAATAAACTCTTTTTCATTTCATTTTGGAATTAAGCCTGTATCAATAAAGTGTAAAATTTAAGTGTCAGTGGTATGACAGTGGTTGACGATTAGCAGAATCGAGGTCCACAACTCATCATCTTAGTGTGATCCCTGGTTGCATCCGGAGGTTTCACCTCGGAGCTCTAGGTAAACATACCTCTCACTCCTTATTTGGATTATGGGGCTTTTATGGAAGCGACTGTTGTCTGAAATCCCAACCCCGAGAGGTGCCAGGGTCTCATCCGTCAATCATAAAGTAGATTTCGCCAAGATAAATCAAATCAAGAGGAGATTACGTAGGAGAGCAGACGCCGTGCTTCAAAATGCAACCGTTATTAGTAGGTATCTTTTTTCGTACAGTAATTCCCCGCGGATTTCGGGCCCGGAACGACTGAAATCGCACACCGTCTCGGGTCTCTATTACCGGTGTAAGGTTACCCAAAAAGGCCCTCCGGTAGCATCCGTCTACTTGCCCGATCCGTCCAAACTCACACCTCTGTTGATCCTGGGCCATCTCATCTCATCAATCCTACCTATTGCACCTACGCGGCTACAATTAAAGTCAAGTAGTTTGTTCGTGAAACGTGATGAAGTTAATTCGGAGATTTGTTTTAAGAGACGTCCATGGGAAGTGGGTAACGCCTACTCACTTGTTTTGCAGATAGGAAAAAAATACGGATTCCAATGTTATCAGTGAAGGTGAATAGTTCAAGTAACAAATATTTACGTTCCATAGGTATAATAATATACCTACTCACAGTATAAAATACTACTTTTTAGAATATCTTTTAAGGTAGTCTAGAAATAAGGCACAAGAGGCACATTGTAGAAGAGAAAGATAAGCGAAAGTAAGGGAGGAAGAGAGTGGGAAAATAAGTGAAAACGTACCTAACTCCTAAGGCTTTTAATCCTACTGAACATCAATATTTAGTGAGTAGTATTTCATAGTTGAACTGGCCTATTCATGCAGTAGAAGCAGGCCGCTGGCGCTTTACGGGGCAAAATGGTTCCCACACATGAGGCAGTTATCTCAAAGGGCTACGAGACAATTGTCTTATTGAGTCACTTTACAGCCCGGTAATTGAGACCCAAGACTGTGACTATAATGGTGGCAGTTAACTCCAGCGCGCACACGGCGCACAGATGTGCGAGCTTTCTTTCACATTGAGTTGGCTTGGGTTGACTACCTACCTGATATTTTTTTTTAGTTTCGGTTTACTGCACACGAACAACATGCTATTTTTGTTTATTCGTACTTAGTAGGTAATGTAGGTATACAGTCGGTTTTTGATGCCTATCTAACCCTAGCTCAGTCAGCTAAGATAAAAACAGGTTTTATTGTTATGATTTCAAAACAACTCATTTATTTTAACCTCCATTATTTGGTTGATCATGATTCTCCTCTTAGCGTTAATTCCCAGTCGCATCCGAAGCTTTCAGCTCGGAGTCTGGGGTCCGCTTTTGCCAGTCTTAACTACGGATTTGGCTAGACCTCGATATTTTCTGTGAAGCGATTGCCATCTGACCTCCACATCCCAATGGTAACATTAGGCGATATCGAAGCTTTGCAGCTAGACTGTTGTTTTTGGATTTTTGAGGGCTCCTACTACCCGTAACGACTGCCATAGATGTTCTTATGGCAACCGGGACCGACGGCTTACCGTGCTCTCCGAGGATCATGATTATGATATCAAAAATTAGTTGATACTTGCGACTGCACCCGCGTTGAATACTGACCCTATTCCCGCGACTCATACCTAGGAACTTGGTTGAGGCCTAGGTCTTTCGGACTTTCGGAGTAAAAGTAAACCCATGTCTAACTAAAACACTCAGTGTTTATTTAGACAGTTGGAGTTTAGATCCAAACTATGAGAGGGCTAAGCATTCAAACAAAGGCATTCTATGCAACTTTTGTGATATTCTGTACCTACCTTATCTATTCAAATTCATAAATATGTACCTACTGGCAAGTACATTTGGTTACCATTTTATTGCAACTATGAGGGGACCAAGACCAAGTATTTGTACAAAGGCATTCAATGCACCTTTTGTGATATTCTGTACCTGAATCTATTCAAATTCATAAATACGTACAATATACTGGACCAAGTGCATTTAGTTACCATTAAATTAAAACTATGAGAGGACCAAGCATTTGTACTAAGGCATTCAATGCATCTTTTTGGGATATTTTGTACCTGAATCTATTCAAATTCATAAATATGTAGGTACTGGACTAAGTGCAGTGGGTTACCATTATATTGAAAGTGATTGAAACTATGAGAGGGACAAGCATTTCGATACCTCCCACGTAAGTTGTTGTAACCCACAAAATTGCCATTTTGTGTTTTTCACGTAAAAGTGTCTAATTTTATGTATAGTATCCTGTAACAATTAGATCAAATCCAAAAATCTAATAATTTCGGTAGTTTTCAGAAGTATAACATCGTAAGTTCCGAAGTATCCCGGCGTATATTGTGGTATTTATTACTTGCAATAGTTTACGGCGGGCGGTGGGAGTCTGACGAGCGCGCTCATCCCGCGTATGTGTGACATAAAACAGACTACGTTGGAACTCGCTGTAGGTTGCATGTCACGCGCGTATTTAATGTGTTGATTTGATATTTATTACGTAATAGTACTAGCACATATTTTCTGTATTTAAAATATTGGTTATTTAAAATGTGGTATTGATTACATACAACAATATACGTTCCCGAATTTACAAGTATTTTGTGTTAAGTAATACATACAACATTTTACTTCGGAATTAGTTATACTAAAGTACATGGCAAGATGACTTACAATGATTTACGTGGTCAAATTAACTATTTTATGGTTACTAAGTAACACATACAACAATCTACTTCGCTTATCACTGACATTGTGTAAGTTGTAAGTAACATTTGCGGTTTATAGATGTGATCAAAAATCTATAGAAATAAATAAAATTGAAGTGTCTGTTTGTAATGTCAAAATAACAAGTGAATATGCTAACTTAATCATCTTATCATCTTATCTTCTTCATCTTTTTCATCAAATCTTCTTCTTCGATCATCAATCATCATCATCATATTCAAAATAACAAATTTTTACTAAATGGGTGTGAATGTATATCAGGTACCATTAACAAGAACATAATTTAAATGTCTTTGGTCGGTCTGTCTGTCTGTTCCGCTAATCTCCTCCCTCCTCTCGAAGGTGACGGAGCGTATCATTAATACATAGCTTCTGGGGTACTTTGAACTATATGATCTACTGAGCAACCGACAGTACGGCTGCCGCCACCGTAGCTTAACCGGTGTATCTTATCTTAACCTTCTTTTGTATCTCACAAACCGTTGCGCGCAAGCCATCGAGACTCGAGGTGAGGCACTGGCGGTTAGTCTCGATATCGGAAAGGCCTTTGATCGGGTCTGGCAGACGTCTTCTTGCAAAGCTCTTATGGACTCCCCAAGGAATTATGCGAATGGATTGCCAGCTTTTTGTCCAACAGAAGTATCCAAGCCGTCGTTGATGGCAGTTGCTCGGACCGCATGGACATAAAACGCTGGTGTCCCACAAAGTTCCGTGTTGTCTCGACCTTGTTACTGCTGCATATCAATGACATGCTGTCGGATGACTCCATTCATCGCTATGCGGACGACAGTACCGGAGACGCTTGTTACACGGACCGTGCAAATATCCCTCAGTCCGAGATGGAGGAAAGCCGCGAACAACTTGTGTCTGAAATCGAGACTACGTTATCTAGAGTACCCGATTGGGGCAGACTGAATTTAGTACAATTCAACCCCTCTAAGACACAAGTATGTGTATTCACCGTTAAGAAAATCCCATTTATTGTAGCAACGCAATTCCTGGGCACACTGCTTACCATTTCCTTGAGTATTGGGATCCTTGATATCGAAATCTCCAGCGACGTCCAATACCGTAGTCAATTGGAAGACAAGGTGAAGCTAGCATCAAAGAAGCTTGGAGTGATCAACAGGGTGAATACTTAACTGTCGGGCAACGACTCCGCCTACATAAGGCACAGGTTCGGCCCCACTTGGAGTACTGCAATCACCGTTTTGTCGAAGCGCCTACGTGCCAGCTTGAAACTTGAAGTGTTTAACCCCTTCGACTCGGTACAAAGACGACTATTGAGGCTCGTTGACCATCCCATACTCGCAGGTCATGTGGAACGTCTCAGTCTCAGAAGAGACTTTGCCTCACTGTGTGTGTTCTACCGAATATACAATGGTTTGTGCTCAGATAAACTATTTGACATGATACCCACAGCTACATTCTATCATCGCATCTCGCCACAAGCAGGGAAATCATCGTCACACACAACGTCCGGAAACAGTACGCACTGTGCGGTATGAAAGGAACTACATCCCTCGCACACTCAAACTGTGGAATGAACTCCCTGCGGTGGTTTTCCCAAGCGACTACAATTGATTGATAAATTGATAGCTGCCGTTGACTGGACAATACTTGTAGACTACACTTATGAGAAGCACTATAAAAGGAGGATGTCTGTACCTCGTCATCCAAACCCGATATATTCCTTTTTTCACGATCGCATAGGCGAGCAGTGCTTGTAGAACGCACAGTACCGTGGAAAACTAACATAACCTAACCTAAAGACCACGCTATAAAGACGAACAAATACTTTGACCTGACTAACGAGTTAACCAAAAATGGCTACGTGATTAAACTCTACGCCGTAGCAGTAGGACCAAGACGATTTCAAGCTAAATCCCTGTACAACTTAAAGACCTCGGATTGCCAAGAGCTTCAGTAAGCTCTTTACTAAATCGAATGTCCAAAGCGGCATTGATAAGATCTTACCAATTTTGGATAGGTAGGGGGGTACACTACTGACGGTGGAGGTGAGTGCTGATGCATCACAAAATGGCCACCCTTAACCTACATCTGGGTCGCAAGTCCCAGTCGCCGTCACGGTGTGCTCTGTATCACGGGTCCATAAGGACCCAGCGACCGCATGGTGAATCCATGGAGTGCTGAGAATCGGATCTCTGGGGCTCTTCAAGAATGGGCATTAGAAGGTTTTTTCAGGGTCGGCAGCGCGAATGTGACGCCCCTGGTGTTGCAGACGTCCATAGGCCACGGTAACCACTTCCCATCAGGTGGGCCGTGTACTTGTCTGCCACCTAAGTGGTAAAAATACAACATACCACACCTTTTTTCTCTCTTGCTTTTCGGCGTAAATTGTTGTATCTGGTACATACGACTAAATGCGACTCATGTGTTCCGGTGTACATAATTGTAAGTGACTGATACAACAATTTGTAAAGGTCATATACCGCGGTAAAGTGTTGTAACAGCAAAATCTATAAAACCTTTGGTATTTTTGAATAATACCATGAGGTAAACGCTAAAGTATTATTAACTGAAGTCACATACTGAATTTTATAAAGATTAGTTGAAAACTGCGGTTTTTATTGCCAATAGTACCTTTGAAACGCTCTCCTGTAAAAACACATTTTAGAAGTTACAACAGTTTACGTAGGAGGTATCGATTTGTACAAAGGCAATCAATGCACCTTTTGGGGTATTCTGTACCTGAACCTATTCAAATAATACAAACATATGAACTAAATCAAGTATGGTTGATGGCCATTTTATTAAAACTATCTCTCATAGTTTCAGTAAAATGGTAACAATTGGGTTATACACAATTTAAAAAAATGCAAATATATTAACACTTTTACATTTTCAGAAAACTACCATGATTATGTTTTGAGCTGTAGTCCAGGGGGAGAGGAATAGAGCCATTTGTATAGGGTATATAACTTCACAAAGCAGGTCAAAATTTGTATCAGCAAGTGAACATAATAGATAACAAAATTAATGGTCTCTATTTTTGTTCCTCATTTAAATATTTATACACCCGGTTTACTTCCTTGACTGACGTGTTAAGCAGAATTAATGTAAAGCAGATTCGCTTGTAATTGAGTCTTTAATGAATATCAATATTTAAAATTTAGATTAAAATCGAATATCATTTAAAATTTGATTATTAATCAAACATTACATTGAAATAAACTTCTTTTAAATCTTGGATGAAAACTTTGTTGATATAGAAAAAATGGCTTGTATTTTTGATAGTAGGTATTAATAAATCATAGTAAATAAATAAGACGTTTTTTTATGGTTGTGATGAGCCTCTAAGATATAGAATAGTTAGTTTTTATAAGACAATAATAATTATTTTTGCAAGTGATCAAATCCTACTATGTGGTAGCATGCCCAAAATATTGTGCCATCTTTGGCACGCTTGCCATTGGTTCGCCATCCCTGTTCTAGGGATTATACAGAATGCCTACTGTTCCAATGGCAATGTGTAAAATAAGTAGATATGTATGTAATTAAAAAGAAATTAGCTAAATATGTTTATTGAAATATTAGATTAGAACCCTAATTACAAGCTAGTTAAGTTATGATGATGGCACTGTGTAGTGTCTTAGAATAATGTATTCATTAATTAATCAGGTACAGTTGACAAAGAAGATATGGTTGCACCTTTACTTACAACTTTATATAGAAAGGTGTCATATCTCTTTTGTCCATTGTACATTAATTGGATGCTTTTGTGTTTAGCATTTATTTACTGAGTTTGAATAAATCATATCTACATTAGCTGTACTACCATATTTTATTTTCATCTCTACCATCATTAGATATCCAAGTACTAAAGCATCTCAAAATAGTTCAACCCGTGCCAGGTGTAGGTACATTGTTTATAAATATTGTAATTAAACAGATGAGAATAAGGGAAGTTACCCACATAAAATTTAAAATAAATGTTCTATATTATGAATTGAAGATTATCATACATACATACATACAATCACACCTTTATCCCTGGAGGATTCGGCAGAAGTGAATTAACACCCACTTTCACCTAGATTATTGTTATAATTACTTAATTTGTCTTTGTTTGAAGTCATATAGTATCTAAAAAACGGTTTAAGACAAGATTAGGGTTCAATGACAGGCTGAGAACAGACTGATATGAAGACAAAGAGACAATTTATTACTTTGTCAGATAAAAATCTGTTTTGTCAGCAAAGTTACACACCGTTGTTTGTGAGTTAGTTAAAAATGGATAAGCAAAGAAAATAATTAATATAGCTTACCTTGTCACCGTATGCTACTGTTGTGTGCCCATATCTTTGGAAAGGCACTGAGTCAGATTTCTTGTATGTTATTACATACCATCTTAGTGTGTCCGTATCCAAAACATAAACAGGTATTGGTTCCCAGTCTTTATATTCTTCAGTGGAACAATATCCACCAAAAGAATATATTTTTTTGCCAATACGTACTGCTGCATGATTGACTCTCATCGGCCCACCTTCGATGTGCGCCGTCCATTTCATTTTAGAAAGTTTGTAAATGAAAATGTAGTACACTTATCCCAACAGATCTTTACGAGCGATGTCGACCCAGCGTTAATTTATAATGTTAATGTTTTGTAGGGAGATAACGAAATGCTGTGGGCTCTTGACTTCTATTGACTGACTTTGATCTTTGATTTGATTTGACACTTGACACTCTTGACAGCAAAGAGTGACATCAAAGGGTTTTTTTTTAATGATTTTGGCTTGGTTTCAAAGACCTTTGAGCCATGTCTTCATTTTTTGATATTTTATTATCATTATTTCGATGAGGATGAGGATGATGTTGATGATGATGGTGAGTTGATGACGATGATGATGAAGATGATGATGATTGCTGCCTCAGTAAAGTGGTGGAAACTTTACTAAAGGCTTCTACGGAGATTTGAAACCAACACGAGAAGTCATAATCCACTGTAATATTTCACTTTCCTACTCTTATGCGCGTTTTCCAAGACGTTATGTCTAAAATTCCACCATATTTACACCATAAAAACTCGAACTCACACGAATTTCGGAAAATAAAATAACACGGTGATGCGTCTCCTAGAATTGCCGCCAAAAAAAAAACTCTAGACAGCAACAAAGGAGCATGGAGCACACAGCCAGTGTTGCCAGGGCCAGATTGTCAAATGTAATACAGCTTAAAAAGTAAAGGTACGGCTACAGCTCATGTTTTCACGCAACATTTTCACTACACGCAACACAACATATAGAAAGGGGATTGGGTAATCTAGTATGGACAGTGGCGTTCTTAATTTTTTCAGCGGCCATAATTAATTTTGATACCACTTCATTGTACTGTGTTAAACACACGTACAAATGTCATTATTTTCATTGTAAGTAATATCGGAGCTGCGATATACAGGGTGGAACATTTCGACTTTACCTTGAAGGAAAGTACCCTCATACTAAAGATAGCGAATTTTACTTAAAGGAAACTTTACCTTATTTTTTAAAAGAAACAAAACTGCATTCAAAGACTTTTGAAAATGCCACACCCGGTAGTCGAACCGACTAATATTTTACAAAACCTTCTTTTTCATGGACTTTCTTTTATTTAATTTACCAAGTTTGTTAGAGAGATTTGATCCCTATGATCGACCCTATCGATTGATGTAATAAAAATACAGGGTGTTATTTTTTCGAATTGTAGTCGGTTCGATTATAAGGCGTGGCAAACGGTTTTTCAGCATTCCTTAAATGCAGTGCCGTTTCTTTTTTAAAAACACACTAAACTGTATTCAAAGTTTTCTGAAAATGCCACACACGGTAGTTGAACCGGGTACGAGTACCTACTCTTACTACCGGAGATAGTTAATTTCATTCAAAGGAAACACTCTTATTTAAAAAAGAATACAAAGCTGCATTTAAGGAATTTCGAAAGATCACTTGCCACGCCCTGTAATCGAACCGATTAAAATTCTAAAAAATAACACCCTATATTTTTATTGCATCAATCGATAGGGTTGATCATAAGGATCTAATCTCTCTAACAAACTTGGTAAATTAAATGAAAGGAAATCCATGAAATAGAAGATTTAGAAAGATTTTATTCGGTTCGACTACTAGGTGTGGCATTTTCAGAAAACTTTGAATACAGTTTAGTGTGTTTTCGAAAAAGAAACAGCCCTGCATTGAGGGAATGCTGAAAAATCATTTGCCACGCCTCATAATCGAACCGACTACAATTTGAAAAAATAACACCCTGTATTTTTATTGCATCAATCGATAGGGTCAATTATAAGGATCAAATCTCTTTAACAAACTTGGTAAATTAAATAAAAGGAAATCCATGAAATAGAAGATTTAGAAAGATTTTAGTCGGTTCGACTATCGGGTGTGGCATTTTCGGAAAACTTTGAATACAGTTTAGTATGTTTTTAAAAAAGAAATAGAACTGCATTTAAGGAATGCTGAAAAATCGTTTGCCCCGCCCTATAATCGAACAATTCGAAAAAATAACACCCTGTATTTTTATTGCATCAATCGATAGGGTCGATCATAAGGATCAAATCTCTCTAACAAAACTTGGTAAATTAAATAAAAGGAAATCCATGAAATAGAAGATTTAGAAAGATTTTATTCGGTTCGACTACTAGGTGTGGCATTTTCAGAAAACTTTGCATACAGTTTAGTATGTTTTTAAAAAAGAAACAGAACTGCATTTAAGGAATGCTGAAAACTCGTTTACCACGCCTTATAATCGAACCGACTACAATTCGAAAAAATAACACCCTGTATTTTATTACATCAGTCTATAGGGTCGATCATAAGGTTCAAATCTCTCTAACGAACTTGGTAAATTAAGTAATAGGAAATTATATGAAATAGAAGGTTATAGGAAGATTTTAGTCGGTTCGACTACCGGGTGTGGCATTTTCAGAAAACTATGAATGCAGTTTTGATTCTTTTTAAAAATAAGGGAATGTTTCTTTTCAGTGGAATTCGCTATCTTCAGTATTTAGAGTACTTCCATCTAAGTAAAGTTGAAAATTACCACCCTGTATAGCTAAGTCCCGATATAGTTTAGAGAAGTTTGTCCGTAGTAACTTTTGATCACTTTATACTGTACTTTCATATTATACCAATTTCATTGATGGCCGCTCAATTCCGACACGACGCCAACATTACCCAACCCCCTTTCTGCCAAATCCGTTTAGTGATTGCGTGAGTAAATAACAAACATCCAAATATCTTCACAAACTTTCTTATTTATTAGGTAGATATATTTACCTATTATCTATACTCAATTTGGTTAGGTGTACCTACTTATCTAAAAGTAAAGTTTGTCTTTTGTTATGTTTTTTTTAAACTCAGCTTATTTTTCTGTTCAGAAACTCTATCATTTTAAAGACTAAAAACCGAAATCGAGCCACTATGACATTTTTTCGAGCCACAGCTCACACTGCACTTATTGAAAAGGTATTTTACCATTTTTTCACCATTTTACCCAGTAGGTACACGTTTCTTGGGTGTCTTTTGAGGATGGCACGGGTATCTTAATTAATTTAATAGCACGGGGTGCTACTGCGGTGGACGAGCATAGATTCAACTTAGCATAATTATTACAAAACAATCCGCGGGCACCAGGGTCTCATTATTCTCGAGGTTTAGGTCCGAGGTTTAGATACGTGTCCCTAAGTATATGTAATACTTACTCATAGGTGTGTATTGAAGCAGTGACACAGCTTGGTGAACCGTCGCATCGTACATTACGTATAAATATGGTAGATGATTGTAGGTACATACATAAAAACATCGTTAAACCTCCGTTGGTGTTATATAACGACTTTCAAACTTAATGTATCTTACTGAGTAATATTGTATACTTTTTTCATCAGCAAGAGAGCAATAGGCGTGATCTTTCAACGCCAGGCGGTGTTAGGGTGCGAATCATTTGTTATTATTTCTCTCACGCGTCGAGTTTCCAAACAAATTGTATTGTAACTGACAATATGAGCGATTATTGTTCGATTTTATATAAATGTTCTGTCCGTGTTGAGAAATAAATTTGATGGGAGTAGTGATTTGAAAGTGTCCAAGAAGCAAAAATATAGTTTGATGCTACGCGTGTGCTACAATAGTTCGTAGCACGTGCGTAGCGAGTTTTTAGTTTATGAAGGGTTGAAGAATAAAAGTAACAAAAAGTGTGCAATAAATGAGATTATTACCTAATTGTTCTACATACATAATATGTTCTTATTCAGTAGGTAGGTATACCCTCGGGGTGGGGTGAACAAATTCTCCTACGTCTATTTTATGATCCAGAGATCCAATTTATACGCAGTTATCAAAGTCAATAACTGCATTGCTTCTGGTTTAGTAGAGTAGGTACAAAAACCTCTAATCCCCTTCCGTATGTATCGTACGGATACGGTTGTTTTCCATCTGATAGTTGAAGACATAGAGTCGCCGTTGAGCCAAGAAACGGTATTTAATAAAGTGGTTAATGGTTAACACTAGTAGCCGAGGGGAGAAAATTTTCATAAGGGAAGCCGGTGGAAATAAAACTTACCTCGATAGGTTTTGTCATACACCATGCGACCTAGTAGGAAACCGGTAGGAATCGGATAATAGGGACCTCTCGCCACTGCTAGTAGCAGTAATGGAAGTTATTGGGCTATGGGTTTATTAAGTAGGTACCTACTATAATTTCGACATGACTTCTTAGTTTTTTTTTTTTAATGGGACATGTCAATTTGACTTCACCTCGCCTGATGTTAAGCTGAAAGTCTCGGAAAAGAGGTACACTATTATAGACACGTACCATGTTACATTGGTGGCATTCAGCTTGACAGCACCCCCATGACCCGGGATTGTAGGAAAAAGGAAACACATGTACTGGTAAGGAATTCCAGGTCTTAATGGTGCGGCAAAGCGACAAAAGTTAAGTATTAATTTTTCATATCGTTAGCTAAATTACCTAATATTCACCCACTCTTTGCGGAAGGCGGTGACATGTCCTACGGCGTATAGAAAACGCATTGCCGATGACGCCCGATCTATAAATCATATTTGGGATCGGCAATCGTCCGTCCCGTCTGCCCGGAGACTTTGCTCGTTTTTTGTCTGACTCCTAAACCGTTAGCGTGTGTGATAGAAGGGTGGCGACACATGTTAGTCCTATACGTTGTGACCGATTGTAACTTGATAAATTGATGTAAGGTTTACTACTTTGGTACGCAAACATGCAGGGAATATTTCAGTAGATAGTAGCTCAGACACGGTAAGGTAACTTGGTAATTATTTTTCATAAACGATAAAGATACTTGACCGTTCATAGTTACCTATAATTTTAATTCAATCAATCAATCAATATTGCAGTCCACTGCTGGACATAGGCCTCTCCCAATTTTAATTATTGTTTTCTTTTCTCATACTCAGAAACTTGAAGTTATCTGAACATAGGGTTGCAAACATATCGTTTTCACGTTCCGGGGAAACGATTTTCCCTGCTGTCAAATTATTAAAAAATAAACTACCTTGACATTTCCATATGACGAAATTTTTAATATTGGTTCCATGCAACTGTATGCTATAAGATTTGATTGTGAGAGACGTTGATTGTGTGAAAGGCTAACAGTCATAGATACCATTAGAAGAACTGGCTGCCATAGAATAGACAAAGAAACAGAAAGGCAGGAAGCGACAGTTCGGTTCTATCTTCAGCGCAACTGCCGTCTGACCCTCCACTTCGAGAACAGCATGGTGCAGGTGAACCTGCTGTCAGGTGAGTATAAAATTCAAAGAAATTATCACAATATCGCAAAATTTTAATGGTAGGGAAATCGATCTATCCATTTCCCTACCATTAAAACTTGCTATTCAGTGTAAAAATACAACCGATCCACTGTATTCCTAACATCATATTTCCAGTTTCATCGATTGGATGAATACATTATAAGCTATTCAAAAAGCTTATTTGGATACGTTACACGCACCACCCGTTAGCCTATCAAATAGTAACATTTATCATCGGAATCCTATAAAAAGTAAACCGGAACTAATCCGCGATCCCCAGTCACCCCCTCGTAATCTGCATACGCCAAGAAAATAATTTCACGCCCTAGCCACATCGAGACGATGCCCCATTGTTGAGATTTTTATGTTAGAGTTTGTTATGTGGATACAGTTAGATTTTAGAAAATGTTTTTTTTTATACTACCTACTTAGGTAGCAGACAAGCACATAACCCACCTGATGGAACGTGGTAACCGTGGTCTATGGACGTATGCAACACCAGGGGCGTTACACTCGTGCTGCCGTCGCTGCCGACCCTGAAGATATTTTCAAATGCCCTCCTTGAATAACTCCATATTATATCAACCAATCAATCAATCAATTAGCCTATTGCAGTCCACTGCTGGACATAGGCCTCCCCCAATGTGCACCACGTTTGCCGATCCTCCGCCTTCCGCATCCAGTCCGTCCCAGCCATATTATAGTCGCTTGGGAAAACCATAGCAGGGAGTTCATTCCACAACTTGAGCATGCGTGGGACGAAGTGTCTTTCATACCGCGCTGTTTCCGGTCGCAATGTGTGAGCATGAACTCCTTGCCTATGACAAACAGTGCGATAATTTAATGTAACAATTCACCTCAGTTGCGTATTGGTACCAAATTACTTACCAATCAGTATATATTATTATTATATCTAAGGAGCAATGAGGTGACATGATCCTGTCACTAGATGCCTCTGCGTACGTGCGGTATAACCACAGATATCCTTTTACAGTACCCGGCTTTTGATTTTATACTTCAAGAAAAAGAGTAAGTTTGTAGAGCCTATACAGCCGGAGAAAGCCGCTCTTAGCCGGATTCTCACCCTTCTTCCAGATGAATAAAAAACCTGGTACCTACTATTATAGTAGGCATCCTGTAATCTAAATCTCAAACAAAAAGATCCGAAAAAAGAACTCAAACATAAACTAGTGAAATGAACGGTGTTAGTGTATTTGATTATAAGATAAATCATCACTGTAACTGTAAAAAAATCAGTGAGTTATCCATTTCTTTAGATATCAAGCCATAATGACATGGGAGAGTGTAATGTGACATCACATCGCGACATAAAGGAGCGCAATGTGTCTAGTCGACGGCTCGATCGACGTTATTGATACACGGAAAAGATTTCTCTTTGATAGTTGCGGTCGTGCGTTTTGACGCCTCGGTTCTTAGGCTAGTGGTGCTACGTTTCTGGCATCGACTATCGATACCTAAGTGAAATCTAAAGATACCTATATCTCAACGAGTATTTCAAAAATATACGATTGTACACTACACTCACTACAGGTGTTCCTATTGATGTCTGTACCAAGGTGCTCAAAAGCTTATGATTCAATTAAACTGATGATTACCACCTTTTATGCTTACTTCAAGTCAATACAAAATAATATGGTACCGACTTGGGTGAGTGTGCGGCCGGAACGAAGATCTTTCTTATAATCAGAAAATATTTAAAATGAGCAGTTTGACGATTTCGGTATATAGCATTGATTCCGATGTTATGTATTCAATTAAAATAGATAGTATATTTTGCGTGTCTACCATATCAGTCTTCAACAGTGTTAAAGATGGTACGTGGTCTCGAAAGAATATAACACGCTAAATGTATTAACTACGGTTAACAGCCTGTACTTTATTGTTGTTCTTAGTTAATTCCTTAGCCTGTACATAATGTATTGTGTTTCCTTGTACCATGTAGTTATCAATAATATATAATGTGTTTACCAATAGTTATATTATCGATACTGTATTTGCTACAATCTACTCTAAGACATCTCTAATTCACCTAACGTTCCCCACGCAGCGCTACATTTATTGATGGACTTTGGAAGTTTTCAATATTATGGCTACTTTACATATCATATGGAGAGTTTTATTACGATTTCGCATTTGCCGCCTGTTGGGAGAAACGATTTTTACCATCATATCGAAAAGAGGGTTTGTTAAACTTCGTTACCAATATCTATAATAGATGACATTGACAAAATAAACCAAGTATTTCTGGAAAATAAACCATTTTCCTTCAAATATTTTCCTGGTGTAAAAAATTAAATCCATATTTTTATCATGTTCATATCAGTGGACGTTTATACTAGCTATTTTTTGCCATCCAAACCTCCACGACAACCGTATGTCATTTTTATGTGGCCACTTTTCGACATTATATTCCTTTCTATTGTGGCAAAGGTGCTCATAGGGATAAGGGCCTTAATATACGATTATCGGTGGCACTCACTATTGTGCTTGACCTATTCCTTGAGTTATTGCCCTTATCGCCAATGATAGCTCAATTTTGAGATTCTTTTGGAGCTTTAACATGAAATAAAGTAGGTAGGTACGTCTCTCAATAGATAGGTAGGTAGGGTAATTTACGACCAAACTAATTATATTATCTATGTTTACATAGTGGGTTTCAATCGCGTTAGTGATAACAATAAATGCCAAGGTTAAATTAATGACAGAAGAGTGTGTATAGTGGTACCGAATAAACATACGAAATGGAAAAATTAAACAATCAAAGGAGGACTGTACATTCTGTACAAACTTCTGAAAAACTACGCTAAGCGAAGCCAGATTACGATCGTCTAAAGTCTAAACAGTGTAACTTGGAAGTGTTTGACAATTTGATAAAGACATACATATGCTCCAAATTCCAAAGCGACTAGGACCACTCTGTTAACTATTTTTTTGTGGTAACTAGACGATGCCAATTATTTCTCCTTTTTCAAATTAGAAATTTTACAACAACAAGTTTTAGATCCTCGATGTTGAATTTCCAATCCAAATCTACAGTAAAAATGTTTAATTAATTATTAATTAATTAATTTCACATTAATTTCACAAAAAAATAAAGCAAGCTTAAATTTACGATTTGATATAATAACCGATTTGGACAATTAGATCCATAAAATGTTGTTAGGTAGGTATTATACGATCTCTAGCCAAGTGCGAAATTATAAGAGCAAGATTAGACGTCAACATCATAAGTTTTACTCAAAGGTCAAGCTATCAACAGCAACGGAGACAAAAACACAGAAATCGGCCATTACGAACAAGCAAGTCGCAACTTCTTAAAACATCCTTATCCAAAGAACACATAAAAAGCAGACATCGTTTTTCTTTTAAAAAACTCTCTCATTTGCCTATCAATAGTGGTTGAGGCAGATCTGACCGTAATAAATGTCATACTTTATGGCACTTAGGAAAAAATGCAAGGGAGCCATTTTACATTTTAGCCGGTGACCGGGGATCGCTATGTCGAATTACGCATTTCGAGTAGCCATTTCCTCAGGGAATTTTAAATATTTTTCGTTTGGAAACATCGGGTTCTTGTTGTTGATTTACGATGTTTACTGTAACTATATGAAACTGTTGTTCTCTTCAAACATAATAAAACCTAATTTATATCTTTATCTTGGATTGAAAATGTGGTGAAGAACGTTTGTACAAGTAGTTTTTACCGACTCTATGGGGTAAGTGGTAAGTAGTCATAGTACGAACTTGCACCTTAAAAGCAATTGTGGTTTTTTTCCTAGATTAGGTAGGTACTCATTGCACCTAATTTGACATCGCACAGCGAAGATTATGCTGTTAATGATTTGCGGAGATCCGTAACAGAACTACGTCATAAGTGTCGAAATTGGTGGTGTGCCTCTATCTTCTGCATCTTAGCGTTGCCATAGTCACAACTTTATTGGTGTACCTCTATATGCGACTAAAACAATAGTAGCTGATCTATAGTACCAAATATACAAGGTGTTTGACAGGAAACAGCAGGGAGTTCATTGCACAGCTTGAACGTGCGTGGGATGAAGTTTCTTTCATATCGTATAGAAGAAGAATCGTACAGTGTCTTTCTCTATAATCTATGTTAAGATAAAAAGAAAGTTAGTTAAAAGGAAACCTACCATCCGACTGAAGTTAAGTAATTGATTACTTTCAATAAAACAAAATTCGATTACATACAGATTTTCAAGAGTACCTAAGTAAATTCAAAGAATAAAATAGGTACCATTGTTAAAAAAACATACCTAATCCTAATCTGATTCTAATTCAAAGCCAAAAAGAGTATTTCGTTGAATTAGCTAATAGAATTTGTTGAGTAAAACAAAATACCGCTGCCGTACCAACATTAACACAGCAGATGACACCTCTGTAGCCAACTGCATGTGATCAATCAAAGATTTAAGCCTCCCTACGGCCAAATACCAAAACTGTTGCAAAAATTTAAATTAAGTCGGTGAGAGACGTGTTTATCGGTGAAACGCTCGCATTAAAATACTCCTATAATGTGTAATATAATAATACAGGCAGCGTGAATTTAAATACTCAGGAATTGCAAACAGGGCTATGATTCTGATAATATTTTGACACTGTTGGTCTTGCCTATCGTACTTATACCACCGGACATAATTTGGACCCGTCACGAGACAAACGAGGCTCTGACGCGTGTAGACGTTTTGTAATAATCTATGTTTGCTGAATTTGAGCTCGTCCACCACCGTGACACTCCGTGTTTTCTTCAAAAGACATCCACGAAACGTCTACTGCGCGTATTTTGAGCACATTTGAGGTCCAAGATTATATATCCCGAGTCACTTTTTAATTGGTACTTTCCTGGTATTATCTGGAGGGCATTACTTACAATTAATTTAATAGTTACATTTAATAATCGACGGATTAGCCTCTGATGCAAGCTTTCCTTTCGGGATTGAGATGTCAGATAGCATTTCGCTTCTATAAAATCCATAGAAGCCAAATGCTTCTCCTGGGAAGGGGAGCAAGCGGACTCTGAGGTGTACATACAATCCTTAGATGCAACCTGGAACAACGCTAAGATGATGATCATGAGTCACCAAGCAATCAATCCGAACTCCTGCTATCAAAGAATATTAGTCGATGATAGTTTTAATAATACGAGTATAATTATTTTTATATCTCCTAATAAGTGAACTGTCTACTGTCTTCACTGTCTGTGAACTATCTTAATTTGAGTAGGTATTTCAATCCTATCACACACAATTCATACAGATTACGATCTTGATTACCTCTCCGATGGCTCATCGCACTGTACTCCTTACTATTTGCTCAGTATCTCTAACCCCTCCGGGAACAGGCGACAAAAGACAGAATCGTGGTTGACACTTTTGTCACAGGATTTGATAGATTGACGGATGGGGTATAGTGATGAATCTTTCCACAATTGAATATAAAAATAGAGGGTGGTCGTGGGATCTTTCTGTTTAAAAAATGTATCGATTTTGGTTTTGTCTTATCGGATTATTCACTTAACTTTGTTGGTTACTTGATGCAATCTTTTTATTTCTATCTCATCTATTCGGGTTTTCCCTCACACTGAAATCGGCTAACTAAACGATGCGAAGACAAACATAGTAGGTAAGTAGACTGTTTATACTTGAGATTGATGGCACTTGGTGGAACTTGCTACACATATTGAATAAATCACTTGTACTTTTCCACAATTATTTATTTATTTGAACCTTACCGGTTTCACCTTACGGCATTATCAAAGGTAAACCTTTGATAATGCCGTAAGGTGAAACCGGCATTATCAAAGGTAAACCTTTGATAATGCCGTAAGGTGAAACCGGTAAGGTTCAAATCCCTACTTCCCTACTAATATTATAAATGCGAAAGTAACTCTGTCTGTCTGTCTGTCTGTCTGTCTGTCTGTCTGTCGGGCTTTCACGCCTAAACCACTGAACCGATTTTGATGAAATTTGGTATAGAGGTAGTTTAGACCTTGAGAAAGGACATAGGCTATGTTTGGTCGCGATAACCGACAACCACGCGGGCGGAGCCGCGGGCGAAAGCTAGTAAATAAATAATTGTGGAAAAGTACAAGTGATTTATTCAATATAGTAGGTAAGTAAATGGAATATTTACAAGTTAAAGAAAATTTAAATAAATATATGTGGATGTACCTACGCATGTCAATCTTTATTCGTGTCCACACGAACCAACATCACCGCGAATCCTCGAAAAATAATAAAACCGCACTTAGTCCTCGTAGTTAGAGTTAGTCCGCGTAGCAAAAGCGTGAGTACGTGTGTAATTTCCTCCTAATTTTCACCAACATTATAGGTACAGTGAACAAAATATTTCTAAGCTATATTATTTAAGTACCTCTAGTACTTACCAGTAAATATTTATGTACTAATTTTGAATCTGTAAAGCTTTTAATATTCATTCAACGCTATTAGATTACGGGATATTAATCGAAAATGTAGAAGTACCACATGAAAACAAAACATACAAGAAAAATGTTTACTTATTGACGATGCACGTAAGCCTGATTTATAATTTAGTTAAGCTTTCGATCATTGAATTACGTAGGTGCTGGAGCATCTTGAATGTAAGTAAATGGTGGCACAGCTTTAGATTACGATGACACAATATTTGCAAGCGCTGAGTGCGTGTGCGCGATAAAAATATTCTATTTATTACGTACCACGGTGGAGGTACATTCAAAACGCGTCACGCGTTGACATCCGACTTCTCCACGTTTCCAAACACGTACTTACGTAGGGTTGAACCAACTGGTTCTAGTAAAAGATGTTGTTGTTCATTTTGAGAGATAATGATAGATCTGGGATCAGACACTATATTTGAATTGATATTAGGTGTTCTGGATTGGTTGTGTTTTTAGAGGCCGTCTATCATGGTTGCATTCAAAGTCAGGCTCGCCCATCTATAGCTCATTTATGATAATATGGCTTTTACAGGAGTGACAAAGTCCCAATTCCGAATGGAAAACTTGCGCCAGAGCCTCGTTCGCTAATCAGCAGACTTGGACTTCGAAAATTTTTGTGGTGAAGATCGATCTATTTCAAAGTCAAAATACCAAAACACTGACACATAACACTGAGACACGGACTTCAAAAAATTAAGGTTCATTATTTCTTCTCTCCAACAAAATTTCGAATTTTAGTTTAATTGGATTTGGGTTTATTGCTATATATTTCTATACTTTAGTTAAGGGAAGTTTGTAGTTATAGTTTGCAGTAGGTTTACTTATATTTTTACTTTCATTTTAACTTGCTTAGTAGCTATAAGAACACGTAAGTATATTTTTGAAATAATAAAATTAACCAAAGTTTTTGCAGGGGTATAAAACATGTTGTTAACACTTTGTATAATTGGCAGCCCTGTATCATATTTCGCGGGATCACGCGTCCGCCCGCCCCTGTCAAATGCGGGTACTTATATATCTACACAGTCAATACGTGCGAGAGTGAATAATTTTTCATCTATTCCCATTAAATTTCTTCCCTTCTATGATAACTATCTGTTTATTACTGTTTAGTATTTTGTTATACATATAAGTACCTACCACCGTCTTAAGTTACGGAAACGTCTTCCGTATACCTGTCTGAAACGTATTTTTCTGACGCATTTACTGAAAACGAAATATCTATGTAGGGAAATTCGTAAGAAAATCACCAACTTAGTTCCATTAAGCACTTCTAATACAAGAACCAAGTTTTACGTCGTATTTTATAGTCTAATCAGTAACTTAAAAGCCTGAATTTTTTGAAATTTTAGTTTTGGCAACTTAATAACCACGCAGTAGGTAATTAGATATTAATAATGTAATTTCTCATGATAGTTGATAACTTATAATGTTATTTCCAATATAAGTATTTAACAATAAATAAAATAATGAACGAGGATTTCCTTTTGTTTTTTAGAATACTTACCTGAAACTAAATATCTCTGTTTACGCGCATTTTGCATAGGTATATACAATTTTCACCACAATTTTCATAGACTGTAGTGCAGAATAATTATGTAAATACAGTGCTACTGAACCATTAACCAAACATTAGAGTTGTTTGTTGTTATGGAGTACCTAGTATTGTTATTGCGTTTCAAATACTACATATTTGAAACCATAACTCTCACCGATTGATAAGTAAAACTATTGCACCACTGGCATCATTAAAATACACCTTTGCCCAGTGGTTTATCATCTTTTTCGTGTCGAGCATATACTTAACGTTCATCGTAACACTTTCACAAAAACTAAAGCACATAAAGCTACAAAAACATGTAGTGTGCAACTAAAAAAAATTACCTGAGACTATTCAGCGTTGAAAATATCATTCATACACCACTGCGGTCAGCGGCGACTGAGCTGCTCTGCACAGTCAAAAGAGCTTTGACTTCAAAGCGACGGGAATAACTGGCAACACCAAGAGAATGCAAAATAAACTTGCAACACTAAGGTAAGAGTGCAAAATAAATGCGGCAACAGCACATTACACAGCCATTGGATCAAAAGGCAGACCGAGCGTGAAGTGATGAAAACTGGAAAAATAATAAAGTCAACCCCTTACAAGTGTGGGCTGGGGACGACTATTCTGGGATCTTAAAGCTACTAGATATGCGAAAGAGTCACTGATCGATTGACCTGCTCATTACTAAACACTTTTTCATATAAGTATTCCGAGTGACTAATAGGTATGAGTAATTGTTAACGGACAATTTAATGAGGCGTAAAGAAAGTAGTTGATTTGCAAATAAATTAACAATTAAGTAGGGTGAACATGACAGAATATACATTTTAATTGACTGATGATCGCAAATGCGTGTTATCTTATTTGACGCATGGTTAATTCCTTCTATACCAATGTTAGAAAGGGGAAAGATATGTTTGATTGTAATCGGTAAACTCTGAAACTACTATGCTGATTTCAAAAATTCTTTCACCATTATCCCTTACTTTTTATTTCGGTATTCTCAAGGGATCAGGACTTAATTACATATCAGTATCGATTTTAAAAGGCTACCATCGTCGTGCGGTTTGACTTATTTACGTAGGTAAAACCACACGGCGATACTAGTCTTTTATAAAAATAATCAACTTTTTCCTGAATACTGATTCTGTGTATCGGTACACTTCTCTTTGCTCGTGTTCACCGTGTCAATATTGTCAGACACTTGTGAGAGAGACGTATGATTTTTACATCAAAAGCAACGCGACTCAAAGCACAGCAAACGAGCATTTACACTTGACGAGTATGTGGTGTTGAAACGGCATTAACTGGTGACATGATCTTACAGAATGTGTAATGTTTGTTTAGATTTTACGGAAGTTGTTACAAGTTCAAATTAAAATGGTTTATAAGCATAGTTGGTGGCAAAGTCAGATATGTGATTCTGGGCTGAGGAGAATAAATTAGAAGTGTTTATAATATTATATAGGTAGTCTGAAATAATTTCGAGACTTCTAACTTGGAGTAGAAAGTTTCCTATACAAAGAATGTATTAAAACAGCGCAGACATTTGGACGTAGTGCAAACAAAGTAGGTGGGTACCTAGTATACCTACGTACGTCCAGACTTGGGAGTCTGTGTGTACTTTGTGCCAATTAGTTTTAAGTTTATTTCATTGGATATTAGGAGTAATAAACAGAAAGACAAGCTACTACTTAAAGGTAATTCAGGTTAAATTCTAGCTTGAAAAATAGTAAGTAAAGTTTGGGATTTGATAGCATGCTGATGCTGGGTTAGGATCCGATCGAGTTTACAAGTATCCACTTAAATATTCTCTCAGTACCTATTAAGATATTTACAAATCTTTCTACATCGCAAAAATATTTTATTAAATAAGTATACTCGTACTTAGGTAATGCGTTTTATAATTCCCTCTGAAGGACAAATTTAATGGTTTTAATTTTTTGTTTATTATTTACTATGTTATCACTAAGTATCTATTATGCTTTGTGAAGATAGCTAGTTTTAATTAACACGTCACAAATTCACAACACAAACGTACCTACAAGTTTAAGTTATACTTATCACAACTTGATGCCACATGACGTTTTCATCCTATTATTTTATCGTATGTCTCCCCAAAACTTCATCCCCTAATCGAGGGCCATTCTTCCTCTCCGGACAGCCACTATAACGATGTTATTACTAAAGTGTCTACACAATTGAAATGATGTAGACATAGATTGTCCCAGTAAGTTCCACACAAAGCGGCGTGGAAAGCAAATTAGTGAAAACATAAATTATCGAAAGAGCAGCGGTGGCACTTGCATTGCGAACAAATTTAATTTCCTAGTTAGTGCACCAGTAAATGTATAAAACGCCAATCCAGAAGGGTTACCATAAAATTTACATCCGAAACTTCGGGCTTATCAATATATTTACCACTAGAAACGATTTAATCGAATCGATTTAAGACTACTTGTCTAGCGATATTACAAAAAGGTGCGTTATGCCTATAAGGCCCTAAGGGCTTCATCTTCTATGTCTCGATCGATAAGTATTCTCAATTCATTCTCGCCTCGCTCATTCAACCATTTCATATTTTTTGGTCAAAACTGCTTGTCTAGTAGGTACATAGAAATCTTCAGAAAGACGTAAACCTAACATTTAGCAATGAAGTTACTTCGGATATTTATAGGTACCTAGGTCATAGCTTAGTATGGCTTCAGGCTCGTTTACTGGAACAATGCGTTGCATTGTCCGAAACTTCGGGTCCCAACTTCGGATATAAGTTTCATGGTAGGCGTACAGGGTCGCGTACACCTATTGGTTGTATTATTTACTGCACTTTGGGACCGTGCGGTGAAAACCAATGTAATTAATTGGGTTGTGGTCTGCGGATTTCCCGTTGTTCAATTTGCAACATTCGTGTTTAGATGACTAAAATCAAAATGTTGTTTATTGTTGCGACACATAAATTCAAGAGAAAGTTTTTTTTTAAAAAAACCTCTTTAGTAAGTAGGTATGAAAACTAAGTGTACAGTGTACTAACTTACGGGCTCAAATCTGTTTCCCTTGCTAGTCGGTGCATCTAATAAATATTGGATATATGAGGCTATGGCACAGGCCATCCTTCTATCATGTATGTATACATGTAGGTACTTGAAGCGTCGTTAGCTTAGTGGTTATGGAGTCGGCTTCACAATCGAGAGGTCCCGAGTTCGAATTCTGGAAATTACACTACACAAGCATTCTAGCTTGTCTGGACGTGTTAGAGGTAATAATTATTAGTAATTTCGGTTGCTAATAAGTATTACACTTCAGTAGTAAATTGCAGACAGTATCATTGTACCTATACCTAAGCCTAACTTAATGATTAGTCTTAGTCTGACACCAAGGCTAATGGTAAAGTTACCCGAAGTGAATGTAATGTGCACTTACGTTTATGTAAAAACTCAAAAATACTTCACACCAAAGCCAGAACTTCATGTTACATTAGTCGCACTGGTTACCGTTGCTAACTCTTGAATGAAATGAAAAAGGCAAACATTTTTTTTATACATTTTCATAATCTTCTATTGCAATCAAACCCACGTTCTCATCAAAACTTCGTCGTCAAGGGAGAAATAATTTGTTATTTTTTTTTAACTCGCCATCAAAATCCATGCCATTCGATTTAATATTAATATCTATGCAAAATTTTCACGTTTCATAGCGGGGATTACAGTTGTTGGGCGTCGCATCGGAAAGTTACGGCTTTAATATAAAAATAAAGTTTAACGAGAACGCGCAGTCTGTTGCAGCTTTCCAATGTTGAGCTCGATTTATTGCTTGGCAAAGACCATTTGTTTCCTATATTTTTTTGTGGGCTAATCCCTATATCTCTTCATTTTTCCAACAAAATTTTAACTGGTCAGTTTTATAATTAATAATGGTTTCGTTTTGGTTGATATCGCATGTTACTTTTTGATTGAACGCGCCTTGTCGAATGCTAAGAGCAAGTAATACTCTATTTACGGTTATTTTACTAGATAGTGTGTGAAGATTTATGTTAGGGATTTCTAAGCAGTATGCAGGCGCGGTCCGAGGGGGGGGGGTCACAAGGGACATGACCCCCCCCCCCCCCAAAACCATGCACGTCATATTGAAAAGTCCCAGTACGAGGGGAGGGAGGGGGGGTTAAATTTCTTAAGGAATTTCCGAAGTGACCCCCCACCCCCAAACTTCAAGCTGCGACCGCGCCTGGCAGTATGTTCCATGATTCTTTATGAAAACTAACTATATGGACTTTGTGGGTTTATGAAGACCCAGCAAGATTTCCGGGGCCAAGTCTATTCCTTATCCCTACAGGGTCACTAAGCCCTATCCCTTAGTGACCCTGTACGACACCGCATGGGTGGAGATATGGTGGCCCAAATTCTACTCTGCCGGGAACCACGCGGTGGTAGTACAGGCAACACATAGTAATGGTACCACGGTAAATGAAAATTGCCACAGTGCCACCAATGGTACTGTCGAAATGGTACATACCACGGTAAACAAACGATACATTTTGGTGAATTGTCATAGTGAACTACAGCGGCGATAGATGGCGCTATTAGATTCATTCAAACTTTTAAAGATACTTTCGGATATCACTTTCCACTAGACAGTAATGCCCGTTTGACGGCATTAGGCTCGCCCCTTATTATGTGAGCTAAATATGGGTGCAACTCTGTCTACCCCTTAGTTGTTTACAAGCGTGAATATATGTAAATGTATCTTAAAATATGTGAATACTAGTGAAGTGCTGCAGTATAAGACTATTTAACCCAGTACAGTAATGCCTAGTATGTCTATCCACATTTTTTTATTTTATATCATTGACAGTAGGTACCTCCTACAGTCCTACCTCCCTATCAATTAGCTTCTTCATCCTAGCGTTAATTCCCAGTCGCATCCGAAGCTTTCACCGCGGAGTCTGGAATCCACTTTACTAGTCTTAACCTCGATATTTTCCGTGAAGTGACTGCCATCTGACCTCCACAACCCAATAATGACATTAGGCGATATCGAAGCATTGCAGCTAGACCGTTGGTGTTGGATTTTTGAGGGCTCCAACGACTGCCATAGATGTTCCCATGGCAACCGAGACCGAAGGCTTAACGTGCCCTTCGAGGCACGACCAGATCAATGCAAATATCCATATTCATGCATACATGCACTGAGCGGGGATCGAACCCGCGCCTCCTGCGTAGCGGCCGCGTTCACTACGGCTACGCCATCGCCACAGTGCCTATCAAGTAGTTATTAGTCTATTCCATCATAATTCAGACAATATAATCTCGGGACATGTTTTTGGACCTAAAACGTGCTCTTTATTATGCGCACTACACGTTTGTGTCTTTTGGGGTGCTACGGCGGTGGACGAAATTCTCAAAATCACCAAGCATAGATTTTATTAAAAAAATCCACGCGCGCCAGGGCTTCGTTTGTCTTGCAACTTAGATCCAAGATATGTGTCACGCTGTAACCTGAAAGGCAAATAAAAACGGCAGTGAGACCAGCAAGACGATCCAAATGAACTATATTTTTTCGTAGCGTTTCGTCGTAGCACAACATAGTACCTACTTAATGTTATAGCAATGAGATTAACTTATCAAGTAACATTACAACTTAAAAGTAACAATTTCAATTAATACTTTTAAATGTTTAGGTGGCAGACAAGCACATGACCCACCTGGTGGAAAGTGGTTACCGTGGCTTATGGACGTGTGCAACGACCCTAAGTCAATGTAGAATCTAGGCTTTCACAAGCCGTAGAGACAACACAATGAAATGCGCTTATCTTTTTAAACTATAAATAACATCTCAGAGGTAGGTTAATACACGACACAAAAATAATTTATCACAAATATGTTGTGAAACATGCAAGTAGGTGGGTGAAGTGAGGCTGAGTTATTAATTTGTTTGTCTGTTGATAATGAGAACTAGAGATTATCCAGCGGCGGTAGGGTTGCCAGTCGCCAAACCTAATAGCCGGACATACTTACCAGCCAGTTTGGTCGGATATTTGGTTAAAAAGGCCGGATACCCTACATTATTGAGGAAAAAATTGTGTTTCAGCATAAATACGTACGATAGAATCAAGCTTTTTTTATTTTTAACTACCTTAAATATTGTTCAGTTGGAATGGAATTCTACATTTTTTTTCTTAAAGGACACGTCAATTTGACTCCACATCACTTTGATGATGGTAAGCTGAAGGCAAAGTTTCGGAAAAGAGGGCCACCATTATAGACACGTACCATGTTACAATGGTGGTACTCAGCTTGACGGCCTCATCAGATGCTTTTTCCTCGCTTAAGGAACCCGGGACTGTAGGAAGAGCCGCCGAACCACTTGAGTCTTGATGGAATATTCTGCATCGTATGTGGGTGACATCTAAGTCCTGCACGTGTTGTCCTGTGTAGGAAAGGAGAGGGTGGGACTAATTGGAAGAGCTCATCAGAACATGACATACCGGAGATCAACAAATACCGGACAAGCCGGGCACAGTTTATTTTGGCCGGACACACAATCTTAATCTTTTTCGTCTGTCCGGCCGCCTGCAATCCTTATGTCATCAATGTCATCATAATTTTATTACCTCAGACTAAAATAATAACATTATTTTATTCTTTTAGTATGATGTTATTACGTATAAAATGCCGACGGCCATAGACTGTCCGGCCTTTAACTGTCTTTGCTGACCGGAATCGTCAAGCAGCCACACACATGTTATCCGTCAGTCCAAAATCGTATACGAAACTGTAAGTGTGTGGGCTATTGCGATAAACTGACAGACCGATATCATCCGGTTGTCGTTCGATAAACTGTAAGTGGGTGGCGGCCTTTAAAGTTGGACTATGTCCGGCTTTATCCGGACGCCTGGCAGCCCTGGCGGGGGAAATATTCCGCTTGTAGCAAAGCCGTACTTACGTATATTGTTTGTTACAGGTCAACAATGATAATCTGCGTTTGTCACGATATGCGTAGTTAATCGGTGTCTCTGATTAATTATGTTCTTGTATTGCTTGAATAAAACGTACCTAGTCGCGTAGATATACGAGTATAAGTATATCTAAGCGACTATATTCGGATATCCAATGTGTTGACCTGCGTAGATGGCTATCAAAAAGTTGACGAACGCACTATTTTTTCATTCCATATATCGCTATCTAAAACCAAAGTAGATAAATAAATATTGTAGAACAATCTACACAAAGCTACCTAGACCCAAAGTATAGGTAGGTACTTATATACTTCTTTTGTAAATACATATCTACATATTATACATAGAAATACCCAGACCAATGCAAATATTCATATGCATGCATAGAAATATTTGCACTGAGCGGGGATCGAGCCCGCGCCTCCTGCGTAGCGGCCGCGTTCACTACCGCTACGACACAGAGGCAGTCGGATAGGAAGTAAGAATAGGCTAACTAGCTGGTATTAATTTTAAATTCTTTGAATTCCTTCTTTCACTTTTCTGGCCTTTCTTTTCTATAATAAATATTTTCTTTTCTAAAATAATAAAATTTTAGTAGGAATATGGGTTAACTAGCTTTTGCCCGCGGCTCCGCCCGCGTGGATGTCGGTTATCGCGACCAAACATAGCCTATGTCCTTTCTCAAGGTCTAATCTACCCCTATACCAAATTTCATCAAAATCGGTTCAGCGGTTTAGTCGTAAAAGCGAGACAGACAGCTTACCATCAGGCGAGGCAAAGTCAAATTGACGTGTCCTATATAAAAAAAAAACAAAAAAAAAAAAAAAAAAACAGACAGACAGGCAGACAGACAGACAGACAGAGTTACTTTCGCATTTATAATATTAGTAGGGATTAATATTGCACATGCAAGACCAAAAATATGATTTATAAACACTACGTAACTTCAGTACCTACTGGTGCATAATATCGATTTGAATGAAGTGGAGTGAGTGAAATGAGTGAGTGATAATATGTTAAATATACATTTTGCTATTTTGATAAACCTTTCTTCGTATATATCCGCTACCATACCTACTTACATATTCCTGTTTTAATAGTAATAAATTAAAAAAAAAAATATAGGTTTTATTTTATTTATATCCATATTTATGGAATAACTGCATTGAACTGTAAGCATATTTAATAAGACTACCGTTTCTCATTATTTTAGTGCCTTATACGTACAGTCTTAGATAAGTAATTGACGCTGACTTTTTCCTTAACAACAACAACAGCCTAAGGTAATAAATATCGGCCAAGTGCAAAATAATTGCTACATGAATTTATCCTTTACATTATTTATATAGGATACTATAAAACAGTCTTATGTAATTAAAAACTGCGTGTGAGTATTTTTTCTATGTTTTTTTTAAATAAACTTAATAGAATTGCATGAACTTCTTTAAATGGATAAACTTGTTCATTGAGATCGTGATAATTTTACAATACATATTTCAAACGATAAACGGTAGTAAGAAATAATTTAAGGATATCTTAATTAAACGTAACTCGATTATAGGTTGGTTAGTAAAGGATAAAAAATAATTAACATTCTTTATATTAATTAACCTAACAAAAAAATAATATTTTTTATATTGATTAACTTAACAAAAAATAATTAACATTCTTTATATTGATTAGCCTAATAGAAAAAAATATAGAATTACAGTATTGAATCACGTTTTGATTCTATATACTGTAATTGTTTAATTTGATTTAGTTTTCAATTTCTTGGCTTTTACAAAATTGAATTGAAACTGTGATCCTTCAAAACTAGCTAGAGTTAATTAATAGATCCACAGACCGTCAAAAATTTCAGAGGGTTCTATGACCTATTACATTTTTGGAGATAGGGTACGATGGAGCTGGCATGGTTACTTTGGCCAATAGCTCCTAAATAAATATAGATTAATAAAAAAATTGGAGATTCAATGTTTTGTGGTTTTGTGCAATAAAAATTCACACACCCAAAAATAAAATAAAATAATAAAATATTACAGACACCTCTACCTATTTAAATGTATCCCCTACTCTTGTAATAATAATTTTAATACTTATCACAAACAGTTTATACTATAATAAAACAATAGCTCCTTACTTATCAAACAAAAACACAATATTCAAAACACAGGAGCACTATTTTTACATAATATTATGGCATCGACACATGTTGGATTCGATACCAATATTACAAAGAATAATCATTGAAAAACACCCTGAACAAAGAACTTTATGAAACCAAAGAATTCTTTGCAACCCAATAAATTTCAATCGACTTTATTCCTTGCCAATAAGAGTCATATTTCATCGATTTTAGGTTTAGAGGCTGAATATGATACCGTGGTATCAAAGACGGAACCTATTGAAGTGTTTCGGGAGTTTCGCCAAGTTGTCGAACGTTGAGATCGCTATTGTTTTAGACACTTCAACCCCTTTGTATTGTAATCAGGCTCATAATATATTGAAAATAAGTACCTACTTCTGTGTACCTAATGTTGAATAAACAATTTGACAATATGTGGAGACATACTTGTAAATAAATCTATAGACATCAAAGTAATCGTAACTTTAGCTATGTGTTTTGTTGTACAGTCAGCGTCAGAGAAAACAGACCCCCTCATGCTTTCATATCATTAACAAGGGGGGTCCCTTTTCTCTGAAGCTTACTGTACTTAAGAATTCTGCTTAGGTACTTGAGAACTGACGGTTCACAGAGATATTGAAATTCAATAAAAGTCGCCTGTTTTACCTATCGCTAATCGATATTTTTCGTACAACTGACCGATTCAAACCGGTAATCTTCTTCATCCTAGCGTTAATTCCTAGTCGCATCCGAAGCTTTCTGCTCGGAGTCTGGGGTCCGCTTTACCAGTCTTGACTACGAATTTGGCTAGACTTCGATATTTTCCGTGAAGCGATTGCTATCTGACCTCCACAACCCAATGGTAACATTAGGCGATATAAGCTTTGCAGCTAGGGCTAGGTTTTTAGGGCTCCTACTACCCCTAACGACTGCCATAGATGTTCTTATGGCAACCGGGACCGACGACGGCTTAACGTGCTCTCCGAGGCACGACCAGACCAATGCAAATACCCATATTTCATGCACACAAATATTTGCACTGAGCGGGGATCGAACCTGCGCCTTCTACGTAACGGCCGCGTTCACTACCGCTACGCCACGGAGGCTGTCCATTCAAACCGGCGGTCATATGAGTGTTTATTTACATATATGCCGGTACCTACAAGCTGTCTTCGTTCGTTGTCCTTGACAGAGCACTCTCAAACAGATGACAGATTGATTCGTGCGAATCGTCCAATAACCCAATTTTTTTCCTGTGTGAAATTACTACTCTAGAAGTTTTTTGAATCAATGAACTACAGTTGGGTGTGATCGTATGGAAGGTCCATTGTTTTAGATCAGCATTGCATCCTGACTTACATATATCTTTACTCTCTGTTATGACCTGGGGAGCTGAAATGAAACATTTAAAATTTGGGTCTGTTTGAAACACGTAGGACGTAGCTTCAAGTCATGTAGGTATACCATGAAGTCACTTCGGGTTTATTTCGATTAATAGGGTTTAGGAAGAACTGAAGTCCTTCTTCAAATCTGATTTCGAGATAAATGTGTTCTATGGAGCCGATTGCCCGAAACTTCGAACCGCAATTGCGGATGTTTCATATTAGCCCCCTTTTTTACCAAGTGTATATTGTCATCCATTCAAATTCCTTGCTTTACGATGAGCTGTGTTCGCTAACTACTTTGAGTATAACACGTATCTTGGAACTAAAATGTGCTCAAATTGTGCCCTATACGCGCAGTACACGTTTCTTGGGTGTCTTTAGAGGATAGCACGGGGTGCTACTGCGGTGGACGAACTCAAATTCACTAAGCATAAATTATTACAAAGCAATCCGCGGGCGCCAGAGCCTCGTTTGTCTGGCGATTTAGGTCCAAGATACGTGGCCGGAGTTATAGCTATACTTAATTATTTTGAAATTTAGAGGTCGGCATGTCGTTATTCAATTTGTCTTCGAAGTCTGAATTAGATGTACAGTCAGCGCCAAAAGTAGATTAACACTTTATAATTTAGAGATTTCCTGAACTCCAAAACGTTACATGAAGTAACCATAATATACATCTATATTTCTATACATTACATTGTATATGTAGTATTTCTATACTAAGATGTAACGTTTTGGAGTTTAGGAAATCTCTAAATTATAAAGTGTTAATCTACTTTTGGCGCTGACTGTACGAGTAAGATATTGCAAGATAATAGATATTTATTCAAAATATTGAATAAAAGTGTCAAAATGTCCGCCAGGGGTTTCAATTAAAATAGTCTCCCCGTACCACCCTACAGTAACAACCCACTTTGGGTGTTCAGTATTCAACATTATAAATCTTTGCAATCTCCAACCGCAAGTAATTTTAAACCGATAGGCTTGTTATTGTGCAGACATCTTGTGCTTTAAATGGCCTTATACCACACGATGCAGCCTCCGTGTGAACGCGGCCGCTACGCAGTTGGCGCGGGTTCGATCCCCGCTCAGTGCAAATATTTGTGTTAATGAAATATGGGTATTTGCCGTTAAGCCGTCGGTCCCGGTTGCCATAAGAACATCTATGGCAGTCATTACGGGTAGTTGGAGCCCTAACAAAAACAAAAAAACAACGGTCTAGCTGCAAAGCTTCGATATCGCCTAATGTTACCATTAGATTGTGGAGGTCAGATGGCAATCGCTTCACGGAAAATATCGAGGTCTAGCCAAATCTTCAGTTAAGACTGGTAAAGCGGATCCCAGACTCGAGGTGAAAGCTTCGGATGCGACTGGGAATTAAGGCTAGGATGAAGAAGAAGAAGATACTATACAATGTGACCCCCTCTCCCCCCTCGGACCGCGCATGTCTGTTAACCTACTTAATTATTGCTCATAGTGAAGGTCAAGGTCAAGCTATCTTACGAAGAGCTGTGGGTCTTTGGGTGCATTAGGTTCAGTAGATACGACGGAGTAGGAAGTGTTATGAGGTTGATAGATTGTCGTCCATTGTCTTATGGAAGCATTGACTTACCGTAGTGCCATGGGGAAAGAATGTTACCCTTCATACTGCCAGTAGTGTCATTGGATAGTGCCACGGGGCAGTCACTGGTCTTCTTCTATCGAATCGAAGGCATATCTAGTTTTGCATTCTACTATCTATCTGAATTGAATTCTCGTAGGCGTTCATGAAATATTCCTAGCATAAATATATGAGACACTTATTTTTTGTATAATTACAGTAGGTAATTATACCAACTAAGATTTAAAAAGGCAATACAAAAGCTTTTTTGAGTAAATATTGTAGTGAAATAAAGTCGTTTGCCCGTTTCGATAGACATAACATAACATAAACTCAGGCCTATATCCCCGAAGGGGTAGGCAGAGGTGCTAGCACCCACATTTCGCCGTTTATGTTTAGGTCCCAATGTAGGTGGCGAGCCTATTGCCATTAATTCGATAGACACCTGAAAGGAAGTTGGTAGAAAAGAGAGAGACGTTCTACACATAGCTATCTCGATCCGAAGTGTTATGGAATCGAGATACGGATACGTAGATATTATACATAGAAACACCGACACCTTCATTTGCACTGAGCAGGAACAGAACCCGCAAACCTGCGTAGCATTCAAACGCTCTACAGCTACGCCCACAGAGGCTGCCTATATTAAATTTCATTAATATTTAATTAAATACATTAATAATAATTAATGAATTATATTAATATTTTAATAATTCATGAAATTTAATTAATGCTTACCTAACACACCAAACTAAAAGTAAGTTGGTATGAATTACTTCCAAATTCATAAACAGTAAGTAGGTAGAGCCACTGGGTAAAAAACTCAACGCGATTGTTTGATTGATGTACGATGAGGATTATGAGCATAGTAGACGTAAGATCAGTATAGTCTACTGTGATGTAAATCTCACCTAAGTACATACCTAGATAGGTTCCTACCAGTGGTGAAGGGTGAAAATGTTCCAAAAGCAAGCTGGTGAAAATAAATCTTAGGTACAGTCGACAAAGGAGATAAGGTTGCACTTTTTCAAATAATGATGTAGTATGTAAATGTGCAACTGTATTTTTGTCGACTGTACCTCTTATAGTACGTCCATTTAATTATGTATGGACTTTGGGGCGTTCTGATTTCAGATACTGAATTTCGGTTACTAAGTATACTTAGTAACCGAAATTCAGTATCTGAAATCGAACATGTTTAAACGTATACATTTAAACATCTCTACCACGGCTTCCCTTTGCAGAGTAAGCCGGCAGGAATCGGGTTACAGGGACTCTCTGCCACTGATAGGTACCTATACTTACTTATTAAGTGTATTCCAAACTCTAATAGTTTACTTCTTGATATTAGAAATAAAATTTCTTACAATTTATAGTTGTCTCTACTATGGTAGAGACAGTAAATTAATTTAATTTATGAATCTAGTGAACTAGATATGAACTCGTGTCTGACCTTTGACCTATTTACCTTACTGAAGTAGTTATTTTTAGCCACAAGTTAATAGAGAAAAGGCCAGTACAAAGTTTTATAAACTCTACCTAGCCACGTAGGTTAGGTAAATTGTATTCACGTAATTAATTAATACTTCACAAGAAGTATAAAATTAGCGTTCCACTTAAGTACCTATAGGCAGTGGATCTACCCAATGACGAGACTCAGAGCCTTACTTATCTAATACTTAGACTTAACTGCCTAAACTTTTTTTACCTACAATATCATACTGTGCAATCTTGCTATCTTGGACCTAAAATGTGCTCTACTAGGTACTTACATACTACAAACTAAATATAATACCTAAGTATTCAGGCATTAACAGTGAAATGTAAATTCATGCTCCTAATTAAAATAAGAAATGGTGATTGTATTCTGAATTGAATATACGTAATAAGAAGTTTGAAATTGAATTTCGCAAGAAAAGTACAAGAATTTCCATCTCACAATCAAAGTGCGTAGGTAAATATTGTATCAAATTTCCTTCATTTATGAATTATGATATACGTAGAGTGTCTGTCGGTGCGGAGAGCGCGTGGCCGCGGCGGCATCTAGGCTCATATTGATTACCGGTGACATTCTTATCAATACACCCCCGGCGAGCGACCGCTTCACACAACACCCAAAAGAAACAGGAACGTTTCTTCGCGCGCTTCGAACGCAGCGCAACGAAAAAAGAGGCGGAGACTCCACGATTCACGCGGAGACCAATAGCCTCCAGGCTGCAGCGGCGCGCGGCCAATGGCACCGCGAGGCTGGGGCGGGCGCGCGCGCGCGGCCGCGCCTTCCCACGACACAGGCTTTTTATTTATTGTTGCGCGGAACAGCGCGCGCGACGGGCGTGTGATGCGTGCGTAGTCAGACGTCGCGAGTATGGAGTCCGCCGTGGACTCAGCGTCGACCGCGAGCGAAGTGAGCGGCTCCTCCGGGGGCTCGCCCAGGGTGAAGGCGGCGTCGCCGGCGCGCGGGCTCAGCCCGCCGCACCTGTTGGCTCCCAGGCTGCCGCTACCGCCACCAGGACTCGGCCTGCTAGGCTCTCTGCAGATGATGCACCACTCACCCCTCGAGCTGATGGCGGCAGCCCATCATCATGGCCCCCCACGGTACGGAAGCCCGCCTCCCATTTCCACGTCGGACCCTTCCGCCAATGAGTGCAAGCTAGTTGACTACCGCGGTCAAAAGGTCGCTGCCTTCATCATCCAGGGTGATACCATGCTCTGCCTGCCTCAGGCCTTTGAACTGTTTCTGAAACACCTGGTCGGCGGACTGCACACAGTGTATACAAAGCTAAAAAGACTGGACATAGTGCCGCTTGTGTGCAATGTGGAACAGGTTCGCATCCTGCGCGGGCTCGGCGCTATCCAGCCGGGTGTTAACCGGTGCAAGCTGCTGTCCTGCAAGGATTTCGACGTGCTCTACAGGGACTGCACCACCGCAAGGTACGTTCTATACACGATCTCGATTATTATTCATTGTGTTTGTGATGCTGTACCCTACTTGTGGTGTATTGGTCCACCTCGCATTAAACTAGTCCATCAATATTAAGAAGGTCGGAATAGACCACGAGTTTTAACGTCACTTATTTTCTTTTACTGTGTCTGGCTTATTTTTTTTAGGTTACCTTTACGTTGTTTTTTCTAAGGACCCTATTATGTTTTTGTATTTACACCCATACCAGTAGGTTACGTAGATATCGGTTTACTGTTGGAAACAATTATTCATAGATGAATAAAAGTAATGGAATTCATAGCTGTAACTGTTGATTATAAACTTTGTTAGTTGTTCTGGGTTACAAATTTAAACATTAACTTTTCAGGGTGTTTATGTAGGCCTACTGAAAATTACGGCCAAATATTATATCTACTAAATGAGAGGTCCGAATATAAAACGTAAACATATTATTATGATAAGTGGATATCTACTAATAAAATATGAAATAAAGAGTATCACCTAGGCAGGGTCATCAAGGTCAAATAATAATTTGGGTATAAGCTGTGTGTGGAGGCTGCATCTAGTGATCCGTGGGGAGCGACGCGCGTTCCATTAATTTTTCACATTTTAATACGCGCAAAATATTTCCACGGGTTTAAATATTAAAACGAGCTTCGGCCGGCGACGGAAGGGTTAAATCTCAGTTAATTAGCGGCTGCGGCTTTAATATTTAAATAGTAATTTTTACAAACGGTAAAGTTAGATTAAAAAATCTTGTTTTGTTGTGGTAGCGCGGTGCTGGCGCGGTGTCCGCGTAGGCCTATATCGGTGTTTCCCTTACTTCCCCGAATGTGTTTTTAAAAATGTAATGTGCGCGGGAAGTGTGCATCTGGGAAGCGTAAACTTTAATTTTTTCGCTCGTATTGGCGCTTTGTGCGTTGTAATATTTAATGTTTGTTTATTTATTGCTAAGCGGAAATGTTCTGCGGCCGCCGCGCTGCCTCGAGCCTCTGACTCACATTTTTGTTTGACATCATGAAATCATTGCAAGTCCACAGTAGATATATCTAGTTCTTGCGGCTGATGAGGTCATCAATGTCTTTTAGGTGTTTTATTAGTAAATTTTTTTGTTCAGTCATTGATAAAAAATTAATGTACTTAATTTTTTAATAAGAATAAGTTTACAATAGATATCTGAAAGTAGAAAAGATTTAAGATTCAGAATTTAAATTTTTGCTTGAAAAGTTTTTGCTTATCAAACACTATTGAGAAATATAGGTAACTATTGTCACCAATAGGTACAATAAAACTCAAATACTTAACTACGATTTCAGAAAGTATGTACGTAATTGGACACTTCGGTGTAAGTGAAAGTGTTATTTAAACCAATCTATTTGTGTTCAAAAATAAATAGACAGAAAAAATATTACAAAATACAAGTTAGCAGACTATACATAAAAAAGTCAGCCATTCGCTGCCCGCCGGTCGTTCAATCATACTAAATTGTATTGACATGTTTCCACCATTACGATTTCACTAATGCATGCCACGCCACAAAGAAATCTAGTTGCTAAAAGAAATAATATTTTTTACTCATGCGCCTTCTAAAAATAAAATAAAGAATAGCAGTTAATCGCTACACTTGAATTGGTACAGTAATAATATGATATAAATGTAGGTTTTTATTTAACATTTTTGAAGGTAGACAGGTACTACGTTGCAAACTTTTCAAATAAAAACTAAGGGCTTCGATTATTATTAATAGTTTCAATATTTTGTAACACCATCTAGATAAGTGCAGTACTTTATTAGGCGCCATCGTTACTATGTGATCAAGCCATAAATGCCCTTTTATTAATGAAATGAAAAAAAAAAATACATCGAGGCACTAATTAATTAAGCATTGCTCGGGACATAATATTTCTTGGGCCTAAAATGTGCTCAAAATGTGCCCTATACGCGCAGTACACGTTTCTTGGGTGTCTTTTGAGGATAGCACGGGGTGCTACGGCGGTGGATGAGCTCAATTTCACCAAGCATAGATTATTACAAAACAAACCAGAGGTGTTAGGGCCTCGTTTGTCTCACGATTTAAGTCCAAGATACGTGTCTCGGGGTATAATTAGCTTTAGTCCCTTCGCAGTGAACTTATCATATTTTAATAGACAATCCGATTCAAACAATCCTAATGCAGGTCACTAAATGCAGTTGGAAATGCGATATTTTTTAAAATAAAAACGGAACGCCCGCATTACAAAACGCAGTGTAAATAATAGGAGGACGTTTCTTTTCACGCTTCAATAATTGCTCGACGGCAGATAAACGAGTGCGTATCGGGTTACCGTAAGAACCAGGGTGTTCCTGACTTTACTTCTCTAACTCTTTTATCTGATTTAATGTATGCTTTGTAGTGCCTTTCAACGTCTCTCTGTATAATACCTGACAATAATAATACATGAGAGATATTTGTACAAGCTAGGTAATAAAAATTAGTAAGGATGATTTTATTTGACTGTCACTATTGATAGGATTGATGAAATTAAGATCTTATTGTAAATTGTAATTCTTGGAAGTGTCTAGTAATTGTGAGCTTCTAATTCGACTAAAATCAATTGATTAGTTCTCTTATAAGTAAATTGTAAAGCCAAGGAACTATTTCTACTATTTTCTATAACCAATAAATTCAAAGCACAGGGTACCATCCATTGTCTCTGCTACAAAGAGCAAGGTTCAATTACGGAGGTCATCAACACGACTTTTTATGGAATTTTCAGCTTTACGACTCATTTTGATGGTCCGCCTTCAAACGGAGTGATATTTTGTAAATAAACAAAGCACTGAAATAACTATCTCATTACCTTTGTAGAGCCGGTAGGTGCGTTGGAGAACTTCCGAAGCGTTTGTTGCTAGTTTAAACGTATAGGTGTATATTTACCAGTTATGAAAGAGATAAAGATTCTCGTTTGTATTGTTTAAGTTGTATTTATATTCATTAATTAGGCGGCGACTAAAAAGCACCGCGAGTTAGGTAGCTCGTACGAAGCGACGGACGGTTTGTTACTGATGGATGAAGCCCGAATGTTACGCGAGATGGTTTTGTTTTATAATAACACTATTAAATTTACAGCTTATTGAAATGAAACTGAACACAACGTTTTGTTTTACACGGATAAGAATAATAGGCGTGAAATATGAAATAATGTACTAAATTATTTTGACGGTGAGCGGATGGAATTCATAGTTTGTTTGCTCGGAACGTTCCTATGGCGTATAGATGTAGAATAGGAACATTATTATTATGAATGGTGTCCGAACTCCGACTGGCGTTGGTCCAAGCACTGATTCTCATTGAAATATTAAACCAAGACACTGCAATGCAGTGTCTGAGACGCGCATGTTGCCAAATTAATTAGTTACTCAAATGCATTCATGTTTTGGTTAGAGTATGTGCTTCTACAATTGATATCTTTAAGTTATTCATTCATCTGCACATTATCATTTTTTTTTCATTATACCTACAATACTACGATTTCCGTATTCTACGCAATTCCTATATTGCGCAGAATACGGAAATCGCCGTTGTCGCCGAAAGCCACGTTGTTTATTGTTTTAACTCTATTCTAATGTGTCTTTAGGTATTGTATGTAATCGTTTTATATTTAAATTTAATTTAATTTAAATAAGAATTAGGTGTCATATTTTAGAATACGACAGGTGTAAAAAATGATTTTGTAAATAGAAAATGCAATACGAATATAAAGTTAGAGTAGAGTAAAACTTTATTGACTTGTGAACTTTTGCTACGGCTTCCAAAATTTACGAAGAATTACTCAAATTAGATCAGATCAGATCAGATTAATATGTATAAGAATAAAACTTATAACACTCAGAATTTTTTTTTACGACTTACTGGAATCGCACGTCGCGCGTCGCTAGCATTTAGAATTATATTATTCCACTTGATAGTCATAAACGTCTGTCAGTCAAACCTTTTACCATCAATACTTAGTTAAGAAATTGCACACTGGAGTAGGTGGTTGGACATTTAAAGCGTCTTATTTTTACATATAGGTATTTAAGCGAGAAGCGACTCTACATTTTATGTTTTTTTTTTTTTTTAATTTTAGTACAATTTACTACATTTTTGGTTAGTTAGATGGATGGATTCCATGTTGAACGAATTCCACATTACACAGATTACATTTTGAAGCAGTTCCACGTTTAGCGGAAACACACCTTACATACCTTATAAGAAAAAAAAAAGGAATACGATTAGTCATAACTCATAACCACTCAACGAACTTCATTGTAGATTGCACAGGATCATTTAGTGATCCGGTGCTATCTACAATGAAGTTCGTTGAGTGGCTAATTACAGAAGAAAAATGCTTACTTAAAATGAAGTAAATTTTTGGAAACGTCACACATCATATAATCAGTTGAGATGTTGTACAATGGCACAAGATCTTTAGAGCCTAAGTCAATCTTACCTGCAAGCCGTTAAACTTGCTGAATAATGGACCAGGATCTAGTGCAGTCTTCCCTCTTAGGTGAACCAAAATCAAGCTTGAAGTTCAAGCCTAGAATGCAACCGGGTTTGATGCACGGATGAATAGGCATGAGAACACTTAGTCATGGGTTATATGTTTACTGTCGAATGGAGAACAGCACTATCCCTACTATTAGGAGTTAGCAGAGTTGTATTAGTATTTTTGTTTCGACAAGGATGCATTTCGATTCTATGTAACAAAGGGCGCACTTGCTTGCCGTCATTCGGGCAGTTTTTTATAGACGTTTATTGTCCGATGGAGAATAACTTTATCGCTTTGCACGACACCCATGGGAAAGAGCGGATTAGCCCTCGCCATCGTATTCCACTTCACCGAGAAATTTCGCAGTTGAGTTTTAAAAATATCTTATTGCTTTAAGAATAAAATGATAATAGCTATAAATATACTACAATATAGGAATATATTTTTTTAAATTTTAAATTAAAGCGGAATTCATCCGTAGTGGAATTCGCCTCGCATTGGACGCGTCCGTCCGTTTAGCCAGAAGGATTTACTGGTTGATTGGAGCCAATGCAATCCTTTTGATCAATAAATAATCTTACTTTTCGTCTTCTTAGTGTTACACACAGAGGTTGATTAATTTTAGACAACTACACAATATATTTTTATTAAATGCACATTAAATGCAATATTAAAATAGATTAAGCTGGTCTCATGAATGGATTGTCTATGGCAGTCCATTGCTGGACATAGGCGTCTCACAATGTGCGCCACAGCACCCGGTCTTCCACCTTGCGCTTGCGCATCGAATTTGTCCCAGCTACCTTTTTCAGGTACTACACCTACATCTGCACTTATCGACTATAATATAATACTGACTCTATCATAAGCACAATGTAGGTATATGTACTTAACCGATGAAAATAACATTATTTCACGTTTCTTTTCCAAAAGATACTAGTCAAGAGAAAAATTCAGTATTATTTGTAAGTATTCTAGTTAACCTCCCTTTGTGATAGAAATGAATTGACATCACCGCCAGCCATGTGTAGTGTGGGAGTTTGAACCAGTAACCTCTAGATCGCAAGTCCTAAATCACCATTACAATATCGCTTTTTGATCGTCGCTTATTTAGTTCTAAACTAACAAGCAACATTCTGAAAAGAAACATATCAATCAAATAACACGAAACAATCCCTTAAATTACATTACAATCACAATCAAATGACAAATAAACCCAAGTGGCTCAAGGAAACACAATTTCCTTCGAGGCAGTAAAGCGACAAACTGTTCCACAATGGGCATATCATGGAGGCAATTTATTACGAATGATCAACAAGTAGCTGGGGAACTTCGGGCCACAGACGGAAAGCAAAGAATGAATGCGAGTGCCTCCGAATTGAAACGAACACCGATAAAGGACCCTCTGAATGTTAACGGAGTGCACGCTCGGAACGCACGCCAACACTCGAATCCTCCCGTACAATTCGAAAAACGAACGCACACAAATGACACGAGGGAATCCCTCCCGGCTAGACAGAATTATCTCGGCCTCTCTATTTCCGTTTCGCGTACTATTGAAATCTCGTCTCACTCGCTCTTCGCAGCTTGGTATATCGCTGTCTCTATCGCATTTGATTCATTCATGACTGTATATTTGAATGGTTTCGGAATATGCGTTTTCTTCCCGTTGGTCTACAATTCCAATTCATTCAGGGAAGCGCGCGGGTGACATCAGGACGTGTTATGTTAAATTTCCTTTGTGCATTTTCTTCATGAATCGTGTAACTTAGGATCTAATTTCTTCAGTCTGAGTAGTAGATAATATTCAAAGTACAATCCGCGACAGAAGTTGGTTAAAACTCAAAAAATACCAATAATCTTATTTGAAAAAGTGTTTGTTATAAATTTATTTTTGTAATTCACAAGACACGGCTAATTAATATGTATACCTATTCTTTGTTTTGTAATCATTATTCAAGTTTAAAAAGTGTATCTAAGAGTAAATATGATAAGTAGTTATACAAAATAAGTTGCTCGCTTACCTAATATCACCAGTTTGATGCTGGAAGTTATATAAAATCTAGCATTTTAGATTCCACTTGTATACATATTGCTACTACACTAACATCAATCAATTTTTGATTATCGATCTAATAAAATGATTCAATGACGAGAAAAATAAACTACTTCTGTCGTTGATAGTAGGTTAAAAGTAGTTAGAGACAACTAACGAAATAAGTCGGCTAACAAAAAGTTATAATGAAATAATGAGTTCGTATAATTAGAAGTCGCTTCCGTGCTAGGCAGATATTGAATGGTTGATATAAACTATTGCATGGCGTGTCGAGTAGTGCGCCGGTAGCCGTTGTAACGTCTTATAATTGCGGCTCACCATGTGTTGAGCTCTAATCATGTTTAATTATAGTCAGAAGATGGAGTCATTGCCGTTCATCATGAGATGAACTGTTACAGACGTATAAATACTGCGAGAAAATGATGGATTAAACACCACTAGGAAATGGTGGATGCTTATTAGCATTGCTCCATGTAAATCGTAAGGATTATGGTGTTTATAGCAGTAGAGGAAAGTATGATCAGAAGGGAAAGCAGTTCTTTTCTAAAGAAAAGCATACAAGAAAGGTGCAATGCTTTTAGAAATAGTACGGTTAGCTTGGTGTATATACTCGTACTTAGATATGCAGTTAAGTAAACGGCCTTAAATGTGTGAAATGCCTACAAAAAATAAATGCCCAGCATTACTTCTTCCGTATATTCACGCCTGAATATACCTAATTACACCTCTGTAGCTGATTCAGTCCTTTTGTAATAATGCCAAGTGCCAAACCAAAATTTTTCAACAACAGGTTTAGTCTAACTCAGGACTCTGATTTCGATATCAGATCTGATCTCGAAGTAAATAAGTGGGTAATAAGTTTAACGTATCTGTCCGTGGTATTTATATCTCCTAATTGAACGGAACTTTTTGTTGAGGTATTGTCTCATTGAATGCTGATCCAAGATTCTTAGCAAGCTATGAAGATCTAATCCAGCGTTTGAAGATCATCAGCTAATGCCGGGAGTTATTATTGATTCAATTGTATTATTGTCCGAACTAAAGTAGTGTATTCAAAATTACAACAATCAGTCTACTGGAAGAGGGGAATATACTAGCAAAGTACATACTTTGCTAGTCAAGATCGATTTGAATGCAGATTATACTTTAAAGATAAATAGCTAATTACATCACATGTGCGTTTGAGCTGTAAAAAATAAGGCAATGTTTAAGAAGTTTTAACTTCTGACTTGTCAGTGTGGTTATTAAATCAATGTACATTAACTGAGACAATAGCAGGCGGAAACGTAACGGGGTGATCAAGCGCTATTGTGGGACTGAGACGTGAACGCTAATTGTTCTAGCTAAATTAAAAGTTCCAACTGATTTATTGTTTATATCTTGTAGGTTAAAAGATCACAGGAAATCACGCTACTTGCGGTTTAACTAACAACATTCTCTAGGGATTTGAAATATTTGTTTGTTGACCTGATCAGTTGGTGTAGTTCTTTAGTGGATTAAGTCTAAATTATAAGATTTATCAGGCCCGAATTTGGGTATCTTCGTCCAGCCATATGTCCGTGCTTTTTACATGTCTGCCAAAGGAGTATAATGTTAGTGGTGGCATTTCTTTGATCCGTTATAACTGTTAGATATTATAGTTAGATAGTTCTTTTGAGATAATCGGTTATTTCATTGGATTTTTTATGTTAATCAACTCCAGTCTAAGTATTCTCTATTATTTTTGTTAAAAAATATTTAAAAATAATAACCATGTCACTTATTTTAGTTATTTTATATGAAGACAATAGTAATCTGAAAACCTAAGCTAGTATTGGTTTCATTTGATTAGAAAGGTGCTTAAGTATTGACGTGACAAGTCATCCAGGTGCTTAGAATGCGAATGCGAAACAAAAAGCTTTCGCACAATTACACCTAGATGATTGATACTTCGCTGAGTTTTTTTTCGTTTCTTATGATGCCATATCAATTAACTAGCTAAGCTAGTTAATTTTCATTTTCTATTGTTCTAATTGCAATAAAAACAATAATAAATTATTGTTCTTCAAAGTACCTATGAACAGAAAAATTTCAATGGCATAATATAAATGCATAGGCATAGAATTGTCGCGAAAGTATGACAAAGCAAGAATATACCTAAGTATAAATCTCAGACAGATTTTAGTGCACCTATCATATTTTGATATTTAAAAAACTGAAATGGTAACTTGTTAAACTCTGCGGGAAGTGTTTAAAGTAGTAATACACAACAGGCCAAATAAACAACGCAGTATAGGTATAAGAGGATGATGACAATGTAAGCAGGAATTTTAAAATTACAGTGCAGCTGGTGTAAGATTTTCTAGAAAATGTAAATTGCATTTTTGTTTAGGTATAGGTAGTTATGAATGATATGTAGAATAGGTGCTTATCTGAAGGAGAAGGTAGAGCCAGAAGAACACCTGAAGTTCCTATTGCCTATTTAATATTTTGTTTTTTTTTTATCACATTTAAAAAAAATCAGGTTGAAGGTCTCCTTGTAATTACAAAAAATGTTTATGCTTATCGCAGTCCGCTGTTAGACATAGCCCTCTCCCAATGTGCGCCACTGCTCCTGATCCTCCACCTTCCGTAACCAGTCTTAAAAAAGGTAATAAGAATGAGCAAAATATTTCATACTTAGTGTATACTCGTACTTAATGCCTTTGACATACCTTCTTAACTAAGTGATACAAATACAGCGAAGTGTTATTTTATTACGAAATTCAATTAAAGGTGATGGTCGTGGTGAATGACATCAATTGACTTAATCCGCATTATTACAAATAACATTAAAAACATTAAAATGTATCCCAAGTACCTAATGTTCATAGGGTAAAGTTTGTACAAGCATATAGGAAAGGTTGTAATAAAGAAACAAAATGAGATAAGGGCTACTTAAGTCAGCCACGAATGCTCGTTAAACGTTGATATACGATTTGTAATAAAACTTATAAAACATTCGCAACAATTTAAAAGGGGTATCGATAAAAAACTTAGTAGACTATCGAATGCGATGGAGGTTGCCAGTTAAAATATAGTAAATTGCGTTTTACAACCTACATGTTGTTTATTTTTAATCAAATCACGCGTTAATAAATTTAACAATGTAATGCAAGTTATGCGCTCAAAGACTTTTATTAGGCTTCACAAAGTAGGAGGTAAGTGGCATGGAACTTGGGATTGTGTTTTCTGATTCAGAAATCGCATTTATAAGTAGGTGTGAGTTAAACCTACTAATATTATAAATGAGAAAGTAACTATATCTATATGTCTGACTATCACGCTTAAACCACTTTACCAATTTGAATGAAATTTGGTACAGAGATAGATTAGACCTTGAAAAAGGACATAGGCTATATTTGGGCGCGATAACCGATATCCATAATGCGGAGTCGCAGACAACAACGAGTATCCCATATTTGTAACGTTATTCGTTGAAAATGAAGTGTTTTATAGTATTGTTTCGGCATCTGAATTTCTAGGATTCCACCTGTTATGAGTAGCTATCTGCTCGGATTTATTTATACACAATGTATTGAGCACACCTGCACGTTCATATCCGGTCTATTTATACAGCAAAAGTAGGTAGGTATGTTTTGTATTTGATGAAAATTTGGATGATTTATTTTTGACTTGAATGTGTTACATGATGTCATCTGTTTTTGTCATAATGTAAATATGTACAAGGTGATCCTATTTACTTCTTCCTCCTAGCGTTAATTCCCAGTCGCATCCGAAGCTTTCAGCTCGGAGTCTGGGGTCCGCTTTTACCAGTCATAGCTACAGATTTGGCTAGACCTATTTACATTATGTCAAAATGCAATGTCAAATAGCCGGTGTTTCAACAACAAGTATTGATATTTTTATTGGTTTTTCGTCAAATTTTCCTGGCCCAAATCAAACAGGCTAATGACATTAGTCGCGTATGAATCAAGCTATATTGCTCTCATCAATTACATCATAATTAAACTATGATTTGGTTAGTTTGAATTGTGCGAAATGATTTATTAGTAGTGAAATTAGAAATCTCTTTGGTTATAATGTTACCTGATTAGATTACAAGTTATATTAGTATTCAAAGTTAAATCTTTATGAAGTTGAATAGATAATATTTAAATTCTCTGGCATAAAGTTATGTAGATAATATTGTAAATTGTCATTAAATCTGCAAGCGATGTAAAATTTTAATATTAAATGTAAGGTTAAAAGTTTTCCTACATTGTTACTTACCTACATCTGAAGCTATTAAATTGCCAATAAGAATGTTGTAAATGGAAAATAGTGTCATTAATGGCTATAAGCACTATTTTAAGTGTCTTAAATGTGTGCTGCATTCCATGTTGGATAACAAAGTAGTATGATAGCGATCATAGTCACCCAGGCGACCTGTGCATCACACTCCGATTAAAATAATTTACAACCCATATAAAACTATTTCATTTCGACGACCACCACATTTAAAATAATTACCGGCGCTTCACATAATAAGACTTTGTTCCACTTTTACGACCTGAAAATTATTTTGTTGCTTTATTTCTAAGTTTGATACAGAATTTGCTTGCGCTCTTCTATGCCTAAAAAGTTCTGTTGACATTCCACGTATCGATTGGTGCAATATCGAGCTTAAAATCGATAACGGTCCAGATGCACAAAAATGGGACAGAGAAATCGATTTGCCCCACATTTTGGCGGTCTAGCGGCCGCCGGCAGCGAGGGTAACGTTCGCGATAAGGGATAGTGCCCCCTCCAAGCGCGGGGGTAGTCCCCCTGTCCCCCTTGATAATATTTACCGCCCCCCGGCCATACTTACGCCCCTCAGTATTTACGGGTTAGAGAAAAACAAGGGTACTCGAGCTTCGGAAGGTGCAACGTAGATTTTAATCCTTTCTGATGTTTATGATTGATGGCGGATTTCGTGATCGTTGTTGCGCTCGTGTTGATGGATTCTTTATGATTCCCGGCGCTAGCGGAGCGGCACGGCCTACAAACAGCCATCACCAGCGCCGGGCGACACTCCGCATCGCGTGTGACGTGTGAGCGAATTCGCTACATAGATTAGATACGCGTATAAAATTTTGAAATGCTTCTTCATTAGCAATTCAAAATTTGAAGGACAGATGACTTCACAGGACTGGTGATATCAAGGCACGCATTGAAGCCGCGTGGGCCAAGTGGCGTGAGGTGGCTGGTATCACGTGTGACCCCAAAATACGGTTAGGTTGAAAGGGTACATTTTAATTTTTCAACTAATTTTTAGACCCACAAACTCCTTAGTGCAAGTTCTGTATGCAAAAGAAATTGCCGGTTGGAAGATTTTTGGTTCTTGGCTGGTTGAAGAAGATTAAGTTTTTAACTAAGTAAAACGATCCTTTCATACAAGGTGCCTCTGAATAGTGTAATAACTTGAAGATTTTCTCTATCGTAGATTCTAGTTTTCCCATAAATAAATCTAATAGCATAGTCTTGAGTTGATTGAACTTTGATTATTACGTTTTAAAATCTCGTAAGTATTACATAGATAGTTAGTAACAGCAGTTTCCCATAGGCTGAATAAACATCTCAAGTCATAGTCTTCTTAGGTCTTTAAATTAATTTTGGGCCACACAACACGAAAAACTATTACAATCTTCTTTAAAACTAATAACTGAGACGTACTGACTCTTAAACCACATATCTACTAAACAATAGATTAATAATAACATCTAAAGCGATGTATTCATTTTAAATAGCCGCTAGCGCCATCTGTCAATCAATAACGAATTTCAATCCTCTTAAAAAACTTAATTAGACTGCTTTCAAAGACAGAGTAACACCGATAACCGATGAATAGAATCGTTCACAACGTTGTATATGTACCTTAACCTCATGATTTTAGAGTATAAAATTGTGTGAAGTAATTTGTTGAGCGGTAAAAGGTTTGTTTTGATGTAATGTGGTGACGATGGGTAAAGATGTCAGTATTGACGCGTGCGCGATAGCCCAGTGGGTACGCACCGCAAGTCACGGCCAAAATACTAATTATTATTTTGGGTACTTTAGTAGATGATCAGTTTCGTAACAAAACGTGTAACTGTTTTTAATTTAGTAACATTTTGCTATAATATAAATTGACTTTGTATCAGCTGAAGTATGAATCGGTACGGCCGGGGTGCGAGGGATATGGCTACGACAATCTCACCTCCGGCAACCGACGGCCCACAGACGGCATGCGTTTTAGTCGGTTCGAGTCCGACATAACCTCCTCCTCCGGCTCCGGTGGGGGAGGTATCCGTGGGAATTTTTTGTCTTTGTTTGGGGAAAAAAAGTATGAATCGGTTACTATCTAAAATCATACACATTTGCTTTTTGTAGTTTCATTAGACCTTTAGTTTCATTAGACCATTAGAATGGAAACGTGATTATTTTACTATTTCGGTTTTTAATGGAATTTGTCAACTCTAAGAATATTCGTAATATTTAGCGATCCACTTTCTTTACTGACAAAGAAAATGAAGCACATGTAAAAGCCTTAATTTTATTACAGAATACACTACAAAATTAACTGAGGCAAGTTAAATTAACATCTGAACTTTTTACATGCCTCTAATAGATATTATACCTACTTAAGACATAACTATCTTAATTTCCGAAGTAATCACTTCGGAAATTAAGAAAAAGTAGTAGTAGAGTTCTGATTAGAACTCTACTACTACTTTTTCTTAATTTCCGATTTTTTAGTAAATCATTTATTGAATCCAAGCATGCAGCATCTTCGCAGTGTTTTATTTTAATGAGAATTGTAGGAATATAAACAACGTGTTAAATATTGTAGATGCATACATAATTGTCGAACATACATTATGCAATTAGGTCGGATATATTTCAAGTAAAAGTTATCTACAAAATCAAACTCATGTCATAAACATATTTTTAGTAATTACGACCCACATAGACCCAGCCCAGTGAACCAAAACGTATTAATTTATTTATAAATGCGTTTTTCGGTTAGTTACACGTTTGCGACGGAGGAAATTAAGTTTGGGGAATTGAAACTAGTCATTGTTCTTTTAATTGCGGTCAATTTGTGGCGTTCTAGACGAAATGTGCCGATCATTGTGTGTCGAGGTGAGCCGTTACATCAAAGGCTTCATGCCTCCAACCAATATTGATTGTATTATTTTATTGCTGTTCGATGTCTTATACTAATAGGTACAGTGTTATAGAATATTGGTGATAGACTTTTTTTAGAAAAAAAAGTTATAGTTTTACTGTATGTTCATAAAAAATATAATACGTTACTTAAATAGATAGGTTAACTTTATATTGTATAGTAATCAAAGTAAGGTGAAACAAAAATATTGTTTTTTGAAAAACTTAAAATCACTTAAAATCTAAAGTTTGGCGACCTTCGCGCGACCTAGTTAAGTTAGTAAGTACTCTATTTTGTCATTATTTTATATTTTTAATGAATAAAATGTTTTTGTGCTATTTATTCATTAAAAATATAAAATTGCTGCACAAAATAGTAATTCTTTTTTAAAAATATTATTATCAAAAAGTTCAAGTTTCATCCTACTATCGACTGTTTCCCATCTCTACCTACACATTTTGGAACGTGTTTTAATAATTCCATTCGTAATATCATACAGATATCAAAGAAAGGGTTGCACAGTGGGCCGACTGCGCGCTGACTCGCACAAAATGCTCTATCTGCATATGCCCTCTGATTGATGTGCCCTGTAATTATTTAGACGCGTTAATAACACCACCGACGACGGCCGCACTTTGTTTCTGACGACTTAAGACGAATGAAATGAGAAATTCTATCGGACTCTTAATAGAGCTTATTGCTTTCTGATGTTTTGTTGATTAAACGAACAGAAATTGTTATTAAGTTCTGATGTTCTTTACTTTATTTTTAGAGCAAATTTTAATTATCTGTTCATTTCAACAATATTAAAAATATTCTCACAGTACAAGATGACAGTGGAAATCCGGCGCGCATTAAACTAATTTAATTATTCCGTACATAGGACCACACCCAAATGATAAACACAGTGGCCACACCCGGATTGTACATTATTGTAAGAATGCGGTATCGTGGATTTATTTACATAAATGGCCTCCACATACAAATTGTCTTTATGTTTTCTGTGCGTGCGACCCCCGCTCCAACGAATCAGAATATTAACGTAAATAGTAATGGCGGGAAAAAAAGCTATTATGCAAATGAAACATTTTGTGGTAAATAGAAACCGACGTAATACGATGGCAAGAAATATTATAAATCGTTTTTTGTTAGTAGATTTATTATATTTTTATTATTACGATACTCTGCGTGACTTTATAGGCATTTGAATATAACTAATCTAATGGTACCCTTCAAATTACCCCTAGTTTAGTTGGTTTCAATATTTTTTTTATATTGATCGCGTCAATGTAACTTCATCTCACCTGATGATAGCTGAAAATAAAGTCTCAGAAAAGAAAATCATCATCACACATGTCAACTATATTACAATGGAGGCCCATAGATCGATAGCCTCATCAGATATTTTTTCTCGCCATGCTTAAGAAGCTCTTGAAGGTTAAAAGAAGGAAACATGTTTACCTACTGGAAAGATCGAAGTCTTTATGGTGTGGCAACGAAAGAAGACGCTGACCTGCTTGATTCTTGTTAGAATTGTTTGCACCGTATGAAGGTATAAAAGGAGAGAGTTGGACTAACAGGAAGAGGTTACTACCAATAAAGTTAGTGGTGGTATGATTTAATACACACAGTTATGGTCAAAACACACACTCAGTGTAAAATTTGAACAAGCTAAATAAACAAACAGATGTTAAAAAATCCAAAATATTAATCTCCCGTATCGCAAAATAATGAAATTGGCATATTCATTGAGATCCTAGATATGAATTCATTATGATATACATTATTACATTTAATAACAAACGGCTGTTGAGTGCTGAATGTGCTTACGTCACAACGGGAACCGAATAATAGAGTTCGCTACAAACGTTTAGCGAACCCTCGAAAATTGAAATAAAAAAGAACCATTCGAGATGTAACAGCGATATGATTTTGCACTTTTTTTTTTTTTTTCTGTTTTCGTGCGTGTTCAAAACACTGTTCGATGGAGTTGCGAATCGATTCGACACGTCTAAATTACGATTTGCGTAACGTTTAGCGTTTATGAAAAAAAAAAGTATTTATTACGGTATATGAAATGTTGAGAAAAAGCTACCCTTTAGTGAGTTTTACCTGTACAATATTCTATTAGGCACGGACGTTTAAACTATTAAAAATAAAATTTAAAAAGAAAAACAACACAGTTCAAACATTTTTTGATGAGATATATGCTAGTAGACACACTATCATTTAGTTCAATCATCACTAAGTAGAGATAAATAAGAGAGAATGATATTAATTACTTACCCTGCCTTTTTATATAACTAATAAAAATAATATACCTATACGTGATACAGCAACATTTTTATGCTATTTCTGTTACTTACAATAATGGTAAGTATATTATAATCTAACAATGAATGTTCATCTTGAGGGCGGTCATATACCTACAGTTAAAAATGTTTAAAATTATAAATGTCCTTGATTTTTTAAATAAAGGATACTGTCTTATAACTAAATAATTTTTTTTAAATAAATAAATAAATAAATAAAAACTCTTCCTATGTTTTTTTTAAATATCTAAGCAGGATAGCTATTCTGTATCTTTCGTGTTCTGTTAAAAAGCCCCTGTTGTTGTCAGACTAACGTAATTATGAACGAGATTGTTGCGAAGTGACTTGTAATTCGACCCTTTATGTTATAGGTTTTAATTCAACAACAAAATTATTAATATCTATGTAAATTTCATTATGAACCAAATTCTAGATGAAATTATTTATATAATAGTTGATTGACCATTGGACGAAATTCGAATCAAAATTATAAAAAAATTGAGGCACATGTAATTTGAATAGTGGGAAGAAAAGTGTTTCCAATTTTTTTAGTAATAGGTAGATAACATTAGTTCATGTTCAGTCAGTTAGTTCAGTAACATTAGGTAGTTTAACCCCGTAAGCTGACATGGGAAAAGGCTCAGAGGATGATCATAAGTAGGTATGTAGGTATCATCACAATTTTTCAAAAAATAATCAATTTTCCAATTTATAGAGGAGCTAAAGGTTATAAGGTTACCCATTTATACTTGAATATACCTAATTTCAACTTTAAAACTACTACTACCAAAATCTGTACTAAAACTTTCAAAATACATGATATATTAAACGACAGCTTTTACTTTTCAGCAATTAATGATTAATAATAAAAAAAATACAAATTCAAAATCATAACTTTCAATTTTATCAAAAAAGTTTTTGAATCAAAACACTTTCAATCAGTTTTTTTGAATCAATTTTATAACGAAACGTCTTTATGAGGAATTCGGTAAAGCAAAAGAACTTCAAATATTCGGACATTCGGACCCCAGAGGGCCCATTCGTAAGAATGTGATTAATTAAACAAATGTACAGAACCGGAAAGAAATTCGCAACCCTTGGCTCTCATTTTTTATAACAGACATACCTCATTTTGTTCCCCAGCTGTAATTGACTCGTTGTTAATTTCATTTTAATTTTCTGCTGCAAGGAATTTTTCTCTGATTTTCAATTAGCAAGTCATTTTCAACTCTGTACTCATTGTTATAGTTATTTTTGTAAGGGTAATTTAAAAATATGAATCTATTTTTTTTTATTTTTTTTTATATAGGATCCGTCAATTTGACTTTGCCTCTCCTGATGGTAAGCTGAAGGCAAAGTCTCTGAAAAGAGGGTCACCATTACAGATTATCTGAGTATTGGATTGATAATATGTGAATTTTAAATATTTATAAATTTATATCATAGATTTATTAATACTGAATCTCTTACATAATTATCGTGACCTTCTATATCGAACTTCCCCGTGGTTTACTATTAATCTATAATCCGCTCTCTACCTTCCATCCAAATCCGTCAAGGGATTTTATACTGACAGTTATATTAAGTTACAACTCGCACTCTTATAAACTTTGCTACTAATTAATAATATTAAATAGTTTAATTTGTCAACGTGTGTGAAGTAATTTTAAAGCATTTAGTATGCTAAACTAAACAAATTATTTTAAATTGGAAAAAGCGAAATCAATACTCGGGCATTTAATTACAAAGAAACAGTAACCGTTAAATTATTGTAAAATATTTAACATTTATCAACTGACTAAACTGATAAAATAAACTCGTGAAGTAGAATTCGCAAGCCGCCAGTTGTCGGCAAATAAACAACTCAAACCGACAACATGTCATTACAGTTACAAGAAAACAAGTGTGCATACAATTCTCACTGTTTTTTAATTTAATTACACCTTACTTCACATATGGAAATCAATGACCGCAAAGTCCGCAAAGGATAGAAGCATATCTTGATAATAATCTAACGTAGACATGCTAGAAATGGCTCCAAATCATAACAACGCGAACGCAATATTCACTTCTCATATTTCCAATTAAAATTCCTATACATATGCATTGTTGCGAATCAGATATCTCTATTGTCCACTGAATAGTTTTGTATTATCGCACACATATGACTGTATTATGCGATTCTAGCGATTGATCGTTGAGTGCATGTAAACATGTTTACTAGACTTGCTGGAAGTGTAACTAGCATAGATGTACACCTGACGAGGTGTTATAGGTAGGTACTTAGCACCAAGCGATGGTAAAGGCGGAATTTTATAATCTGTACAATTTCAAATTGATGTCTGCGGCTTTACATATTTCTTTAACCGCAATTCACTAATATATTACGTATATCACCTAAACGTGCCTCCCTATAAATCTTGCAATGTATATGGGTCACCTCATCTCATTTTGTGGAATAAATATGAGGGAATTAAAAGGTATGGCTGTTTTTCATTCCAAAGTAAAATGATAGTTTTTAATAATGAAGGTCTTGGTCAAAAAAATCCACAAGTTTTGATCGCAATTGTTTGTAGGTACAGAGCCGGAGATATCAAAGTATCAAATATCAAGGCATCTAGTAGTTTTCAATGAAAATGTGATTTTACAGATTAAAATATATCATGTTAACGTTTCATTAAACATGACAAATCAAAGCCTACCAAATCTCACACAACTGAATTCTTTAATCTATTCACCAGAACTTTTATACCTTGTAATACCAGGATTACATGAACCTGTTGGAGTTACAGTGCAAACAAAAAGCATATTAGTTACGTTCTTGTCCTCTTTTAAAATTACAAGACTTGTAATGAGGTACACATGATAGTTCTGAGCAAACAAGATTACTAATACATCCTGCTATCCCGGTGGCCTAATCCGTGCCGAGAGCCTTATCAGTTATAGGAAAAAATTTATGAATAGGCTCATAGTAATGTTATAGTAATCATTGTTTATCAGAAGCAAAGATGCCGCCTAGTGCTCTATGTTGATATCATTAATTTTGTGCTCAAGTAATCTGTTCAATTTATAGCTTTGTAAATTTTATAACTATCCTAATTTTTCCTTTCGTGTTTGTTCTTCTTGAACGTTGTGAAAACTTTATAACTAGGATGATGTTATTACACATACCTACCAAAATACTACTAGTATAGCAATAGTAACAGTACATGAAGTCCTAGGTTCGACGCTAGGTAGAGTATAAATGTTATTGAGAATTTTTCTGTTGGATTTTTCTGAATACTACTTCAGAGTCCGGAAACAGATGCCTGACTGACGACAATCGGCTCACACCGGGGATAGAAAACAGCTTACATTTATTTAAACTGACAGAAATAGTTGAATATACTGTACCTATATCTCCAAGAAAACTTTACAAACATTTGTTCATAGGAGAGACCTTTGATGTTTGAATGTTTTTACGTTAGGCAAGATAGTGTCAGAATCAGAGTGACTGATCTAGTAGAACATTCGAAAAGTCCAGGGTTAGGGATCCGGTTTTTACTATCTCTCATTCGAAATGTAAATATAAAACTGTACACACTACTTATCTGCTCACAATGCAATGTAAGAAAACGCTTAAGACAAATGTCTTCATTCATGATTTCACAGATAACTATTACACAATGGAATTATATTAGAACCTTTTCACAATAACCATAGCTTCTATGATACTCGTGTATTGTATCACACTACAATTTCAAGATAAATGTCTTGCTACCGTACTTTATATTCCGGTCTCTTTCTAACATCATAGTTTTTCTCGGACCTCTTTTTTGGTGTTATAACGGAAGCGAGACTCATCGTTCGTGGTAGACTTGTCGTGAAGTATACATGTTATGAATGCGACAAGGGTGTTTAGATGCGTACTAAGTTGTTTGTACAAGAAATAGTTTGATACGGTAATACAACTTCCGTAAGTCGAGATGATACTGTGGGGGAGTCGGGTTGTCTGCCATGAATGCAGTTTACGTCGTAAATGTACCTGAGTGACATGTACTTGTATCTAGTTCAATGACATTTATCTGGTTGTAAAGGTAGATGCGTTGTTGTACAGTTTCATAGTCATAACTCTTGATATCACTACTGTCTATAAAATATGAATATGCGTCTTTTTGGGCAATCCTAACGTTTCCAACAAAATCCAGTTTGAGTTAAGGGTATGCATCACTTACTGAAATTCCTAGGTCCTTTCGTAAATATGATGTTCCCTTCTTACCTCTCTATCTATTCTTGGTTGGTGCATCCAGTTTATTCCTAAAGCAGGCAGCAAGACTGTGCTGATTTCGCACATGTCCATTGGCCACGGAATTCATATTCTATTAGGTAGATCGTATGCTTGTCTGCTACTTAATATTCCAACAATTGTCAATTCCCCAACAGGTATATGGTCTCGTATATCTATTTTTCATAGTCGTTTGCTCCTGTCACTTAATTCTTGGAATTGGTTTTAAGGCCTTCCAGGTTCATAAGACCACGTAGGCAGCCCAACTTACTGTTGTTTTGAGCCAATCTTCGTTCTCTTCTAAGAACTTGTCTTCTATACTATGAGATTCTGCCTGTATTAAAAGAGATGGATCATAACAGGATTTCTCGTATTCACTTACCTCCGCGAAGTATCTCCAGACTGCAGTAAACTGCAGTAACCTGTGTGTTAACTGTACCTACTTGTATAATGTTGTGTTTCTGCCAGTGAGTTAAGTCACATGTCTAAAATATAATAAGTTCAACGCACCAGTTATGCACTAGTGTAGTAACCAGGTAGGAAATGCAATTAGCTAGTATTCATCCGCGATGCCTTCGAGTCGCTCAACCGTGTAACTCCTTATCTCTGTTGCATGTTTTTTCAATATGCAATCCAAGACAATCACCGCGGCTATCTGACAATCAGAATTCTCAGGTATTTTTTCATTCGCCGACATTTCTAATTATTTTACACTTTCGTAAGCGACCATCGAACGGTTCCTCGCGGCAATTGGAATGTTAATTGACTATACACTTTCTTTGTATTAGATGATCTTAGATCATTTCGAAATTATTTTCAATTATTACATTGTATTGCAAAATTAATTCGAAATTGACATCAGCGGTTACCACTTTTGGATATTTACTTATCAGATATCTGTTTCATATAAATCTAAGTGCCACATTTTCAAAATCACACTACATTAGGGTTGTAAAGACTCATCGCTGAATATAATACACACCGGTTAACTTGTTGAGTGACAATGACAACTCTCGATATTAAGTATTCATTAACTTGATGCCATCAAATTATGTGCATCGGACAGCATCAAAATACAATAGTATTCAAGGAAAAATTAAGCAGATAAAATCACGAAAATTAAGAAAAATAACAGTAGAAGATATTTTTCTTCTACTGTTCCCACATTAATTTACAAAACGAATCATAATAAGTCGTAGAAAAATTACAGTCTACCTTAAACCAATGTAGATGGAAAGAGAAGGACCATTATTCTAAAAGCCTTTTACTAAAATAACACAGTAGGATATCCTGAACTACACATAATAAGGTGTGTTTCCTTCCCTGGCAGTGTTTTGATGTCTTAATGATATTGTCCGAATGATGTATGCACTCCGGAAGCACGACTGGCGTCGGGAACCGCCGCGCCGCTTCTAACAAATAGAACAATTTCCAACAATTTGTACATTTCACGAACTGACGTTATGTGTGTATTTTACTGTCGACTTCGTGTTAGTGTTATTAAGTTATATTTTGAAAATGTTTCCTTTAGGAATAGTTGTATTTCAAAACTAGTTTTCAACAATTTTTTATGTTTTAATTTGAGATTACCAGTACCTACTAGTCATGGGCAGAAACAATGTCTAACTAATCAACTGCTGTGGCTATCAAATCATACATAAGTACTTTTCGTACGGTACGTAGATATATTATGTTTCATTGCAGCTTCTAAGATACTAAAAAGATTAAAAATATTATGAATGACCATAACAAAAATGCGGGACAAGAAAAAAATTGATGATCGTATCGAGTGTTACATCAAATAAAAGAGGAGAAATTCCTCAGTATAAAAATAAAAATATAGTAAAATATTATTTCCAATACATATTACTAGTGTCATCTATCGGTGGAAAGCTGTAACTATATATTTTAATCCTGCTGTAGTCTGGTTCTGGTTTTAATAATATGTACTGCTGCATACGAAATGTAGGTTACTATAATACTAATCTTCCATACTAGATACAAAATTAGTGCATTTACTTGAAAATAAGTTGAGCGTAGAGATCGAGATGCGCTTGTAATTAAATCTGTATCTGTAATATCTTTATGTAAGACTAGCTGTTGCTCGCGGCTCCGCTCACGTGGAATTCTGGTCCCGTGCATCGCTGATAGTAGCGTGATGACATTATACCCATTACCCTGATAATGTAACTTTCTAATGGTGAAAAAATTTTTGAAACAGGTCCATTAGTTTTTGAGTTTATTCGTTACATACAAATCTTTTCTCATTCTAAGTAGGTAATAGATAAGTATACCTATTTATATATCAGTGAAATCATATCATATTTAGTGAAATCAGTTCAGACACTTATCGTAGATGTACTCTATTATTTAATGAGTAGAATTATTTGTGGGCAATATGTATATTATCAGTAGTGTCTATTATCATATATTTCAACGACTTTGAAGGAGATTTTGTCTTTGAATATCGGGAAAGTCCTCAACTATTCAAAGCTATTGATTAGAGATGATTAGTTAGAATACTAAATGCTCTAAAATCTTCATTCAAGTACCCAGCTACTCAATACTTGATTCCTTTATCTTAATTAGTCGTTTCGTTTATTTCCAAACTGCTTTTATCTTCTTTGTAATGATTTTAAACATCACAACAATAAATAAGTCACCTTATCAATTTCATTCGTTTGTAGTAATATGATTTTGTTACAAGCTATGCTTACATTTTCTGATATTTCTTCGTTTTATTAGTTAATTCTTCCCAAAGGGTTCCCAATTACGAATGAATATATTACATCAGTCACTATTGACATAAATTCTTTTTAGTCCAAACACTCCTCTCACCTGTTAACTTGACTATTTAGAAGTACAAAAACAACATAATTGTTAAAATTGTTCTGAAAGTGGATTGTTTGTTCAACTATTTGGTTTGCGTGATACAACAAACTTAGTATGAAGAAAAATTGTAGTCAGTTTCTCTAACAACGTAATTCTCCTTTATGGTGCCGTGTTATGCTATCAGCTCGTATGCGATGGCTTCAAATTTACCACCTATCTACAACATTATAGTTTCTAATATTTGAATGAAGCGAACAGTCTATAAGTACCGCTATTCTTTTTACCGCACTATATTCATGAAATTATACCTATTGTTCAAACTAAAAAAAAGGTTTGAGTCGAAATAATACTTCTAGCTACTGAATAGCACGCGAAACGTCAGAAAATAATTAAGATAAATTAAACCACGATAAATTCCTTTTAAATAAAAGTAATTTTCAGGTATTCATCGCGATTTTTTAAATAAAATTATTTCAATGTGTATTCATATAAACTTTAGACAATATTAAGTTACGGATTATTTTATACTTAATTTTTTAAGTAGCCGTTAACCGTATAACTGCCGTTAGGTATGGCAGTTTTGTATAAAACTATCCAATGGTTTTTTTGTACATACCTAATCGCAATAAATTGTTTTGTGATGTGTAAAAATTGCGCCAGTCGTAATTTTTTTTTTAACTTGACGTCTCTCATTTTCAATCGTTAATTTTAATTATGTCAACTCAGAAAAAAGTATGGTTGAAATCACGATAAACTGAGCATTAAACTAAAACTGCCAAATAATTCATTATTGAGAATCTATAGTAAGTTATAGGGTAAACAGCTACTAACTAACAAAAGAGAAAAAATAAATAAAAGGTCGAGTTGCGATCTTCCTAAAATAATACCGTAGAAAACCGATATGTTATTCATAACCAGGGTAAGTAATAAATTATATCAATGTGAATAATTTTAGATAGAAGTTGCGTTCTAAGGCCAGACTCTTCCTTAAATACCGCAGACTGCAGATATTGTGTGAAGCTCCAAGTAAACAAACGTGTACTTACAAAAAAATTGCTAAACGAATTTGAACAATTTGTGTGGAGATAATAAAGTATTAGATTGTATAAATTAAACTTTTAAAATGGAAGATTAAGTTTGTTTTACTGTAGGTACAATGAATCGTGACCACGCAGTTGGTGCCTTAGGCCAATCGCTTCTGTTGCCTTTTATTCTGACTGCATTTGACGTTCCATGTCTCTCATATTGATATTAGTATAAGAATCACATTTAATATGTTGAGATTTACTACTGTAAAATTTGGTATAAACATATATTTTTACCAAACTATAATCACACTGCAAACAAAACAGATTAAAAAAACCGAACTACAAACAAAATAAAAAAAAAAACTAAAATATCGAAGTTCAGCCACATCACAGAGACACTCAGATGACATGGACCTGGGGTGTAAGTGTGGAGTAGCTCCACAGACCATGGCCCACCTGCTAACGTGTGCTGCATGTCCATCTACCTGTACACCGGAGGACCTAATGAGTGCCTTCGAGAATGCGATTCAGGTAGCAGCATACTGGGAAAATAGAATTTGAGAGTAGAAGCACCATCGATTCGACAGAAGAAGACAGAGACAGACAGGGAAGCCAACTCTAACAGAATAGGAAAAAGGTTAAAAAAAATGATGATATATTTTTTCCCAAGTTCTCCACTATAATGTAATATAGACTTACAAAGAACTACACAGACTATTATCAATATTAAGTAATTCTCGACATAACTTCGCGCCAGCTAAAAAGTGCCTTGGTGCGAGGTTTTCAACGCGCATGGATGCGTTTCGAGTTTTTATAGACCCAATTAGGTCCCTCTATGACCACAGTAGGGTAAATGGATCGGTTTGCGGTAAAGGGCGTTCATAACTCTAGGCTATAGTAACCGCGCAAGTGCGAAATTACTGCCGATAACTGCCGATGACTATCATAGTTCATTTATTTATTAGTTATACATTCTTAATTAATTAAGCCAGCTTTACTACCCTTAGATACATGCATTTAATTAGAGATAACACAAGAAAGTTGCTTCGATAGAAGTTCTTCGGTATACTAACCCTTTTAATAATGTTAATTTAGTAGTTCGACCGTGAAAACTGAATTATTTTTTATTATTAAAAGTTCATTAAAATCGGTCCCTACTGGACCGATTCTTTTATATGATGCTCAAGTTAACAAACCAACAAAATTTAATATTGAGTGCTTCTGTTTCTGGGTAAAAATATCATATTTTCGAATTAGCAATATTCCTTCCTATCTTGCTAATTTCAAAATATTTGTTTTTTGACTTCGGTGCAATGGAGTTTGTTATATTGTTACCATTTTACATTTGCAATAAATCACTAGTGACATCGAATAATTTATTTTAATTAGGTTAATAAATAAATTCCTAACGTTATACGTCATTATACAATAAAGTGGACTGCTTCAGTGAAGTTTATTATGGCTGCAAAAAGAACTATAAACGTTCTAATTTTATTAGACTACAGATGTAGCAATCGATCGAATCATTAGCACAAATACAGTAGCATCCGGTTAGCATTGTCATGTTCTTCTTTACCACTTTATAGTACTAAAATTACTAAAATAACATACTAGAGGTGTACTAGACCTTATAATTAAAAACAACATGTGCTGGTGTATTTATTTCAATGCTATGTTAATGAATGTATCTATAGTAGACGCTAATAATTTAATAAGGTTGCGAAAGGCATTTATCTCTTACATGTATAGTTATTAAAGTTGCACTCGTTGACAAGAGGGCATGTCTACAGTGGGTAGGCAGCGCAAGGTCGGCAAATGTCAGTAACCCTTCAATGACAGGTGTAAAAGACGATTACTTGTGTGAAGAAAAACTATAGCCTAGAAATATTATTAAATTTAACCGCCTTTGTGTAACCCGCTGCTAGAATTACTACCTCTGATTAAGTATTGAATATGAGAGCGAGGGTGTAGGTATGTGGGCCTCACTAAGATCTTCGGAGTATAAACCAATCTCTTCTGCTAGCTGGTACTCCTGCTAATTCACGGATGAGGTCTGATGCAGGTTTTCCTGTCAGGGTTAGTAGGGCAGATGTCAGTCGAAAGCAAAAGTCAGGGTAAATCAAATCTACAGAAGGACGGAGAGCTCCCAAGTAAAAACTTTGGATGAATTGACGACTGAATGTGAGAACAAATTCATGTATAAACATTTAATTATGCCATGGCCATGATGGATAATTTCGTTTTCATGGTATCTACTTAAAATTCATGTTGGTACCTACGTGCAAAAAATTTTTGGTAAATAAAGATACAAATATCATCGAAATCATTTATACGATAGAAAATTAATCAATACTGAATATGACATTCTACTAGCATTCTACAATTCTACTAACAAAAACTAAAAATATCCATACCTCTTGATGTCCTGCAATGAATTAAAAAAATTAGGATAAAGATGAGATGACATGGTTACTCTTGTTCAAGTTTTTTAAATCTTTTAGAATTATGTAATAGGTATGAAAATTTGTAATTCAAATTGATATTATACATATTAAGATGCTCATGCTCCTTGTTGGTCGTGTTCGTATGTATATTGCTTCCGTTGGCAATTATATTCTTAAGGATTTGTTTTTATTTCTTTATTCAGTTCATTACGAATTCTTCAATAAATTACTAACAAGTAGGTACCTATGGAAGATCATGTCCGGCATTTTGAAAGGAAGAGAAAGAAGGAAGAAAAGTTTTTTATTCTGCACAGATATGCACGATAAACCATACGAAAAAAAACAAGAGCTTATTTTAAAATAGGTATCTATTTTCAAAAACTCCCTACACTAAGCCAGGACAGGCTAAGCCTATTGCTTAGCCTGTCCTGTAGAAAACCTTTAGATTTAAAATCGGTATTAGTTACAATTTCATTACAATCTTCTTTAGATTTTTATTTACGGTCTATTTTAAGAACTATTCCTGCGACAAGGAAATTAAACTCTTCGGGAGTTCTGTCCTAAATTAAATCCTTTTATTATAAATTGAACTAGCTAAAATAAAAACAATTTATTATGAGTGTTTTAATACAGTAAGAACACAACTGTTCGATTAATCACTTACTTAGGGAAAAAAGTTATACTTTTAATTAGCGTTGGACGAGCATTTTAATCTTGGCTCACGGGATTACAAGCACTGAACAAGGACTTAAACGATTCAGAAGTAATAATTCTTCTGAGTGTTATAAATAACAAAAATAAAAATGCTGTCGTACAGAAACTTGGAAGGGTTAAAAATTTATGGGGCGGTATTACACTTCAAGCTATAAAATAATGTGACCCTACAATATTATATTGTTAAAGAAGCATATTCGGAACACGCAAAAAATATTTTAACATAACCAGAGTTAATTAAGTGGTATTGGCTAATTAGAATGTTGACTTATATCCAATTTCTCTTATATTATTAAACTTTTCTAAAAAGACATGTTGTGACAGACAGATAGACAACAAGACAAAAAGGCAGGTTGAACGTTTTTCTCATTTGTCATACCTAACTACGATAACAAACAGCGCTACAGAGTCATATGCCTCGCTAACTGGTTATTATTAAAAACCATGTGATTATTTTATTAACTTTAAATAGGTACAAAACTTATGTAGCTTCAAATCTTGCAACTGTATGCATATTAGTCAGTGTGCTAGTAGCTTTAAGGGTAAACAGATCCCCGCTTAAGTAAGAAGTAATGCACTAATTGGGCGGTTTCTTCAGCAGAATCGTGGCTGAAGGGAAATTAATGCCCCCAGGAAGATAAACGTGCAATTATTTTTCCCTAAAAATATTTGTTACGGTCGTGTCAAAAGTTTGTTTAGCTACAGAGAGCAGGTGAGGCACAGTAGTTGATAGCATTTTAGGTTCACGTAACTTTATTACATTCTCGCAAATGAATGAAATGAACTGACTAATCGTTGTATGTTAAATCAGTGATTTAATTTGGAAGTAGGACATAATTGTTCGCCACAATATTTGGTCCTGAATATCAAATAAGGATGATACTTGTGATGTTTCGAGGAGAGGTAGCCTCATACTTACTTTAATAAATTGATTTACAAGTGGGGTGGATGCTTCCAAATAATTATTTTTGTGTTTTAATTGAGAGTTATATAATTTCATGTTTCTTAACCTGATTATTGCTTAAGTGGAAAGCTACGAATAGGTACATATTTAAAGAAATAGATTAGATTAGTTGACGTTTTTGTCTGTTTACTATTTTGCACTCTATTCAACTAAAATGTAAGTTTAACTGAATTATCAGAAGCGTAATTCGATCGATACATATAGCCTTTAAAAAAGTTATATTTTCATAGTTATACCAGGCCACGCTCACTCTATGTACTTGCGCGCTCTCGCCGCCGGTCGCCGACGGTCCTCGGTCGTCAGTCGGGCTGTCGCTAGCCGCGCGTGCACACGCGCGTAATAAAGTACCTACCTAAGGTTTGGTTATATTATTACGTTTCAATCTTTTTGTTTGTTATTAATATAATAATACTCAATCTATGATGCTATTATGAAAGCATATCACGGATGCGAATCTAACAAATCAAATAAAAATCTTACTTCTGCTTGCCTGTTAATGAAGAACGGCAAGTAGGTACTTACTTAATAAGTGTAATACATTCGTTAAGTTACTGTAGGTACCTACCTATGACAATATTTAATATACATAGGTAGGTAGTATATCTTGTACAAAGTAATATAGGTACCTACCTACCCACTTCGCTACCTACTACCTATACGGAAAGACTTAAAAAATGTTGGATTCCGTACTTAGTCTATTCAGTAACAGATTGGTTGTTACAAGATGTAGTTATCTGACCTAGTACCTACTTATAGCTAACGGCTCGGGTTCAGTCTTAACACTTGAATGCAATCATAAATAAAAGATTGTAAGTACTCGTAGGATGGTATCGCGAGGCGATCAGCGACCGGCGATGGCCGCCGCCGCCCGCACCGCTCTGTCGCGGGCTGGCGTTTGACTCTCATGTACTTGTGTAGGTATAATTGTCGGTGCGTTGTGTACGTTACCCCAGCAAGAAAGTACCTCGTAGAGTGACATGAGTGGCACGTATAATTAGAGCGTTATATGCTATACATGTGCGCCGCATAAAAAAATTTGTGCGTGTTGTAGTTTTGGAAAAAAACGGAGAAAATGATTTCTGCTGCGGTAACGTTGTTCCAGCAAGAAAATTCTGAACGAATAATCGGAGAGAGAAATATTATGCATGGGCAGAGAGCTTATATTTGTGCTATGATGTGCGCCGAAAATGAAATTTGTGCCTCTTCAGGTTTTCGAGAAATTGCATTTCTTGCTGGAGTAACGTTTCGCATAATCGTGTATCTCTGAAACCATTCTATGTGCGGCTGTGTAGTAAACATATACGAGAATCTCTTAATTTGTGCTTATTTCTGGCAGAATTAGATTTTACAAAACATTTATAGTTTTCAAGTATTTTCGCTTTTTTGATAATAAAATAAACCTTCGCTGCGCCTACATGATAAAACTTATGAGCTCGCTGAAAACTTTATTCGGTCCTCCTTGGCGTGTATAATAACCATAAATGATTTCAAACGCGTGCATTCACTCGTTATTGAATAATATTACTAAAAGCCAAACCGACGGCACTTCAACTTTGAGGTCGCCGCACAAGAAAACGGCCCAAGCTAAGATCTGTGGGTGTAAGCTAATAAATAGAGCGTCTAGTCAATTAACTTATTGCAAAATATCAGCTTGAAATGTTTCGCATTTAAATTGTTATAAATATAATACTAAACGTATAAGCCACGACTGATTATCCGACCAAATTAGAATGACTACAAAAAAGCGACGGAATAGTACAAATTGATGACCTTCTTAACTTTGTTCACGAACTGGTTGTAAAGTGTTGTTCATGAGTACACTTACGTAGAAAATAACTAACTCAAAGAATAAATTTACTATTGAATAATCTGAATGTTAGTTTTTTGACTTTGCACATTACTAAGTACAAGTACATTCAGTATATTTGTTGATTTTAGTCTTATTAAATACTAACTACTTCGTTTTTTTTTAATACTATTAGTACTACTTAGGTCGCAGACAAGCACATGGCCCACCTGATGGAAAGTGGTAACAATTAATATGCACAAAAAGTCGAAAATAATTGCGTATTCGTAATTAATTATTCTACAACTTAATAATCAACTTAGTTTTCCTACTTATCAATATAATATTTTTTAGAGTTCTCTTAAGTAAAATGAAATGAAAAAGATATTTGACTACTTATAAGTAAATCAAATTTTTATTAAATAGATAACGAATTAAATAATTGAACAATAAAAAAATCTGTCTTTTATAAATGAAAAAAATAATTAGGATAATATATAATTAGTTACAATAATTGTTATTTTTGGAGTCGGTATCAGCCAAGGTAGGTTCGTAACTATATACATACATAGTTACAGGTAAGATGTATCTATTCGTGTCGCACGCGTTCCTTGACGGCAGTCAGACAGACGAGGCGAAAGGCGAGAGCGGGGTCGCGGGGCTGGAGCTGCTGGCCGGGACGGGCGCGACACGCCGTGCACGCGCCGCTAGCACTGTGATGTGACGACGGACGGTATCGCTTTAACGCGTTAAATGTTGTTAGTTTTGTTTAAATTAGGTAATTGTTTTTATTTTGGTTTGGTTCTGCTCAATATGTAACAATAATTTATACCTACAGACAGTACCCGATTTTGATAAAAAGGTGATTGAACATTTTATTTCAAAAAAATGTCCTCGTATTTAATGTAAGTATAAAAAATCAACATATTCCTGTAAATTGCTGTTGTATTGCAATTTCTTATCTTAATAAGTAGGTGCATACCTTTTGAGCAAGCAAAGCGCACCACCGGTTTGATGACCCACCAGCCGCAAACACAAATAGTTAAATCAAATTATTTGTGTACCTAATCAGTGGATTAGGTACACAAATAATTTGATTTAACTATTTGTGTTTTCTTATTTTGGGTAATTGACCTGTGATTTGATGTTATAATATAAGAATGAAGATAATAATTTATATATCAAAAATGTGTGTCATTTGATATGGTCATGACTTTAATTTAAAGTATATTTGAATTAGCTTCCAAAACTAAATCACACAGTTGTCAATAAACGTTTGAACGCGACTGTTCGGACAACAGCTTATGATAAATACGTTAAAAAAGAAGGTCATCGATATGTACTATTCCGTCGCTTTTTGTAGTCATTTTAATTTGGTTGGATAATCAGTCATTGCTTATACGTTTAGTATTATATTTATAACAATTTAAATGCGAAACATTTCAAGCTGATATTTTGCAATAAGTTAATTGACTAGACGCTCTATTTATTAGCTTACACCCACAGATCTTAGCTTGGGCCGTTTTCTTGTGCGGCGACCTCAAAGTTGAAGTGCCGTCGGTTTGGCTTTTAGTAATATTATTCAATAACGAGTGAATGCACGCGTTTGAAATCATTTATGGTTATTATACACGCCAAGGAGGACCGAATAAAGTTTTCAGCGAGCTCATAAGTTTTATCATGTAGGCGCAGCGAAGGTTTATTTTATTATCAAAAAAGCGAAAATACTTGAAAACTATAAATGTTTTGTAAAATCTAATTCTGCCAGAAATAAGCACAAATTAAGAGATTCTCGTATATGTTTACTACACAGCCGCACATAGAATGGTTTCAGAGATACACGATTATGCGAAACGTTACTCCAGCAAGAAATGCAATTTCTCGAAAACCTGAAGAGGCACAAATTTCATTTTCGGCGCACATCATAGCACAAATATAAGCTCTCTGCCCATGCATAATATTTCTCTCTCCGATTATTCGTTCAGAATTTTCTTGCTGGAACAACGTTACCGCAGCAGAAATCATTTTCTCCGTTTTTTTCCAAAACTACAACACGCACAATTTTTTTTATGCGGCGCACATGTATAGCATATAACGCTCTAATTATACGTGCCACTCATGTCACTCTACGAGGTACTTTCTTGCTGGGGTAATGTACACAGTAGTTTATCTAAGGCCTTGTCTAAGCTTACCTACTCTTGAGTTGCTGACCGGTAGGATTGTGATTGAGATGAAATACATATTGACCGAATGTCCAATAATATTCGGCTATTATTCGATATTCGATGAATAGGTGAGAAAAATGTCAAACTATTGTAAACTAGTGTAAAGCCTTTATTAAGCGAGGCAACCCTAGCGTCATTATACGTACTACGAGGACGACGCCGAGCGACTGCAAAGTAATAATAACCGTATGACTGTCTGATAAGGTACATATTCGTATGGAGGTGGTTGATCACGTGGACTTGTAGGCACTTATCTGAGTTGGATCGTTAATTTTCCAGGCAGTGAGTTATCTGTTCCAACTATTAGGTAATCTGTGGTTATACTTCGTATTTTTTCTGTGAGTTCTATTTTATCAATTATAATGACTTGATATAAAATAACTAGGAGTAGTGTCATTAGTTTTGTGTTCCAAGAAGTGTAATCCAGTTTGAATAATTTCATATCGTGTATCTATCTGATGAAAAAATGGTTGGACATCAATTGCTCGACTTATTCTTTTAAGCATAGTTGACTCTATTTAGTAAACAGGTAAAATAGTGTAATATAACTTAAAACACAAAATAGTGTGGCATAACATTTTTTTAAATTCTTAGTTTATCCATAACTGTGTTTAGTACATTATAGGTAGATATGTAATTAAAAATAAGGATTAAGGATAATTTATTCACTGACAGTGAGAATGAAATGTAGTAAACTTACTATAACATAGCAACTAGACAGGAATTTCTACTTTTGGTCTACTTTTAAACTCGAACTGTTGCTATAGAAACACGAATTAATTTGATAAATTGGAGACGTTAAACGATCTAGTAGCCCCCCACATCCCGGCACATCACTATCAATTGAATCTGTAGCCTAGAACGTATCAATCTAATTCTATAACCTGTCAAATATAATTTATAGTCTGTGACTCATTACATTCGATCATCGTTCACCTCCACGTAGGAGGGATATATGAAACAGGCTTAAAATAACGCAATGACTTCTATTGTATACTAAAAAAATTGTTTAGAAAAAAAAAAAGGGTCGACGGTTCCTGACGGCGAGGTGGGAAATAAATTTTGAATTGGGAACGGAAAGTAGGAACTAAATATACGAGTTTATAAATTTTGACACCTATGTCTATTAACATAGCAAGAAATAAATGACAGCAAGAAAAAATTGCGATGCACATTTCTTTTAGTTTCGTACAGTTAGTTTATCACTTAGTTATCATAGGGCAAAGTTTAACAATATTTTTATTAAATAACTAGTGAACAGAAAAATAAAAAGGCCTCAATAAGATCTTAAATAATAACATTTCTTATAAGTAGGTAATCATTGGAATTTTGCTAACGATACTAAAAAATAAGCTCTTCTTTGTGCATTGTTACACAGAAGCAGACAATAAACAGTGCAGACATATGTACTTTTTCTTTCTCTCCTAATAAAATACAGAAGGAATAGACTCAACACAAGTAGTTTGATTTATGGCTGCAACGCAAATCAACCGAGCTACAAATCTTCTGGATACTTACATCACTAATAAATTAATATGGAAGTTGTTTCTGGACGCTACATCAAAAGAAATGGTCTGAAATGTTTGTGGTCAATTTATTTACTAGTGATTCGTTACGGTTTGGGCGGATACTTGACTCGATGATAAATTGTATACAGTCGCTCATTTTCTTAAATTTTTGCCAAGGCTATCACTTGATATAGAGCTTTGAATACAGTGCAATAAGATTCAAAGTTGTATTTTTTTAAACGGATGTTTAATCGACATATTGTATGGGACGCAGTTATATTTTGAACTTTATGATAAAGGAGACAAAAAGCATTTTGTGTTATCTGATATCTATTTCTCGGCAGTGGTATTCAAAATGACACTTGGAATTGACAAATGATTACCAGTCACAGTTCAACAGTTAATTTGTATGTAAATATGATTACATTTTGTTCATTAAATCTGTTTTTATTTTAATTCCTTTTTTAACAACAACGTAGTTTGTTATTTTAAGAAGTAGATCATTTTTTTTACATTATTAATAAAACATAATTCTAATTTCAAAGGGACAAAATTTAATGCAGTTAACAATAACAAACATTGAATAGAAGGGAAAATAAACGGTAAATTGCACTCATTTACTGGGTCGCGACGATCAATCATGGCGGCTAAGTCATCAGCCGGTTCAAATGTCAAATGAACCTAGGGTGGCAATAAAAAAGAAAAACTGTGTTGCCATTATTAAAAAAGTGACTGTGACTTTATTTCCATTGTCGATTGCCGATTCGGGATTATTAACTGACTTGCATATTTTTTGTGTTCTAATATTGATAGATTGGTTTTTTCGAGTAGGTGACTTTTGATTTTGTTGCGTGTATGCTTCGGTACGCTGTGACTACCACCGATTACAATATCTACGAGAAAAGTATTTGTGTCAAAATAGCATAAAGCGATAGTCATCGGTGGCCGTTCACACGCGAAGTAAAATGTATTGTCTGAACCGCTACTCTACACCACTTTATTCAAAATATACTCTTTTTATTGTTGAATACATTTGTTCTGTTTAAAGAAGTTTATTTTTAGAGCTTTGACGTTTTCATTACCAAGTACCTATACTTACTAATAAAATCGAATCGTTTAAATATACTTTGCTCCAATACGTTATTGTGAATAGTTTACTACGCTTAAGTACCGGTTAATATCACGTGCGTTATGCCCTCGTTGTAATCAAATGATGTTAAGGGAATTGGATTCAATTTTACGGAATTGATTTCCTTTAATTTTACGATTCCGTTTGCGTGATTTCGGCCGGTAATAATCTAATAAATTTGTCCATCGGGAGGGGTCTGTGTATTGTAATGACTCAATATTAATCTATTTTTATTGGCTAGTTGGTATACATATGTATTGAATTGATTAATATAATTTCATGACTCAATACAATTTAGTTTTATATCATAGTAATATTGGTTCACTTTTTTATTATGTAATAGGTACTGAAATATAAATCTCTTTAAAAGAAAAAAAAAACGAATTAACACAGGTGCTTTATTTACTGTGGGTTTTTAATTTAAGGCTATTGGATAGTTCATACTTTTGTAGATTTGAATTTAAAATGGAATATATCATTGCAGTTGGCTTGTATCTGATGCAGTGTACGAATGCAAACATGAGAAAGAGATCGCGTGCAAGCGCACAATAACATTGGAACCGCGGAGTCAAGCGGCTCGATGCTACCCCATATTTTAACAACTGTCCTAATACATCTTGCAATGTTGTTTTTAACTGTTTTTGCCACATTATTGTTTATTCTTTTTAGTTTATTTGTTTTAAATTTTGGTAGCACATTCAAAGCATTGAGGTAGTTCACCCTTGTCATTAAAATGTAACTGTGGACATTTTGACAACTCACTAAGAATTGTTCATCTAGCGAATTTAATTTCTACGTTACCTATATACACATCCTTGCATGTAAATTTATCTGTGTCAATAGAAAGTCAAAATTTTTGAAATTTACTACTTTCAACGAATTGGATCGATTTTTTTCTTCATTTCAGGTGCCTGTCAATGAAAGCGCCAGACAGGTATGTCGCTATCTCACTCGCACCCCGCGTTCGGTTTCGTTCGGCCGGGTTCGGTTGCGTTCGGCAACGTTCGAGCGTGCTCGGTCGCTGGCCGGTTGCTCGCGCGCCAAGGGGGTAGCCTGGAAGACCACACGTTACACCCGCAACGCAGGACTTTCAAAGACAGTATTATATTTCCAACAAAATTGCTTATTGGTGTGTTTTATTTTAATTGTTTTATTATTTTTATTGTGTTTCGCAATATCCACCTCCGAACAGGTAGGTCCCATTTCATTGTCATAGGATTTTGAAGTTAAACAATGATTTTCTTAACTGCTTGATTGGTCCGTGAAACAGTCCTTATTCATTCGATTGCATAATGTCTCAATGGTGTGATTATAATTTTACTGTATCTAAATGTAATTGGAATATTTGTGGGTGTAATGTTAGTTGTCGTTGTTTTGGTTCCAGGTTACACCCTAGCTATTGATTAATACTGACAATCACAGATAAATTTACATTGTAATGAAATGTGTAGTAATATTGAATGCGTTAGTTGTTTATGTTTAGTTTTATAAGCATGATTGTGTATGTGATTTTTATTTATTTGTACCGTATAAGGCATCCTGGGAGTCTATTCAGTAAGTATTAGATATTTTTTTATTTAAAGTGCTATTTCTTTAATCTGACAGTAATAGTAATATTAACGTAAGTCACCCATGTTTAATACGAGAGTTACTGGAATTAGTATCGAATTATCGAAATGGCACTATGATGTGAAATTCTTCAATTAATTTTGATGACAAAACATTAAGTAGGGTGAAGTCTCCTTTTATCGGCCACGTCCTAATATCGGCCTTTTCGAGAAAATGGAACATAACTATGAAAATAATCCTGAAATTATTATAGTTTTTATGCAAAAAGCGACTCTATATCCATACGAATACCATTCCATATTTTGGTGCAGGTACCTCCACTTTTGAACGTTCAGGTGGCAATAGAGCACGCGCAGGTACCGACGTATGTGATTTGGTGGCAATTCCGAGTCAAATCCCGGAGTCGACGCACTGAGTGGGATAGTATTTGAAAGGAATTAAATATACCTATGGTATTTTATATTATTTTTTATTAAAGAAAAACAGTCGAAGTACCGTTTAGGTAGTGTGTTTTTAATTTTATTTGTACTTTTTATGAAATAATCGTGGGGTCGAGGTTAGGGATCTTTATTTTGGATAAATCTCAATATCGGCCACCTGGTCGATTTTAGGGAAATGCATGAAAACACTAAACTATATGTTTAGCTATTTTGTATATTAGCAGTAACATTAATAAGGTTAAAAATGAAATAACAGCTCTGTTTGATGACTAGATCCTAACATCGGCCGCCTAAAAACTTTTTTTGCCAGCTACGGCCGATATCTAGAGAATCGATGCGTAATAACGGCCACCTTATTTTGTACAGGGTACTTACTGTCCTACAACCTTTAAACTTTATATTAAACAGGGACGTGGTGCAAAATGAACAAATACTTAGGTATCTTAATTTTAGTCAACAAGTATGCCATAATCATGTCGTCTCAACAAAAAGAGAAAGGTTTCAAACCTATGGTTATATGACCATAGGTTCCATAAACCGTATAGATTCTATGACCCATATAGGTTCTATGACCCCTATAGGTTCTATGACCCCCATAGGTTCTATGACCCCTATAAGTTCTATGACCCCTATAGGTTCTATGACCCCTATAGGTTCTATGACCCCTTTAGGTTCTTTGACCCCTATAGGTTCTATGACCCCTATAGTTTCTAATGTTTCTATGACCGTAGTAGAATAAGGGATGTAGTAAATGCCGTTCAAAGAAGCAGGCAGTAATGCAATGCTTCGATGTTACCATTGGGGTTGTAGAGGACAGATGGAAGTCGTTTCGCGGAAAATATCGAGGTCTAGCCTCGGTGCAAGCTTCGGTTGTGACTAGGAATTAATAATAGGATGAAGTAGAAGAAGAGTAGCATTTCGACAACACGAAATTCCCAGGATCACTTTACAAGACAGACTTCCTGGAAGAATAGATACAGAGGGTTATTCCTGTTGGTCAAGAAAGAAAAATCTGGAAAATGGAATATAAAACATAAACCAGTCAAATAAAATAAAACTAGTAGTTAGAAGAAGAACAGTATGAATAGAAGAAGAGAATATTAAAGGACAGCGTAACTGACCTCAAGAAGAAAAGTAGAAAATTCTTTGTGGTGCCTGTGAAATAGAATTAGTGATTTCGAAGAAGATGAAGCCAAAAATATTAACTGTGACATAATGCCCCAAATGGTTCCACTTAAAGTGTACAGTTCATCGTGGGCGAAATTATATTGATGTGGCTAAAGAAGATTTTACTTGCCGTCACTGTTTAGTGCATTTAAATTGAAAAGCCTTTAAAGAAATTCAAGTTTTCTGTTGACTTTATTTAATAATATTTTTCCTTTATAATAATATATTTTGGAAATCTTTATTTCTCTTAATTTTTTTTAATCATTGTGATCATTAGTTTATAATAACAGCTATTACTGTAATTTTTAAGGCTGAGATATAAAGAAAAGACAAATTAATGATAGATAAGCGTTAAAAAAAAAATTTCAACCTGAATTGGAATATAAAACGTTATAATTTTTTACTTTACTTAGTTTTATTGACCTAAATTCACGTTGGAAAAGGTATGACGATATTAGGGTCACAGGCGGCAGAAATTAGGGTGTTAGAGGCCGATATTAAGGGAAATCGACATACTCGGAAAAAAACCTCTGTATTTTAAAAAATAACAAAGAATTGGTAATTTTGCGAATGTAGTAATGGAGTTTCAGTATCCCTCTATCCAAAAAAGGCATTACAAGAAAGCAAATGCTATAAACCAAAAAATTACAATCAATCAAAGGTCAAAAAATGTTGACATGGCCGATAATTGGTGCCACCACCCTACTTAACATAATATATAGTTCAATATGGTTCCCAAAATACAATAAACAAATTTCAATATACGAGTTCACGCATGACCGCTGACAAGCTAGGAGTGCGGTCCAATGACAAACGCGTGATCATCATCATCAAATCGTAAAGGATTTAACGCCTCTGTTGGCACACTTCTTTTGTTGGTTCCATAAAGCCGGCCATTAAAATGTTTGATAAAACGTTGGTTGTATAAAAAGAGACTGTTGGGCTACTGTAGACTCCCCACTGCGAGGCCTCAATGAGGACCGATGCCATGCTGCGGTACGTACAATGAGAAAAAAAGGCGCAGAATGTTCTGATCTCCCGTTTTGGTTGATCATTGCTTGTTAAACTTACATTTATATGATCTGTTATTGAAATATAGACGCAAGGAAAAGTAAGAGTAGAAGTTTTATTATTTCTGATATCGATAAGTTTCTTGAAAGGAGTCGATTTGATGTTTATTAATATTGCAGTAGTTTATTTGGATTCATTGCTGACAAGTAATGCTCAGAGATGGTTCTATATAGCGTGAAAAGGTAGCGTGAGAAATAGTAAAGGTAGGTTTAGCGTGTGTATATAGCGTGAAAAGAAAAAAAAATCTAAAAAAGAGAGATATGGGTAGAAAGGAGACTTGGTAGCAAGGGTGTTGTCAATAAAAAAAGAAAGATTAGTACCTACCTTACTTACATTTTCAAAATAGATTACATCATACCAATACCACTAATAGAAAATTTATAGGATACCTAATGTACTTAATAACCAAAAAAAAAAGCTTAAATTCAATTTAAATATTAGATATACAATCACAAACCACAATGATTTTGATAATTAGAGTTACAAATATCTTAGTATCGGTTTTATCTAATGGAATTTAAATCTCCACTTATGATGAACGCGTCCTGAGGCTCATGAGTAATCATATTAAAATAATCCTGAGAGCATTAAGATTAAAATATATTCTTTGAAAGACGTCTTCGATTATCACAAATTTAAAAGGGTTGATACATTATTAGATTTTTATTTAACTGATTTAAAGGTAAGTAATTAGAACCCACTCGATAAACATTTAAACCTTTTTAAGCATTCGACACCCCTTGATGGCAAATACCTTAGCTTACGAATGCTCGTATTAGAGGTGTGTGAAGGAAGTAATAAAGGAAAGAAAAGGTAAGATTACGGTCTACGTTACTCAAAAAAATGTACCAATATTTATAACCAACTAGCTTTTGCCCGCGGCTCCGCCCGCGTGGATGTCGGTTATCGCGACCAAACATAGCCTATGTCCTTTCTCAAGGTCTAATCTACCCCTATACCAAATTTCATCAAAATCGGTTCAGCGGTTTAGTCGTAAAAGCGAGAAAGACAGACAGACAGACAGACAGACAGACGTTACTTTCGCATTTATAATATTAGTAGGGATAACTGTTAGAAAAAGCATGAATTTACCAAAAAACACTAAATTCCCTTACCTCCGGCAAGGTTAAAAAACCTTAACTACAAGTTTTAAAAAGGTAAATGAATAAAATCTCATAATAAAGAAATGAAAAAGGCACAATAAAAAGAACTACTTATAATGAATATCAAACTTCAATTAGATACTATAATAAGTACATACAGGTAACTGTATCGTCATACAGTTGATAAATTAAAACGTCACGAGGGCGCACCGTCCAACAAAATACGTGAAAACGACAAAACAATAAACCTGAACGCTTCAAAACAAAACACAGGGCAATCACAACAAAGGATCCGTTTACATTCTAACGCCTTTTAAACTAACAAAGGCGGAATTCAAATAAACACTAAATCGTTACCCCTTTGACCGTCGGTCGGTGGCCAATTTTCACTTCGGAAAACGGAATAGAAATGATTTTGTAAAGGGTCCTTTTCTGACGCGCTGAATAGCTACGTTTACGATGTGATGGCTTATTTTCAAAATGTAGAGATTTGCTTTTTCACATAGTAGAGTCTAACCAGCTGAAGGAGGAAATTAGTTTGTTCCCACGGTGGGTATTCATATTTTTGGGTATGTTATCTATTTTTAATTAAGGACACTACTTAAGTCAGTTTAAATATAATTGTGAAATTTGATAGGTGTATTTTAATCGATTATTTTAATGGATGTTATGTAATGTCAAATTTTTAATAAAAATAATATATTTATAAATTGACGCAGAGTTTTCAATACAATGCAATATTTGAAATGACGTAGAGTATAAAATTAATAAAATGAAATACTTTAGAACCAGAAGAATATTTAGAATCAAAGCTAGTTTATTATAGTCGAAGCGTTGTGAAATAATATCGAGTGATATCAAGATAAGACCCAACTGACTAGTGTTCTCTTTGATGTAAGGAGGTGTCGGACTGTGCCGTTTGATGACGTGTGCCTTTGTGTGCAAATTATGCCCTTTTAGTTCATATAGTCTACAATATGTGTACCTATAGGTTTGAGAATGAAATACGCCTTTGCAATTAATGAGTTGAATTCATACTTATTAGTTTGGAAGACTGTTTTTGAATATATGACTTGCAGAAAAAAAATGTTATAGAATATTTTCTGCGACTGCAAGAAATAAGCTAAATTAACAATTCGTAAAAAAGGCATAACAGAAGTAGCCCTAAATCAAAACAAAATGTGTTTGGTACTTCCAGGCATTTTTTCGCTACCATAATTTCCAGAATACTTTGCATCTACTTAACTAATTAACTCTTATTATAGATATTAATTAACCCTTTGTAGGTAATGGTACCTAAATTTTAACCGCCATCTATCAATACAATTGTATAAACGGAAACTAAAATCTCAGTGGTTAGAATATATAATAATAAATTGCCATAAAACAATTGAAGACCAACCAATATAACAGTGAATACAGAATCCACCAATCGGCTAGTCGTTATCGCTAGAGACGGAGGTGTGGTCACATCTCAATATCAATCGGTCGTAATCTCACCGAGGCGCGCCCCCGACCACTCACGCCGATTTGAACAATAGGTATTCTTTTAACACCTCGTCCAACAACTCATTGTTATTGTACACTTAAAAACTTACCGCTTCCATCACATAACTGATAATATTGTACACTTAGGTATGCTTTCGACATGCGCATAATTCATTGCGGCTTTCCAATGGTTTTCTTTATCTGTATCAGAGTTTAACAAGTAATGGGTACGCTATATCTACTGCATGCGTCGGCAGTTGTCGTATGCGGTCACCTTCGGAATCATATCTACAAAGTAAATTTAATTTGGTCGGCAGTCAAGTTCATCAAGACCGATCGTTGAGCTTGAACTTGTAGCAGCTATTATAGACAACACAATACATATTATAATCACGCCTTTATCCCCTGAGGGCTAGGCAGAGGTGAATTAACACTCACATTTTACCAACCATTGTATTAGGTTCCACGTAATAGAGGGTAGGCCTATTACCGTATTCCGGGCATTATTGTTGACTCGAGCCATGTATCTGAGGCTGAGTCTGGGTTGTGTATATCTGTTTGATGTTAAACAGCCCTATCCCTTAGGCCTTTTGCAGTTCTGTCTGATATTAGACAGTAGTACCTATTATATAATCTAATCTAATATAAATATAAAATAAATCTAAAATATCAGTCGTTTGGATAGAGCCTAAAAGTTAAAGTGCAGAATGTCACGCTGTGTTGTCCTTGATTATTATCAATGTGTACGTAATTCGACACACCGTGGAGTGCTGTAATGCCATTGGTCAGAGCAATAATAATGTAGTCTATTGTTGATTTATTACAGTCACAGTGGTACTATAATTGAAGGTTTTACTTATAATATAACTCTGGTATTGTTGACAGCGTGCAGTTTTCCTTATGAGCTGTTTATAGCTTGTAGCCATTGTAAGTACATAACATAGTAAGAAAATATTCTTTTGGTTATCTAATATATCAAAATTAATGTTTGTTCGCATTTTATGCGCTACTGTACCGATTTCTCGACTGGTCAAACTTGGCAAGTTGTTGCGTCGGGGTATCGAGGTAGGTGGCGCTGCTATCGGGTAATAGGATTATTTTATATGAAATTTTCCCATGGTATAACGGACATAACATGGACTGGACGGGTTAACTAAACACAAATAACAATGACTGATGATGACGTCTTGATGTAGCAATGATGTCACTACGTAATATATCACTAAAATTCTAGACTCAAGAGCTATGATATACCTAGGTATCAGTAGCTGATTCAAATTTTACTGGCATTAAAAAATGGGATACAAGTTTTTTTTAAATACCAGTACAGCGTCAAGTTTTATGAAAACTTGAAACTAAAAGAATGATGCCCACTTTCCATACATCCGTTGCCCTGTCATTACATTTTTAAAATGCTATCGTATTACTGTACTGGTATCATTGATGAATTGATACTGCATCTTTAAAACCATAAAACCAATAATGGTTTAAATCTTTAGACAGGAAAATGTATATTCAAGGTATTAAAACGTGTAGGTAAAGTATTTATTTATCTGTGCTTTGACTAATGAACTGTGTGACAGTGTCAAAAAACTTAAGGGGTCCATTACACGCTCATGCAAACGTCATGCATCATGCCGTCAATCATGAATATTATTGGTCAATCGGTTATTAGACGTTATGTTATTGGTCACTCACGGCGTGATTGATGGTTAAACCATGGCAAAACCTAGCGTGTAATGGACCCCTAATAACCAATGATCGTGTTCTGTCATACATTTTACTTATACGCGGGTGCGACCGGGTCTAACGCTACATAGGATGATGACGATCTCATATTATCAAAAGTTAATTCTTCACAGTCAAGATTAACAAGATATAGGTAATAATTTAGATTTATTTCATTTCATATGCTCATATTCAGTGATTAAATGAGCTTTCAACATACAATTTACTGTTTGCAATTTTTGTCATCATCATCATCAGCCTTGCATTCATTCTGGTTACATTCACGGCCTTGCTTCAGAGTCCGGGGTCCACCTCTTCCAGTACTACCATGACGCGGCTGAACTTACATATTTTCGGTGAAGCAACTGCCATCTGACCTCCAAAACCCATTGGTGACATTAAAGTATTGTGTAGACTAGTTGTTGGATTTATAGGGCTCTAACTACCCCTAACGACTGCCATTAGATGTTCGTATGATAACTGGTACTGACGGCTTAACGTGCTCTCCAAGGCACGGAGATACCATGACCCAGGTCAATGCAAGTAGACATATTCATGCATGCAAATATTTGCACTGAGCGAAAATCGAACCCGCGCCTCCTGCGTAGCATTCGGTTCACTACCGCCATGCCACTGAGGCTGAGGGAATTTTTGCATTCAACAATAACTAAATAAAACACTTTTTAACTTTATTGCTATTACAGAAATGACAATATGAAAAGTCAAAAATGAATATTAATAACAACATTTTATTCATTACAATTGGTATTTTTATTCGTCTATTTTTATATTTTTATAATGTATGTGTTCTCTTATTATAACTAATCATCGTCAAAATAATGTTGTGTTTTGAATTGAAGGCAGGAATCTTAGAGCCCAGGGTCTGTCTTCCGACTTTTCTAAAAGGTTAGGGCCAGTCCACACGGCGCACAGTGGATCGATCCCATACAAATGCCTGGACGTCTGGCAGGATATGCAAACTAATCAATTCGAGTAGATGTGATATGATATTGAAAGATGAATACATACTTCATCTAGTATGGGTAAATAAACCCCTTAAAACACGCTTATTATAAAATATAAGAGCTTCAAAACACACCCAATCCCTTTCTGGCGAAATTAACTCGTACTTTATTTTTATTTTTTTTACAAAATTCGTCGTTTTTTTATACTTTTTCAAATATGAATCAACAGTTTATATATTAAGCTTCAGATTTTTGTCATATTTGTAAATTGTAACAGCCATTTAATATCGATTTTAAGAATAAATAAAATCCCTTATATTTTCGAACAAAAGTTGTGTTTTCGTTACCACTTCCAAATACTTCCAAAAAAATATTGATGAGGGCAAATAAACCAATAAATACTCGATACTTCTTGCTACTTTTTAGAGCCGCGTATGTCCGCGTTATTGAGAAAAATAAAATTTTACAAAACGCCTTTATTATTTTTATCCCAGTGAAAATAGACAAAATTAAATGGTAAGCTTGCATATATTCGCATAGAGCTGAAAATAGGTGAAGGTCTTAAATACACCATAATGAAAGAAATATCAAAAGCCCCCATCGATTGCACCTTTGGTTTTTTTTTATTCAAGGTTAAAGGTCAAATATATCGGATTCTCGCATTTTTCTAGTAAACAACAACTGCTATCGCAAAAGTAGGTTAGACAAAGTTAAAGATCATGTAATTACCTACAAAATCGGTGTATGTTTTTTTTTGTACAGTTCACCATTTTGGAGATATCGCTATTTCAAAATTGGAGGAAATCATATCTATTTTATATGAAATTTCATTCCCCATCGTAGGATTCATCAATGCAGAACCTGAATTTACTTGAACAGCCCTATGAACTTGAAATTTTGGCAGTAGATTGTTTTCATGTTGCTAGTACCCACTAAGAAAGGAATTTTTGAAATTTCATTGCTAAGGAGGTAAAATATGGGATTAAAATTTGTCTAGAAGTAAATTCCCGTTTTTATGTATTTTTAGTTTATTTTAGCACCTTAGTAACAAAATTTCTGAAAATCCTTTCTTGATGGATACAAGCACCATGAAAAGCATCCACTGCCAAAATGACAAGTTTATAGGACCAGCGGTTTAGGCTCTGTGTTGATGAATCATACTATGTACTGGGAAAAACTAATCCATACTTAATATTATAAATGCGAAAGCAACTCTGTCTGTCTGTCTGTCTCGCTTTCACGCCTAAACCACTGAACCGATTTTGATGAAATTTGGTATAGTAGTAGATTAGACCTCGAGAAAGGACATAGGCTATGTTTGGTCGCGATAACCGACATCCACGCGGGCGGAGCCGCGGGCAAAAGCTAGTTCTATATAAATAATAGAATGACTTCTCCCACTTTTGAAATCGCGATATTTCCGAAATGGTGCTCCGTACAAAAAAAAATATACCAATTTTGTAGGTAATTTCATGATCTATAACCTTGTCTAATCTACTTTAATGATAACATTTGCTGTTTACAAGAAAATGCGAGAATTCAGTATATTTGACCTTTAATTTTGAATTAAAAAAAAATCAGATCCCGTGATTTCAAGTCGCTTAAAAAGACGAACAAGTAATCATATATACATAACTGAAGTTAAATATCTGTTGGAGAATGTTCCAGCTTCCATAATATTCGGCGAAGAGGAAGAATAAGTATGCCTAGTAATAAATATCAATGTACATTTTCTTTTCTGAGAATAATAAATTTTAAATAATTTAACAAAAAAGGACTTTTATTGTACCCATTTTTATAATAAAAATACATGTTATAAGTATAATATTTCATTAACAGTGGGTCCCTTTAAGCTTAGGAAGTTATAAAACGCGTAAACACTCTTTATTTTAAGATATATTCTTACTAACATGCGACCCTATATGATGTCCAAGCATTTGTATGGGATCGATCTACTGTGCGGCGCGTTGCGTTGCGTTGCGTCGACGCAGCACTGTGCCACTGCGTCGCGTCGTTTTACATACAAATAATCATAGTGTCCACACGGCGCGCTGCGTCGACGCAACGCACACACGACGCACATACAGGTATTTGCTCGATCTACGCGGCCAAAAGTCCCATTATCAAAAATTCAATAACATTCATAAAAACTAGTTCCACGATCAGAATATGAACCCTGGCACAATACCCATGCTTTATCTACCTGCTACCTTACACCCCGCCTCTGTGGCATCAGTCGCAATTTGACCGTTTCACTTAGTGTGCGTATTTCATGTTGGCGCTTTTCTAAACATCAAACTTTCGAAGTGTGTTTATAAATTCTCAAGTTCTTCCTACGAATTGAAAGTGATGGATTCTAATGGACAAGGTAAAAGACTTATAAAATGCATAAATAAAATTATGATCAATTAACAAGCTATATTTTTTTTGTAGTGATAAAAAAAACCATTTTCACACCATAACTTATTTCAAAAAAAATATCTTTGCTAGTGTTTTTGTTTATGTATCGGGTTAGATCCGGCTATAATTTTTATTGTAGGTTATTCTCTGATCCTTTACTTTGTAAATACAGTGAAAATCATCTCCGGAAACGTCCGGATAAATACAGTTTAGAGGTATTGAAGAGATTCAGCTAAATATCGTTTAAAATATGAAATATCTTTTAGTGACTTTCTACTTTGTATTTGTTTGTTTTAGGTTCAGAAGATGCATCAGGAGTAAGAGTTGTAACACGCCAACACTTATTTGATCTAATAAAGAAAGAAAATTGCCTTACTTTAGATGCCAAATTAAACTATTTAAAAGATAAACTTTTGTCATGTGAAGGTTACAATAACGACCAAATTCATGATTTGCAATCTGAAATAAAACAAAGGTGAACCAAAGCTCAAGATAAATTTATAAAATACAACCGGTCTTGGCTGGAAGGCACTTTTGGAATACCTGTTGATAAAACTTCTCAAAAAGAGCCAGAGCAAAAGGCAAAAGACTGAAGAACTACGTTCTAACTTTGAAAAGTAGACTTTTATACATGCTGCGAAAGTGGAACTGGGTAGATCTGGTAACAAAGATGCATCAATTGTCCGAAAAGATAAAGGCATTTTTGCTTACGCGACCCAGTAAAGAGGAGTCCTCCTTGCCACCAATGCAGGCTTTGCAAATGTTTATAGATGCCGATTTGACACAAGGACAGTACGAGATTATGAGAAAGACCAATAAGGTTTTTTTTCCGTGTTAAAGTGCATTACAAAAAGCCAAGAAGAATCGTGTACGATAACGATTATGGCGCAGTCATAATTGAAAAGGCATTATTGTCGATAGGAGAGCTTTCCGAGATGCAGCTGTGGCTAGAAATAAACACTTCAGCTGTTACCATCAAGATTTAGCAAGAAAATGTTCGAGGACAAATTGCAATCTAGATATAATTAACCGATTCTGCTCAGTTCAGATCCTCTGCTAAGTATATACATACAACATGTATGTACTTAGCAGAGGATCTGAACTGAGCAGAACTCTGCTAAGTAGCATGCGAAATATAAAAAAAAGGAAAGCGAAAACATTTTTGCCTGAAACTTTGGCTGTTTGTGTCTGCAGAATACAATCCAATAATAGAAAATTCATCAGAAAGCGATGAATTAACTTAAAAAAAGCTATATTACTATACTAGGTACTCCACTAAGGCGTTTTTTGTAAAATATAGTATTATTTAAAAAAAATAAGTATTTTTATTGTTTATTTATCTTGTTTAGATACCAATTATGCATTAAAATAATTTTGGCCGCGTAGATCGAGCAAATACCTGTATGTGCGACGGAGCTGCAGCCCCGTTGGCGAAGCGGGCGGGGGTGTACGCGTTGTGACTGTGACTGCATCGTAGTAACGCTGCGCTGCGGTGACGCAGCACCCGTGTGACCGGCTATGTGTCAAAATATTTGCGTTGCGTCGACGCAACGCAAACAACGCACCGTGTGGACTAGCCCTTAGAGTCTGTCTCCACTTTTCACTGTTTTGGGCATCACTGGTAATGAGATAATTGGCACGCATAACACATTCTACAACGATAGTTGAGCTAAGACTTCTTAGGTTTGCTCTGCTACCCGGCGGGGCGGTATTGCCAGACATTTTTATCATACACGTAGCCTGGGGGTTGCTGAAAAACTTGTCCAGCAATGAGGCTCTCCTGTATTTTATCTGCTATGTCATGGACAAGGATCCCACGGATGCGGACATTGCTCTCCTCTCAAATGGGGTGATATCAGAGTATCAAATTGAATTTGAACGCAACAGAAAGAGGAATTACACTACACATCAGCAATAAAACGAAACCATGAAACCAAATGAAGCTGTCACTGTCATGTCATAGTCGGTGTTTGTTTATAGCGTAGAGAGAGGACAAATACAATTATTATTTGTAATCGTAGCAGGTACCAGTAACACAATATAACACAGTGGTATACCTACTAGGTATACCTAATACGATTATTTCATATTATTTTGATATCTTATTAGGTAATAGTCAAAATAATAGCGACAATAATCTATGTGCGTGCGTTAATCCTAAGCCTGTTAAAGTATGAAGGAAAAGTTGGTCACTATTTCGTATTTATGTTATAGGCAATGTGTATAATCCGGCATTCTATACATTGCCTAAAACGTTCAGGCAATGTGTATAATACGATTACTTTCACACATTGCCTAGGTATTGTATTAAATGCCAGAAGCGCATCAGGCAATGTGTTTATTGGACGGGTTGTTGTAAATTCGTCTCTTTAAAATGATATTTCATGTGCGAAAATTCGTCTCACCCTAATAAATAAGTACTGCTAGCAAACAAAGTACCTAATAGATTAACAAAGCGTCATTTATTTGCGATCCCTTAAGAAGCCCTCTATGGATTTGAAAAATGGATATTACTGCTGAAAGAAAAACTGTTCACTCCGACTTGGATAGATTAGGTTAGAATTAGAAGTTAGGTTCGTGGTAATTTTTTTTTTAACCATGCAGATCTCTATAGGCCACGGTAACAACTCTCTTTCCATCAGGTTAGGTGGCTGACAAGCACAGGGATGATGGTAAGAGAGTGGTTGCCGTGGCCTATAGAAATTCTGTATTGTAATAAAAAAAATAACCACAAAGGCTAATGCGGGAGCTCCGCTCCACTCCCGCATTTACCTTCTAACCTAATCTATCCAAGTCGGAATGTGCAGCTTTGCTTTCACTGCTATGTGAGAAACATTCTACGGAAAAAACACGTAGGTACTTAGGCATACCTACCAATAGAACACATGTCTTATCAGCACTTTCGCTGGTGGAAGTTGAAATTAGCATTAGCTCTCAAAAGATTAGTATCTGTCTAACTAAATCATAGAGAAGAAAAATTGATTACATACATTACCTATGCTTCGACCGGCATTCTATACAATGCCTAGGTATTCTATACATTTCCTAGGCAAAGTGTAAAATAGTTTAAACATTGAATATCATTTCATACATTGCCTGAACGACCCCGGCATTCTATACATTTCCTAGGTATTGTATAGTATGCCTGCATTATACACATTGCCTGTAACATTTACATTATATTGAATAACTGGACGTAGTCGTTTGATTGAAAAGTAGTGCAAACAGCCACTATTATTTACTGCAATAGGCTCACCCCCTATTACGTGGGACCCAATACAATGATTTAGTGAAATGTGAGTGTTCATTCACCTCTGCCTAACCCTCCGGGGATAAAGGCGTGATTATGTGTGTATGTGTGTGTGTGTGACTAATATTTGTCCTACTGGGTAACAGGAAGAATAACGTAATATCTGTCAAGTCATTTGTTCATTAATACGATTATTCTAAATAGTCCCGATTGTAACATCTCTAAAGAGAATATAATCACAACGTGACAGAGAGTAGAGAATATTTTCCGTCTATGGTTTCTGCTTTAAGATGGTGAATTTCTTCTTACGCAGATTGATATATTGCTGATCATTTTGATTATCATTAAAAAACTGATATCTGATTTTCTAGCCTAACACTTTCTTTCTAAGTTTTTTTGTTAAAAATAGAAAAAAATATGCTATTTTATGAGCTAATTATCTAGGCAATACGGGCAAATTGCTTATTCTGATCAGACAGGTGAAAAGTGGGCATTGTTCTTTGTTCAAGGTCAGATCAGTTGTTAAAAATTAAATAGGCATCATAATATTAAATAATATTAGGTAATCTATTTAGGTCATATTTAAGCAATCACCTAAAGACACAGTGTACCTACAATAAATTCAGGAGGGTGTCAGGTGAAGCCACTGCCAGTTTGTACCAGTGTGCTATCCAAATAATGTTACTCCAAGTGTTCAAACATTGCTTAGCCTTATTGCAAACAAATATAATTTCAAACGGTTGAATACAGCACCCCCCGCAACATGCGAAGAACACATCGCAAGTCTACAAAGGTGTTAACATGTTCACCATGTGAAAATACATCTGTTTAATGAGCCCGATTGCCAATTATGTCATGAATGGCCGGTGCGTTGCTCTGGCCAGTAACCGCACTCACCCACTTGCGCGCAGAGGCGTGATGAGAAACGGAACGTGAACTTTCCCTCTCATCACAATACCCTAACAACTCGTATTACGTAACACTCCACATCCCTGTCCCTCTCCAGGCACCACTTCAAATAAGAGTGAGGGCTTACGCCTTATCTATCAGCATAAACGCTTTTCGGGTGAATCCACAAGTAGTATTCTGAATACTGTAATTTAAGAAATACCAAGAATTCAGTCACGTAAAGAATTAAAAGAGAAAGCGATGGATTGGTAACAAAGCCCAAAATTACTGTTGCAAAAATAAACGTTAAATATTTGCAGTGCATATTTCAAAGCCTCTAAGACAAATGAATCTATAAAATTAATTGGACAAGTAATCGAAAACTCAGAAAGAATTTCTTCATCTCTGGTATAGGGGAACTGGAAACAAATGAGGGGCGGACATTGAATAATTCGATTTCCTTATTTGCAGCAATCAATATCTTATAAGGAAACTTGATATCGAAATGAGAAGACATTTGGATGTTGACAGTCTGAATTAAAAAGAGAAACAGTTGCCATATGCGATTAACATTGCATACCGCATATTATTAGTATCTGAAATAACGTAAAATAATAATCGAGAAAGTGTGTGTGTGTATAACAGGTTAACAAAATAAGTTCATGTCAAATTTATTTTTGCTTAATAACAAATAAGTTGATGTGTAAGAGTATAACTAAATTCAAAGTAATCTCCAGACTGTTAAAGGGTTATATTCTGAATTCAGAAAGGAATCGCGAGGCGTACGACGGTTGCAGACGGCATATTAGTCGATATAATTGCATTTGCTACCGAGATCGCTGACATTTCCTGCTAAATGTATATCACTCACTAATATAGACAATTGAGTTATTAACACAAACCACCCTCCGAAATAACTTACCACTGATGGAAATATTCCCTGCAGGGCTCACTTCTTAGCGACTTCTAAATCAGTTTCCAAATAAGTATTGGGCTGTATCTATGTCAGTATAAGAAAAAAGTTGCAGAGTTTATTTAAATCCAATAAACATAGAGAAAAGTAGCTGATTAATTAAGAAAGATACTCCAGCTAAAAATAAGCTCATATTAAATTTTGTAATACTGACGGGTACTTATTTAATTCCGGATATAAAATTTCTGTGATTGAGTCCCACCGGGTGGAGCGAGGGGCGTGAATTCCAACAAAATTAGCACCAGGGGTCGAAATAAAAAAAGCGAAGGAAAAATTTAATGAACAGGAAAATGCTCCTTTTTGCAGCTATTCCATCTATTTATCTACATTGGGATGCCCATTACCTTGCTAAGAGAAAAGTTTACATTTTTAATTTAATGATTCCACTTTGTGGAAGTTGGGCGGGTTTCGGCGAGATCTTAATTTGGGGATTTCTGAGGCGTCTCGTTTTGTAAATATTATTCCTTTAATAAGACCTCACGTCGAGGGGGTGCCTGCTGAACTCCGTGATTACGACTCTCTTTGCGAACTTCATTTTGGACCTCGTCATTTTGATTGGCGCTAATGAAATTTTTCCTACTCGGCATGCCATTTTCTTGTTCTTGACAGAACAATTTCCAAGGGACTCGAATCACTTCTGTTGCGTCACCAACACACCCTCTAAACATTTAAGGAAGGTAATTTGACGACATCTAAAACATTATTGTTGTCATCTTCATTTATGTTTTTCACTTTGCTAATGTAATTTTTTACTTATCTCTTGTACGGAGTGGAGTGCGTGTCCCCATCTGTAACAAAATTTCTAAATCGTGAAGTCCCAGCTGCGTTTGTGTAGGCGATGACGTTTCGCTTTTAGCGGCTGTTTTAAAATTGAATATTTGATGCCTTATTCCCTTCTGACGAATCTGCGGTGGGTGGAAAGTACTGAATTCCGTGGCAGATAATTTTTTGAATGTCTCTGTTAACGACCGCACACATTACACTTAATCCCTCTATACCACTTGTTGTTCATTTATTTTTCAACAATATATATCATGCCTCTTGGCAGGCACTCTATTTTTAAAAGTGAATAATATAACTTGGTGGAAAGCATTAAGAAGATGTACATAGTCACTTACAACATTTTTCATTTTCTTTTATGGATTATGCATAACATGATGCCGTTTTCCATATAGGGTGAATGAAACTATCGACAGTATATTAAGCTAAGTACTTTATTCATGGATTTATTATACCTGTTTAGATTGATATTAACTTTTCGGTATTCTTAACAGCAGTCTATGCATTATGTTAATGTTTAAGTGGCTTTACTTGTTATATCAGAAGCTGCGTGTTAGTTACCTAAGTAATTGTTTTTTCTCTGATTCAGGAATACTCTTTGATTACACTAATCAAAGTTACTCACTGATTGTTCAGCTAACGGTTACAGTTTATTCTCACGAAGGTGAGGAGCCCATGTTATATTGAGATTACGATACCAGATAGTGATCTTAGCATGTCTGGAAAAACAAAGCAATATTCCATACGTATGTACAGCTATATTACACCAATACAGCTATACTCACATGATCGATGATCAATTATACTAATATAATATGGAAGATAATTATGTTTTGTTAGAATAGCAGTTGTAAGTAAATCTGAAATATCCAGTTTCTGGTTATATGTAAGTATGATATGCAATTATTATTACCATAGTTATCCAAGACTTATTACGTATGTTCCTATTATCAATTCGTGATATAAAAAAACAGTTTTACCTTTTGCTATCAGAAAACATGTCAGTACAACACTCCAATGTTCCCATAAACACAAATGGTTACAGCTTAGTTCCTTTCTAATTACATAGATAAGGGACTTCAATAACGGTTGGTTTATCACAATCATATGTTTGGAATCTAATTGGAATTTTGCATGTTGATATGCTCAACTCTTTATTGGTCGATATTATGTTTACTTTCTGATATTGATGATTGTATTTCATATATATCGGTTTCATTAGTGATAATGATAACAGCACCCTTAGCACCACGGATTATACACAAATTGTAGAAATGTATAAATATAGGTTCTTTCATAGTTTGTACATTTTTATGTATAAAGTGCAAGTGCAGAGTAATAGTTACATTTAAGTGTAAAATCAGATACTAGGTATTTTGTGTATACTAAAGTCTGATGGCAGTAATAAAACACCGACCCCTATCTTTTGTCAAACTTTTGACAAACTTTTGTCCAACGTGTTTAAAAATGACTAAAAGTTAAAAAATGATAATAAAAGCTTATTAGTAACATTATAATCGATACGTAAAAGGTTAGGGCAAAATGCTAAGCACCTGTCAAAATATAGATGAAATTGTTTGACCAAATTAATATCCTGACGTGGGCTGCGTTCCAATTTGTCATAACTATGAACATATTAATATTAATTCATCAAAATGCTGAATTTGCATTTAAATGTTTTCGATAAAAATATTATTTAGAAAATTGCAGTTATTTCAATAGTAATTATAGTCAGCGTTTTATATCCAGAGTTAGATAGGGGTCGGTTTTTTACGAAAACATCTGTTGTGTGTAGCATATGAGTTTTTTTTATTTTAAAAGGAGACATGATGGATCAGTTTCAACACGTATTCGTCGGTGCCTTTGTTGCTTGGTTTATGGCTTTGTAATGTGTTTCTTTGTTTGTTCAGAATGTGTTACAGTCGCTTCCGAAGTTGTGAAAAACGGAATAGAACGAGCAATGTATAAACTATATCGCAGTAATTAGTCTAGCACTTTTAATCAAATTATAAATTAAAATTATTACTGACGAATACGGATCTCCAACAAAAATATTTTTTGCTGTAAAACTTGTGTAATATACTTGAAAACGTATATCGCAAAAGATATTGTATAACGAAATTCAATTACAATCGGATTAGTAGACAACACAAAGTGTCACTACAAATGCGCCTCGGTACAATGGAGTGCAAAAAAAAATGTGCATCTTAACGAAAAACTTGTGTAGATAAGTGTAGGAGTGTCTCAAGAGCATCCTTTAAAAACCACCGTTGCGTGTTTTTAAAATAGGATTTAGTGCAGATTGCCGGTGTCGGCTAAAGTTGCATAATCTTATCGTTGAACTAAAAAACATCGGGTCGTCTCCAAGCTTTCAAATGATATCGCAAGACCATGTGAGTTATAGTTTTTTTATACGACTTATGCCTTTGAGAACATCATTTTTTTGCTTATCTTGTATCTGTCGTGTATGCATCACTGTGTCAACTCCGAGCGACCTTTACGTTCACAGATCTGAAATGGAAACGCGCAAATGAATGAAACCAATGCTCGCTTTGAATGCTGTAGGTAGAAGCCATTCGTAAAGCAAATATTAACGTGGAACTGATCTTGGGATCTTATGTCGACGAGACATGTTTGATATTTTGGGTATTATGTTTTGAAGAAAAGTTTATGAAGTAGAAGTGTGACTTTTACAGTGCGATAAATACTTAATAATACCTAATACATTAATATATGTCAAAGATGTTTAGAATGGGTCCATATTGGCTTACATAAAATTTTAAATCCTATTCTTTGTCTTACTACCGATTTGTGCTCATAATAATCACTCTTCATAATTTTCTTTTTCGTATATTTTTTATTCATACATTTCTATTTCTAACAACGGAGTTCATAACCGTTAGTGATCATATTTTTTTTATTCATAACTTTTTTCTTCATAACATTCAATTATCATAATTTTTGTATTAATAAAGGGTATTACCAAGAAAATATTTTAACTCATATTATCATTTTTCTAGAGTGACAAATTTTGTTTTAAATTTGTTTTTGGATTAAATATAGTTCTGCATGGTTATAAAAAAAAATAACCACGAAGGCTAATGCGGGAGCTTCGCTCCGCTCCGCTCCCGCATTAGCCTTCTAACCTAATCTATCCAAGTCGGAATGAGCAGCTTTCTCAATGAATATATTACTAACTGTCTGTTTGCCAAATAAAATGTTTAAAAATGATTAATTTGTGAAATGAAGCCTTATATAAACAATACTTTGTACAATGATATATTTATTAAGTTATTCAAAATTTTTCCAATTTTATTTCAATTTTCAATACTTATTTTAATTCAATAGCTGGTTAATTTCACGATGCCTAATTTTTTGCTAATTTCGGTGGTATTTTCCAATCATAGGTTTTCCGATGAAATTTTTTTTAATGTTCTTTTAGAACACTATATACTACTAGATATTCTAAAAGAACTCCATTAAATTCTTTCATCGGAAAACCTATGATTGAAAAATACCACCGAAATTAGCAAAAAATTAGGCATCGTGAAATTACCCAGCTATTCAATATTAGAATAAAACACCTTGATGAACATAAAAGTTATTTATTGAAATGATTATGAGTTTCGATTATTAGTATAAACAAATATATTAAAACAAATATTAGTAACAACAAATTTATAATAAGTGATATTATGAATTTCAATGATTATATATTTCAATATTTATTTGTTAAATTTTTAGGAAGAATGATCATTATGACTTAAATGGTATGAGAAAAATTTTCGGAAATCCGATGATAGGAGTTGAAAAGTTATGTAAGAAAATGCGCACCCGTTTAGAATGTTATACAAGTTATGTCAGAATATAAAACAAAACAAACTTTTATGACCAGCTTGAATGAAAAATATAGATTACGTTTAAGGTGGTAAGTTATTCATACATATATTTTAGCGTTATTTAATTACGTAGTAGGTAAACAATTTTACAACATTTACCAAAAATGTAGATACTAATATGAGTTGCCACTTTTTCATGTAAAGAAAATTCTGATACATATAATGTGTATCAGAACTATCTTTATATTTCTCATAAAATTACATAAAATAACTAATTAAGTCATAGGTGCACACAACTAGGTACTTATTAATAATCATGTGGTAATACTAAGTACCGCGTAACTAATATACTCAACGCTCAAGACTATTGCGGTACAGTCGGTGAGAAAAGTCTCGGTAGCAATTAGAGTCTGTTGAATAAATCACGTAAACCCGGCCCGGGCCGAACGACGCCGAATGATCACGAACGCGAAACGAATGCGAATGTTTATTTACAAACTACTCCAGTAGGGTACTGAGTTGCGTGGTAGCGGCAGAACTTAAGCGATTATACGGGAAATTAAATGATATTGGTTAAAAGTATTAACATTCTATGTTTATTGAGTTCGAAGACATTAAATTATGTCATAAATGTATAAAAATGATGAGTTTTAAATAGATAAGTACCTTTAGCCAGGTACTTCATGATTGGTGATTAAAAGCGACTCATCATCACTGACGTGGGTACGTGTATAAATGGTTAACCTAAAAGGGCTAATTTTAATTAATTTTTTTTGGTCATAAGGGGTGGCACGCTCCTTGATCCGAGATCTATCCGTAAGGATGGCAATAGGTTTATTATCGGAGACACCGTGTAGTCTGAGTCTGTTTGATATGTATTCTTTACAGTGGTACCCAGTAATGGCAAAAAAGCACATATATAAAAAATCGTTACACAGTTATTGATTTTTTTTAATTCTTCACTACTTTCCTTTATACAAACAAAATAAGACATCTACATTTATAGCGGTTACAACGAGGCGAAAGCATATTGCAATGAAGTATAGAAAAAGAACCAAGGGAGTTTTGATTGATCACCGACTCGAAGCTGTTTTTTGTGTCAAATTAAAAACACGAAGTGGGCATGCGTTGGATTAAAGAGGAATTTCACTCGGCCAATAAGTAGAAAGATCCCGGCCTTTGTTGTCAAAAACAAATTTTGAAATTAATTTATTTTTGTAAGACACGTTTTTGGACATCGATTTCGCATTACACAAATTAATGGCCATTTCCGTTTCGATCGATTCTGATGATGAGTTTTTTCAATCTACAACAGACAGATGCATAAAGATATTAATGTACTGGCGTAACACAGCTTTAAACATGAGTGTATAGAAATGAACATCAACAGAGAAACCACAAATGTACCGCAAACGAGTAATTAAGGCATCTATAATATATTAACATTATGCATACCAAATTCATGGGAGACTTAGTCAAAATGTTAACAGGAATGGTTGGGGAGAGATGTGTAACACCCAATACCGCAAAGGTAAAGCGTAATAATAAGAGCTATTTGGAGCTTTATGAACGATCAAAATTGCAAGAGCACGTGTATAAAATACACTTTGCAAAGTAGATTTAAATTTTAATACAAAGCTTTCAGGCGAGGGTCGTAAGTAATGTCTTGGCGTTGGAAAAGTGTGGAGGTGCTTCCGTGCCCATTTTTAGGACTATTTTACCTTTCGTTATTTCTTTTCCAACAATAGAAAAATTCATAGAAAAATTACATCCATCTGCCTGTAAAGTTATTACATCATTCAATGAAATAAAGAAACAAACAATAGATATCTTCTGTAAATCTAGTTTTTATTTTTTTAATTTTGCTGCCTTTGTTACTCATTGGGTCACATTATGACTACGAAATGTTTACTCATAAAGGAGAATACAGCATGTAGCTCAAACAGAGTAGATCCCGAGGTGTGACGCGCATGGCGAGGGGCTCGTTACCCCGCGGTACATCATTGCTTGGCGGTGGAGTATCCACGTTAAGTGGTCGTGGCCTGTGTCTCAGGTGTCGACTGCGGCCGATTTCACAAGACAATGCTTAATAATTTCATTTCGCCATTACGGCGGCCATCTTTGCGAGTCGCACAGTTAGAGGGCATCGGCGCACCCCTCCACGGCAATTTGCATTGTAACTCGGACCACGTAGAAGGCTCTAACTGCCATACCACCACCTCCTAACTCTTGAATATATAATTTTGTTGCTTTTATTAACAGCAACTTTGCGTGGGAATTGACGATAGCCTTCCGCCGCGACTGTTTATTGTGGACGATAACTTGCTAGATTTATTTTATACAACACTCTAAGACATTGTCCCGTTCCTAAGGGTTAGTCCGGCGGTCTGTGGCTACGCGTTCGACGAACGACTTTATACTGCCAATAAAAAGGGTCGATGCATGAGGCCATTAAAATATTTGTTGGCTTTATTTGACAGGCAGCTTGTTGAAATATTTATTGAACCTTATAATAACATTGTTGCAAATTGGAACCTCAATTCTAATTATGTTATAATAGTTTTACGTTTTAAGATGGTAAACATAAATAAAGTTGTGAGCGCGACTGTATCGCAAATTGTATAATTTCAAATATCGAATGCAGTGGAAACACAAAGTTATGAGGTAAACAAACAAATGACGGTGGTGTAATAGATGTAACAATAATTGCTTTCCCGGCTCGGGACTTAATGTAAAAGTTTGGTTACAGACTTAAAAAGTTTGTTTTCGTGCCTATAAATTAATGTGTTTGCATGTCTCTGTTGGCCTTTAAAATAATTTAGAAGTTTTGATGTACTTGAGAAATTTCTGTCTTTGGTTTCTTGACTAATTTAAGTACATTCTCTCTATTCTTCTTCTTATAAAACAACAACCTATAGGAAATCTATTATCGAGGAAAAAAGCTCATGTTATTCCAGACATATCTATTCCTGTATCAAAGTTCAGCCAGACCCATTCAGCCATTTGAGCATGATTGAATAACAAACATATTCACAAACTTTCACATTAATAATATTAGTAGGATTGGGGTACTTTTACCTATAAACAATTAGTAGGGCTGCTAATAAATAATCACAATATAATCCATTGAGCTTCGTTTAAAGGTTGTTTAGAGTGGTATTTGTAGGGCCCGTAGACACAGTGAATACGGAAATATCGGTCCTCGGTGCGGAATAAATTGTGCCTCTAATTCTAATGGCGACTTTTAGGGGAATCCATAATTCCATTTCGTGTTTTCAACTCTTTAGGGGGTCGGAATATAGACATTAATGGCTTGTGAAAGGTTTCTTACGAGGAAAACTTTTGGAAGCATTGTTTCTTTGCTTTCAACTGACGTAAACGGTTTTCTATTCGAAAATTAATATTTATGTAGGTATATTTTTAGGTGAAAGATGTTATTTTGTTTAGTTGCCAGACTATAAATGTGAGTTATAGTTTCGTAACTGTTGCTCGTGGATCAGTTCGCTTGGAATTATGTTCCCGTTCCTCATAGGAACTTATTTCAGGGACAGTCGATGTCAGTCGCTCCTGGAGAAGCCAAGATCTAAGATATATCCGGTACTCGGAGGCCGGTCTTGAAGGGGCCTTGGACTTTAATTATTTCCGGTCTCAGTAAAATCACAGAAATCTTTATCCAACAACATTATTAAGTATATCAGTCATATTTTTATGACAAAAAAACAGGTTTTAACAGAAAAAAAACTTATCTACTAAGTATTTTTACCGAAAAATCAAGATCAATTCATACTTTTTATGGTTATTTCATTACAAGCATTTGAACCTCTTTAGTAATCTTTTATGAGCTAAAAAATGTACACTAACCGTAGCGTCAGTGAGGCGATCATTGGAATGTGACCACAGAGAATTGAATAAAACGGACATTTCTTCACAAAAATGTGTTTTTAAACTTGACAATTCCGAGACGTGACCAATCGCTTAGTGACACAGTCCAAACCATAGTCGATTCCACTGCTATGGGAAAGTGTTGAAAAAGGTGCTACTGTTTAGTTATATAATCGTCTTAAATAATTCGTATTGATTTTCTATAACTAATTGCACCTGGTTTAGAAATTGCAAGCGCTCTGTTAGATTTTGTTTTATTATCGGGTCAACCGCGGGCTTGATTATTGTATTATGAAAATAGAACTCCAAAGCATAAAAATACCAATTTGAAAATAGAACTTTAACTTTTTTTTGCCTGCAACATGAAACAATGTTTTCATTAAAAGTTTGTACTATGAATGTACCAGCCAGTGTGACAGACGCGTGGAACGTTTCACCAGTTAAGACAGGTGCCATCAATCCAAACAGCTACAGAATCGATTCAGACGCTCTGATGAATTATCGAATCTATTAGCTCGCGAGATTACGGGATTCCATAGAGAGCTCTTGGTTTACGAACGCCTAGACAGATCAAGTTCTAAATTTACATGAATTAGATTATTATGATAGGATTGTTTTGTGGAAATAATGAATTAAGTACCAAATCAATCTGGACTTGTCTGTTGGAAAACTACATCTTAAGATTTGGATAATTTAGAAAATGAAAATGTCATGCTCTAAACCCAATCATTCATATATGTATTAATATTCTGAATGTATTTACTTCATATTACATGTTTAGAGTTATAAATATAATAATAATATACTTTATAAAACATAGAAGCAAGAGCATAGATAGTTCCATAAAGCATCGCGGCAACTCTACAGTTTGTTAGCTCTATAGCCGGCAGCATGGAGCAGACGATTTGTACTAATTATAACGCGCGAACGGCGCGCGACGCGATTAGCTTTCCACTGCGATGCGAAACCACTGTGAGACACTTCAGCGTCCTACCTCCATGATAGAATACCTCGTAGTATTCACAGAGAAAGTTTAATTTAATCCACTAGAATAAAATACGGCAGTTAATCTTCATTTCTTCTATGCTTCAGAATAGTATCAGTTGGAGTTAGACTCTAGCTCACGTAGAGTCGAATATGACATTTTCCACAGTCTTGCGAGTGTTAGACTAGTTGCAAGAACGGTATTATTTTTTGTTAAAGAATCCATATTCAGGATGGGAAATGATCCCGTGTCAGGAATGGTTGTTTAACCTCCCAAGGATGTACAGTAATAAATGCTATTTATATGATTCACGTAGATGAAAATTACATATTGAAATATGAACAGTTATATGTGTTTGTACAGAAAGTGAATAAACAACAAGTAAGAAAAATAGTGTGAGGTAGCACTAATAACGTGTTATGTAGGTACACGTGCATGATTTAGAGTACGTGTAACCTAACACGTGATAGAACAAAAGCTGATGACAACGAACAAGTGTCAATATCCTCGATGAAGCAAAGGGAGTATAAGATGCCCGTATGTCGTCGGCTTGCACTTCATTCATTCATCGAACATAATGGCACTTTACGTAGTGTGTGGGAATGTAGTCTTTAGAGCACCGGATAATATCTCATTGCCAACGCAACCGTCAACGGGTCGTTAACTTATTCTAATGGTCAAATAAATTGTTCTGACTGCACGCTCAGAATTAACAACAAAAATTAATTATTGAAAAAACACGGCTACCGTATAGAAGTAGACCGAATGCGGAGTAAATATACCGTTACTAATTACAAACGAAAAAACTGTTGGAATTGAATTCAAACATTTGTCTCCTAACGAATCGTGTCGTGGCGGCTTCGATTCAAAGCGGCGTGATTCGGCAGTTCCGTTCCTTTTTCAAATGCTCGCTGCCCATTCGTTCCCTTGGCTACGCCTACCTAATAAATTAGATGCCTCGCGTAGCACACCGCATAGTTACAAACTAATGAAATCCCGAAAAGATCTCAACCCATTTTCTTAACAACTTTTCCGAAAGAGCAACCGCCTTCAAAGATTTTACCCGGAGAAATAATTTCGCTAATAACGCACAGCGCTCACACGGGCATGTTATGCAACCATAGGAATTTCATTAGATACACACGCGTCTGTTTGTTAAGGAGCTTTCCATTGCTAAAAGTTTCTTGAGGCGGGTATAATTCCTTTGTTTGTTGTAAGGGGTGGCAAGCCCGCCTCACCCACTACGTTTTCTAAGTCATCGGGTCCAATTATGCCCCTTTGTAGGTTTTGATATGTAAATTCGCGATTTTATTAAACAAACCGTGATGCCATTCGGGGGCAGCGAGCCGGATTAATAGCTTCTTCAGATTTGTGTAATCGCTTTTCTCTTAAGACAATGCAAAGGTGAATCGCAAGGGAGCAATTCACTTTTGTGTTCCGTCTTCAAGTGACGGGCATTCGTTTGATGTTACTCCTTATTTTCAAGCTAATTTCCGGGTCAAGCAACAAATCAACATCAACCGATTTTTATCTTATATTTTCTTGTTAAGGATCCTCTTCATCTTTCGTGTCAATGATCCTCTTTTTCACTTCTTTAAATTATACGAGAATAAAATACCGCCATCTCGACGCAAAAGTATCAATGATATTCTTGTCGTGATAAATATTTAAAAATAATAACAACATTGCGATGCGAATTGCCAATAAAACCAATGCGTTTCGACTCGTCATAGGATATAACAACATATTAATCTGCACATGAAAACATAAAACGAACGTTACGGCCGAAACTACCCATTCGGTTTAAGCTTAATTTTTACCCCAGCACTATTAATAATTTACACGGGATAACGCCAACGTTTGCGCCATATTACAACGCATAAATTAATAATGTCGCTCGCTTGTTTAACTGCGAATCAGATGAGTTTTATTGACAATTTTGTTGGGAAAGAGCAATTTGCGGGATGACCACCCAGTGCCACCAAGTGGTCACCAAATAGGGGACCGTTCAGTGCTCCATACGTATGCTATTGGCTGGCAATTGTCATTTATAGTTAGTATAATTGTGATATCGCTAAAGCCACTGTAGCGTGGAATCGGCTTTTCTGCAATAAAGTAACCTGAATATTGGCGAAAACAAAACGAACAAAATTTGCATTTGGAATCGCGTAGTACATCATGCCTCGCATCGCGCATTGTATGTTGGCTAGTCGAACTGTAAACACCGTATACATTACCCCTCTAAACTTTCCGCTCTATAGCAGTTGAATATTATAATAATAAATTAAAATTAAAACTTTAAAGTTTTCGTATCAGGATTGGAAATGATTTCAAACATTGGGAGTCATCATGAACCAGTCTATCATGGTTGAATTATTCAACTGATCTGAACTGATCGATTACCACAAGTTGCAAAACAGATGCAATAGAGGTAAATGCAATAAAGCACAAGACACACGATACATCACAGAGTACCTACGTGAATTAATTTACCTGAACTAATAATTATATTAACGGTTCTCTCCATAGTTTGCGGAGCTTCGAGCGCTGGATGCAAATGTTTCCATCGCATTCTATGTAACTCAATCCTCGCACGAATGTACACAATTGCATTTGGGGTTGCATTGAGGAGCTGACACACGGACGCTATTATTGTGCAAACAAGGGCTTCCGCTCATATGAACTAGGCTTTATCTAACTGTCGTGTGAATGACTGATATTATGATTTGGGAATTGCTTAATAACGTTATTGATTTGTTTCGATGTAATGTAAGCTAACTAAAAGTTTGTTTTGTATTTGGTTAATATTTCTTTAGTATTTTGAAGATATTCTTGTAATGAGGATACACATTATGTAATAAAAATACATTTTGTTTTGAAATTTTTGTGATTTTTGTCAAACTTAGAAAACATATTATGTTTATCGAGTACAAGTCGGTTTAATTATTAGATACAGTTATATTCACCAACCAGTATGTCGCTTCGAATTAACACATGCTTTTGTTATCATTCAATTTGATTCCGCCTGCGGCTGTTTTATTATTTTAATGAGCCCCAATTTTCGGGGATAATTGAATGGACGTTGCGTTGGTTTGATTATTATTTCATTCGATATGGCAATTGCGGTTGAGGGACCTATGCGACGATTGATACGCGATAGCGGAATTTGAATGCTCAGATTTTATTCTGAAGGTCATAAGGAGTAAGGACTTGGCTAAAACAAGACTCAGGGTCGGATTATAATTTTTTTAACCTATTATTCCAAAATGGCGGCCGTGGGACAAGGGTTGCAACCCCAGAAACTTGATGTCTAAGGAAGAAAATTGCACGCTAAGCCCAAAAATGTAAGATTTCAATGGACCTAATACCTGCTACGATGTAGTTCACTATAACATTATACGATTTCAAATGCACCAAGTTGCCCCCCATATAAACAATAAGGGACAATCTCGTGAGTAAATTATAGGTGCTTTTATTACTTAACTGTTAGATCTACCTATAGGGCAAAGTTGACTTAGTGCCGGCAGTTTAATTAAAGGGGTGCGTTTTGATTCGTAATGCGCAATCAAACCTAATATAAAAGAGTGCGTTTTGTAATGTTGGTAAATAGAGGTGGTCAAATGGTCAACGGCAATTTGCTTTACAAAGGGTGGGTATGTTGACTTAGTGACAAAATGGTTAACAGCTAATGCCATGCGAAATTAGAAGCAATTATCTCTACGTTGTCAGGTAATATAAAAAAACGTAATATAAAGTAGTTAGTTGTTAGTAAGTTGTCAGGCTTCATTATATAACATGGTCGAAGTTGTCTAGAGTAGGTGGTCAAATGGTCAACGGGAATTTGCTTTACAAAGGGTGGGTATATTTACTTAGTGATAAAATGGGATTTTGGATGGATAACCTCTTGACGATAGTGTCATAATGAAATAAATTTTATCATGGTACGAGTATGTTAGGAATAGGATGTGTAACCTAGAAAAATCTTCAGAACTCAATCCAGCCTCATCCTCAAGCCTATGCTATGGTAAGTGATTACCATCAGCTAAACAGGTTTTGGTGTAATGATATTTCATTACATACATTAAAATGAACTAAGTTTGAAATAGGAGATGTGGGGCAAGCGGACTGTCCGACCGCAGACCGCGGCACGCGTCCGTACTCGTGTTACTATTTGGGCATTCCACTACATAGGTAATTAGCACTTGTAATATAATCATTCTAATTGATTGTTCGAAGTTCAAATGAAATAGAATTTTTTTTTGTAAATCCCTCCACCCTAGACAAATGGCAATTCGTTGGTATTCTAGAATAGAATGATTAATGTATGGGCTTTGACATTTATGACATGCGTTGACGACTGTCATATACGTCAAATCCCACACATTCTTCATTCTATGTAGGTAGCTTCAGGTAGCTTAGTTGGTCAGCAGTGGCGGGAGGTCCCTATAACCCGACTACTGCCGGCTTCCCAATGGATCGCATAGTGCGTGACATTATAGGTCGAGGCAAGGTTTTTTTCCACCGATTTCTCAGCATATGAAATTGAAAATTTTCGCACATTGCCACTGTTAGTCAAAGTATTCCTCTTAGAACGGAAGTCGCAGACTCAAGTACCGTTTCGAATGTTAACGTTTCTATAAAATCGTTGCTATAAATTAATCCATTCATAGTTTTGCAAATTTAATCACTCTATTTTTCTTTATTGAATAAAACATCACTCAATGGGTACTTACTTGAATTAACTGTATTACTTATTCCATTAGGAAATACCATTCATACTAGATACTCCAAATAAGGCATGGTTAGTTAATATGTTGCAAATTCTTCCAACTACCACTTCAAAGGTGTAAAAGAAATATATGGAACACTATTTACGCCTATATAGGTACGCTTAGCGCAAAAAAATTAAATTGAAACATTATAGTGGAATGGCTATGACGCTGAGTCAGAAACTCTACATAAAGTAATATTCTACGACAGTAGAAAAGTTTAGTAGGTAATGTATTGATACAATTGATATAATTATTCATGTAATTAAAAAAGTAGGTAAGTAATGTCTTTGCAACTAGAAATAAATTGTTATTTGAAATCGATTTATACTATGGAATTTCGATGATTACGATACGAACATCACTTCTTTGTCTTATGCCCAGTATCTACTTTTACCACTGACGTCTGTACCCTTTCCTACCATAATATCTAAAAAAAATGATAATTGTTAATTCTACATAGACACATAATAATTTAAAATTTAAGATATTCGAAACTGGTAAATATCCCGATAGTTCTAATAGTAATTTAAAAACGATTCGATTCTGCTCGACGAAAGACTAGAAGCAATCGCCACTTATACATACATATTACTCATTGTTAGTATGACATACGGCATTCCTCTTTTGAATTTTGAGCTGCCTGTCTGAGGAAGTCTTAGTATTTATCTTCCTGCTGCTGAGTAGGGTTGACAACACGCAGCGATAATTTCTTGTGTCGCAAGAAGTGTTTAGAGCACCGATTACACCTTGCATTAAGGTAGTCTGTGTAATTATTTGCCACATTATTGGAATCATTTATTGATTAATTAAAATAATGACCTATGTAGTCTAAATAAAAAATAATAATAACTAATTAATAAATAAATGTCCTAAACTGAATTATTTATTTCCAATTATTTTTATAAAAAAGAGGTACTCAAACTAGGCTAAGTAGCATATCTCAAAGCAAGCACGAATGCAAGAAGACAATTCACTAACCAGGGCCTCGATTCTGCTAAAGCACAACCACTGTCACACCACAGTGACTGCAAGAAAATTCCATTTGATTTTAGTCTTTAAAACAGTACATTTAAAGTTTAAAATTAAATGGCTTTTTGTAGAGTGAACGAAAGCGTGTAATGAAAATATTGTCATTTAATTTTAGACTTTAATTGTATAGCAATAAAGTCTAAAATGTAATGCCAATTTTTGCAGAGACTGTGGCACTACAGTGGTTTTGCTTTAGCAGAATCGAGGGCCAGGTGAACTGATAGGTACGAGTACAATGCGGCACTTTTACATCGCAATAGTAGGTATTAAGATATCATATAGTCCGATAGGTCTACATCTTTTAATATGAGATCATTGCTTAGTTGAAAAAGTTATCAATCTGACGTCATCAAATTTAACAGCCGATCATAAAATAGTCTCCTAACCCTCCCAACACTCATATAGTACAGTTATAGTAAAGTCGAACATAGTGAAGTGAGAGGTAGAATTTTGACAGGTTTGGTCGCGTGACCGGCGAACTTAATATGTGTTTTTTATTCTTATAGTTGGTTTCGAGCAAATTGATTACGTCTATTAACTCGTTCATCCAAAGTGACAGCCTCAACTATTAAAGATGGCCGGCTTTCATTGTTCTTTTTTGTTTCGGTATTCTGTTAACAGGATTGCGGGTAAATTGATTTTTGAATGATTCTAAGTGAAGAAATAGTAGGTTGATAGATTAAGAAATTATAAATTGTATTCGTTTTCTAATATTTAAGTGAGGGTGGAGGTCAAAAGTTTCGGTACAGCACATCGAGATGTCAAAGATTATGGATCTTTTGCACTTGTCAGATCGATGGCTAGACTAGGTTTTCATTAGTTAGATCAACGTGACACCTGCTAAGGACACCAGTTAACCCGAAAGCTAGTTTGACGAAATATAAAACATTCAAAGCAATGATATAGTACCTAAGAATCGTCATCATTGATTCAAAGGAGATTTTCTTAAGCATTATGACTGCGCTGCTATGAAAGAAAAGACTAATTCTTTCTTCTCTTAAATAGTTCCTATTCGGTCTATTCAGTTATGTACTACACTAAATCTGCAAAAATACTTACTTTAATACTTTGTAATAGATGAAATTTGCGGAATTTTTATGATAACTCTATGTATAAAGCGGATCAGACTATTGCACTATCCAAGACGGGTCTAGGTAGTTCAATTGACTGAGTTTTACTCCTATAAAGAGAATATCGTTAGTTCAAGTCTTGGATGTTGACTTTTGAATATTTATTTAAACTTCTGCGGCAAACTTATGACGTTTATTTTATGGCATGGTGTTACACTTTAAACTTTTGTATAAATATTCCATTGTAGAAGGTTACCATAAAGTGTTTGTGTAAGATTCGTTTAATTTGTCATATTTGTGTAAGATAAGAACAAGATGGGAACGGAAGTCTGCAGCTGACATGCGTCATGGAGATAAACCACTCTATGACTATTGAAAATACAGGGACAAGCTTTATAATTTTTAATTAATTAAATACGATAATGTACGAAAATACAAAAGTATAAATCATCTTGAAAATTAAAAATGTAACCTATAGATAGTGTACCTATTTAACCAATAACAAAATAAGTAAACTTTAAATCAGTTATTTATAAGTATATCTAATTCATTAAATAAAACGGTGATTACTTCATCCTTAATAAGACACATAATCTTGTGATTACTTAATTTAATTTTTCGTGTATCAAGTTCCAATAATATTACTTAAAATGTCATAATAGGTACCTACTTAATGTAGAGTCATTTTAAATTCAGGTAATACATAATGACAAAAATAACCTAATATAAAATTAATTGAATGCATAATAACTTAACTAAACGTATCATTTATACAAAGTACTGTACGATAGACAAGAAAAGTTTGGAATGTATAATGTTAAACGATCTATACATCTAAAATTAAAAATCAAAGAACCAATCATAACCCGGATGTAGAACACAATTGAATGATTCCCACATGCCTCTGACAAAACAAAACAGGGTTTAAACATCGTCTAAACACTGAAATAACAAACCGATTACGCCATGATCAGTGTTCCTAGATGGTCCAAGTGATCAACTCCAACGATCAACACCTTCTTTAGAACAAAGTTTCTATTTTTGGATTCTCCTAGTGGAAGATCATCAAAAGCAATCTATTAAACACGTCTAAAGAATTACTTCTATGAATACCTTAGAATATTTAAAACTTAACAGACGAGGTTTCCGCTACCTACTTACCACTTAGAGAGTAACGTGGAAACAGTAGCGGGTAGTCTCACTCAGCGAACCAATATTTAATAGTTTTATGATGTATTATCAAAACAAATCTTACCGAGTTACTATGAACCACTGCTGTACGTTTCGGTTGCAATTCAATGAATGTCTAAACAGTTTTGATATTTTGGAACAGTTGTAGGACTAAAGATCCTTTGATTGTGTGAAAAAGCTAAAACTGACATGACCATATTTTGAACAGTTTAATTGTACTTATTACGTTTACATGGTAGAGTAGGTATTCTTATTTCTTATTACTACTCGTAGTATCTGCCAAGCTCAAGTGACTCCAGAAACAGCTCTAGCACCTACTTATAAAAATAGTTCCAGAAATTATTGGTAATGTGCACTAAACATTACCAATTTTCTTGTTTATCTCCTAGGTTGAGGGTAATGAGTTGAGTTCAAACCAGTAACCGGATTACTGCAAAACCAAATAACTGTCATTACATTGAATATTCGTTGCAATACATAAATGAGACACTTACTCAAAAAATAGATTAGTGCAGAAAACATAATTCTATAAAATAGATTACACACCCTTCCTATGGCATGCAATTACATGGTTGTAAATAACTGTCTGTTGTAAACAGTAATTACATTATGCATATTAATATAGAATAGCATTTTACAATACTGATGACTTTTACGAGTACCAATTAAAATGAAGACAGAGTTAGATTGATATCCTCCTGTAATGTAGACATTCGATATTTAGCAAAAACTGAATAAGACGGCGACATTATTAATGTTTACTAATTGTATATAATTTACAAGTGCATATAACGACAAATAAGGTTGTCTGTCCCACCAATTAGCGAAGATCAAAAGATAAACAATTAGATACAATTGAACTTATACCATGAAGCTATTTGATTTGTATTTACTGTAATTTTTTAACAGGAATCAAAAATAAATAAAAATATATATGCCACAATTAAATTACAATTAAAAAATGTTAGTAAAGTATCAAGATTGTTTGCTTGTCGTACAAAAATAAAGAGAAGCGGTCGATACAAAAGGACTTAACATATTTTTTCATCATATTTTATTATGAACTTCTGTTCAACATCCAGATGTTTGAGTCTGATCAAACAAAAGATTTTTCAGATGTACTTACTTACGCTGCGTCAGAATGTAACTATTACGTTCATGATTTATGATTAACTCCTGTTTATCTTTTGAAATCCCACTTTTGTTTTAATATTCGAAACAGTTTTGTCTATTAATATTAAGTCTATTTCCTTAGTACACGGAATGTGTGGAATTATATCAAAGTGGGCGATATTAAATACTCTTATGCTGTTGTGTTCTGGTACATTTATCAATTAGACAGTTAGTTATGAAGTTTACATCTGTTTTGTATGCAGCCGACATAATATTCAACGTAGTGAAACTATAAATTCTGTAGATTATAATAAAAAAATAAGCATAAAGAAACAATGAGTCACGTTTCTCGTACTGAACGCTAACGGCACGGTGTCCTACTCGCACTTGGCCGATGTTTAATAGTTTATTTCCAAACTCCCTGTCGACAGCGCTGATGTTTTTCTAATAACCTGTTTAACAAATCATAACGTTTATTTTTGTTCGACACTGAACGATCACACGTCCGGGACTCTATTCTGTTTCAAATCTCTAGCTTGTATGTTTTGATTATTTTAAATTTTCATATACCGTAAGAAATTGTAGATAAAATAAGAACGAGAATTCTCTAATTATTAGAGAGATAGTTAATACAGTATGTAGTGGACTATCAAGTTCAATCACGTGTCGAAAACAAATCTTGTTCGTTTAGTTGAACTTGATAAATAGCAAAACAACATGTAACGTATACATATTTTTGTCATGTTTACATTTGGAGATGCGACACGTTTTATGTGTTTCTGAACTAATTTTAAATGCGGCTGCATCCATCTTTCAAGTGTCTCTCTAATGGTGGCTGTCGAAAAACAAGCTCTTTTTTATAAGCACATTTCTTTGTAAAGTTAGTCACCGATCGATGGTAAGGATATATGCGTTATATGACTCAACACTACTAGTCTACAGAATGAGAAGAAATTAATTTTCAAATCAACTAACTGTGCTCTGGCCAGGTAGCGCATCATTTTTTGTGACGCTCCAAAAGGCCGTTTTATAGAAAAAAAGTACAAATGCTGAGAACGGTAGCAAAACCATTCGATTATTCGTGGTGAAGCGTATCGATATCAATATAAAACTATTAAATATTTAAAAAAATACAACAAGATTCTTTTCAAAGCGAACCCAAATTTTAACTTTTAGCCTGTCCATACATTTTATTGTATTAACAACTGGCGCCAACAGCAAAAACTTTGGCAATGGATTAGTTAAAAGGTATTTAAAGAAACTCTGCTCTCATTTGAACACTTTTTCATAATTTAAATCATCATTAAATTTGATGTTAGTAAAAAAATCCAACAAAGACCTTCAGAAATTGTCATTAAAACTGTTTCAAAAATAAAAGAAGTTTCTGTCTTTTGTCACAACTCACAATGGATTTTTCATTTTCAATCCAATGGCGTAGGGCGTGACAGCAGCGGAGCTCCGGTGGTCGCGGCCGGCGCTGCGTGGTCACCCGTCCAGAAATTATATAATTTTACACAACAAAACAATCGAGCAGTACAGGGCGAGCGTGAATGGACATGTCCAAACCAACAGCCATCAACGATTCATAACAAAACATGCCAAACGCACGAAATGATGCCATATCAATTGAAAAGTACCCCATGAAAAATGGTTACAAAAAACTTTGTGATTTCCAAAAACAATGTTTTCTTTACTTAATCAAATAGAAGCATTACATGTATTTTTAGATACAGAAGGCTCTTCTCATTTCTACTCAAATTTTTACTCAATTTACTAAAGCTGAAAGTCTATAACGAAGTCTTGTAAAATCCATCCATGTCTTCAGTAATGAAATCCTTATTCAGGTAATAGTTAAAAGGCAATATGATAGCAGCTCAGGAGAAATGAATAAAACGATAATATGTTGGGAGCTATTACGTCTGACAATAGGGTACGACAAAGGGAAATTGTAAGATGGCTGTTCAACGAACACGATAAAGTTACATTGATTATACTTATCCTCGTCTCTCATAGCTTTTAAACTTTCATCAAATATGTACACAGGTTTTTGTAATAGTAGCTTAAAAGAAAATCTTTCTTTGACGTCTGATACAATCAAATCAAAATAATAAAATTTCACGGCATCGCTCTGTCCAGATAAATGATTAAAGTCGAACATCCTTTGATACAGAAGACAAAGAACAGTAAAGAAGCCATATCAAACGATACTGTAAGCGAATTAGAAACAAAACGGATTCGAAAGACTTTCTGAAGATGACGTCTCTTTCTATACTAAGCAGTCATCGAGTTTCCTTTGTAATTAAATATTGAAATTAAGAAATGAACAGCCGCTAATTACAAGAGGTTGTCCCTTGGGGGCTGATTATGTTGCCCCAGCATTCGCAGAAAGGGATGTCGGGGACTACGCCGCTCTTATTACAATTAATATTTAAGATTTTATGTTCTACAACACGAACGTTTGATTCTAAAGTTTTTGGTATTAGTCGTTACATAATCTAATGTAAAATTTTACTAAGCAAATAGAATGTTTATTAAAAATTTGCTTAGTTCAATAAAATACGTTTGAATAATTATGAATATATCATAGAATAATTAAAGAAACATATGTTCTAGTTACAAAGGAGACAGCTACATGGTAGTTGAGTTGTGTCCAATATAATACTGTTAGATCAATGGAAGCAACATCGATAGGAGTAATAAAAAAGAAATAGTGACGCTGTACAAACTATAAATTTAGTGTTTGGACATTTCAATTATACGAACCACGTGGCGTGCCGACAATGATGTTCGTGCCAACAGTAATAAAATTAAAAAAAAGGAACAATAAAAAACGTGACCGACCTAGTTAATATTTTTATGTACATATCTAATTCTATCGCTAATAAGACATTTTATATAGAAGATGATTAACAGAGGGAGTACAGTCGTATTCAAAAAAATAAATAGAAATAGAGGCGATAATAAGACGATGTCGGAGTGATGTGATTACAGACGAAGAGTAGATTAGATCTTAAATACGTTTGGAATGTCTTTATTAACTGTCAACTAATCACCGGGAGCTGTTTAATACCCTATCAGACAAACATAATTAGTTTTGTAAATAAAATGCCTTGGAGAAATTGAAACGTACCAGCTACCTGACTGCTGCGGTGAAATGCTACATTAACTTAAGATTGTACTGTCAGATAGAACAGTGTTATTAAAACAAGCTCTAACTTTATAGATCCGCAGAGGTTAATCCCCTTTAGAATAATATACTCGTTTTATTGATATTAACTGACAAAAAAATTAAAATTAGATACAAAAAATATTAATCTCAATTGTATAATACGTGCAATATAATAACTCTTTTATTATTAGTAATTAATATGTCCTTCACACAATTTATAATAATTGAAAATACTTTTGCTGTTCATTATCTTTTCTTGGTTTGATTTTCAAACTCGAATATAAAATACCGATCAATATGTAGTTAATTATAAAATGGTATACAAATTTTAATTTTGCAACCCAAGTAATACTCGTATATTATGAAAATGGTTCTGGTTTTGTAGCAGAAGTTAAATGTAAAGAAAGCAAAATTTTAACAAATTAAAAAGATATCCCTCACCCCTGGGACAGGTAACATTAAGAGAATATTGCTCTTACAGAACATGATATAATTGTAGCCCAGAATTACGGTCACAAAACTTTTCCACCCCAAAGCATTTTTTATTTAATTTTTATTTTTACGACACAATTAAACGCGGCTTTGCTTTCACTTTTTATTGTTACTGTCTTAGTGCCTCTAATTTTTGGCTTCAATTAGATTTTTCCTTTGGTTTTATTAAAACATTGTTTTTAATGATGAAAGTTTATTATAATTTCGGACAATATTGTCGGAATGTATAGTATAATTTATTCTAGAATATTCTGTCTTTGTCGAAATTGTTAAATCAAACGTATCAATAATTCGGACCTCTCTTCTTCCTCAGGTACTTCTCAAGGTGAATAGGTGTTTCTATTCAAGGAAAGATTACATCTCGCTACGACCGGAACTCGTTTAGAAAAAAATAGAACAATTTTGAACCGAAATCATTTATCATGTTTGCACAGAACCCAAGACAAACTGCTACTGCGTTTTAGTTTACATTAGATAAGATTACAAGCGTTTGTTTTACGTTGTCTACCGATTCTTGGGCCATTTTTAAGACAGAGCCTCATTGTTTCGTGTAACATCTAGATATGATATTTAAGATACACTAAGTTTAAAAGGAAATAATACATCAAACTTGCTTTTGAAGCGATTATACGTTCAAATGACTACGCATGCTTCTAAGTGCTAGGTTTAGGTGAATAGAACCGATGAACACAAGTACAATACAAATATGGCATATATGTACTGTTAATATATTTTCATAAAATAAATTATGAATTAACAGAAGATAATATCATCAATAGAAATTACACAATTACACAAGTAAATCATAATAGATTCACTTGTATGACAAATAAAATAGGTAAGGAAAGAGAAATTAGATAAGAATGGATCAAATAAAATAATGTTATGAAATACAGTTTAAAGAAGTAAAGGCGCATTGACAAAGATTGACAAAGAATCACAAAGAAAGTAAAACTGTATTAGATTACAACCCACAATGGATTCAGTTAGATCCTGACTATTCTGAGACAGTTACAAAGAGCAGAGTTACATACAACTTGCTTATTGTATGTAGAAATTTGTCCTATCTGCATATTCATTTGGGATATCACCTGTAATCTCTCTTTTCACTTAAGTATTAGTTGGCTCGATTTAGTTGGGGTAGAATGTGAGCGCTATGAAAGTAAATATTTAATCCTATTAAAGCTGAATAATTTCAGTAGCTTCAAAACAACAATGCTGATACCTCAACAGTTTTGTTAATTTCACAGATTCTGCTAGATATGCTTGTCAATATCTAAGCTTCTTATAAGTGGTTTTGTTTTTAAGGTGAACTCCGTCTTCAGAATTTTGCGTTGCATTAAAGGGCCCTACAGTACAGGGAGAAACAATAATAAAAAGAAATAGAAATATTGTAGCATCCTCTATTTTTATAAACTGCATTTTTGTACTCTAAGATTTAGGTAGGAAGTGAGCCTAATTTCGTTAAACGAGCACATTTTGCACACATTTTGCTTCTGATAAATCGAATTTATGAACAAAAAATTCTACTACCCCAAACTCAGAAATCGAAGCCAGGACCTCATACTCAGTAGTAGCACCTATTACCATTGCACCATCGAGGTATATTAATGATACTTCGTCCAAATATATTTACGTATTTGGTTAAAAAACTTTTAAAGAGTTTTAAATTGAACGTGTAAACATTCCCATACGGTTTGTAGTGCTGTAATTTGTAAATAACCAGCCGCTTCGGTAGCAAAAGCATAAAATATACACATTATGACTATTAGCTTACAAAAGGCTGTCAGCGCGTTGTTTTTGGTCTTTTCACTTTTTTAAACTATAGCTGCGTCAAGGATGTTTATGCCACGTGAATGTTATGATATAGTGTCAGTAATTATTAGTGAGTGTGAACACGTCCACTAAAGTAATACAAATATAATAACAAAGAGTAGAGAGTCTATTCCTGTGTCGATACGGTTGATGTTGATACTGTTTATGTACATATAGAGTCACGTGTTTAAAATCTTAGCTTTTTAGGATGTGGCGGTGTTTCTCAAAATGATTTTAAGTCACGTTCTTAATTTTTTCAAATCTATTCTTTCGTTGCAATATTCTATTGCGTCAGATGATCAGAATTATTGGAGTTGTTTGTAAAACTATCTATCAAGGGTATATCTGTCAGAAATATCTGGGGACTCCTTTGTGGGTGCTATTTGATCAGTGACACGGGCTGTGAGTGATGAATATTGCCTAGCAAATATACAAAAAGCAAAACTATACGTGGTGTTAGTTTCACTAGGGTTGGTTAGCAGAAAGAGTAAGTTTTGCAGAATGGATTCATGTTTGAAGTTTGGATTTATACGTTAGTTTTTATGTGTTCGTGTTCTATAATGCTAATTTTAAGTAGCGATAAATTACTATTAACATTCCTTGATTGGAATACATTAGTAACACTTTAAATTTATCGCATAAACTTGATCTAATCTTTAGATCAAATTGTATTCTTTCTAAAGTCTAAAACTACACTCAGTGGTATTCTAATGATTTTATACAAATCATAGGTAACTTTATTATTGAAATATTTAGCAAATACTAACGAAAACACTAAACGAAAGTAACTTGAAATTGACGTTGAGAACACTAACTACTTACTTAAATTATTAATTGTATTATTATAGTTGTAAATTTTAAATTGTAACAAAAAGGTAAAAGTAGATGCAAGAATCGAGCAGCCCAGTTCAAATTCAAATTATGGAAATCATATTAATCCTTTACTATTTGTAGATAGGTAGGTACTATTGCTTAAGTTTGTGCCTTTCAATACTATCTGTAGTTGCATACTCTTTCGACTTCGCACACCCGTATAAATCGTTCGGAAATCGTTCAGTAATAAATCGAACGCTTTTTAATGGCAGTTTATCGCAGTGAGCTTTGCGGTATTCAGATTACGGGTATGGCCTAAGTGGTGGCAAGGGAGCGGCACGTGCTCTCCTTATCTCTGTCCCTCGACACTTTCAATATTCGATTTCGTCGCGGGCGCGGTTTTGTTAAACTTTTTTGCTCCCGACTGTACTCGTCGGCACCCAAAATAAATTCCATTTTTACGTTCAGCTTTTTGAAGTTCATTGAAACTATTTATAAAAATAATCTATAGATTTTCACTCTTCTTCTATGATAGTTGTGTGTGAATGGTTTTAGGTGTTTAGAGTCTCCAAATGACATTGTAATACTTTTACTGTATCGTTTTATACTTTTGTAGGTAAATAGAAATGACCAGTATAATAACAAAAACCCTTTATCTGAACATAACAACGAAGAAAAAAATCGTCACATCATACAATCGCACCCCAAAGCGTAACCGAAAACGAGTCTCACCGCAATCCAAGCTAATGGAGTGTCTCATAATGACGGTTGCTGACATAAAAATAAATAGGCGAGACTCAGTTTCTGCGTAAGCCGATACTATGATAACAGCATCGCTCCCCCAATAATTGCCGAACTTAGCCGACGCCTCTGATGCGATACCTAGTTGTAATGTAGTGCGGATTACTTCGTACTTTAATTGGTCTTGCATGAACCGCAATAGTTTCCTTAAATGCCGTTACTTTGTAACTGTGTACGGTAGTAGTAATACTACGTTCGCTGTATAAGCGTTATGCTCACGAATCGTCTGCTTGACGTGAAGGTGTTACTGACGTGATAACGTCCTCTGTAGTAACTTAGTTTTCATTTGGTCTGTGGTTTGCTCACATACTTCCATCAGATTACCGTAACAGCTCGTTCAGCCAGACATGTGGCTGTCACTATTGGAGGCTGTTCTCACTTGCGTTGAAGTCAGAGTGATGACCGGCTAAACTTGTGTTGGATGTTATTTGAGTGTAGGTTATGTGCGACACTTTTATTTTTTGACTTTGGTCGATGTCAAAAACCTTTTTATTGCACCGATTAAATTACCTATGCAAAATAAATTAGAAAATGTCAATAAAAGATTTGTCGAATGTATGGCACACACTGATACTTATTTGCATAGTACTTACCAACTAGAATTGACTCCAGCTTCTATTGGGCACAATATCTGATTGGTTAGAATAGAGGCGGCAACATAATATGATTAAAGCAACAGATCCATCACCCGACAGCTATTATTAATACCAATTGAAAAAGACGAGTTGTGAACTTTTTATCAGATTAATTTCTCAGCTGCTCTTACCTTTTGTGATACGATTTGCTTCCAAAATAGGAACACTCAGATCTTAGATCTTTTTGTATCTTTTATGGAAGAGCGAAAATGGATTTACATAAAATTTGCTCGATTTTTTTTCTTTTATACCACTAGTAGGTATATTACAGTGTTAGTGGTTATTGCGGCGTAAATATGTTTGCAATCAGTAGGAAGCTCCTCGGCGAAGTACATTTACCTTTTTGCAGCTCATGTGCGCCTAAAAAATGCGTTACTTTTTGCTTGCTATAAAAATCATACCTCCCTTAGAACAGGCCTGTTCGTAAGAAAGTTTAGACTAATCAAATTGAAATACGACTGTCATGACTGACATGACTGTCAAATAGTTACGATTTTGGACGGGTGCTAATCAACACGAGAACCATCTGACGACAAGTGGGCAACAACCTATATGAAAAACATCTAAACAAAATGTTTTGCTTACGGGCTGTTAATTCAACCTTCGCTCCTTAGGAACTTTAATCACTATCTTGATTTCTGGATCGGACCAATGCGTTTAAGTCTCCAGGGCCCTTACCATGAACTCTTAAAACAGGTCAATATTGAACTGCTGTCATTCTACCAACTGCAAATGTCACTTTGTAATCCTGTATATTTTGATATATATGACATTACAAAGTGACATCTGCAGTTGGTAGAATGACAGCAGTTCAATTATTGACCTGTTTTAGGAGTTTATGGTAAGGCTGCAGTTCTACAATGTTTTCACAAAGAACGATTTTATGGATGATTTGTGTTTTGATACATTTTCTAAACTTCGGTTTCAAACTAAAAAAGTTTGACATATATTCATACTACCTAACAGAGCACTAGAACATATTTGTAAATGTTCAAACTTAAGTAATAACACAACCGCTGAGGTGAACAATAAGATTTTAGTTCGGAAGTACGCAATAGGCTTAAGGGTAAAGATTTAGGTGACAAAGTTTATTGCGTCCAAGAAATACTGTTGTCTATTACGCGAACATAAATCACGGATGGGAAAACAATAAGCGTGAAATTGTGGAAACTGCGGACGACGTCTTGCGGTATTAAATCTTGGGGAGTGAAATAAATAAAAATAAATCTGCAGCAACCCCACGTGACTGGAAGATTTATTTGATAACTACATAGATACCGCGTGTCGGGCTACCGTTACTAACTCTTAATTGAATTTAATTAATGATTGTTGCAGTTTATTGTTCTTTTGTTGCTGTTATGAGAATTTCCTCTGAGTACAGAAAGATAATGAATGATTGAGCAATGTGTCAAAGGGGATTTATCGATTTATTACCTTATTTTTTCACGACTGAAACAAAAAAGGATAGTTGTGTATAGGATAGTTGTTTTCATAAGTTCCCTTGTAATTACTAACAGGCTAAATCAATTTCGATAAGTGATATCATATGTCATCTCTGGTTTATACAGTGTGCGAGAGTCACCGATATATTAAATTCAAATTTGAAAAATAAAATGGCGAATTTTTAACCAGTATGTTTTCAACAAAAGTATGGCATCCGAATGTTACGTTTTCTTATCTATATTACATCTTACATGCTTTTGTAACGATAATTTTTATTCATTAATGCGGTCCAATATTCTCGCACGACTTTGTCTGAAAGTAGTTAGGCATTTTTGCAATGAAACTCGACTGTGATTTCTTCATAAATTAACAATTGATAAATTGCTATATTGTAAATTCAATCGCAGAGTAGTTTTAGTGTAATTTGTAATATTCATGTTGTGCAAGTAATAGGTGTTATTTATTTTTTACTATTGTTAACATAATTTCCGAACACATAGAAATTAATTTGTAGGTACGCAAAGTAATTATTTGATCTGCTAGAGTGATTAATAGCTCCATAAACTGAACTTTAAATTGTAATTGTCTGCTAAATGTACTCGTAGATAAACAACTTTCACACAGATTTCCTAAAATGTTTATACATTTACACATACCTATTCATTGAGGATTATAATCAAGTATATTCCTTACGCATGAAATTTTATCCTCTCATTAGGACAATTCAAACTAGTGGAATGTGAATAAGGTAGTATTGTAAATACATACGTTACATACATATTCTACATACAAACAATTCAGATAGGTATACAAATATTTTCATTGAATGTAAATAGAACCAGCTACCTCTGACTTAGCAGTCGAACGCGATACCGCCGCCGTACCTACATTTCGTTGTTGAGTTCTATAGGTCATACAGCTCTTTTCGGAACAATGAACACAGACCGGTTGCTCTTCAAGACAGGAACTTCTGTATCTAATTCCTATGAACGTCACTCACAGGGCCGTTTTTGCTGTCTGCGAATTTGTTCAAAAAAAAAATAGTTCAGTGCGACTTATGTCCGACTGAACTATTTTTTTTTCCCATTGGCCTATAAACTTGACAAGCAACGTACAGGTGCAGTGGCTTTTGGGGAATGCTAAGAAGAATATCGTCATAAAACCTATGACTCTAATAAGATGAGAAGATAGAGAGGGGACTGAAGTTGTATAGGACTACAACATAGATTTTTGGAGTCCAAGTCTACCTCATCTACAAGCTGAATATATGCGTCTACGTTACCGTATTCTTTGGTATTTCATTATAGAAGTAAGATAATATCGATAGATAGATAGAGACATCCTTACTAAGAAACGTACCCATATAGCTACTGAAAGATATTTTTCCTAATCTAAAATTAATTTATCTATGGATAGGTTAAGTGCAAAGTCTTTAACCACAGTAACGTGCTACTATGTCCGCAGCTCTAGACCGGGTCGACCTCCGAAGCGCGCTTCCGGTGTGGGATTGTCTCTCGCGGCCACGCAGTACCCGGGACACCCGTTCAAGAAACACCGCCTCGAGAATGGAGAGTACTCGCCTTATGAAAACGGACATATGAGTGGTAAGTTTTATTTATATTTTAATACGTATTATTTCAAGATAATAAGACTTTTTAATAATACATGACTTGACTTGATGAAGGTTTTATATAAAGCATTTTTCTTCTTCAAGACTTGTTTGGGGGGCACAATAGGCAAGAGCACACACCTTCACAAATTTAATTTGAATACAATGTGTAATTTTAATCTGTCAATTCATCATTTCAATATTTTCATCAATTTGTGACTTTGATTAGTAAGCCACATAAGAGCCACTAAAATATAGAAGAACGCATTTGAGAATTCCGACATGACGACGACGTGTGTAATCAAAATGTAATAAACCAGTTTCAAACAACACCATAAATGTTTGAATGCTACCTTAAAACGCGAATTAAACAAAGTTATTAACCTACAGATTAATCTCAACTTAATCTGGCTTTGTAATATAAATCAAAACAAACGGTACCATGACATGTGATAACATCAAAATCGGGTTTGTGTAAGCTCCGGATAGGCGCCGGATATGAATCCCCGTCTTGTCGGGAGGTATGCCTCCTCATTTCGTATACAAATTACACAAATACAAAATTATCCCAACACAAACGGAGAAAAGGGAATAAAGTGATTAAATAGAGCTCAGCGCAAGACGGCTAGCAATCAATCATTTTTGTCGCTTACGGCTTTGTTGATACTGCCAGTTCACGTCTCTTTTTCTCTTCCACATTTCGAATCTGCCGTCTCGTTTTTGTATGAAGTGTCGTGCCAGACAAGGGAGCAATTACATTCGTGATCTTGCATAAGCGGCACTTGCTTATCGCGCACTGCCGCATTTGACTTTGAGTGTAGTTTGTTCGCTTTTTTCCCGAAATTTGCAATTCGAAACACTCTCATGGCTGAAACAAGCATTGCTTTGTTTTGTGCTTATTGCATGTTCCATAAACAAGATACATTTTTTGTTTTGTGTTAACCCTCGTTCGTTCCATTTGTGTTTCGTGTCATTTCTTGTCTTCTATAACTCATCGTTGGTTGGTTCTAATTATTTTACAATTATTGAGAAGATGGATGGATCTTGTAGGGTTTCATTTGAGGTCCGATTTATGATTTGAACAGTCTTGATACTTGATATTTTCATGTTTTATTTAAAGGTTTTATTGTACCCATTACCCAAATATTAGGTATAAGTAGATTAAAATCTGTTGCACAAAGACTTTTTAATTAAGTTTGAGGTTTAGTAAGGGACTTACATTTGAAATCTTTATTAGAATCTCCCGCAGTTTAGTAAATATCAATCAAACTCTAATAATTTCGTTACGTCATTTTCCATCATCTATCTAATTCTAACTGTTCTAATTAAATTCATGCGTGTATCAAGTTTCCATATACCGTATCTGTGTACGGGCTCCGGCGTTAAGCCAATATTATTTTGACGAGTCGTTGACAGTGGTTTACAGTTGATGAAACAAACGCACACATCAAAAAACAGTCCTGGGAAGGTGCACTCACACAGGTGCCACACTAATCCATACATGTCACACATATACACAAAGGGTGTTAGATGTTGAGTGAGTGAGTGAGGAGGCGGGTGGCCCATTTTCACCCTGTGAAATAATAGGATACGAAAACATCGGAGGCAGAATATAATCCTCCTGCGAAGGTTGAACGGAATGGAAATAGGAATATGAAATGCGTGAAAGGGATGTGTTGGCCCACGTGATCGTTGAAAGGGTTACTGACTGATGTTTATCTCGAGGCGCCAAATCTACGCGACTGCTCATTTCGCGATACGACTTAGATTAACGATTATGGGTAAATGCATATTTAAATGGTCATTAGGGTACAGTCCATCCTGTAGATTACATAGTCATCAATAAAGCTTAATTCAACTGCTAGACATGCAAAGTATTGCGAAACGTTATCAGCTTGACATGGTCTGTAGAGCACAGATATTTTAATATAATGTTAGATCCTTAGACTTAGGGTTATTAAATGTTACCACAGTTTATATTTCTACACATAATTGCAAGCTGATGTAAAGAACAATCGATGTAATCAAAACCATGCTTGACAACCCTAATATTTTAGAAAGTGCCATGAAAATGATGTGTTGATAATAATTAAAGGTTCGGCACGGTGTCGCCACGACTCGGATGTATAAAGGGGGGATAATGTAAGGCATTATAACATTACTCGCTGGGGTACAAAGCTTTACGTTGTGATTGAATTCTGCGACTGAAATTAAGTAAGGATTTGCCTGTTTATGTTAAGGGTGGGGAGGGATCAGTCAATTTGCGAATCTCTTGTATGTTCGCGCTTCTGCATTGTTACATGTTTGGAGATTTAAATTATGATTATTATAACATAATAGATATCTTAATTTGTGTTGTGTATCATGGTTACTTCCGATGGATAAATAATGTTATTGTAAATATTGATAACCAGCTTTTCCCCGCGGCTCCACCCGCGTGGATGTCGGTTATCGCGACCAAACATAGCCTATGTCCTTTCTCAAGGTCTAATCTACCTCTATACCAAATTTCATCAAAATCGGTTCAGTGGTTTAGGCGTGAAAGCGTAACAGACAGACAGACAGACAGAGTTACTTTCGCATTTATAATATTAGTAGGGATAACGTTTCATGCTATGTAGCGATTTGGTTGTGTAAAAATATATCGTACTTAATTTCTCATCATCTTCTTGCCAATGACAAGGCATCTTTGTCCGTCAATCGGCAGGTATACCTACGGAATAAGCCGCTGATTGCTATTGCCGCGTGGTTCGACAGCTTCATCCGACTGATCGGACGACGACGACAAGGATTTTTTTTTCCCAGGTTGGCTTGGTCCCCAAAGACCTTAGTGAATCTCAAACACCCCAACTTAATTTCTCTTTCTATTAACACTACAAAGTATACACTGATTCAGTCTATTAATACCTTGTTAAGTAAGTTTCTGATTCTTGATCGACTTTCATTAGCAGCACTCACATACTTTGTTATTATCTGTGTCGCTTTTTTACCATTCAGAACGTTACTGCACACTTATCGAGTTGAAAAAAATTCTATACAATGCTGGATTCTAATGTGCTCAGTTTTTTTCATTTCTGTACTAAGAAAGTAAGATAAACATAAGCAGAGTCGGCAATCATAGCAATTTCTTACTATTCTCGGCTTCGTTTACAATTTTAAATGGTTTAAACATCAACTAGCAGTTGGAAGTAATCAAATAAATTGCCATTGCTACTTATAAGGAAATCGCAATAATAAATGCGCCGGCCACAATTATTAAACGCCGAAGTGATGCGCAACGAATTGAGAAGTGTTGTGTTTACTTACGATAACTTTGTTGCACTCTTACGAGTTACACTGTAGCGATTGGGCAGTTTCCTACACTTAAAATAAATTGTTCAAAATGAGCTGTTGAAACAGAATAGCAAAAGAACGGTAAATATTATGTCTGTTTTATTGTATGGTTTTTATCAACTTTCAATCATCGGTTAATAGTAAATTATTTGACAATAGCACGATGTAACGTCATAGTTTGTCATATAAAGAATACAAGCGTCTATAGAACTTACAATTGTAACGTTTAATAAATAACTAATTTGACTGGAAAATCAACTACTTAGCTCAATTATTAAAGTCTCATCTGTTTCTATTTTGTCTCATATTTAGAAAATAAAACATAGGTAAGTTACTTGAATGTAAGTTTATTAGGTAATAAACTTACATTCAAGTAACTTACCTATGTTTTATTTTAGTAGGTAGGTACCTACTAATGAAAATAAAGCAATTACCATTATAATTAAAGGAGTCGTTATTGCTTCATTTTTCTCCGCTCTGATCACCTGTGGCAGCCCTGTATGTAAATTAGAATAAAATGCGAGGTCGTTCCGTCCACCTGCGCCTTGACGCGTGCGACAGTGCGCCCGCGCAGACATTTCGCTATTAGTACATTAATTCGATTAACGACTTTCAATTAGCACTTTTATACGAATAAATTCGCAACAGTCTTGCGTGACTGACGGTTAGTCTCTTGGCTGATTGTTCGAAGATATAACTATATTATAAAGTGTATTTGATACTGTCTGAAGTTTACGCGAATATCACTCATTGAAATAAACCACTTTTTAACTGATATATAAATTAGTCGGATTAAAAGTAAATAATAAAATTAATCGCGATAGGTTCAAAGAATAAATATTTTAAAGTATTTAAAGTACGAAAGTTTATCAAATATGTCAATATGTCCCGAAATCATTTTAATCACGGCATAATTCCTACCACGCATCACCCCAGAGTTGTAAATAAACCAGCACGCAACGGTTAAAGCAAATATGTATCGTAAAATTCACAATAGGCAGTCAGATATTTTGGTTCTTTGCTTCGTTTGTCACTGCCGATATTTCGGATTCCGCACGTACGAATCATTCATGGAATTACACGCATTCTCTCCCTCACTCCATATGGCGGATATAATTACAGGTATACATACCTAAATAAGTATTTGTATTCTTTGGAAGTGCGAGAGAGTTAAATATTAGTAATGTTATAGATATAATAATTTGTTCTATTGACTACTTAAGTAGGTACAAGTGTGTTATCAATATGACTGCCTTTTTGTTAGTATATTCCCATTCAGTAGCATCCAAAGGAGTAACACTGTTACTGGGTGGGAAAAAATTCCAAATGCATCACAGGTGTTACTGGATAAAAGACGTTGTATACTTAATTATGCTCTTTATGACTGCCTCAACAGCCAAAAGCCCTATGTGACTGTTGAGGTGTAGCGAGACAAGAGGAAAATAAGAAAAGGAACAAAAAGGTATAAATAAAGAGAGGCAAGTAGTTCCCTTATGTAGCTGGCAAATTTATACCAGGTGAAGCATGACTTCACCACCCACAACACGTGATTTTTACATAACCTAATTAATATAGAGGTTGCAAAAAACTACTACAAATGGTTACCTACTCTGTAGTTATACAATTACCATAATAGAGTTAGCAGTGTTATCGACCTCAGCATCTAACGCACACGTACAATGACTGAATTCTTTATATTGAATAGACATTGAAAAATCAACTGTTTAGACACCAATTAACTCATCAACATCCTCTTAAGTTACAATTTTTTTGTTACTATTAATACGCTACCCAATTCCCAAGCGACTACAATATGGGGTTCTTCAAGAAGGGCATTAGAAGGTTTCTTCAGGGTCGGCAGCGCGAGTGTGACGCCCCTGGTGTTGCATGCGTCCATAGGCCACGGTGACCGCTTCCCATCAGGTGGGCCGTGTGCTTGTCTGCCAACTAAGTGGTATAAAAAAAAAAAAAAATACGCTACTTTTTTGTTGGTCTTTTGCAGACCTAGAGTATTCCGGAAGAAATCTGCCAACTAAGTGGTATAAAAAAAAAAAAAAATACGCTACTTTTTTGTTGGTCTTTTGCAGACCTAGAGTATTCCGGAAGAAATTTTACACACATTTTCACACAAGTTTCTCAATAAAACAAATGGCAAAAAAAAATCTAATAATCTTTTGTGAGGTTTTACCCTTTCTGTTGTGGTGTAATTGATATTTTGCGGTGTTTGTTCAGTAAATCAACTAACAAAATTCATTGATTCATAATAATCTAATTACTTGTGCTGACTAATTCATCAATGCAGAGCCTAAAGCATCTACTAAGGAAGAAATGTTATGATATCAATGGGTTAGATTTACAACTAGCGTCTAGTTGGTAGGTGGCGTTGCAATCGGTTTAGGATTTTTTGTACTACATTTGCACGTGCCTAGCCAAGGCGTGCCGCTTGTGGCAACATACGATTATTTGTATAGCAATTTATCCATTCTGATGTAGTTTACGAGAATAGACCTAATAACATTAACTCATGTTTTTTTGCTCGTAGGTGTAATAGAAGTTTCTTGTGACTGCATTCGTAAGAAATATTACATCGCGAGACAATTTCCCTGCATATGTCGTGTTCACTTCAGACATTCATTAAACGTTGCCATCTTTAAATTATTGTGACATTGACAAACATTAATTGTGACACATTTAATGCCAATATTTTTTAAGTGCCAGACTCTGTTAACACAATATTTATGTATTGTATAACAAGAAAGATTTGGTGGTGTATACTGAAAATAATCATGTACTTATTACTGAAAATATAAATATGGCAAGACCGGGATAGTACCGGGAACTTTTAAATTTGTAACTGTATAAATATCTTCCAAAGTGGGGTTGGAAGATTACGTTTAAAGATGACAATACAAAACACGAGGAGAGCTTACTTACCCCAAAGGAAATGGATCATGCAATGGCATACGCTCACAAGATTCCATACATTTATGTAAAGTTTTAACGAATTTTGTACTAGTTTTTTAAAGTTCGAAAGATTATAACTACAGAACTTTAAAAGAATTCAATAAGTTTCGAAATATTTATGCCGAAATAGATAAAATAGAAAACAAAAGTTTTGAGTGAAAATACTAAGTAGTTGCAACATTGTTTTTAATTCCAATCGTTTAGTAGGTGCGTCGTGTGGAACGGCTGGCGCTTGTAATTAAAATGTTGTTTTTCTACGTACCTACTCATGACATTGCTCACACCCAAGAGTCGTCGCAGTTAATTCATAAACTTTTTGTCCCGAGAAAGCCTTGGCGCTGGTAATTCTTTTAATTAGCTGGGTGGCGGCTCATTGCATTTGACAGTAAGATTTATTTGTTTTGGAGAATTGTAGTTATTCCTGAACTTATTATACGTTATTGTACTTATTAATTATAGCTTACTTTGATACCATATGACGAAAGCCCTGGGTTTGTCTGCATCTGCAAACTTTTGTAGGCCAGGGATACTTCTGAGAAACATGAATTCCTAATTAATATGAAATTGTTCTAATAAAATGATGACTGTATTATTCTAAAATTACTTCAATTACGAACACCATCAATAAGAGCATTTTTTCAGATTTAACCAGTGGTAGTAACTGCGACGTGTACAAATTTACAGTTGAAACGAACGAAAAAAATTTTGGTATTGAAAATTTCTCCCCATATCGATGTCGTCTGGTAACGTATAAAAAGCTGACAGCATTGCCGAGTTGAATGGCAATTCCAATTCTTTGTGCAAAAAAGTTCCAGCCCTGCGGTCACGCGAAGCGTCGACCTGTCGCTTTGATCAATTTCTTTAATCTACTCAAAGTTTTCTACAAAAAATTCTAGAGACGTCCTTGTTACGAATCGATGCTCAACCAATCACACTGATAATTATTATGTTAATTCGATTGATTTATAACCACTCATCATCATGTGTATTACGGTTTCGCCCGGAGCGTTCGTATTCGAGCGCATTGTCGATCAATCGAGTCGATCGTTGTTAAATTACACGTTCCTCTCTTCCGTAACCCAAGTTCGTTTGTTATTAAATTGACGACACGTAATAACACCTATTAACTTCGAAGAGGCCGAGTGTCATAAGCGACTAAGATTAATTTTAAAAAAGGGACTGGTTAATGGTTAACCAGAATGTAAAAATCTAACTCGACATTTCTATGAAACAAACACTAAGGCCTGTATTCTAAGGACGGTACCCAGTTCTGAATCTCGATTTATCCTGAGGTCAAATCTGTCTATACAATCTGTCCTCAGATACCTACATCGAGATTCAGGATCGAGTATTCTGGAATACGTGCCTAAGACGTAATAAATAAATGATTGCAATTGCTGCTGATATATTAGTGGAGAAATGGCTGTTTCTATTCTTCAGAGTTCAAAGTTCGAAGTTCAAAGTTCAAAGTTCTTTATTTGTTCAATATGGTACAAAAGTGATGTTTACATCATCTTTTATGAATTCTTGCTGTCTATTCATATTCAATCTTCTCATTTGAAAATTGAAATCGAATAGCAGCCCCAAAGTATCGTATCCAAAGATCCGATTGAAATGCGAAGTCAGACTTTTATGAAATAACGGCCCTAAGAAATTAATTTTTTTTTAAATATTCTGATATCCTTATATTCAGTCTGTCTGAAAGTTTTGATTACTATTAACATCAATGTCTATTTGTTTTTGCGTAACGAAAGGATATAGAATAATTGCCTAAAGTCATTATAAACGAAAAAATTAATCGTTATGATTCAATTATACTTTTAGCTTGTAACATTTGAAAAATGACTTACGCTGTTTATCATAGTACCTACCAATAGTTTTAACGGTGACAGCACTGACGGCAAAAAGTATATTATTTGCTTACCTATGGTATTCGTATTTATCTATGGCATTCAATTATATTTTCCGTAACAGGTATAGTGTCATTAAATAGAATTGAAATATGACCATTGGTATTACAGGGGTTGAAATAGTGCGAATTGGATCACTTTTATTGCACAATTTACACTATTTGCACTAACAGTTAGTACTTGCATAGCGCCAACAAGTATAGTAGATAGATATACCTATACATTAAGGGTGGAATGAGAGTAATTACGATCTGGTGCCATTATTAAAACTAGAGTTAACTAATGCTCAAAATTTAATATTCTTACTAGACGCGTATTTCTGTAGCTCAAATCAAAAATTTTAACCAAACCCAAGCAAGGTGTCAAATACAAACCATACAATACTTTTACCAGCGACTTCAATTAAAACGTTCATACAAATATAACAACAGTCATATCTAATATCGGTAAAAATACATTTACAGTATCAGTAACATCATAAAACGTTAGTTACATACATATCGATAATAACAGCTGCTACTAAAAACCACGGATAGCTAATCTCCCTTTTGTGTGTTATTAATAAAAATATGGATGGATATTTCTGTATCTCTGCTACTTATTATGTAACAATGGTAAAGTTCTTTTGTGAATATTCACAGATGACTTGATCCATTTTGTAATATTTTTAACAAATAACATTCACGTACGAATGTGTGTATTGTATAGCATTCTTTGGCTTAGGAATATTGGAGTAGTTACTTGAGATTTTATATTGGCTTCATAAAAATGGATTGAATTGAATAATTTTTGTAGGTAGATTGTAACTGTTCAAAATTGTTACAGTTACTTGTAAATTAACGTACGTAATAGTTATGTCGTATTCTAGAAGAAAAAAGTATTAGTCGTCTGATGCTAAGTGCTCAAAGTGTCTGGCGGATAAAGGTTATTTTTGCGCTAATAGCAAAGCACAAACGTTTGCTTTCTCTTTACTGTTTCGAACTAAATTATGCAAAACCTTTATTACTCTTTGCGCTATATTTTATCAAGAATATTTGGCAAGTGTCACTACCCACATGGACTATACTAGGACAATGCAACACGAAAGTGTGTACGTAGATAATGGTTAAGGACATGGGAACTATTTTCTCAGAATAAATTCTAAGTGTCCAAATATTATCAATTATCGTTATTCAGAGGAACTGCTGGTATAAAAAATATCTATCTACTCGCAAAGGCGCCAGCCTGTACAATTTTTTAGTTTTTTTTTTTTAGTTTAATACCATATGCTAAAATTTCATTAAAAAGCAATGTACTTAGTAATGGCAACTTTGAGTTCTTTTCAATTAGTATACTTATAAAAAGGTTATACATTTTGTATAATAAAATACATAATCTAAACAAGTATCCGTATTTCTATAACGCCATTTTCCCAAGCACACGTAATAACACGTATGACACATCGTTATCCTGCCATGCATTTATCCGGGATAAAACTGTATCCCGGTCAATTTACGAGTAATTAAGCCTGACCCTCTTTCGGTGAGGGAGGAACTTTTATTTGGCTCGTTGAAATACTCCGGAATCGCCGCTAAACTCCTATCTTATTGGCTGGTAACGCGTAAAGATTTCCCCGGTTACCCAACAACTTGATTAATGTGTGTATGGTGTGAACACACGAATTTCCTTTTTATTAACTTTTATGTTCGTTCGTATCAAATTTAGCTTACATTAGCCGAAAATATCAAATGTTATCATATAGCCATCTCTACTTCCTAATAGTGTCGATTCTTGCAATTGTAAAAGGATGAACTTAGATAAACACTTATTCAAATAAAACATAACCGTACTGTCTTATCTATTGGCTCACCCATTTTAATGAAAGATAAGTTATTTTACGATTTGTTTGCAAAGTTTTAGTACCCATTTTCTGAAAATGAATGATGCAAACACTCTGTGCTCAACAGTATTTTTGCAAAGAAATAAACGTTTGCTAAATAAGTCGCATTGTAATAAATAATATTTTCTAGTGTTCACAACAACATGAAAGTATAGATAGGTAGATATTACACTTGTATGTAACAACGTGCAATATTGCTTAAGGATGAACGTCTTTGCAGACGGACTATAACTTCTCAAATTACGTTCGTAAGTAAGGGACGTGGATTAGCGTGTGCTAGGGCAAATATTTTATTACAGTCCAAATCTCCAGCCCTCAACGTTTTATTGTTCATAAGGCTCGTCCGAGCCAAATGAAAGAGTTTATGGCGAAGACATAAGTCGTTTTGTGTTGCCAGTGCAGGGAGACTTTATCTCATTATGTGGTTTTACGAAAATATTTTCCAATTACACGTCGAAAGTAAAAATCATTAAACTGTATTATTACATTGTTTTAAGTAAATATTAATTATTCTAAATAAATATCATGATAGGTTTTAAAAGTAAGAAGTCTGTTTACCATTAACGAGTTTCGTAAAATCAACATTTAATAAAGAAAACTTTGCATTTAATTTGAAATATTCCTATTACCTGACCTTCTGTTATAAATGTGGTATTTTTTCTAGAGACGCCTGGTAACACTGTCTATCGGTTCTTGTTGACTCACGATATTGACCGTTCGCATATTGTCGGCGATGGTGTATTACTGTTATTGATTGTACTCGGCGCGTGACTTGTGTCGACGATTGTACTCCCACTGATAAACAAGTTGTACCGAATGAAGTGTTACAACGTGTTTATAGTATTGTCCGTGCGCACTCATCAAACGATACAGGGTCACAATTGTTACATTCTTTCATTAGCTGAATATTTGTAAAATCGATAAACTGATATACGTTTTTGTTACTCCTGTATCTAACATATGAAATCGGTATTGGTACCTACATTTTCTAAATTTTACTAATAATAAATTAATACAATTTATTAGGACATCCTCTATAGCGATGCACAAAGTTTGTGTAGGTAACTTAACATTGTAGGTATGTTCTTCATAAGTCCTTATCTTATCAGTCATAATAATTTTAAAGTTATAAAACAAACGTTTCTATTACCTACTTGAAATATTTTAAGAGATGGCATGACATGATATTCTTGAGGCCATTAATAAGAATTTGTTTTTTTTTATTAAAGCAATATTAATTACACTGGCAACATAAAATTGTGTCATTCGTCATCCATGTATTTACATTGAATTTAATACGATCGTATATCTTATGGCACTTTGTATGGGGTATTGGGGACAGCTTTATTAATACTTTTAATCGCAATGCAATAAAGAATAATGATAATTTTTACGATGACTAATAATGCAAATTGCGATCGTGTTTCCATTTTGGCGCAAACCTCATAAAATATAATTAACTATTTCTTACAGCATGAAGATCAAATAAAGGACTTGTCATACTGAATACAGACCTACACTGACCCATACAGTAGATATTCAAGGAGAAATTAAATTTCCGGACTAACTGATGATTTTTTAAACTTTTTTTTAATCCTTAATCCAACAATTAGGTATAAGTATAGCAAAAAAACCCATATTTTACCTGATTACCCCACGTAAATCTCATTAATGCAATTTTTCAAAAATAGCATAGGTAGAACTTAACCTTAGCCTACCACAAACGATACAGGATTTAACGGTTTTGATCATTACTGATGCTGTAGAATTATTTTTAATAATCAAAACCATGTTTGTACAAGAATCATTATTTTCTTTTTGAACGAAAACATTTGACATCTATCCGAAGGTATTGCCAGTATGCAATCTTCAGAAATTGCGAAAAGTATTTGATAGAATGTTTTCAACATAATTGTGTTCTTTGAAACATAGTTGTTTAACGGGAAGCGTCAACGCGAACGATTTATCGTGCAAACGCGATGTCCGTTATTTTGCCCAATCGCATATGCCATTGGTATACTGACCATACAATTATGTATTTATTGTAAACGCTACGATTGCCGGCTGACTGTAATTTGCTTTTAATTCGCCCTCTTTCGTATCATTTTCGAGTTTCTTCGTTTTGCCAACTCTTTGAAGATTTGATGTTATCAATAACACTTTATATTTGTGATGGTGAACCTTTGTATTTTATACTGATCTAAGGTTATTTTACATTAAGTTGGAATTTTTAAGTATTAAGAATGTCATATCAACCAGAGATAATTTGACTGCGTGTATAAGTACGAATTAATGATTAATTATGTAATTTTACCATAAGTGTATACGATTTATTATTGGAAAGAACTGTAACACAATTTTAGGACCTTCAATATTTGTGCCAGTATGAAACACATTCTTTTTGTAGACGGTGTATATATTTTACTCCTGTCAATCAATCAATTAGCCTATGGCAGTCCACTGCTGGACATAGGCCTCTCCAAATATGCGCCACGTTTGCCGATCCTCCGCCTTCCAAATCTAGTCCGTCCCAGCCACCTTTCGCAGGTCGTCAGTCCACCTGGCTAGGGGGTTTACTCATTCATGAGTTCAAAGATGGGAATACTTTCCTGTGACTCACAAAGTATCATTCTTAGTATGTTTGTGGATTATTGCTGTAGCTGTTGGTGCACAAGAGTCACCACAGTGGAAGTGTGGGTGGTAATAGTCCAACATATACATATACTCTATAGTTGGTTCTTACTTGCTTTGTCGTTATCTACACTGTAAGAGTTTTATTATCTCGTATTTAAGGTCTGCGACTTAATGCATCCAATAATTTATTCCTCTCATATGATTTACTAGCCATTACGGTAGTGTAAAGATTTCCAGTAAAAACCACCGGGTTGTAAAGTCTAGGACGCTCGGTTTACGATAGATGCTATGTTATAGCTGTAACAATGCTTTAATAAAACTCTTCTTCATTTTATTATAATTTACATCGTCGTACAAAGTAAGCACTGTATGCAACTGCATGTATTTCGTATGATTAGACAGTGTATGCACTTTAAAATGACTATTTTATTACCAGAGTTACAACATGTACTGATACTAATTAAATTAAATACGATCAAGTATCCGTTTTCAAAATAATTGAAGGGGTTATAAGGTACCAAATGGACGGGAATCCATTTTAATAGGACCAATAAGTATAAAAATAAAATCAAATACTATTTATAAATTTGTAAATAACAAATAGGAACATATTAAGCTTATTATAACTTTGTGATTCGAATGGACTAAATCTCACTATTGTAGGTATATTTCTATCAGAGACATTACGAAGATCAGGCCATGTTTAGTTAAGTCTTTTTGACAACAGCATTAGCACCAAATGTCAGTATTGATTTATGGGTGTCTTTAATTTTATTACCAATCGGTTATGCCAAGATCTTTTGGCAATTTTATAATATGTATGCAATGAAACTCAACGTTCACAAAACTTGTGAATTTGAAAACCTTTATTACCATTTTGTAATTAAAAATACTTACGATTAATTTATCTTGCACTAATTTTTTTACCGATACCTAAGAGAAAAGGTATGTATTTATTCTCAAATGTTACCGCATAAAAAAAATCAAAACAAACAGCTGGACGTAATTTCTTTTTGTATTTTTTTCAAAATACGTCCTAAAAGTTTTTGCGCTTATGATGGGCTTTATTCCAACCTACTTTAAACACATAAGTGATATAATTGGGGTTCCGATTCTATCGATTCTAATTCGAAATAATGGCCAGTAATTTGGTACGATCATTTGTCGAGGACAGTCGATATTCGATCAATAAATCGATGTGTGTCGATATAATAGCGGTTCAGAATCGACGTTTCATTTCTTTAAATGCCCTGATCAGTGGATTCGCTTAATAATAGTCATAATCTTAAACGATGAACATTTTTGTCGGTTATTGAGCAACAATTTGTGAGATGGATAAGTCCTTTTTTTGTGTTGTGCACAAATAAGATTGAACCTGGGAACCAACTGAGTGGTTCGTACCTAGGTATACCGAGGAAGAAATTTAATATACGACTTGATGATCAATCTGCAGTTAGAAGATATAATCAATTTATTTTAATATACTTAGTGACTTAATGTTAAAAAGTTTTTGATGAATTTACTCCAATACACATGAATTAAGACCCTTGGCACCGATAAACCGAACCGTTCTACAAATAAGAAAGGGACGTAAATATAAAACAAGATATATAAGAAAGAGATGAGTGTTAGGGTTGTTTGAACCGCAGGTTATTACGAGATTTAACACGTATTTAGTTAATTAATAAGTGCGGTTAACCGGGGCGGTTACCGGTCCTGTGTGTCCGGGATGAGTAAATATGCTTTTTGGTTTAGTGACCTAATTGTGGTTTTTGGGGATATGTTTAGACATGAAATATTTAGTTATCGTTCGCTCTGTGTGACTTGATTTTTGATCATTGGGTATTAGTTAAGTAGTTTGAATGTATGTCATATCGAGCGCTAAGGACTTTTTTTACAGTGAGTAGGTATATACATAATAAAAAATGGGCTCGAATCTGTGTGATAGATTGTTATCCAGTCCAATAGTAAATAAAACTCGTACTCAATACACATAGTCGTAGTAAATAATAATTTATTAATAATTCAGAAAAGTATACCATTTAAGAATCCATTCCAGGTAGTGTAGATCTGGCTTCGTGATTCTCTTATTTTATACATTTTTTCTTTTTAAATCTTTAGATAAACAAGGTTCAGATTCCAGTTCCATCTTTGCCGATACCTAATAAAAAGTCTATTTTAAGCCCAAGGTCCGCTCCTCTACTCTTTCTCCCAATTAGGTATTTTTTTGTTATTGCAAGAGTGACTGCCGTTTGACGTTCCATCCCCGAGAAAAAAATCTACGCTAGAATCTCGTCCGCTAATCACTAGTTCTACGAGCTAGATGACAAGGTTGGCTGGGTCCTGAAAATCCTAATGAGGCCCCCCATTTCCCATAACTAATAACTAATTTTACTAAGCTGTCAAAACTTTTATTCCCCTTTTCTGACATTCGATTTTAGTTCCAAACTTTATTATGTATAGGTACCAAAAGTTAGAGTCAAATGTTTGTCAAACTGAAAATGTCCACACACTGAATAATTAATTACAATAATAAATACGAATTTGTACCGAGTATGGTTCACAAGATAACAGAAACGGTTAGCCAAGTAAATAGACCCTACCAATTAATTCTGGGTCCATTGGTCATAATATTTGTTTGTTTGTATGTAACTTGCTGCTGGGACTTCTGTTACACTTTGATTTGCATGTGTGCGTGGTAATAAATTATTTACCGTCACGTTCTATAAATTTCAACACTGTACTTTGGATATCTAAACGATTTTGTTTATTCAGTCTGTTCGGATATGTTTAGATTCATTTTGTTTGTTACCAACACTGTTGCCCATTTGCAGTAAATTGTTAAGTCTATAATTTTATTTATCTCTACCTAGTAGAAAAATGATTGATAGGTAATAAAAAAACAGTGACACTTTGAGGAGTCGACAGAAGTGAAAACTTGACCAATACACTTATAATACAAAGACAACATACTCATATACAAATGTGTCATGTGAATTTTCACAATTTATGACAAGAAGTGTCGATAACGGTGTCCCGAGTTCTACGAAAAATCCCAACGCACTAAACTTCAAAAATTATATGAAACCAAGACCAAGACCTTTGAAGTCTCAGTCAACCTCTCCTATGAGCTGGCACGCCGCCGCGTCGGTAGATTGAACGATGACGTTCTTGTGCAAAGTTGTCAAGCATCCAACCAAGCTTACACTTTGAACCCCAGTGTTTCTCTCACTCTTTCTTCTCCTTTCCATCATTTGTTTGATTTTAACATTAGCAGAATTGACTGCCACTGACCCTCCAAGTAAAAAGATTGGCTTGAGTCCAGAAGATCTCAGTGTGGCCTCTTACACCCTTATTGACACTAAAATCATTTAATAAAACAAACTTTTCTTCAAAACTTGATCCAGTTTTGAATAAAAGTTTTGTTTTACTACCTAACATTAAGGTGCTCAGTTTAGAAAACTAATGATTTTAAGTTGCTAGTATTACTTTGAGTAAAAATAATTCTAATTAAAGTGATCAATCAGGATTTGAGTACTTGTCGATTAGCCGACCATAATCATATAAAAATAACCCATGCAACCATTTTAAATAGACCTTGTTATGAATACACGAGATGTTAATTTGTTGGGTCCGGTCTTATTGGCCAGACAATGTTAACGATCAAAGTGAGAGGAGTGTTTACAGCGGTTTGTAAAAGATTTGCTTATAATTAAAATTTTCGCATTAAACAGCGCATCACATACCTGCGCCCTTAATCGCGGAACAAAGCGACACACAATATTTAATATTCAGCAATCCCAAAATCCTTTGAAAACGCTGCCACAATGGAAAAGGGTATTTTCCTTTAACGGTTGGACCGTTAATTCGTGTTTAATTCGACACCTTGTTAATTGTTTCCGACGCCCCAGTAGGTTTGGTGACCTCGGGGGGCAGACAGGTCATGGGCAGCTAAGGACCACCTCGAACACCCTCACGGGGAGCCATTTTAAGAATATTTGCGGACCACCCCCTTATGTTTACTCGGGTTGTTTGTGGTACCCAGAAAACAATAGTCTCGAAATTCATTGCTCATTTTATTATTGTTGATACACCGTTTTACGGGCGATTCGATTATTGGAACGAGTAATTAAATGATAATACTGGCCATTAATTGGATTTTACCTGAGTGTTACGCTTAAGTGGTCTCATGTTTACGTTAGGCCTCATACTATGCCGTGGATTTTAATATTATTTTCATCGTGGGTAGTACGCAAACTTTCGCGAATACGTTATAGTTATTTGTTTTCGTAACTAAAGTTGGCAATAACATCCGTAATTAGATATTGTAAACTAGTCTCTCATTTAATATTGTTTATAATATCATAATCAATAGTTTTATTATATTTTATCGTACAAACAAAATTACGAAAATGTATTTATAATCATCATCATGCTGGTTACATCGAAACTTTGCACTTTGGAGCTTAGGGTCTGCTCTACCCTACTCTTTCTCCTACTTTTCATGTTCTATTTGAAGGATCTTGCCACTTCTACGGGAGCAACTACATCTGACCCCTCCGAATCTTGGTCCCACCCCACTGTCTGGCTCTTTTGACATATCAGTGACAGTGCAATTTTGACCACTAGGTGACCCTTTGTATCTACATACTAAAAGACAACGCCATAAACAAATAGTATGTGATTAATGTTTTATTATGTTCTAAAGAATATAATTCTTTTCAGAAATGGCCCGCATGGAGAAATCACCTTTACTGGCGAACGGTTATAACGCCCCGCCTACGCACCTAACACCCATGGGCTTCATGCACCAGCACGCGCTCATGTCTCCGGGCATGCCGCACCACGGCGTGCCCCGACCGGACGGCTCCATCATCAAAGGGCAGCCAATGCACAATATGGAAGCTCTTGCAAGGTAAGAAATTATGACAACAATTACTTATTTGAACATTTATTAATCACTAGCTGTTACCTGCGGCTCTGTCTGCATAGATTCGGTCCTCGCGAGTCGCGACCAAAATGGCCTATGTCTTTTCTGAAGGTCTAATGGGTCTCCGTACCAAATTTCATCGAAATCGGTTCAGTGGTTTCAGCGTGAAAGCGTGAAAGACTGAAAGATAGAGTTTCTTTCGCATAATATTAGTTTGGATGGTTACAACATACACATACCTATAGAGTACGTTAAAGGTATGGACAGAGGTATTTAACACCCACATTTCGCTCAAAAAGGTACTACCTACCTTTTTTTCAATTCAGTCACGTCATCTTAATTCGACAGGTTTAAATCAAAATAGTAGCAGACATGTTAAAAATACCTACATCAATACAATACAAGGACTCAACTTGGAATGTAGTATACATTTCTATTATTATGCTTTAGTTTTATACTAAACGACAATACTCTCTACGTACAAGAGATTTTTTTTGGGATTTTTTAATTACATCTTGGTTTTTATTATTAAAGGAATAAAGTAATCACTACTTTAATGTAACCTTTAAAACTTTAATGTAAAATGTCTTCCCCATCTTTATTGAAACAGGATAGTTGGGAGCCACAGACAAAATATAAAACAGCTTCACCCCATCCTGACTTTCTGTCATTTTTTACGACCCAGTCGAAGCGTGGACATGTACGGTGGTTGTCCGTATAAGGCTGTAATAAATGATATTACCGGAAGTTGGACTATTTCAGTTTTATTGATTGAAAGATAAACTGACGTAGGTAACGTAATTTATGTGTAGGATATGTTTATGAAAAGATTCCAAATTTGGGAGGTTCAGAAGAAGTTTTGTGTAACGAGTAATAACGGAAAATGTGAGTTAATACAACCACAAGGAAAATTTAAAATTTATAGGTACGGGCAATTTCAAAAAGCGGCACGTGTATCTAACAAACTTTCCAAAGAAGATGAGTAGTATTTAAATTGGGTATGTTACCATGCTTTGATTGTGAGAAATGCGATTTTGTTGGAAATTTACGCAAATGTTTCACCGAAACCTCAGGAAAAATCGTAATAAAATCCATTAAACTTAGTTTAATTGCCATAAGAGATGGAATATTGGACCCTTTTCTAATTGGAGGGCTTGCGTTCTGATATGGCGTTTTCTGCCAGTTGTAATAAAATCGCTCTTCTTAAGTTACTAGTACATGTCGATTCTATGTTCTGAATTTCTTGTCAACATTAAAAATAACAGCATTATACGAGTACAACATCGTATTATTGTAATCTATCTAAACAGTTACTAATTATAAATTAATACCGAAACAAATTAGAAATCAAAAGTAATTAGAACACTGGAAGTGAGTCACCGAGTTCCGGTTTCACTTAAAAAACAAATATGGACTCGTAACGATTTATGCTTACGATAAATGCGTACGCTACGTAAACGGCTTACGTATAAATTGACGAAAAGAAACCTTTAAGCAGGTCGGTCAAGTGGTGCAGGTTAAATGTCCGCCGAGGGAACTTAATCCAGTTAGAAAAGTACAAACACTGAATGCCCTCACTTCCGTCCGGAAGACCCACAATGCTCACTTGACTTACCCCAGTGTCTTACTGCCATTCATGTAACATAAGTACCCTACAACCTTATACATACGTACATTCTTATTTGTGGCATCATATTTAGGCGTGCTATCTTGCTTTCCGTGTTTATTTAGGGCTATGTTTTCGAAATATGTCTACTTAATACTATTAGTTTTGATTGCCCTGATATGTTCTTTAATTCGGCATGTAGTTCTTTTGGGTAAACATCAACTGAATTTTGGTTCTTCAATTGAATTTTGAAGCAATAAGTATTCTAGTTTTTCCTTTAAATTTAGATCGAGTAAAGTCAACTTCAAGACGAGATTTGAACTCGACAAGGCCGTGACCGCGAACACGGCGAAACGGCCTGAATATTTGAAATTCTCATATTGATATGTCTCGGGGAGACACTGAAGCATGATGTGTTAACAATATCCCATCTACTTAAAAATTACTATGTGTTAGGGTAGATAATCTTTTCTTTTGTCTTCTTGTATGGTAAATATTGGTACATTCAATTAAACACTACACTGATATTTAAACAATTACATTTTTACAAGGGTGTGCTTTAAGACAAAGAGAAATAGAAATTGGAACCCTTTTCTAGACGATGATTACTTACAAAGGGCGTAGACTTGATTATAAACGAGAAGAAAAGTTTAATGTAAAACAAAGAGCTAAAGTAATCGAGAAACAATTTGAACGATCACGCATGAGTAGCTCTGGCACAAATATAAGCGATTGTTTTTAAAACATAATTAATTTCAACGACCCCTCGCTCCACCTAACGGAACATTTAATATTGAGTGCTCATAATTATTCCTTTCATATTTAAACCCTTTTTAAGAACTTTCTTTACAAATACTTGAGAGTAATTTATTGCAGATTTCTTTCTGTTTTCTTGGACAAGAGAACTCTTTATTGAGATATTTTCCTTATTCGCTAAAATTTCGTACCGCCAATTCGTCTTGCAAGTTGTCATAATAGTGTGACGACTACGACGACGACGGGTGTTTTTCTCTGTCTAACAAAACACCAGCTTCCAATTTTTTGTGGTATTCTAGTCATTTACGATGTTGCTCCTATTTTTCTGGCAATGTCGATAAAGTACTACTATTATAATACTTAAAACATTGCTCACAAAATTATTCGATAAAAAAATTTATAATACAAATTTATTTATTTATTACATTGTCGCATTGGTTTTTAGGGTTCCGTAGCCAAATGGCAAAAAACGGAACCCTTATAGATTCGTCATGTCTGTCCGTCCGTCTGTCTGTCTGTCTGTCTGTCCGTCCGTATGTCACAGCCACTTTTCTTCGAAACTATAAGGCCTATGCTGTTGAAACTTGGTAAGTAGATGTATTCTGTGAACCGCATTAAAATTTTTCACACAAAAATAAAAAAAAAACATTAAGTTTTGGGGGTCCCCATACTTAGAACTGAAACTCAAAATTTTTTTTTCCATCAAACCCATACGTGTGGGGTATCTATAGATAGGTCTTCAAAAATGCTATTGAGGTTTCTAACATATTTTTTTTTCTAAACTGAATAGTTTGCGTGAGAGACACTTCCAAAGTGGAAAAATGTGTGTCCCCCCCCCCCCCTCTAACTTCTAAAATAAGAGAAGGATAAATCTAAAAAAAATATATGATGTAAATTGCTATGCAAACTACCACTAAAAATTGGTTCGAACGAGATCCAGTCAGTAGTTTGTTTTTAATACGTCATAAACCGCAATTTTCGCCTTTGCTACTACGGAACCCTTCGTGGGCGAGTCCGACTCGCACTTGGCCGATTTTATTTTACTGTAAAGGCGATGTATCTAAAAGTACAATGTATAAGAAAGTTATCAAATGTGTTATTAAGCTTGTTACTTACACAAGTGTTGTAAATGTGATAGGCCAATCATCCCGATATGCAAATGAAAAAAATGTGATAACTTTAAATCATTTATAAGTCATATTAGGCATCATCTCATTAGTTCTCAACTTCCTTATTTTAATTTTTATTCTGTGTCAATCTAATTTACTTGTTATTTCTTCATTTTTCTTATTTTATTTTCTTTTGTCTGCAGATCTGGTATTTGGGAGAATTGTAGAGCAGCTTATGAGGACATCGTTAAACACCTTGAAAGGTAAGAAAAACAAGTGCTCTTTTATACAAAGTGTATATGGAAGACGTATTAAGTTTTACCTCTTCAAGTTGCTTATTTCTTATTATTTTCATTTATTCATTTTCATCATTATTTACGAGACATTATGAAATGGATAAACATCTCTCTCTAAATTTAAGAGCTATACCTACTCTTGTCACTTGAGTAATTGCCACTCTTCTTACTCCTCCGCCAATCCTTTGACCTGCTGATACGACGTGACTTGTATCTTTTACTTGAACATAGATAAACATACTAGAAACAAAATCAATGCAAATGCAATGTCATTATTTTAAAACAAAACGAAATCTTTGTTAATTTGAACGGAGCACACTGTGCAGATATCACAGGAGGGTGTGAAATTAGAGGAGACAATTAGATCCGTGGATCGGGTGTATTTTTAACAAATGACCGCTCGCCGGGACGGCTGCGGGGTGCGAACGATTCATCAAACTCATTCAGGGGCTAATCTCGATGCGAGGAAAAAGCGGCTCTCATGTAAATTGGGCTGATTCAAGGGCCAATCGGTGGGGGAAAGCACTTTTCTTTCTTGTTTAATGGATGGTGATTGATCGCCAAGTCGCTTTGATACTCCGCGGTTTTGACTTCGATTTTACTGCGTTTCAACGTTTTCATACAAGGTAACCTGTCAAAAGCTTTTATTGAATACACGGTGATTTTTATACGAAATTGTATTTTATTTAGAGTACATATCTATGTTTCTATATTCTATAGAATTTATTTATAGTTTTTTAATGAGGGTTTAATGGAAACCGGACTATAAGTCTCGAATTATATTATTAATTAACACTTACCTACATCTATTCATGTAAATAATGCCTAAATCCATCTAATTAATCGTTTAGATTGGAATATAAAATGGTAGGTACCGGAGCTACATGTACAGCATGTAGGTTCGGGGATCGGGCCCGGGTAGAATTACAGTCGGACAGCGCGCCTTGTACCGATGTGTCACTGTCAGCCCGCGATCGGCCGGCTCTGGCCGGTGGATTAGGGCCGTTTTTAAAGAAATTACATTGTAGATATTTTTAATGTTTTATAGAACATTAAGTTTCTGTGTCTGTGAAAATATTTAAACGGTACAGTAACAGAATTTGAAAAAGTAATAATACGTCTAGTTGTACTATTGAGTACGAGTAAGACTTAACAGATACTTAAACACAAGAAGAACTCTAATGATATTAACTCTAAATGATATGACTTTTTTTTGTGGTTATTAGACTTACCCGGTCTATTCTTTCTGGTTATTAGACCCACAATACAGACAGCGACTATATTTTTAAACTTAGTAAATAAAATTATCTATTCTAATTCTCTACTGTAATATTATTACTACAGCTTTTACTTGCGCCCAATTTTTTTCTTGTAGGTTGAGATCGTTATATATGTATTGTTGTATCGTTAAAGTAACCTATTATAGCAATAATATGTTACTTTAATGATAGAGAAATATATTTCTACTAATACTGAAAGCTACTGCTTATTCACAAACTTATTCAGAAATATTTCACATAAACAATTTACACAATAGATTTTGCATTAAAAACCCATGCTAGTTAATTAGTGTAAAAGTAAAAAGTAAGTTTCGTACATGGTTTAATGGTATAAGCTTCGAAATTCATTCTATACTACGGACATACATCGCTATAAAAACAATTATTTAAAACATGAATCCAATTGCGTGCAACAACAGGTAATATAGTTAAGTCATATTAATGTCCTTGTCTGAATGGCGGGCTTCCTTGCTCTCGCATTATCTTGGTTCGTTTAACGCATGCGCCGCGACCGGTTCTCAATGCTAACTCCAATTAATTGACAGGATTATCTCTGATTTAATATAATTTGTATGTACTGTCTGTTTTGTTTTCTCTTGTGCGATGAGCGCGCTCGTGTTTCATTTGCAATTAAATTCAAATTTATTTAATTAGTCTGTCTTAGTCGATAGTTTTCGTTGCGACGATAACAAGCTTCTTGTATGATGTGCGAAGGATTGTCCAGTTGCAATGATTAAGCGTGTAGTACTAATATATCTTGATCTCTTTTAATATATTTAAATCTCGATAGATAGAATATTACTATCGAAAACGTTCCTTTAGAATAAATAAATATATCTAGTCTGTGAAGGCGATGACACTGAACCACTTTGAACTATTCATTCAGACAGATCCTACAATTGTGTGCTAATAATTTTTCTGTAATTTTTCTCTCCGTGAATAACTTTTGGGAAAACATAGGTATATGTACCTATAGTGGAATTTAACAAATAATCTAATCTGACGCCTGTAGTTTTCAACTATGATAGAATTTGAAATGCATCACTTCATAACATTATAAATTACTATCATTACAAATGCAAATCAATACTTGAGATTAGTAATGATGATGTCTAAAATCAAATGTAATCTTTAGTTGAGATTGGTAGATAAAGCTATGAAGATGTAAAATATAAGTTTGAAAATAAACCAACAGTTTCTGTGAACATTTTGATTTTAAAACTACTGTATTAAAATAATTATATTTTAAAAGAAGGTACCTACTTACATTTCTTTTATGTAATTGCAATACAGTCGTGTCTCTACTATCAGTTTACACCCGTAATTTCTGTATCCGGTTTCAAAAACCGGGTTATAAATCAAACAGACACAATTAACATTGGACAAATTGTCCGGATCAATGCATTCGTCCGGTTTAATTCGGTTTCGGTGGGTATTAGCTAGCGATTAATGTGCGCGCGGCGGGTTAAGCCGTGCCGGGCGCTCGTTGCCGGCATACGCCGCCCGGATCGGCACACATCGGACTGACGTCGATCGTTATTCATTCTTGTGCCCCTTGCTATAACAAGATACCAATGTTTGTTCACCCTTAATTGTGGACTATTTTTCTGCGGACAATTTTTTTAAATTAACTATTTTACTGATTAATTTTAATTATTTTTAACTCTATTTTGGATGACACTATAATGGTTCTTGTGGAAGTGCTATAAACGGCCTTAGGAGACCCGGACGAATATGGTGCCAATCGAACTGGTTACGGAACCCTAAAAAGTTGTGTAGCTCAGTTTATTTTTGAAGGCATCGATGAATAAATAAATTTGACATATATAAGTTTTTGTTCTGACAGCAAAACGTAACAAAATGTCAAGAGTGGCGGCAGCACTTGCGTGATTGAATCCTCCACCATTAATTTCAGTGAAGATCAAACGGAGACCGAGGGTGATATTTATCAAGGATATTGCGAATTATTTTAATCAAATCAAATTCCCTTCGTTGTAAACAAATGCTTTTGATTAATGAGACGCGCGACAGAGCCTCGCAGCCGTTGTGATAAAACACCCGAGGAAAAGGCGAAATTAATGGTCATAAAATGAACTCTTGTATCCGTTAGATAAAGATACTGAATGCTTTGAATCTTAAGTGATTTTTCTTCTGTATTTTGAATGATGATAGCGCCGATCGCATCTGGTGACTGTACATTTATATCTTTAGAATTAGCTGTGCGTAATTTGCGCGATTAGTGCATAACTTTGAGCGCGCTTCCAAAGATATTTAGATTGTCATGGCGTGGAATCATTAATAATAACGAGTTTTGATTTTCAGAGGACTAATATGCGCAGGGCGTCGGTAAAGGGTGCCGAGTCACTGTGGCAGTCGACAGCCCTTTGAATACCTTCCGAGTTTGTCGCCGATGCGGTCGTACTGGAATTTTATCTAGCTCTTTGTACTTTGCCCTTTTCCAGCGCAAACTATTTGGTTAGTTCTGTTGGTGAACCGAACTATTCGTTCTGTTTAACTTTGATGTCTCACATTCACCGTTGTACCTACATGAGGCCCGCCGAGGTACAAAGAACCTTTGAATAACGGTTATGCGTTAAATATATTTTTATGCTATTTTCTATAATAACTTAATCCATTTTAAATCTTTTAAAACTAAAAACAGATACTAATAACACTTAGGTACTCAAAGCTATATGACAAAGGTTTGAATTTAGAGTCAAAAAGTTTCAAAACTGTAAGTAAATGGAGTTTGACGTCGTCATAATATAAGTTGCACCGTCAGCCTATATTAATCTGGATACGGCGGCTGACAGCGCAAGTCAAATTTCTCATCAAAAATAAGAATTAATGGCGAGTAGCATTAATCATTAGCTCGCAAACGGCACGAGGTGTCTGTATCCCATTATTTTGCATTACTAATGATATGTACACAGCGATAAGGCAGCTTTTCAGAGGAAAAATCTGATTGTCACCTCCCTTGATTATTTGGGTGCTGTGGCTTTGTCATTTGATACAGCACGTCATGTATATAATGGTTAATGTGCAAGAAGGTTTTAATGAGTACAACATGTCGCGTTTCAAATATTTGCAGTGTAGTCCGCCGGTACAATTTTATATTTTGGCGGTATGAGTATTTAGGGTTAAGACTAGTGCAGTTTTGGCAAAACTGGGTTTCTTCAATAAATTACAATACTTAGATTTATAGAGTCGATATTAAAGCCGACTGCAATCTGCTAAACTACAAGTTCCGTGGTAATTATATTTACAACAAAAAAACAAACAGTTGAATAACCAGCTAGCACCTCTGCCTACCCCTTCGGGGATATAGGCGTGAGTTTATGTTATGTTATGTTATGAATAATTTACAACGAAGTTAGGTGGTACATGTTGCATGTTAATTGGCCGTTTTTTTCCTCCTCAAGTGATCAACTGCTACCGCTACCTAATATTTCTAATACAATAAACACAGGTATTCATTTCAATTAAAATGTACATATACTATATTGTAGCTTGATTCTGTGTGTAGTCTAAGAGCTGGTTATGGTAATAGCCAATGTTATTTTATGCGGGGACGCGTGCCGGGCGTGGTAGAAAACATTCATTATTCCATCGTTCATTCGGGTGTCAATTCCACGGAGGGCGGCTAAAAACAGTGACTCCTCGCGTAAGATTAACCAAATCGCAAATTAAATATTTTTTTACCTTTATGAAAATTGGTTGAAGTTAGTAGGTAGTAGGTGTAACAGTAGATAGGTACATTATTATAATAAATTGTTGTCTTGACATGATAATTTTAGAAAACAAATTGTGTCAAAATCAATAAATCCAAGTATACTTTGTCATTATTAGCTTCAAATAATATACATAATTAATGAAAATAGACAGAAATTGAATGCCGAAGTGTGACATGACGATGGACCCGGTGATCAATTAGACGCCTTCACTCAATAATTTTTAATAAGTTTGTAACACTAATCACTTCCTACCAAAAGGCGTGACCGTTCTATTTCTAGCTGGCAACACTGCCATTGACAGAAGATGTCACTTTTAGTTTAATTACGAAGCGGCCTCATTTCTTCGCGCCCTATTAGTACACATCAATCAATGTTGCCAATACCTATTTTTTACCCTACGACTCGAGTGTTTTTCCCTTGGCCCGTTTTTGTTTATGGAGATTTTTTAAGTGGGGAATAATTTGATGAGGTCCGCCACCCGACTGTGTTGCGATGCGAGCGATGCTCATTTGTCATCGTCTTGTCATTTCTGCGTTTCTTTCGAGCAGTTGAATCGCTAAAGTAATTAGGTAAGTTTTTAGTTGTTTTTCTTCTTCCTTTCTGATCATTCTTGCATAGCTTTTATATCGATCTACATTGCATTCGATACGATCGATTTAAAAATGAGAGTGTTTTTGTCAGTACCTACTTAACATTGCAAACGATGTGCAAAAAAATCGTTTAAGTAATATTTACCTACATTTGCCTATTTATATTTTTATCTGTAGCTAAGATAATTTTGAATTAGTTAGTTATGCCATTATTAGTAGGTATTAGATAGATTTTGTAAGCTTTCTAAAAAAATACATATATAGAGGTTTTTAGTTATTTTAACTCATGTGTCATCTTGGCCCTCTTTAGTTCATCTATATGATATTATAGTAGTCATTTGTAATTTTATTTAAAAAAGCATATAGGTAGATTATTGTAAAATAAGTAAGTAAGTGTAGTCGTAAAATGCAAAAACTTTATCAGATCTTATTGCGTCACTCCAAGGTAGATAGGTATAGATCTATCACCTGTCATGAATAATTTTTATCGCTTCATCTCTAGTATTGGCCATGTTGTTCTGCAATCAATCTAATTTACAAAATGAAGATTGGTTAAAACTATGAATATAAAATCAGCGTGTCAAGCGAATACCGGACATTGATGGGGTAAATCAAATATATGAATCCACAGATCAAAAGAATTCATTACAGTGTGTAAATCACAATTTGCATGTGGCGCAGAGCAACCATGAATATGCATCTGGGACGCCTGAGTTTGAACATTTTATGCTGCGTTCAAACACTTGCACAAAACCATTAAATGAACGTTCTCGAATGGGTAGTGATTGTGATATCGTACTTCAACTTAATTGATAGGCACGCAACGGTACAGAAAAAATGTAAAAACATATCTAACCAATTTTAATAACGGTTCAATTCTAGGGCAGGAACTGATAACTAGATGAGCATTCATTGTGACACACATACTGCTCAAAAACAATAAGTAGGTATTTAACTAGCTCTAACACTCGAGCAATGTGAAATATTAACTTTTATTGTAGTTGTTGTTTGATGCATAATATGTTAAAAGTTTCTCATAATAGTTTAAATTTTATAGCTGCTTCTAGCTTCAAAATTGAAACCAGAGTATTTAAGCTTGTGGTCTCTAAACCTTAAATATCAATTTGTACGAGTTTATGATCATAAAACTTTTGCGAATAAGTTTACGTAGTAATATTGTTGTATTGGCAAATGCTCATACACAAAACGATTCGTCTGCGTTTTTCGTAGTGGCTTGGTTAGTACTGCACGTGTTAGTTATACGCAAAAGCATGCAAGTAAGTGGAATAGTCTGAACGCGCTCTTGTCACCCAGAAATGCTGACTGGACATCAAACCGGACACTTGCCATTCCGTTCGCTTCCTGACCTTTTCCCGTTTTGTTATGCAAATCCGTGTTCCCGGGGGAATTATACAGCGCGAATAAAAAGTATTCCAATGTTTATTCGCTGACTTCGCGTCGAGTGCGAGTTGAGTGTGAGTACGCATTAATCTGGAAAAAGCCGCGATATTTTCACGTTAACATTTGTCGGCGAACGTATGAAAAATTCTAATGTCATATTTTCCATATTTCCATGCATTTCTGATTTTATTTCATATCATATTTATTACCAACATATAAGTTTGTGTTGTCCGAAAAGTTAATCAATTAATATCCTTTTTATTATGAATGAACTATTTTTGTTATAATTTCGTAACTTGAGTGGTTAAAGATAGTTACAAAACAGAGTTAAAAATTAGGAGCGTAGGTATATCCAATATTACCCTCCGGAGCAGTACATTATACTCGCTCACAAGCATATTCGCAAAACATCATATTCTCATCACATGATAATCGTAAAATATCATTATTGTAAAAGACCATATTCGTAAAACACTACTAGTTAAAAACATCATATTTGAAAAAGTACACTAGGATCCATAAATAATGCCGACGCGGACGGTAACTTTATGCACCAGTACAAATGGTAAAATCTGAGTACTTATGAAACTTCTTAGAGAGTCCAGTAACTGGACGGTAAATTATGTCCTCTTATGAGGAATAATGACAATGTCATCGCTTATTTTGTAGGTAAGTTAGGTAGGTGATTTTTACCTCCTTTGTTGACTGGCCAGAATTTTGAATCAGCTCAAAAGATTTATGAGAGGAACATATTAAATCACGAATTTAAGGGTCCGGAACATGAAATACCTGCATTTTCGTCTGTAAAGGATTCTCTATACAGATCACGGAAGAGATTTTTAAGCATGAATTCCGCAACGGCAAAAAACTCAGTTGATATTATACTTCCACACAAATTAGTGGAAGATTTTTTCCTATACGATGACTGCGACTCCTATAACAGAATTATATTATTTTCATTATTTAAAACGAGAAGAGCTGCGTGAGTATTTAAGGTCTACTACATGTCTCTACGGAGACGGTACTTTCAAAATTGTGCCTACACCTTTCTATCAGCTGTACAGTTCGCATGTGGACGTAGCACGAAACGAAGATACGGTAAATTTTATACCAATCATATTTGCTCTTCTACCAAAATAATAAGCAACAAAGAACGTACGAAAGGTTTTTCATGATATTGAAAGACCAATTTGGATTGAATCTGACCAAATACAAGTGCGACTATGAAATGGCCGTGGTTCAAGCTATCAAACAAGTTTTTTTCGTCTGTGAATGTTACAGGCTGTTACTATCATTTCTGTAACGCTGTATTCAAGAAGAGCAAGGCATTAAATGTCGAAGATTGAGATATAAACCGAAATATCGTACAATATTGTACACTCTTGCCTCTCTTGCCATCCAAAATGATACCAAATGCATTTTTTTTCCATAATAGAAATGACATCAAATTCGCCAAAAATCAGAAAATTTCTTGATTATTTCAACAGTCAATGGACAAAAAAAATCAGCAGTGATATTCTAAGTTGTTATGACCAGAAAAACCGAACAACAAATGGAGTTGAAGGATGGCATCGCCGCATAAATACGAAAATTCCAAAAAAGCCAACCATGTATCAATTTATATCACTTTTAAAAAAAGAAAGCAAATTCCAACATATTAAACTGAAAAGAAACAATTTACATTTCACTGACGTAAAAAGGAGGAAAAAAAATAGTAGAAAAGAATAAGAAAATATCAGGCATAGTCAATGATTAGGTATGTGAGGAACGATTTTTTAGTTCAGGAGTATGTACCTTAAGCGATTAAATGCAGTGAGATACGATTAAATTTTTCATATTTTTTTTTCGATTTACTTAGAGAATAATAATTTCATTTATCCTAAGCGTAATTGTGTTTTGTTTGCAATGTAGGTAATTAATTAAATAAGTTCTTCTGTAATTAATTAAATATGATTTTCATTTCAAGAAAAAAATGTGTCGTTGACTGTACATTGAATTATTTGCGAATAGCATGTTCTGTGATTATCATGTTATTCGACTATCATACTGTAGGAATATCATGACGCGATAATATCATAACACGAGAATATGATGTTTTGCGAATATGCTTGTGAGCGAGTATAATGTACTGCTCCGGAGGGCAATATTAAACTGTAATATTAGTAACGCTAATTATATTATTTTAAATAAAAATTACATATATCAAATCATAAGGTAACCACATCCATTCCATAGAAAAATATTATTTTTATATAAAATACCTATAAATTGGAATTGATTTAAGATCTATCTCCCTCATAACTTTAACTTAAATTACACGTTTGAACCAGCTATGTTTGTTTTATGTTCATAAGCGGTTAGTATTGTATTTGTCATAAATAATTGACAACAAGCTGGGGTCATCAAACGCTAACCATCGCATGGCTAAATAACAGCTCAACCCTACGCTGGCCACAAATCAAATGTTTTGATAGCACCACGTATTAACGAGACAATTTGATTGCGGACATATCCGAGCCAAATTGCTTCTAAATTATATTTTCTGTTTACTTTCTGCCAAACTCCCTGTTTCGATATGTGACGTATGTGTGTACATATGCGCATTTGTGTCTGTTTCATTTGTTAAGCGATTTGTTTACATGTGTTTTTTGTGAATTCGATTAACCCATTTATTGATACTTAGAACGTGAGGTGTAGGGAGTATTTCAGTTTTTATTTTGCCAACATGCTGTATATTAGTATGATGTTTACGTTTATTAATTATGATTGGAAATTTAGGTATATTTTTTTATTGATAATTGTAAATAAGTTGTAAAAAATTATTCCACTTAAGGATAAATCAAATTTAACAATGCTGATCAAATACATATAAGTAGATTTATATAGCTACCTAGCGCCAAAATGATTGTCAGTTTTATTTCTTAACTTTCATTATCAGTCTACAGTCCCTAAATTTGCAGACAATTTCGGCATACTATGGGCGCCAGTTAAAAAAAGTAGGTAACTCGCTATGAGGTTCCATTTCCAGCTTGCTAAGTGGCGTTAATCTCAAAATCAAGCTACCCATCGTGATATCTCAAGATTCCGCTTATTTAGCTAATTATTATAAAACTACTTTTGTAATTAGACGACATGTAAAAGTATAGCACTGTACAAAGACTGCCTACTACATTACAGCCTCTTGTACAGTTTATTAAAAGTGTTATGATAGATCTTGACAAGTTTGTTACCGTGTGCTAATTAATATTCACGAGTATCGATCACTTTAGATTTTTTTTTCTTTAATATTTCCAGATAGTTCAATATGATAATTATTATCACACACAAAAAATTAAATGTTATTTTTCTAAATCACTCGTTGATTGTAGGGTTCGAAAAATATCTATGATCAATCTTTAAATAATCCAATGAATACATTAGTTTTATTAACGTTTCAAACGTTTATCTGAAGTTAGATGTTCATTTTATCAATGGAGTGACCAAAACTATGATGGATGCATCTCAGTCTTCAATTTTAGTTTGAGATAAATTGACAGAGATAATGCGATTGTCCGCAAGATAACATCTGTAAAAGTGACAGAAGTTTATATTTATACTTAGCCATTACGAAGTAATTAGTAATAAAAAGGCAAGACCAATATTATTTTAATTATAATTAAGATTTTTCAATTTAGCAACGAAGATTTACTTCTCAGATTGTATGTGGACAATTGTGGAAAGTTCATTTTTGTATACGTATTTGTGCTAGAATTAGAACTGTTCAAAATAACTTGATTCAAGATATATTTAACAGTAGATAAAGTAAATGTAACTTTTATTGTTGCAACTTTTTTCACCGGCTTTCACAAAATTTTGGCAGTAAACGGAAAACTCGATCCAAATAACTAAGTAATTTGTGCATAGACATCAGTCGCGTTTGAATTCATAAAATTCTATATTGTCACCACAGAAAATAGAAGGTGCACGTCGATAGACCATTATCGTCTCGTTCGAAACATGTTGCGGTCAATGCGAGCGATCACTTCGATCATAATCGTTAGCCATGCGTCGAACTCCAGCGCGCAGCCGCTTCAATCGATGCACCATATCGACCGTCTATCCGAAGAAAATCATTTGAGTTGACGAGTTCGTATTCAAGCGGCTAGAAGATATGATATCTTTGTCGCTTTATATTATCCAAGGAATTGAATTGGAAGTGTGCCGATGGATGTGAATTTTCTGCGGTCGCACCACATGCATGTGCATTGAAGCCATATTTATGCAATCGGCGGTTACTGAATTGTTCAGCTAGGATTACAACACACTTTTGAACGTTGTTACGAATAGATACTAACGCCTTACACCCTTACACTTTTTTATGCAAATCACCTCTTTATTGTGTAGCTAGCCTGACCAAAATGTACTTTATTTGCTTCAATTCCTAATTAGCTGACAGAGCATTTGTTATGTGCACAATAAGTCAAGAACTGATAGTAACATGAACAATAAACGAAGTAGCTCTAAGCTAACATTAAATTGATAAACTACTTAAGAACCGGCGAGTGATAGAAAACAGCCGTACATAAAAGACCATTTCAACAAATTTCCTTAATAATTGTACAATGAAACTCAACATTATCAAAACGCATTCCCATTACAGATAATGGTAATGGTCCCTAAAAAGTTAGGGACTACGAATCGTAGGAGCGATTTTGCATAATTATCTAACATTGTACCATCGCTTCGGGAGAGACGATGCGGTGGCGCTTAAATCCTAATAACATCGGACCCGATCAGAATCTCGTTACGCTGTGGTAATCTACTGCGAACAAAATACCTTGCTGTTTCAATACATACACGGGAATTTTTATTATTTTCATCATTAGACTTACGATAAAACACATTTTATCGCGTTATTATCTGTGAGGTTTTAGTGTAGGTCAGGGATTGGCATGTTTCTGGTCAACTTCGGCATGTAGGGTAAGTAGGTATGTTGAAGTCATTCTTAGTTAACTACTTAACTGTTTCTCGTTTCCCATGGATTTAATGCGTCCACGAAAGTCATTAATTTAATATAGGTAGTAACTGCATTTTTTATACAAGGGTTGATGCTGCAACTGTTTTATTATACTTTAGTTACTTCAAAGAAAGTAATTTAGAGTTATATAAGCTTCACATTTACAACATATTTCAAGACGAGCTTGCACACAACTCTAAAACTGTCTTAAAAAATCGTTCATCTTCACAGCTTTCCAGCGACAACTTAAATCTTCTCACGTACTTGTAATATCGTAATGAGCTCCTAAGCTCCCGGAGACATATTTTATTTTCCACCAAACACATTTTGTATTTCATTCCACGTTTCATAAACGGAATTTGCATGTCCCTTTAGCAACCGTAATGCCCCGGTCGCTTAGTGCACTTTTATTACGGCATTAAATGATGTAATTTTTTTCATATTATATTATTCAAATTTAAATAACTGTCTCCGATTTCCCCCGCGAAGGTCCCACTGTCTCTACTGTTTCTTTTCGTCGCCCCCAAATTTGGTTATTTTGGTTTGATGTTTCCGCAATAGAATAAAAGTTGTATTGAGTGGTTCATGGTACTAAAAAAAGGAAGCAAACAGAAATTGATGAGTTACATAAGTACAGACAGTTGTGTACGAATACCATTATGTTTGTATTATTATATGCAAACAGTTTTTATGTCGTGTCTAGATTTTTAGTAGATATAGAAATAGATCAAAGGAATTGCATTACAAGTCAACATGAACAGGTACAAAGGAAATATATGAAAAATAAATGGTGCAGTGTTTTGAGTTAAAAATGTAGGTAATGTTTTATTTGTGATAAGTCTAGTGTTTATAACGTCTCCAGGGAGTCTGTGTTTCAAAATTGGAGAAGTTTGGGCCGCAATTTTTACAAATGATGTCGTGACGTTTATAGGGGTGCGACGAGCGCCCGCGACGACCGGCGACAAGTCATCATGTTACTTTCTTTCCTATTATTTTGTTTTCGGCCACCCTAAACGTTCCTACTTACATATTGATAAAGCTAATTGTCTTGTTTTTGATTAGTTGAATTTGTGTATTTTAGGTAATTTTTTTGCAGTATTAGAATTGTTTTGAGACTATTATGTGAATGACCATGTTAACTTAATACCTATATCAGAATTTTGTCAAAAAACTCATCTTCATGGGAACTGCATTCGGTAGTTATAAATGGGCCAAGGTTAACCTAGTAAGTGGTTTTATTTAGTGCGAATTCTAGAAAGTCGTTTACAGTTTGTCCTGGTAAAAAAGTAAATTAGCTTTAGGCATAGAGGTACGCACAATTCAATTCAATTCTTTATTTTCAAAATAGTGCAACACTGTTACAGCTTTTGACGTCAAATTCTCCTTAAAACTAAGTTTACCACCGCTTCCTAGGCGCTAATGGAGAAGGAACGGCGCACAGTGGATCGTTTCATACAAGCTAGACGTCGGAAATTCTAATTATATTTTAAGTATTTTTATTTATTTATTTCCTACGTATTTACGTAAAATATAACAATAAAAGTGATCTTCAAGACGTATTGATAATATACTCGTTCGCACTAATTTTGCCGCTATCGTAGAGAAGGAGGACGACACAAAAATTGCAAAATAATTATTTTTTCAAGTAACTTACTTTATAAACTTTTCTACCGTCATGTTAAGCATGACGGTAGAAAAGTTGGCGTGAGGGTAGATCATTAGTAATATTGTTTTTGAGGTCCCTGATTATCTGTAAATCAATAAGACTATAAGAAAAAGCTTAATTAAGTAATGAATTTCCGACGTCTAGCTTGTATGAAACGATCCACTGTGCGGTGCAACAAACTCCACTGCGGCATTTTTAGGACGTCAATTCACAAAATGAGGTTTCTTAAGACTAAATATGAACGTATGTACCTACATTTGTCGCGTCAATGGCCCAAGAAGGAGGCTAAGTGCGGATAAAAGAGTCCCCTTTCCATTCCATAGGTATAGAGGTCGACGACGTATCTTGGTAACGCCAACGTCAATTGGCAACATGACGGTGGCCGCTTTCCATCAGCAAATTAACAGCAACCATGTGTTAGCCACTTATTGGTGAATTCATGGTAGGCACACGCAGAGATGAACATGTCGAAAAATGGATTCCAATAGATTGTATTTTTTACGTTTTTCGCGGGCGGAAAGATGTTATAAAACTACATACTTTGATACTGAAAGTTTCCTTTTGAAATTACTGGTTAGTCTTCTTTCTATATGCAGATATCCTCCGCAATCTAAAGGAATATAAGTTAAAAATTAAAATAAGATTTTAGAAAACAATACAAAACTCTTGACCAAATAGAATAGACCAAATAAAATAGAATAAAAATGAGCATCTCAAAGTTTCGTCTGTTAGGTAATAAAATGCAGTAATATGTACCCTTAAATTGATGCACCGCCTTATTACTTGCCAATATTGCCTTTACATCATTTCAAAAGCAAAACATTACGTTATCTGCATATGCTTGGAACTTTTTACTCATAACAAAAGCCCCTTTGCTACTTGTATTTTCTTTATAATTTATTCCATTTCTCCCCCATACATTGGCATCGGTCGCTGATATTTTTTATTCGATTAGTAAGCCCCTAAGGTGTTTTTAGCCTTTTTTCGCTCGATTTTCTTCGAAGCTTTGTTGACTGTTTGGAGGGTTACAATGCTCATTTCTTTTGGATGAACAAGCTTATTTATTCTTTAACTTATAAACTCCTTGGTTAAGTTCGAGTGTTATTTCGTATATAAGTTTTTGTGAAAGTACGTTAAGCGATATTCCTTTTGTACAAAACACTTTTTTGGTAAGAAATTAACGCCATGTCATTCAAAAAAGCAAAATAAATAAAAAATAAATTATTTGTAAAACAATAGTCATAAAATATCGATATCTCGAAACCACGATACTTACACACTCGATTTGTTGCGGAGGAAGCAAGGGAGGATGAGACGAAACTTTTTGATGGATCGGACGAAGTTTGTTTTGCATGTGAGTGATATGTCTGAAATAATAAATGTTGAGGCGTCGACGTTCCCCAGCCCACCCTCGCAGGGGTGAGCTAAAACGATTTTTGATTTGGGTGTCAAGCAAATGTTTTACGCAGTGACGCTCCGGTAGGATTTGATTTTCTTAATCGATTCTTGAGAATGTAAATTTTCGAGGACTTAATAAAGTGTCTATATTCAAAAGGATTGAGTTTCTACGGTTTTAATCTGCATTATATTCTGTGGAACTTAGTTATGTAAATTGACAGCACTATTACCGAAAGCTTTGTTTAATACTTGCGCTAATCAGATTATGCATACAAGAACGGTTCGGAACGGTAGTGCGGTATTAGGTTATGTGAACGGGCCAGTATTAACTAATCAACGTGCGTTGGCTTTGGTGGTAGATTGCAACGCATTGTCCGCGCTCGTGGCCCCGGAATATCTGTTTAGGCCACTACCCATTCTGTAATGGCAATGGTTAGCGGAAACTATGTTTACCTTGGTATTACTTCATGATGTAGGTACTTTTTATGTTAAATAATGCTACGACGTTAGTTATTTAGCGATGAGCAAGCTCTGATACGGGGGATTAAACTTCTGCCTATTTATGTTGAAACAATGACGATGCTTCGATAAGACTTATTAGATGAGTATATGCTTTGTCACATGTTTTAGCGTTAAAATTAAATATAGTGCTAGAAGTTTGTGAGTATTCTTTGAGTTAGTTAGTTTATTGTAGTGTTTCTACGAATAATATCGGCTTATCATAGTTAGTTAGTTCGTAAAGTGGTGGTTTCAAATGATGAACATTTACGATAAACGAATATTAGTACATAATTTCACAAATTACCCAATATCTCTCTCATGAAAAGCATGACTAACCGGAATATCATTTATTCAAAATGTAACCTGAATATTTTCAGAGTGCCTCACCGAAAAGTCACAATAAAAATGCAAATCTTTTTATAATAAATCAGATTCACGCCTCCATTATTTTTTATTTTTGTAATTCAGAGTACGGAACGATTCGTCGCCAATTTGGGTTTTGACAAGTGAATGAATAATATTATTTCGGAGCAGACTGATGATGGCTGCCACCGGCAGATGGGGTGTTTGTTAATTTATCTAGATCGGAATATTACGTGCAACACAAACTGATTGTGCATTTAATGAAAACCGTTTATGTGTGAAATTGATTTGTTAGATATGGTAAACTTTCAGTAGGTAATCGGAGGGGTTAGGTATGTTCTATGTCGAATATAATCTACTCTGGTGTTAGTCTACTCGTCTCCTTATAATATATCTTTGTGAATCTTGCGGTGAATAGGGAATTATTAGGCTTCCACCACATGCTACGAGGATGTAAAAGCTAAGCTATGAAACTTTTTGATCGTTTCCACTGTAATATGCTATGTAGCGTAGTGTAACAAGTGAGACTATGAAACATCCATAGCACGCATCTTTCTATACAAAAAATATAGCTTAGCTGAACCCCTTTCCACCAGTGCTATGCTATATGGATCAATAAATATGGTTGTCAATATCATAAGTACATAGCATAGCATATCAGAATCTCTGATGGAAAGACAGTCTAAGATTCCAATCAAGCATATTTGCAAAGATAAGCTGGTAAGGCAATTATCTGGTACTGTGATAGGTAAAAGCAAAAAAATAACTATTTGAAAATTTCGTTTATGTAGTCAATAAAACCATGTAGTTCAAACGTGTCTAAAGGAAGCTGATAAAAAGAAATAGATTGATAGTCAAACATCTTGAGTTCTCATAATCAAACATTTGAAAACAAGCCATATCTGTTTTAATTCTAGCTTGAACTAACATCATCAATCAAACCAACACTTTTGTAAAGATAAAAATAAAATGGAGGAAGTGGATATAATTTATTATTTTATTGATTTGGAGTTATCTTTTGTCCGATCGCGTGGCGATGAGTCGATCTTTCTTTCTTTTTGATTCGTTAGGGTTCTAAGGCGCCCGATGCTGTTAACAGGACCTGATTCACAACAAAAAAAACAATTAATATATCCTGTTTAATACATTTCTATCAATACTGATGGTATCCAAAGTTTGAACTTTCGCGACTGCCGTCCAACCTCCCAGCTTCAGAAGGAAAGCCAACTCCAGAGCCTTGTCCGACCGACTTACAAGTAAAGTTGACTTAGCGGTAGGTAGATCTTGATGAGGCCACCATTTTCCTCTTGATCTAGCTTAACTTAGCTTTGACTTTGAAAAAGCTAGAATGGTTGAACGTATTAAGCCTAGAATAGCACATTTTTGACTCAAGAAATAGATTCCTGTGAGACGCAAGAACGTGATCAGAGTTTCACGTAGATGGAGCCACAGACAGAGCCGCGGGCAACAAGTAGTTGAGAAATAAACAATCGCTTCAGAAATTCTATCTTATCTAAAAATCATCCAGTAACTTTCATGTTACTGTAGCCTGTTAGTACGAAATTCTTTATGTAGCTATTATATAATAGGCATAATAAATGTATAAATTTGGGGTAAGACACATTTTATACAGTTTTATATTATAATAACATGATCAAAAGATTTTAACGGTCTGAAGAATTATTTACATATTAATAGCGACGGAAATGAAAAATATATTAAATTCAAACGGAGCTCCGTGACTCGTCAGTAAAGTACCAAACGACTCCATTTGGAGGGTTGGCACATAGAGTAATAAGCTATTCAGAGACTATCTGTCTTGTAGTACAAAAGGGTATTATTTTTATTTTATATTTATTTAATAAATTTATGGAAATACATTTAAATTACAGTAAATTTATCCTGTAAACCCAGATAGGGTTTGCATAGGATAACCAAATTAGCTTCATTTATATTTATGTTCAATAAACAAAAAGTTAATTAAAATCAAATGCCACATTTACTTACCTGTGAATTTGTAATTTCCCGTTAAATGTTCGAAAATAAAATAGACTAAGTAATTGGTTATTAATGACAAATTACGATTTGTTTATGTAAATTTATTCTATGAGCTCTAATACCTATATTAATATCTATAACCAAAAGTATAATTTTGTAAAGTAATTTTACTGCAAACTGTAACTCTTAAGTTAAAAATTAACTAACAGTTAAAAATAAATAGTAACAAATTACTCTTATTTGTCCTTGGAACAAACGTTGTATTATAAAGCAATACTTAAAATCCATACTCAAGCTTTGTTTACAAAAGTTGTACGGAAGGTTTAAATGGCTTATAAACACAACCGCAAACTAAATATAAACATAAATAAAGACCAATTGCAGTATAATACTTCGATCTTATAATTTGGACCCTCTGTTTTGTCACTACCCTGTAATCCGTAAAAGGGTTCCGTGAAGGCTTAAAACAGCCACTTATTATGTATGTTACATTTCACTTTCAGACGTCATTTATATTCAAATGCTCAAAAGGCATTACTGTGCAAAAATTGTAGCACTAACCCCTTTGAAATGATGAACTTCCCGAAAAAACATTATGCCTATCATTATAATTATGTCTCGTACTATTTCTGCTATATCTCACCACCACGGTTCATGAATAGCGAAAATTACCCTTGAGTATATAAATAATATATAATAATATTTCAAAGTGTTTATATTATGATATTAATAGGTATTAAAACTAAGCTGATAATTTTCTTGATACTATCATAATGTCAAAAACAGTGACTGCTTTTAAGTTTCTTTAATATCAATCAATCAATCAATCAATTAGCCTACTGCAGTCCACTGCTGGACATAGCCATATTCTTTAATATATATGTAAAATCATTCCTTATGTCCATAAGTAAACTAGGTAGGTACTTGTTCAATAATATATTATTTTATATATTCATTAAATGTTCGTCTGCTTGTATAGTGACCTTTTATTTCATTCACAATATATAGTCTAAAAAGAAAGAACACAAAGTTTGAAACAGACGGCACAAACAAAAAAGTTAATAAGTAAATATTAATAAAAACAGAATCGGAACGGAAGCATCAAAAGTCCAATAATTCACAATCAAAAAGGACCTACAGAATTAGGGTAGCGGTATGAGAGATCGGCATACAAAATGATTACATACACCGACTTTATCCGTTCACAAAGAAACTCAGCGGGGTTCTATAATATTATACTTCTGCCTTTGTAGTAGCTCCACAACACAGTGGGAAGCATGCTTTACGGTTTCAAATGATAAAATTGTTCGTAAGTAGCATTGTAAGGAATCATTTCTTGCGGTAGCGTGACTAAGTTAAGACAATCATGTTTTAATTTAACTTAACGAGATATCAAACTTTACCAATGCATATTTTTTTAAATGTGGGATTATGTTTGTTGCAGATTGCGTGACGAAAGAGGCGACATGGAGCGAGTGATGGCGATGGATAAGGCTCGGGACGGTTCACATAACGGTAAGCTGATCATTATTGTAATAATAGTCTTATAACTGTAATCTTGGCTCATTTACCAAACTAAGATATATACAGGTTTTACACCAAATCCAGTTAACAATCGAATGTCAGTAAAGCATTGCGGATACAAATCGTGAAACTTTCTGATTCATTTAATTTGTTGCCAATCGGTTATTATACGGTTTTGCTACAGTAAGTGCGTTAAAAATCAGTATTTCGTAAGAACTGATCAGCTAGTATGTTTACGTTAAAAAAAGAACTTCCAGTATAGTTATGGATAAAATTAGCACTATTAACACATTTTTTTATTGATGAAATCTTAAAAGAAAAGATTTAAGGATTTTAGTGATTACCTATACCAAAATCATAAATCAGGGTAGCATTGCAGTCAGCATCTCATATAAAATTCACATACCATTATACGATAATTACAACACATTTTATGTTTATATTAATTAAATTGAAACTTACACTTACGTTTCATCTAGAGAGCAAAAAAAAATATCGACTGACCATTACAATATATCACAGGTTCTTCCCCAGGCCACAGTCCGGTACTCAACCTGTCAAAATCTGGTTCCGGCGGAGATCGCGACAGGATGGAACGGTGCGACCGTGAACGCGATCGAGGTGAAGGTTCAGTGAGCGGTCGAAGTTCAGCAGCATCGCGACGAAGCCCGCAACCACCTCGACTGCCATCTGCTGCGACGGCTGCTGCAAGTCCGCGGTCGCATTCTGACGAAAGTGATGCGCCGCTCTCTGACCAAGAAGATCATAATGTTAAAGATGAAGACGATGGTAAGATTTTATTGCTCGTTCTTTATAAAAGATCTAGTCTGTTTCTTATTGTCCCCATAACAGTGTTGTACCTACACCGTTAGTTGTCAGCTTTGTTGTGCTAGAACAGTTTATTAGATTTAGATAAAATTGACAAAATGTTTTTTAATAGCTCTAAATTCTTTGGTTTGACACTTTAGGTAGGTATCCTGGAAAGACATTCTGACTTACGTAATAAAAGCTCATCTATTTATAAACAGGATTATTTATATTGAATAATACAATATTTACATAATCTAAAAAATATAGCATACACTATCTGTGAAGCGCGAAAATTATCTAAAAGAATATTGTAATTTTATTGCTAAGATCAAAACAGTAAATTTTATTAATAAGATAAATGTTGACTATAACTACGTAACTTAAAACTTCTTATTGCTATCTTCAGGAATGAGCGTACTCTGAATCAGAGTGCACTTTTCATATTTTTAAATTAAATCGAACTTAAAAGCAATCAGAAAACAGTTTGGCAAATGTTAATTTGCAATCAATTATGTATAAATTAGTGTATCTGCTGTAATCATGGCTAGGAGCATGAAAGTGTCCGTGTTCCATTAACACAGCACGGTATCACCCGCTCAATATACTTGGCATGTAATGCACAACAAAATTACCCAGTAATAGCCCTGGAACCTTCAGCATTCATAGTTCGGAAATTATCAGTCATAAAACCCCAGTTACTTTTATTCTGAACTGGTCAGGTAATACTTGTGTAAAATAACTTTCCAGCGAAACAATGTATGTATGAAACCACTTCTAATTATTTTATAGTCCTATAATATTCATTGCAGTTTATAGAATAAGAATATCAAATAGTGTACCTATTTGCTATTGCTATGCTATTGTAAAACGTAATAATAAAGTACTGGACATGAGTAGGCGAGCATATCCTGGAGGACGATTAGCAAATGATCATACACTTGCGTTCCCATACGTTTTAATGTTTTGATCCCCAGACACTGCACGTTTGCTTGTAATGGTCCTATATAATAAAATCTTATTACCAGTATCGCCCGCAATTGCCCCCAATGATGTATGAATAGCACTTAAAAGGTTCCAATTTAACGGATAAAACCTTTTGTCGTACATTAAAATATATTGTTTTATAAAAATTGTTTTATAGTATAAATTTTAAATTCCAGAAAGTCTAGATAAAATGTAATACATACAAAAATAGGTAGCTATCGACTTTTCTCCAAGTGGTTTTGTTAATGTTATATCACATTCTCGAAGTAATAACATTATATAATGTTCGTGGATGAGTATAGTGGTTATATTATGTACGTTTAGTTAACTATCATAATCATAAACAATCATCTTTCAAGTGATTGATTATGTGACAATTTCCCCAAAGAAATTAAGTAGATGTTAGGTTCATTTTATTCTTAATTTTTTATTTCAACCAATTCTTATGTAACATACGATTCAGTATCATCAATTAAATTAAAACTAGTTATTGTATCACAGTCACTAGGTACCTTTTAAATAGGTACAATTACTATTCTTTAAAAATATAATAGCAAAATGATAAAATCAGTATAATACTGAACAAAATAATAAAGATTGAAACAATAGAAGTGTATTTTGATAAACCGATAGCATTTAAAATTTATTGCCTACTCGGAAAATTAACAAGCAAAAAATACTAACCAGGAGAATTAATTTTAATAGTTAAACCTATACTAACCCAGTAAATAGTACAAGCATTAAACTGCATACTGTGGTAACCGACACGATGGTGCAAATCAAAACAATGATCCACAAATGTAAATACTTGATGCATACAATAGCTAAATTAAGTGAAACAATAAGGATTGTGTATCGGTTATTGCAAGCTGCACATAAAATGATGAGAGAGCGTGGGAACGGGTAACTAGCTACGATTTATAGGAAACATTCGCCTAGCTGCGGAATTACGAGAAGAACCCGGGGAAAATTTGCAAACAAAATATCCAATAAGACTATCTCATTCAAAAAACTCGAACTAAGTCTGTTTGCATTTAATTGTGTCCTAATATTTTATAGTTTATTTACAATTAATTCTGTCGATACGTAATTCACGCTCGTCACGATCACCCTGATCTCATTATAAAAAAATGCTTTTTATATAAGCTCGTGTCATTCAACTTTGATCTTTGTTCGTCTGAAGTTACCTTTTCGTTTTAATCAACATTCTCATCTCGAATCTAATTTCATTTTATATCCGTGAAGTCTTTTAGTCAATCATACGGGCCGATTGATTTTGCGTCCTTAGCATTAGTTATAGAGTTTATGTTCGTTTGTTTAAATCTCTTAGGTTCCTGTTAATTGGCCTTATTAGGGAGATGGTGTTGTGACAACCCGAGAGTGCTATCGTGCGCATCGACAATGACGAAACGATGTTGTCTTCATTATTTGATGAGCGGTCACTATCTTGTCAGTTAAATTAAATGTATCGATAGATTATTTTAGACCGTGAGAGACGCCAATCGAAGCACTTTCTTTTTTATGTGTGAGGTCCGTTATTGACATAAGGGGTACATTATTGTAATTAACTCATCTATTTAAATAATAGGCGCTAATGTCTTGAGCGTGAACTGAGTGTTAGCAAATTATTGAATACTATCATAAGATTTTTAGGCACCTTGATTAGACTAATCGAGTAAATCTATGATAATATCGACGTGATATTCTACAGCAGGGCTATTCTCGCAGGTAATAACTTGCGGGTTAGTGCAGCGAGGCATATAAATCGGTTACAGACAGCCCATACGGTGTCAAATAACTGTCAAATGTCCCTATTCTAGTAATATTGAGGTAAATTTGGTAAGGCTGATTAAAATTTTTCATAAAAATATGGGCAAGTGAATAAAATAAATATTCACTTGCATTATAAGGCCTTTTAGAACTATTTATTTTAAGAATGATATTCAAAACCTTCTTAGCTGTTTAACAATGACAATAAGTACATTACATATACATTGACAGCCTCCGTGGCGTAGCGGTAGTGAACGCGGCCGCTACACAGGAGGCGTGGGTTCGATCCCCGCTCAGTGCAAATATTTGTGTTCATGAAATATGGGTATTTGCATTGGTCTGGTCGTGCCTCGGAGAGCACGTTAAGCCGTCGGTCCCGGTTGCCATAAGAACATCTATGGCAGTCGTTACGGGTAGTTGGAGCCCTCAAAAATCCAAAAACAACAGTCTAACTGCAAAGCTTCGATATCGCCTAATGTTACCATTGGGATATGGAGGTCAGATGGCAATCGCTTCACAGAAAATATTGAGGTCTAGCCAAATCCGTAGTTAAGACTGGCAAAAAGCGGACCCCAGACTCCGCGCTGAAAGCTTCGGATGCGACTGGGAATTAACGCTAAGAGGAAGAAGAATAAGTACATTACTTTTTTTACAATCCGTAGGTGGAGATCTTAGTGACAGCGAGCGCGAAATGCCAGCCTCAACGTCACCAGCTCCAGTAAGCTACGCGGCCCAGTCGGGCACGCCACCCAACGTACCCGTAGACCCCACCGCTGACACCCTGGTCTCATCTACAGAGACGCTTCTTCGAAATATTCAGGGTCTACTCAAAGTGGCCGCTGATAACGCCCGGCAGCAGGAAAGACAGATTAGTTACGAGAAAGGTAAGTCTTTTTTATTTTATGAATCGGACAAACGAAAAATTATATTTTTTACGGTATAGATATGAATTGAAAAAGTGTTAAAGTATTGTTATTTGCCTAAAACTCTAACAGAGAAATTGATACGCAATTGCAAAACCTAATTACAAATTGCCTGACAACATTAAAGCTATATAGGAACTCGTCATATACTGTTAGTGAACAAAACTCGAAAAATTTATCTAGAATAAACTAAAATATATTAAACTTTTGTCTCAATATAAATAACAACTACTTACATCATACTAAACAATTTATATTATTAAGCAGAGTATGACAATAATTATAAAACTTTTGCATCGATAGAGGTAATCGAAAATGATGTGATAGTATCTACTTAGTTAGTTGAAATAGTTAAAAATAAAGGTAGAATAATTTAACAGACTAAAATTATGCTTGAAATAAAAAAAAAATAACATCATCAGCTATTTTTATGTTCAAATTGTAATGTTCAATTAACGAAATACTTAATTAATGTGTCAGGATTTTTGTTTCATGTAGCTATTTTTTTCATGTTATTGTAATGAATGCAAACTGCTGGAAAATTACTGACGTAGAAAAATGTCCTAATGAAATTATAAATGATGAAGAGTAGCAAATACCTAGGTGCGAATTTCTCAGAAATCCGAAACCCCGTTTCAAAATTTACATATGAAATTATCATAGATTATGATATGGAGACACTGTATCATGCAGGAAGCTCTATCGATGTAAATGTTATAATCGATATTAGTCGAGATCTCGCGTGAATCGATTCTCCGTAATCGGACGTATAAGCAACATTGATTAGCCGCTGTTAGGTTCTTAGATCACGTATTTTAACCTGTAAGCTCTACATTTTCGTACCGAGTGTGCGTTAACGACACACGTTTCATTTGCATCGCATTATGTGTTGTCTATTTATTGCGTTATTAAGCGAAATTATTAAAATTAGAAAATAGTCGGTAAACAGCAGTTTTGTTGTACATTATAGCTAGAAGTACCCTTGTGATATGTGCGACCAACACGTATGGAAATGCTCCAGGCTGTACTTTATGATAGTTACTTATATTTATGTGTTTGTGTCAATTAAGTTAAATATAAACGTACACTTTATTTATTAAGACCTACAACATTAAGTAGGTATCTTAAATGCAATTTATTATACTGGGCGTGCACTTAATAATATTCTATTGGCAATATTTTTCTTAGTGTCTATTGACACCTGTTACCTTGGACTATAAAAGGACCGTACCTATATCTGTAATTATTCAGATGTTAAATAATTTTTGTTAAAAAATTATGGATTTGACTGGAAAAATTAAAAAAATATTTTCGAATATTTGTAAAATATGTTGTTTAATAACAGTGGAGACAGGTCTATGTGTTGTTTGTGCCTTCGATGCATGTCGTGCCTTTTGCAAATAGCCGTAGTACAGATGCGCCTGAGTTATAGCCGAGCCCACTATCATTACACACGATTCCATTCGGACAGCATAATTGTTTAATTGATATTTCTGCGAGTTATTTATTCACGTCATTTCATTTTCTCCACGAGAAATAATCTGTGCTTTATGGTATGAGAATGTTGTAAAATTATTTTGTTTCATAGTGAATAAATGCTTCAATTATACACTATACTTTAAAAGTGAGTTATTTTTGATGAATTAAATAATGAATTGAGGAGAAAATTTATTTTGAATGATATTCAGTATGAATTCTGTATAAAAATAGACAACGAAATGCAATTGTTATAAAGCACATAAAAACACAGAGCACGGGGAAAAGACGGGCGCAAGTCATCATCAAACTTGAATATCAATATTGCGCCTCCAGCCAATTGTATTAATAAACAAAACAAAATGAGAAATAATAATGCTATAGGCTAACAAAAGGTTCCATTTCTCCCCCTGGTACATAAGCAAGTATTATATGAACTCTATTTGAATATAGCTAAGGATCAGAATCGTATGTCAGCAAAACCAGTAATTTTGTTATTACGATAATAAAATTATTGTTGATGAAACATTTTTTCGAATCGATGTGTCTGGCGAACTTTACCGATGAAATTCTTTTTATATAAATTATGGCAATCGACCGCTTGCTCGCTCCGACTCAATTCGTAGGTATATCTGCCTCCATCTCGTTTTAGTTACTTCGTTTTGTTTTAAATAAATGTGCTGCATAATAGGTACCTATGTTTTCAGTCCTCCAGTTTGTTGCAGGGCGTAATCCTTGTATTTAGAAATTTACGTTGACCATTAACTAAAGTATCTATTCCTTATTTGGATAACGGAACGCAGCGAAGGTAATATCTTAGAATTGGATAGGCATAAAACTGATAAATGAGAGTGTTATTTTTTGTAATATCAAACTGACTGGCAAACTTGATTGTAAGCTATCAGTAGTGCCTATAAATACTTAGAAAATATCGACTTGAGGTACCTACTAAATTAATATCGCCCCTCTTACAAAATAGTTTCAGAACTTGACACTGGTAGCAAAACAATTTTACGTAAGTCATATTTGACTGTTTGTGTTGCCTGTCTCTTGTTTTCTGTAAGTAAAGAAACTTTCTCTATCAACGGGTCATATTCGTATATATACCGACAGAAGATAAAAATATGATCTTTAACAAAAAAATGAATAACGCATACATTTCAGACTGCTTCAAATGTGAAGAAATTTTTTGGATTCGGATATCAGTCGGTAACTCCGAACAAACTAAATCAGAATTCAATCAACATAACTTTCAGTCGAAAAAAACAAAAATGAAAATATTTCACAACGTCAATTTAATACCACAAACGCGCTAGAACATCAACCATAACTATCTACAAGTGAGCAAACAGACGCCGGAACCCCTCCCAGTCACAAATGACAGATCGCTATCTAGCGCATTCGCTGACGATTTTTACACTAGTGCAGAATGGGCGAGGTGCAGACAAATGTGGTGAAGCATTCACCACGTTATCAGATAACTGACTTGGGGTAGCGACTGCGTGACAAACTGTCCTGTTGTGTCGATTCGTACGTGTAAATAGTCCACAATGAATGGGAAATAGGTGTCATAGTGTGGCCCTTTGAAATGCGTTTTGAAAGCGTATGATGGAAAATGTGATGTATTGAGCGAGTTTGAGGTGGGAGGCGTTTTATGATGCGGTCGGATGCTCTAATGCTGGGTATAACAATATGGTTTAGCAGTTACTGGTTATAGACGTTGTGATATTTTTCAGTATCAGTATGCATTATATTGAAACTGGTTTAGTTTGGTTAGTTTACATAAACTCTGTGGCTTTTGTCAGTTCTTGGTTGTTTTTACAAACCCAAAGTAACTAAAATGTTATGGGTACTAGAATCCGTGGAACATATTTTCAAATTAATAAATATTTTTAACTTTTAAAATAAATGATGAATGAATAATAATCTACAATAATTTCGGAGAAGTACCTATTGCGCTCATTTAAATGTTGATTTGTATTGAACATACAAATATGTAATTTAAAATAAAAGCTTGTAAAAATGAAGTTGAAATACTTTCAATTACATTAAAGTTCGAATGCATGCATCAACGCGTTCTTGCTCAATACTAAAAAACAAAAGGCATGTAACACGGTGAACCGGCCGATTGCGATCATTGCGACATAAATCTCCTTCGGCTACTCTTTTAAGCTTTTATCCCTGTTAATTCTTAGTGCTTAGTTTATTTCTGTACCAAATGGTTCGATCTTGTTGCGGTTTTGTTACGCTCTTTGGTATTACAACTATCAGTTTTTGTTAAGCTAAGTGCTGGTCAGCGGACAAATGGCTCGCGCCCTGATAGCCCGTGAGCAGTTTATGGTCCTTTCTCAAGATTCGTATTTATTTGCCTTAAGAAAGCGTTTAATTTGAGCATGAAATACCAACACTTTAAGATGCAGAAGTGCAACTTTGTAGATAGGACTCCTAGCGCCATCTACTAGGATATAGTGGAACGAACTTCATGTTTTATTTGAAATGTTTATCAACAGTATATTTGGGGACCTAAGGTTCACTTTGTTATGAAAATTATTATTGGTGCTGCTAAAGCAAACAAAGCAGAGAGTCTGATGGTAAATGGTCTGATATTGCTTAATGTCAATAATAAGTCAGAGGTAGCACTTCTTATTAAATTGATTAACCTGTTCGTAGGTACTTAGAAATAAATGACTCTATCATCCATCCATCATACAATCAGACAATACTACAAACAAAAATACGCTAGTTTTGTAGCTCGACAACTAAAAATTACTTAGCCACCTGTAATTTGCACCACAGTGATGTCACTCGACAAATATGACTTGTTAAAGGGAAACAGCCCATCAATAACGCGCTGACCGATCGTACAAACACGGACAAGCCAATGATAAAAACTGATGAGTAAATAGACAGGACTTGTGTACTCAGTTAATGGATTCAATTGATATGAAAGCTTTCACAATGCTGACGACGCGACATTATCGCTGTAATGTTGAATTATGTTGCTCTGTGTGGTATTACATTTACTTCCAAATTGCAATTTTAGTTTTTATTAATGTTATGTTGAACTAGAATGAAGTAGTAACTTGGGGAAATAAGGATGTTTGTGAAGCATTTTCTCATGGTAGTACGAATACTAATTGTTGATAATGAAGAAAGCAGCAATTGCACTTATTGTATTGTTGTAATTTATTGAATCTACTATACAAAAAAATGTTACTACTTTAAAGTTTTCTCAGTGTTCGCTACTTGCTTCTTTTGAAGTCTTGTGTCCAGACACAAAACTTCATAATAATTTCAAAATTAGCCGAGATTTACAATTTATCTACAAGGATTAGGAAACAGAGAACTTCAAATGAAATGATGATGATACTAAAGACTGACACGCATAATGTCCTTAGAATTTAAAACGTAGGCTATGTACTTTCTTATGAACATGATATAAAATTAATTGCCAGTTCAATTGCAGTAGTAGACAAAGAAACACACAAGAACCTCATATAAACGACTAGCGAATTAATACCGCATTACAAGCAATACCTATTAACTTCACATTGATATTGAATAACATTACACAATATAGAATCATCAGTATAGCAGAAGATCACGCGCGGCCATCATAACTCAGCTGAAAGCTAGCTCCCATCTCAGCGCAAACAACCGCCTCCAGCGGCCTAACGAGCCACCGCGAGATGCGCCGGCGCTGATACAACCAACGACGCATTGTTGCCGTGCCGCGCCAGCTTTCGCACCATTGTGCAACTCGAGGTGTGCTGCAAAAATCGGTTAATGCAATCTTTGTTTGTTTACATCCATATCGATTATTACGGGTTAAAACAACAAAAGATTCTTCGTAGCTTTTATAAGCTAAAGGGTACTTGGATTATAAGTAGGTACATTACTTCTTGTAATTCTCCACCAAAGTAATTATTTTTTCGATATTATGTTTAGATAGATATCGTATAAATGAGTGACCGTTTACCGTACCGATTCATTTTTGAATTGGCTATAATAATATAATAATATGCTCATCGTCCCTATCTTCTTGCTCACGCTGCGTATTTCTCCTCGTAGGTACAGATTTCCTTTCATCATAAGAGGAATACAGTCGTTTGCAATTTCGCAAATCTTCAATCATAATCTTTTTAAATTTTTCTCACGACTATTAATGCAAGTGTTAAATTATGCGAACTTTAAAAAATCAACTGCCTGGCAATTTTTTGGAATTCAGTAGAATTAGGAGCTATTGGAGTTGTTTACTTACCATGAATGGTGTACGGGGCCAGGCTAAGCTCTTCGTCACCCAAGTCACCCTTCTACGAGTATACTTATCAAAGAACGGCCGAGGCTCCGGCGTAGCCTTTCTTTACAGAGTTGGAGGGTCAGATGACAGTACTCCTCTAATAGCCCATATGCCAAACCACTTGTTAGAAAGCATATGCAGAAAATCAGTAGGCACATGCTGTAACTTGCATCTCGAATGATCGAAGTGAGCTCGATAGCTGAATCCGCGGTGATTGGTCAATTTCGCGAAATTGACCAATCACCGCGGATTCAGCTATCGAGCTCACTTCGATCATTCGAGATGTTTGTTACAGCATGTGCCTGCAGATCTTGATAGTGTCAATCATTGAGCAGTGAAATAGAAACACTTAGCTTTGCTAATATGGCCTATCAGTTGGTTCCATGATGAGTGGCGCCTACATAGATCACTGCAGTCAAAAATATATAACAGTCGCTATGTCGGTAGGTAAGGTTAGCTAACCGTTGTGGTTTTAGCTCGCTCGATGAACTAAGTAAACAATAAGTGACGTTAAGTGTGGGATATTAAAATGCCATTCCTGCAATGTACCGATACGCGAGAGACACGACGGCCATATTGGATTACTTGCGCGTGTCGCTCCGGTTACATTGCGCACGCGACTCGACCACACGCGCGCCATCTAGTGAACGCCAACTTTGAATATTGAATGTGGCTTACTGGATTACCTGCTATGTGCAGTCTGTGAACTGGATTGACTGGTACGTGCGTATTAGGTAAATTTTGCACTATGGATTTATTGAAATAGTTTTAATATATTGTAGAGTTTCACAGAAGAAAAACCAGTGAAAAATGTATAAAATATTCGTACAAACAATATTAAACAAAAAAAAATATATAATCCGAATTGAGAACTCTGAACCTCCTCCTTTTATAGAAGTCGGTTAAAAATACTAACTGATTTTTTAGAATGTTTACTATCTAATAAACCAGTTGAAATATATGTAAAGGTAAAAAATTCAACAAAATTCACGTAACAAATAATCGAACACGTGCCAGTATATACAGTATGTTGTAAATAAATTAATAAAACGTTTGAAGAATAAAAGGATGTAGTGTTAACAACATTCGTACCTATCCTTAGACCGTGCCTATCTATAGAATACAGTTCGCATCCGCCATCATAACATTATGTAATATATATGCTTCCAAAATGGAATATTTATAAGGCATAAGTCAATTATTGTTATTGTATCTGAAAATGCTTCTTTCGTGTTTGTGTAAGGATAAATAATTATCCTTATTTTCTTAGGGGAAAACTTTGTGAGCGTGTTACTCCTGCGGCGTAATACTTAAATATTAACAATGGAAATATTAAATTTCACTTCTGTGTCGACACGATCCTATTGTTGTGTCTATGTAAGAATATTTACTTCATGTGTGTTTGGTACTTTGATTAGTGTATGTATCATCTAACAGGGATACTGTTAGATGATACATCATTGGTGACACCTTAATAACTAATATTGTTATTGTGTTTATTACGTTTGAAACATTAATAAATAATAATAATCATAGAATGCGTTAGCTTTAGTGCCTACGCATTATTTATCTACATAAGAACTAGAAGCTAAGTCTTGTAGGTTTAGAGTATAATATAATTTCATGATCAATGTTCCCACCGTTGCTTTTTTCAAATGATACACAGACTATTTAATTAAAAATGAAATATAATTGGGGTGAAGGTATCGTGTAACATAAACAATAAAAATATTTAGCCATGCCTCTATACTTCTTTTTTAAATCACTCAGAATGTATAACTTACTTGGATAATAAACCGACCATTTGATAATGCCAACTTGATAAGAAAACATAATTCCGCATTAATAAAGACCAATCAAAAGATTCAAGCAACAAAACTAATAGGGCCTAAGTGTTAGCCATTATTGTCAGAAATATTTTAAATTCAAATCAACTGCCATCGATCGATCACTCCATTTGCACTACCTATAAAATATAAATACATATTTATGGGTATAATCTAAGTACTGCAAACTTGTATCGCATATAGTTTAAAATGATAATCCTGTTTCATCAACCATAGAAGGGTAGCGATGTTCTATCGCCCGAGGCTACATTACTACTGTTGAATTCATCAAGCCACCCGTGCGTTATATTTGTAATCTATTGAAATAACGAACTTTACACGACACGTGCAACATTCAGTTACAATAATAATAATTATAACAGTGAATCTGACATACTGAGTTTGGAATTTATTCGAAAAATTAACGCTCGAAATCAATATTTTAATTTTTATATTTTTTTATGACCATATTAAAAAACATCCTATGTTACCTAAACTCTAATATTAAACATGATTGTATTGCATTATGATTTCCTTGATTGTGTTGCTACAAGATAAATTAGGGTCTAAGGTCCCTCAAAGGGCTCTGTGGTCTTTCCTGTGCCTTCCTTCTTTTTAAATTGCTAGTATTAACATTGCTGTTACTTTTTTCTTTAGTATTACTAAAGACGTAATAAAGTAGGAGACAAGTAGGTACATGACACATTTATGATGGTCAGAACTTATATTTTCTTTCAATACCTGGGTCGTAATGCAACAGGTAGTAGTGTTGTGAGTTTGGTAAACAGACGAGTATAATAATTATATAGAGTAGGTATTAAAAAAATAATGTTTGTAATTGATTATGTAAAAGTAAATTTGGTTTTCTCATTATTCTTACTAACTAAATCATATCTTAGATTGACATACAGTATATTCCTTATATTAAACTCACAAGGTCTGTTATATTTGTAATAATTGCAATGAAAGGAATAAAGTTACAGGTAGTATTGTATTTCAATTAAGACGGTAACAATCTAAATTTATTCATACATATAAATTTATAGACAGTGGCTCAAATATGAATCCTGTACCGCAACAAGCTAAGAAACTCCCTCAGGATCTCGGGGTCTAATGTAGCAAAATGCGGGAGTATAAAATGTTACAGGTATTTCAATAAGTCATTTAGAGTCAGAGTTACTATTATGGTGTAAAGGTCGTATTTCCATTGTATTTGAAAGGGAGTTAGGACGTTTTGTGTTGTCGGGACGAAGCAAAGGGGTAAAGTGAGACAATCGTAAAGTTTAATAATAATTACATTCTCAACTCCCGTCGCAGGTTGTGCGCAATAATTAACCGCTCGGAATTACTTAGCTGAAATAATTTAATGTGACGCACACCGAATTGTTCATGTAAGTGTGGGTGACCTTTCTGTAGCTTTATAAATGTCACGAGAAAAATATGGAAGAGTCCCTTTCATTGTTTGTAAAATATTCAATATTTTGAAACCAATCTCTCTCGTTCTCCAACCTTGATATGGGTTTCTTTTCACCACGGAGTTTATTAAAGAAATCTATTGTATAAAATGAGATGAAAAAATGCAATGGCACTTTGGGAATGCTGACAGAAGTGAAAACTAAACCAATATAATATTATAGATCCTTATATCATACAGAGGTGTCACATGTAAATTATGACAATCTGTTAAACGCATATTAAGAGAAATATAGGTAGAAATTATCTTCCTAATGTCAAATGGTACAACGACCATTGTAATAACATATCTAGACATTCATATTCATCTGAAATCACCTCTTTAATATTTTAAACGGGCGTAAACCAAAGTTACCAGTGTTGTTTCCGTATCCAAGAAATAAGATCCTTAGCTATTAGTTTTCATATCCTCATACAAGGCCAAGTTACAGTGGGCGCTTGTTGTCTCCAAGGGGTGAAATGTGAACGCTTGTTCTAGTTGTAATTTACATACGGAATTACAAGCCGGAATAATGTTTGATAGACTTGTTTATAACTGTAGCTAGTTGAATATATTTGAATATGTTAAATTTAATTCACAATTACAGAGTTAGAACAAAAAATATCACTTAGGATTAATGTTTTATGCTTCCTCCATAAAAAGAGCGTGCTCCATTATTTTTCATTAAAACGTTTTCATACAATTTCTATTCCCATTGCAGATGGGGAATTGAAATAAAATAAGTCATAGCGAACACCTGCCCGCGAAGCCGAGACGCATTAATATTCTTTATATGCAGTTAAATTTAGGTACGCGCCCGAAACATCGGGAAGTTTGCACAAAAATGAAAAATTACCGGTCAGGGAGCGGCGACCGCAAAAACACCGCATAAGAAACAACTAATGAAAGCTTAGAGCCATTCGCATAAATCTCCCTTACATTTTTAATACCAATATATCCGACGAGGGGAGCATCCACCGGGGAAAGAAAATGTGTAGTCGAAAAACGAAACATTCGCGGACCTCCGCGTTTATATCTTATTTAAATACCACCAGATGTTGTCCGCTTATAAATGTGTATATTTTTTAATCGGTGCCTTACCAGAGACATAATGGTATCAGCCGATCTGCCGTCAGCTGGTATGTAGATGTACACGAGTTTATCGTGTTCAGTAGCTAATTTAAAAATCCCTCTCGGAAAAGTATTCCCGTCGCTGGGCCCGTCATCTCGCCTCGGTCGGTTGATATCTCTTTTGACCCGTATATTTTTTATTCGCTTCGTTACCTAAGCTTTTTCGTATCGTATCGAATCTGGAAGAGTCGTGTAGTCTCATTAAAATAATACAGGGCTACTGGATAATCTTATCCGGTGTGTTTCGATCGCAGATTGGGTGCGCGTGCGCCGATAACACCACGAGTTATTCAGACAGTGCACGCTCGATACGCTACTACTTTTTAATCCATTTTGCGACATCTTCATTATTTGTACTTTTACTATAGTAACAATACAAGTATACCTACAAGGATATACAAGAGTGCCAAGGTTTACGATGCTCGTCAAACCTACGACTCAGTACCGACATACGAAATGCAAATCCCTTATAATATATTCATAAAATTATGTGTAACACATGTATGACAATATCTTCCTGCCAAATAAAGTAGTACTAGACAGTATGATTTTTACGAAGGGCACTCAAGGGATTTGCTTTTAAAAAGTAACCTTATTTTGCGGTGGATAGGGTGAAATTTTGCATAATAAAGAATTGACTGCAAAAGATTTTATGTTCTAAATTTCACACATAATAAAGGGAAGCAATTCTTATGATTATTAGCGTGGAGACTGCGGGAATAATCCTCCGCAGTGACATCGCCTGTGACATAAGCCGGAAAAATCTAATAACAATAAAATAAAATTGCTCCTGGTTTGTAAATTTAAAAAGGCATAGGGAAGAAAATCGTTTTCCGCGCCATGACAACCATTACCGTTACTTTGAATTTACCTTTTAAGAGGATCGTCAATTCAGTTAATGTGTTTATACGTAATCTATAAGCAGATATACCTGATTCGTATAATGCGAGATAAATTTTATTAGATGCCATAATATCTGCTTGAATCAAATCTTTCGTCTTTGTTACGGGTCTTAAAGTACTTAAATCAACAATATTCCTTAGTAATATTTCCTTATACCGTTACTATTAAAATTTCACCTTAAGACCGGCAAACTCTCTCGTGTTAAAACGTCTAAAGAAAATCCAACGGGCATTCTGAATACATACTTTTGTATCAAATTCAAAGACTCATTTTCGTCGTTTCCACCGCACCGCAACGTACGTTTAAATTGTTTTGCCAGTTTTGAGTCGTAAATTTTACCAAGACTTTAATTGTTATTTTAACTGCAAGCTCAAATTCGTGTTCACGATTGCGGGGGCCGTGAAAATATGTCTTAATTCGCACACCCTATGACTTATGTTTCATTGAAATTAAACAGTTTTGTTCTACGTATTAAAGCTATTTTAGACAGGTAATAAATTAACAGTTTTACTTAACACCTTTGAAATTGTTCAAATTAGTAATATATAATCATACTTTTATTTTAAGCTACGTTCTCTGATTTGAAAGATATCAAGACGTGTCTCGAAGGTGTCGTTCTATTAAATAAGCTGGCGATCACTTGATCTCGTTTGCTGAACAACTCTCAAAGGGCGTCACATTCCAAATTTAAATATTATTGTTGTTTTTGCAGAGTGCACTGAAATTGAAGAGAAATAGAATTTTCTTTTCGGGACCCGACCCCACTCGGGAATCACATTTGACTGCCAGTTGATAAAAAAATAAAACAACTAAGTTTATTATTTCGTCTTCCCATTTCAAAAGCGTTTACAGATCGATTATGATTATCAGCTAATTACTTACCTTTGAAACATTATTAAATTGCGTAATCAAAATTGATCCTTTTGTTTATGGGTTTCGATCCTTTCAATCATCTATCGACCATTGAGTTTCGATATCATAATAATAATTGTCCATAATTATATATTCCCTTGAACGGAGCGCATCGTTTTTATTGTTATTTTATTTAAAGTAATAATTTTTTCGTCGGACGCAACTCGATCAGGTTTTAAATTTGATTGATCCGATATAAAGATCAATTTAATAATCGAGTGTTCCGCTTATGTTTTGGTTTTCTCTTGTTTTTTATCGATAAACGTTTTCATAGGATCGATTTGATGCCTTCTTAGTGTCTGTGTTCCAATGATTTATGAGTCGCTAATTTTAATGTGGTAATGGATTATATTTCATTGGAATTAAATGGTGTTTTCATTATAATAAAATATTCAGTAATAGGTTGCTATCAAATCGAGTAGCAAACTAATCATAGTAATCGATTTATATGAAGCGTCACTATCGATATTGTAGAACAATGCAGAGATAGTTGGAAGCTAGGTAAGTACGCAAGGACCACCGGGAGCTCCTTTTGTTAAGGCTCTTCTACTCGCAAATCGCGAGATGCTAAGATAGGCCACATACCGACGCGGGCCCTTAATGGCCATCCCTCGACAAAGGTAATTTACGTCTCATGTGCGAAACCACTCTTAACTAAAAGCCCCTTAAATTACAGCATACACTGGGATTGATTTGAAATTAATCTCGCAACCGATGCGGTTCGAAGATTGACGCTTTTTGTTAATAAAAAACTGTTATAAATGTTGTCGGGGTTAATGATAAATCGATAAAAACAAACACCTCCCCTTTTAAAAGTTGTTTATTGTGTTATCCTTTATTACAGAATTTGTCGTCGTTTTTGAATGCTACGTTTGTAACACTCGAGATGATAATAGAAAAGACAGAGAAAGCAATTGTTCGAAGTGCAGTATAGTGCCATTTGAATTCGATCTTAACTGTGAGGTTCTCTTGTCGAGCCGGCTTGGTGTAGGAAAAAGTTTGCTCTGTGATGCAGTGAAGTGTGTATCGACTGCAGCTTTTGTGTCAAAGATCTCGAATTTTTTGTTAAGAAAATGCCTTAGTTTCAGTCAGGTATTTTTTCCAGATTCCGTGTGAGTCTGTCCTGATCTAAGTTGAAAAATGAAAGAATGATGATGCATAGCACAATGTAGTAATTCTCAAAACCTATTCTTAACTTACTCAGGTACTGTCACTACTTGTTTTAAGTTTGATGTGTCAACTTTTAGTATGATTACCAGATTGTTGTTTGATTTTGAGTGCACATACATTGTAAGCCTTAAATACATCTGTCACTGCAACATCAACACAAGGATAAGCCACTGAAACAGGTTGCTATTTAAATTACTCAGAACCTGCATCACAAATATATTTTTCAATACGCCACAATGTAACTAACAGACGACGATGAGAAAGGCAATGTTTCAATTTACAAGATCAGAATCCGAGATAGCTATTGTGCGATATTCATACATATATCGCCGGAGCTTATTATAACAGCGAGCACAAGTTAACTTGTCTCGTGTTATCGAAGATTTTGGTCCACTGATAGACCGCCTGCGCCTGGTCGGGATACTTCTTCGTCCGTTGGCATGAATGTTCTTATCATTGTAGATTCGTATCGGAACTATTCGTTCTTTTTGATGATTTTATATTGACTCGTAATTGGATATACAGGTTGACTTTGAAATCGTATAATTTCTTTAAACCAGAGTTTTAACCAGCAATTAAGTTTTTGTTCAATTGTCATTCTTTGTTTTCTTTATTGTTGGGTTTGGAGACCCACTAAGAACTTTGAGGCCAAGCCAATTTTGCCTGCAGGGTTTCCTCTGACAGTTAGGAAGTGATACGGCATTTACTCCCATAACAGCCGTATAAACCAAGCTAAAAAGATAATTGTTAACTAGATCCGGGCTAAGGATGATGATGATGATTCTTTGTTATACTATTTAGTGATATGGGTACCAAAATTATATCACCATCGTCAAGCTGATATCTAATAGCTATGATTTCATATCATATGATACGTTTTATTCCATTCATATAAAAGTAATTAACAATATTATCAATTAATTTCAAGTAAGAGCATTTCAGTCTTACTCTAAAATTATTGCACCTCTATAAGTTCGATCGCTACAGAATAATATTATCTGCCTATTCTATTATAGAGGATTTAGTAGCTATGGCGGTTCGTAATAGACTGTTACCTTACATCGAATAATTAAAACGCTAACGGAATTATTAAGCGAGACTGTTCTCGTTGTATTGAACAAGATAGTTGCGGTACTAACATTGCCGTAGCGTAGACCTCTTAGACTGTATACACTCAGTATTTATACAAATGTTACCAGAATATCTCTTATTGATTCATGCTTATAGCTCCGCCCACATTACGTAGGTTGGTCCTATTAAATCTTTGACTACTTTGTATATTGATCATGAAACATGAATGCGTCTTGTCGCGATAAACTATTAAGACCTTTTAGGTATAGTATACTCAGCATTTTATTCAGATAGAAGATGAAGAAGGAGGATTACGTTAGATTTCTGTTCAACTTGTCCTTGTGAAACGACTACCCGTACATTACAGGCAGGAGGTGCCTTTACAGAAATATTCTTTACTAATATTATAAAGAGGTAAAGTTTTTGAGTAGTTGTAAGGGGTAATCCCGGAATCGACTAAACTGATTTAGATTTTTTTTTTACCAATAGAAAGCCACATTAGTCGTGAATATAGTCTATATATCATTAAGACTTTGGGAAGTTCAGCAGCGGAAACAAGATCAGAAGTCCACACTAGCGGAGCCAAAGACCATAACTTAAACTTCAATATTATATTAAATTCAATATAGAGTCAGATTAACTAATGTTATAGCTTTAAAATACACTGAAGACAGTTATCGTCCTAAGTATCACGTAAGACATGAATACAGGCGTACTTTCAAATTAAATCTTTCAAGTAATGCGATGCAGTAACCGTAGGTGCTAACAACACAAGTTAATCAGCGTGATCCCCTTACGACCTCCATTAGATAGACGCAGCTTAGGTACCTAATTGAATAAGGGACCAAATTAAACTGTGAACGGGCATGACCTCTTTCTATTCAAATTCGACTACTCAGACGACTTTACATACGTATGGCTGGATATTAGGCGCTTATCGACAGAGAGATTAACCGACCAGATTGAAAGCGTAGGGCCAATATACTGCTTTGCGTTCACCAGTTTTGTTTATAAATTTAGTTTATATAAAGTAAAAGAGAGAAAATTTATTGGAAGTAAACATCTATAGTAATTGATAGTGGGACAATATTACAATATCTAAGGTATCATATTGCTTGGAATATGATGCTAATGTGATTATCTGACATACTTATATGACAGGGTAGCTACTAATTAGACGTTGTTGCTTCAGATTATTATGATGGACAAAGCGTGTAACGAAATTTTATTAATAAAGTTGCAAAATATAAATTGGTTTCTAATAAATAAATTAACCCTTAGATAGTTCTATAGCAAATATACACAAATCGGAAGTTTCTGCCTTAATTATTTCCGTCAGGTTAGATCTAATTGAAAGTTATGCAAATCTCCCAATTCGACTCCTTCACAATAGTACCGGGATTCCGAATGAGTTAATCCGTGTTTATACTCCTAATCGGCCCCTTGCTGAAGGCCTTGTTACCGGTTTAGCTCACTGTTAAATTTATACAATGCCTTTTGTGTACAATGAGCCATTTATTTAACTTAAAGCGTTGTTTATGCTAACATTTTCTTTTATTGGAATATCTCTTATTGAACTTTACGACATTGATTCTAAACATATTTTTAGTTAGATTAAGTAATAAAGCCATTTAATTAAGAATATTATCTAATGATTTAGAGTTAAATTGACTAATAATGTTTTTTTTTTTGCAGCCGAACTGAAAATGGACGTACTGCGAGAACGAGAAGTCAAAGACAACTTAGAGAGGCAACTTCTTGATGAGCAGAAAATGCGAGGTAAGTTACTATAAGAAAATTAATTATCACCCTGATGACCGGAGTATAATAAAATATATAGGATATTAGAACCTATTGTTACAAAGCATAACATAACGGTAGCATAAAGAATAAATGGGGCTTAATTTGAACTCGTTCATAAATCGTGGATGAATTGTCCGCTCCATATTGGCTACAATTAACAGGAGATTTTGTTACAAGCGCATTGTCTTCCTCCTCGGGGCGTTATTTATTTCCAACATTAAAACTATTATTTTCTCATATTACAAGCTTGTGTCTTATGTTGCCAATTTTCTTTCCGTGCCACCGACCCATAGGCGCCTCTTCTATAATAATTGTTCATGCCACAATGTGTTGTGGGTGTTCAATTAATTCCATTTTTATGCGTTATTTCGCACGTTATAACCTTACATCGTCTCTTATTGTTAATGTTATCTATTTGTTTCTGCGCTTTCCCAAGCCGGTGATCGCGTGTACCAACATTTTCTTCGATTTATTGGCTCATTGATAGTTTTATGGGTTTCTTTGACGTCTATGTAATCACCATAATTATGCTATTTATAAAGACAATTTTGCCTCGCTACGTTGAGGGCACAAATTTATTTGCAACATAAACGTTTATTGCTGTGGGTCAATGTTACCATAATTGGAAAATGTATAAAGCCATAACAATTCAAAGTCTGTAAGCCTACATTTACACCTATATATGCAAAAGAATTCATATTAATATTATAAATGTAAATTTAACTATTAGGCTTTCACACATAAGCCACTGAACTAGTTTTGATGAAATTTGGTATCTACAGAAAAATAATAAAGCTTAGAAAAGGACATAGGCTATGTTTTTAGTTGCGATAACCAACATCCATGCATTTTAATGAATTCTACTGAACATTTAGCACGAGACCATCGAACAATCAGAACTCGTACAAATATAAAGGTTAATTTGAACAAAACAATACCACCCTTTCCTCACCAATACAATGTTGTGTCAGCTAGTAAAAAGAAAATCGACAGAATGGAGGTAACCTTTGTACAAATGTCAAGCGACATGGCAACGGTGAACTGACGCCTTGAGACAAAGAGTTTAATTCTATTGAAAACAAGACGAGCCATATTGAACTTTATTAATTAAATAATAACGTATTATTTCCTGCCCCAAGAATGTGATGAACAATTTTACATGTCACAAACGATGTAAAGGTGGTGTGGATACTTCATCAAGGTAGACATTTCTCTTGTGTAAATGTAATATAAATTTAAATGTTAATAAAGGTACGACAGGTCGCAGCATGTTTGCCACGTATAATGAAAATAATTATTACTTTTAAAACATGCATTTTAATTATATGACCGCTAAGTGCACACTACAAAATTGAGACTAACAATTTGTTATAGGTAATGTTTTTAAAGTTTGATGCTTTTGTAGCACAAATTATTGTGTTTATACTAAACGCGAAAATGCTGCTAATGGGTTCCCTAGACTATTTGGCGATCTTCGATCTAGGTTTAAAAGCTTTTTGACAACTTCTCTGGTCGTGCTAATACCTTTATCGACGGACCTTCCGGTTGGTTATCTAATGTTAGTAACTTAAGTATAAATAAAATTATTTAGTACATACCTACATGTCACTAAACATTTCTTTTATATATTATATTTATTTTGATAATAAAGGCAAATAATAAACACTTTGTCACAATTTGTCCATTTGTCTTTATACAAAGTTGTCTTTATATGAATTTGTCTTTCTTTGTCTTTATTACTACTGAGTACAATCCTGCAATCTGTTGCTACAAAAGCATTCAATAACTGGCATTTTATTTTGTTTAGATGATAGTAACGATTTAATTGCATTATCATGCACATTTGAATATGAACATGGACGTGCAATTATTTAATACATTGGATACTATATAGATATAAGTAAGTTTGACGTGGCAACAAAGAGGGAAATGGAGGTTCCATACATAATTCACACGGTGAATGAACTCGATTGCGACGTGAGCAATACTGTTAATTGCCAAAAACCAATCATCAGATAGCGGTATACGCGTCGACGCTGTGAAATACAACTTTAGTTACAAAAGCTTATGCAGGAAATAGTGGACCACCGGTCCTGAGGTAAATAGTTAGGTACTTCAGTACAGCCTACCACTTCTTTATTGACAATAACGATATTTTTATCTGAAACTCGTTGTGTCTAATAAATTCACATTTGAATATTTTTTCGAAACCCATTATAATTCACGGCTGATATAAAACTGCAGCGGTTGAGTTTGGAAAATATCGCCTCGGGATAACAAAAATGAAATAACAGTGTAAAATTGATCGATAATAACAGTGAAATGGCTGATCACTGATGTAGATAGATCCAATCATAACATTCTTATGAGACTAATTTCTGTAGATGTAATCTCACATAAGCGCACAACACAAAAAAGTTTTATTAAAATCCAGAGGTAACTTGATCGGAACAGGTTAATCTGAATGATGATAGTGAACTAAGAAAAGTACTTAAATACCTTGAAATTGTGTATATTAGATGAAAGAGCATATTATTCTAATACACTATTATTAACAATATAATATGTTATTAAATAAGTAAATATGTTAAACCAATTATATTTTTAAATATCAGTACTCCAAGATTATTATTACTAATTTTAACTAAACAACTTACACAAAGTACACCCCAATACTATCAAGTGGAAGAATGTGACACAGTCCGTCAATGCGACTGCATCCCGCTTAATGGTAAAGTGCAAGATAGTCAGGTACCAGATGGTGGGGATTGAATTTTATTTAAAGGTATTGTTCAAATCCAAAATCTCGTATCATTTTCAGCTTTTCAATACCTATGCATAACGTTTACGAATTCAAAAGCTGATATTTTGTAGCGAGCTTATAACTTTAAGGCTATTTGCTGGCTACTGCGATCTAATAACAATCAATCAGGGTGGTGGATCGCAGTCCACCATGAAAATTGGAACGGAGCCGACGAGTCTAATCAACCTTCGCGGACCACGTCTATTCATAATAGGCATTGTATTGAATAATCCACTATCGTATGAAAATCTAGCGGTGTCGTAATGCGCAGCGAGCAGATTTAAATAGTTAAATGTACTCGTAGTTTTCTAATCTCAGCAATTAATTTATCATTGTAAATTAAAATCCGTTAACTAGGATAACTAATTTAATGTTTCATAAATTAAAAAATAGGGTAAGTAGACATGTTTTCAAATTATACGCAAATTTTTGGTCTTCTAAGTAGGTTACGTCGAAGATTTCTTTTTAATCGTTTAGTGTCGGTTCCGAGGATTGCTTGCGAAAAATATTTTTGGCAAGTTAGAAGTAAGAACTTTTATATGTGATTTCATAGAATTTTGGTCAAAACTTGATCTAAATTTCAATTCCTTAAATTAACATCAGAATGAATATTCTCTGTTAAGTATTAAGCAGATACCAAAATCAATATCTCGATTTTCATGTGCCAAGTTCTGCTATAAACACTAGTCAAAGTATAATTCGTCAACTTACAACCAAAAGTAGACACGGCATTGTAGGATTTCTCGAAAATGGTGCTCTGTTAAGATTGATATATTCATTTATAATTGAGTTGGACTTTAGAACCCCAGTAAGAGACACCCTTGAGGGTGCGTGCTCTTTCATTACCGAGGATGTTATGGCAGTCTGGAGTAAAATCGGCAAGGCTACCATAGTTTTCACCCTATGGTTTTGAGACGTTCCGGTCATGACTTAACCTTTTTGAAGCAGGGCCGTATTTGATTTGTTATTTGTCATCTTTTAACGTTCTTTGTTAAAAAAACGAATGTATGTGCTTTTACGTATATTATCTGTACATCTTTTTGATAATAATTTTATAAAAATTGCGTGAATAAGTAGATACAACTCTTTATTTATACCAAAGTGGGCAAAGAAGTACCTAAAGATATTGTAATTCTAATTATAATTTTTTTTTTAATTTAATACAGCCTATTTAACATCTTCAAAATTAAAATTAAATCGATAAGTACGTTTTAAGTCGAATTTTAAATATTTCCCTCTATCTGTTTACTTTTATTTATTCATGTTTTGTTCTCTAAGACTTTATTTCTTAACTTTTTTTTTATTTCATTTATAAAATGAATATTCTCTTCAGTCCCGAAGCCGGCCCTGTATCCTTGCATTTGAGACAAGAAACTGAGTCGGTATAATTCTCATTGTGTTCGAGATTGCGTAATTAAATAACATGTAGGCCTCAACATTACGGGCGTCTTGAAAGGGTTCGCAATGGAAATGTTACGCCAATTATGTGTACATTATGTTCGGAATGGAGGGTTATCGATGCTCGCTAGATATCCTCCGTGAATTTGTGGAATTTGATATTATACAATCAGAAAACACTTCCATTTGAACCAAATTCATTGGATATATACGTATAAATACTTCACATATCTTAATATCCTCTCATTTGTGAATCTTAGTAGGTATACTAGTAACCACCTGCTACTTTGTACGCGTGGAGTTCGTTTAACCCCCTTAGGGGTGGAGTTTCGTAAAATCCGTTTTCATCGGATGTTTACATCTTGTAAGGAACCTACCTGCCAATTTTTCAAGTTTGTGGTTTGTGGGTGTTATACGGTCTGAAATTTGTGATAAATCTGTGAGTGGTGTTTCACTTTTACATAGGTATATAGATGTAGATACTAGCTATACATAGTATACATCACTAATAATAATACTTACATATACAATAATAATTTCTATAGACAAAAAATAGTCATCAAAACTATTTTAATGAATAAATTCAGTTGTCGCAAACATTGTGGCGGGTACATTAACATATTTAGGACTGTCACCCATCGAGCCCCAGCAAACATTATCATTGCCAGACAGTCGAGTGATCAAATTCAAATGAAATCGTTTAACAGGCGGACAATCGTATCAACATACGTCAGTAGTCAGTGCAATCTATCGAATGGCGCCCACCCCAACCGTAATTGTATTAGTTTGTACATTTGAAACACTGGCTACCAATATTGCTTTATAAGCAAGCATGCACATTGGACATTACAATGTCATTGTTTGGTTTAGTTTTTGTGTGATTTTGTGGTGATTTCTTGCAGTAGATTTCTGTTTTTTTGAAGTGAAAGGAAACACGCAAATTTATATTAACCAACACCTTTAGGATCAATGATGTATTATAAACTATAGATATATTATGTTGTCCACACTCTAAAATGGCGACAAAAAAATGATGACTTTTGGTCATCATTTTATGCACCAATCAGAATCGCGACAGTGCGCCATACAAAAAAAAACGTTTTTAATAATAAATACGTAATAATAAAATATTATTACTATAAATAATAATATAATAATTCATATAAATTAATAACATTGACGTATTTTTAGAAGTAGCTAATATGTTGTGTTTGCGCCATTTTTGTAAGCCGCCATCTTCGTGTATGACGTATCTATAAAAATAATATATCATTGTTTAGGATGATTTAATTGCTCGTTAGTCCTTTCCCATAGGTACGTTAACCAAATAATAAGCTATCGAAATACTCACGTTAGAGTATGATTAGATACTTAACTCCAAACAACTAATACCGCTAACTAGTTAGCGAGATTTATACATTCCTTGGATCTTTTCCTATTTGCATTTTGGCTTTCAATTTTTAGTTTTAGTTAAGTAAAAATATCTCAATTAATAATAATTTGAATTAACAAACTGTTTTATTTGCGTTCATTTTAGCTCGATAGATAGATTTGGTAGTGCGCACTACGTACACCAATAGTACCTACCTATTGTGTCTGAGACGGAAATGTCAAATTACAGGATGTGTTGTATTTTTGTATAGTATACTATGTCATTTTAGATGGTTATCAAAATCGTACCATATTTACAGGATAAATAAAAAAAACGATACAATGTTTATTTTTGAGATTTATACGATGTAAAAAAATGGTAATTTGCCAGTCAATGAAGAAATAACAGATTTGGGATAATGTAAAGCTTGAATTCGAACATAGATTCAAATGATGCTGTGAGGTACGGACATGCAAAATACTGGATCATTAGATAGCAAATTAAATGTATACATACATACAAACAAAAGGGTAGGTATTGCCTAGAAGGAAGAACCCACAAATGGTGGCCAAGTTCTCATAAAAATACCAAAGATTTCTCACGCGAGTGGAAAGATCAAAAATATTTGGCGTACATGGTAAATCCTGACCGCGGCGGGACGTGCGAACTCGCGATCAATGCTGGGCTATATCCAAACCGTGTACGGAATTCAATTACCGGATACACTTACATACGCCTTTTAGGGTTCACTAGCTGACTATTAATGGTTCCTCCTGTAAGTTATTTAATGAAACCAAGAACGTGACGAGACTCAAATTTCTCGATTGTTTTACAGTAGGTAGGTAAGTATATAAAAGAAAAAAAAACAACATTTCAACTGTATTGACTAGTCTGTTTTAGATTTAAAGTCCTTGATAGTACACATTAAAATACACACTGAAATCCTGGCCACCCGTTTACTTGACACTTGAAACTTGACTTTTAACAGTCTGTCGATCTTTATAATTCTCATTTTCAACCTCTACTTAACTTTCGTTCACTACAGAGTACAGAACAAATCATCAGCTCCCACGCCGACAGCTTGAATTGTCTCTCCTATCATTAAACGTTATGTACGGAACGCTAATAGCAGATGTTCGTTCGGTTCCACCGGTTTAATTTATAGTACTATTTAGCGATCTGTACTCGATGATTACTATTTAATCGATTGTCTGTCTACTGCTGTAGCTTCATAAATAAATCTTAGCACAAAAAGGGTACATAGTACCTACAATATGGTTTCGAAAAGAATCTTAGAAGAAATATTTAAATTGAATGGATATGGAATGTCAAAATCCATACTGGTTCATCAAAGGACATCGTAGGACCTAAACAACGGAGATACTTTATTTGACAGTCATGTTCTAGACATAATTAGTAACAAAGGATTTTTGGACATTTCATAAAATGCAAAATTTTCCCACTCAAAATCAGGATCGGCCACTAGTATTATAAAAAATTGTACTACCTAAGACAATTCTCGAAATCTATTCAACTAATATTAAATTTATAAGGAATCTCTATCACACGGCTCGATCGCACTTGGCTACTTTTTTGCGAGTGTGAGGTCTCGTGGAAGTTAGCAGCGCTACAAAGTTTTGGTGGGCGATACTCGGTAAATATTTACACTCGAACGTTGCTTCAGCGGTTTCATTCAGTTTTTTCTTGAGGTTCGTCCGTGGCCGTGGAAAAATTGTTTCAAACTGCTACACGTTTCGTGTTCGTTAATCTGTCTCGTTTCGGCCATAGCTTGCATTTTGCTGACGTTAATTACCTATGAACTGATTATTTTGTGAAGTTCATTTAGTTTTTTGCACCTTAAGATTCCTACTTGAATGAAATAGTTAGCATTTTTAGAATAGAAAAAAATGCATTACTATTCAGTTAAAAGAAAACTGTGATGGTTTCGTTATTATGTATTTATATCATTATTATAAATATGTATAGATTTGTAATTAAATAATTTAGAACAAGGAAATCAAGATTCAGTCATATCTTTCTAATAAAAATAAAATAGATATCAATTATTTGTAATTTTTTAATAATACATATATATGACTATTTGCTCTACCTTTGTACATTATTCAAGTATCTCATTTCAAATTACAAGTAACCATCAAAATTATTTTTAAAACAAAATAAGAATTTTACCGGTTACGTCCCACAACATGAATGATATAACTAATATCGGTACGGTATCGATTAGGTACGTGACATCTTTTTCAAATCATAGGTACGTGCTTATATCTCTGATACTCTTCTGAAATTTCATTCAACATCGTTAGGAACGAATTGGTTAAATTCCTTCTCTGTACCGTTCTAATGTTATTTAATTAGTAACCCCTTGAGACTTCCCTTGCTTTTACATTTATTATGAATCTCCTTTAACACGAAAACCATAATCTATAACGTTTTGCAAAAATGAAAATATACCTACTTGTAATTACACTAAATTTAATTATTTTATTAAACCATTCATGCATTTTAAAGTCATGTGTATTTCCCATAGGGGTTGGTAAAATATCTCTGCACTTACTATGGATTCATAGTAAGTGCAGAGATATTCTATGGCATTTACCTTTTGCTTCAAGTTTCATAACTGGTTTCATACATATACGTCGATGGTGGATGGTCTTGACTTGGCCTTGTTATTAATATTCTCATATATTACAGATGGTTTATTCTTAAAACATCAAAGACACGTACTGAATTTAAAAAAAAAATAACAAATCAAAATAGAATCACGATTAGTGAAATACTCTTGCCAGTTTTGTGAAATGAAGCGCAGTATGGGCTCTGGAGTGCGGAAGTAATGTAAATGATTAGATTTCGTTGTCTGGTCAGAATCGAACCATCTCATTTCATCAACAATTTTATTACCAAATAGTATGACATTGTGAATAATTTCTACATTATTTCTTGAATCTAAAAGTGTCTTTCCAAGTTGTCTTTCCTTTTTTCTTTCAACTTGGGACTGCTCGAGTGTCATTTGCTCGGTGTTTTGTGAGTTACTTCAATAAGTATTGATGCTGGTATACAGGCGTTTCAGTAATGGAATTGCGCGTGAGATTAATATACCTACAAAGGTACTCATTTCGCAATATTTGAGCAGAAAGACGATACCTTCACTTCTAAAAAAAGTCCCACAGAGAGTAAAATGATCTACTTTTATCTTATGCTTAAAAAAAGTGAAAACATAGGGCGGCGGTAAGCACGGGACCATACAAATGTCATTACATATTTCAACGCTAAGTAGAATCCGATGTTGGCGTGTTGTTGTAGCGAGCGATGACCACTCTGACTACCTTTTAAGAACTAGCTCAATGTAGGTACTCGCCTTATCAGGAGGCAGTAGGCCTTTATGTGCCTACTGCCTCTTCAATTTGTTTCGTAAGTTAAGATGGTTATACGTTCTCTGTAGTTCACACTGAATCGAATTTTTACTAAATAGTCCCTTACTCACTTTGACAGCCTCCGTGGCGTAGCGGTAGTGAACGCGGCCGCTACGCAGGAGGCGCGGGTTCGATCCCCGCTCAGTGCAAATATTTGTGTGCATGAAATATGAGTATTTGCATTGGTCTGGTCGTGCCTCGGAGAGCACGTTAAGCCGCCGGTCCCGGTTGCCATTAATCTATGGCAGTCGTTACGGGTAGTTGGAGCCCTAGAAAATCTAAAAACAACAGTCTAACTGCAAAGCTTCGATATCACCTAATGATAACATTGGGTTGTGGAGGTCAGATGACAATCGCTTCACGGATAATATCGAGGTCTAGCCAAATCCGTAGTTAAGACTGGTAAAGCGGACCCCAGACTCCGAGCTGAAAAGCTTCGGATGCGACTGGGAATTAACGCTAAGAGGAAAAAGAAGTCCCTTACTCATATACGTACATATATTTGAATAGAATAATAGACTTCTTCATCCTAGCGTTAATCCCAGTCGCATCCGAAGCTTTCACCTTGGAGTCTTGGGTCCGCTTTATCAAGTTTTGGCTGAACTTCGACATTTTCAGTCAAGTGATTTGCCATCTGACCTCCATAACCCAATGGCGATATTGGGCGATATCGAAGCATTGCAGTTAGTCCAATTGTCGGACTTTTTTACTAAAATATGTATGTATAGGGTTCTACTAAGGTCTTTGTGGCCACAGCGAACCTCACATGCTACCTGCTAATAGTTGTACACCTGCCTATTAGCAGATGAGGCTGTGGCGCAATAGTATAAATTATGATACTTCTATTATTAGCAATAAGTGAATAAAATATCATCATTCAAGACTGGTACAGAATATTACTATCTTAGGCTTCTTACGTTCAGGTGCGGTATAAAGCTGTCGAGTATTTAAAACAAAACAGTGCAAACTGGGTAGGCAGAATAGGCGTTTTATAATCAAGAAAATAGTAGTGGAGTACATGACGTTTAATTTAACAAACCATCAACATTCGTAGTGAGATAACTAAACGGAAAGCCGACCAAGGTTTCACAATGTAAGCAACCTTATAATTACCACTACTGTAATTATAAACTTGTACCCAACATATCTATAAGACGACGCTAATCAAGACCCTATTCAAATTCATTACACCTAAGAGAAAAGTAATAAATATAACGTCCTAATAAAATCTCGCACAACATAGGAAATAATAATAAAATATTACAAGACCCGAGATTTTGTCTAATTAATTTTGTATATACGTTCTGTGGGGCTACGATGTCTTGGGAGTAACATACAATGAGTCCGGAAAACCGAAGGCGAGGTGGTAACAAGATCCACCAACGAGCTAAATTAGAATTTATGATTGTATGTGAAATTGTTAGAACGGGTTTCAATGTATATTATAATGTTTCGCTGTTATAAGACGGAGTTGTAATCAACTTTACCGGGAAATTGGCGAAATACCTAATGAACTTTGTAATTAGTGTATTATATTCGTTAAGAATCGTAAACTTAATTCGTGACAAAGGAAAATGTATTTTTCGGGTAAAAATTCTCAAAGATTCATGATATCGATAAAATTTACGAGATTTTTTGTAATGTAACATCCATCAGGAATTTTGAATCTAACATTAAAGGTGCCTTTACTTTTTACTTATTTTTGTCTGCGATTTAGTCCGTCTGGTAGAATATCGCACTGGATATCGTGGTTTCGGACAAACTCGGTCAGTCGCTTTTAATTGACCCATGTCGAAAACTTGTGTAGTCAAATTTCATTACGATTGGATCACAGATTTATCTTATTCAAAATTAAAAAATGATACTGACTAAAAGAGTAGCGTTAGCCAAAACTGAACTTGTCACTTTTAACCGTAATTATTGTAAGGTTAATTAAAATGACTTCCTACATTGTTTCACTTCAATAGTTACCAATAGTTCAATAGTTCAGTTCAATAGTATATACTACCCGAAATTTTGAATAGCTTACCAGAACAAATAGTGCAACAATATGTAACAAAGCAACCCTTTATAAAAAGTTTACAAAACCATCTTATAAACAATTTGGAGGATTGTATTTGATTCATTACTACTTAGCTTGTATTACTAGCTGGGCAAACTTCCGCTCGCATGCAAACCATTATGGTTTAAGCGAGTGGCTTAAATTTGTAAAATGTGATGATTGAACAATAAAAAAAAATAAAAAAAAATTAATTCTATTATTTTATTAACAAAGACCAAGTTCTTTGGTGGACATTAATATATAATTTCTTCCTAATGCACACTGTACCCAAAACTAAATATTTATTAAGTACATAATCATATCTGTGTCAATTATAAATAATTTGCCTTAGTCCAGAGCTAAAGTTGTTCAGTATAATAACCGAACAACTCTAGTATTGGAGCAATACGAGACGAAACGCGCAAATTTAGCAAAATTTATGCTACAATTTCCAAATTGCCCATCGGAGCGCATGAACTACTGAGGCGGAGTTGCGTGTTAGCGCCAGACCACTGGGAGTTAGAACTCGGTACAAAACTGGCGGTCGGCGACACTGGAATGAGTCAACCGGCCACCGGGCGAAGGTAACGTGCCCACCCGTGCGCCAGCCGCTGACTGCCTCTCTCGGAATACTCCACCGTATAGACGCTACACTTCGGCAAAGTGTCATGAGACAGGGCATGACATTGCGGTCAGAACTGTTGCATGATTCCTCGTATCAGCTCTCAAACGCATACCAATTAATCCTACGTCATCGTAACTTTAATTATCAAACACATTTTACAATATACCTAATTCTAATAATAAAGTGATAGGGTTTCACATTACATAAGAATAACATTTAATGAAAATATGCTTTGGCAAACAATGCTTCAATTATTTATTCTTACAATCAATTAAGTACAACCCTAGAAATAACATTTCTACGAAATATTTCCAAATATTAAATCAAAACAGTACTAATCGAAGAAAATTGGCTGACGAAACATCCCCTCGTAAATCCGATTCACTGCAATAACAACATCAAGTGGATTTATAATTATCGAAAGAGCGTTTAAGTCGCGTTTTAATTATAGAAACAAACAAAAACAGGAATCTCTAATGTCTTATGAAGTTTCGAAGTGAGTCGGGACTTAAATTCCGAACTCTTTGTTGTGGAAACAATTTTCTTGCAATAGGGGTGAGCGTTCTACTGAGGCAGTCCTAGCAACAGTGGCGTAAATCATGACGATTGTGCACTTGAAATGTAATAGACCCTTATTTTCTTGGATAATAATAAATTTCTGAAGCGGGATTTGTAATAAAATACAAAGTACAATTGTAGAAATAAGATAATGGAGGGGCCGTAATAAAATCGTGATCTTTTACGTTGATTAATGGACGAGGTTAAAAAATAATCAAAAGAACATAAATATAACCTCGGATTCTAGTTATTCTAAAGATTTTAGTTATGAATAAATTATATTCAAAGTACAAAGTTGATGCTCTATCGTATGATTTAGTTTTTTCTCCAACAACACGTCAGGGTCACTAACGTTGGACGCCAAGGCGTCAACGTCGGGGTTTCAAGGACATTCTATGTAGGGCATACCTGGCTCCCCGGCCATACAGGCAGATATGACAAAACCTTGTGCAGGTTTAGTTGCTAAATCCAACATACTCACCTCATCGTGAAGCCTGAGGGGTTTCTGTACATACAAAAATAGGGTGCAAAGTTAGTGTACCTAACTAATTATAATTAGAACGATTACTAATTAGAAATATAAATAGAATGCTTGTCAAAAGTTTGTCAAAATCGACTCTGGAAATTCTTTTTTCCGCATAGGTATTTAAAGATGATAAACTTATAAAGGTTAAGGACAATATGGATATAGCTTGAACACGAACGAATATATCTAAAAAAAAAAAGAAAATGGCGATTGTAAAAAAATAGACTTATTTTAACAACTTGAAACATTCTCAAAGGCAGTTCAATTACTGTACGTAAGTTAGTAACGAATGGCTCCAACCCTAGTCGCCGGTACAGTACTCACCCGGCAACGGGAAATTCAATAATAATTTGAACTCCGTGCCCGGCGAACCGCTTCCGGTGTCTCGTGGAAATCGCTTATTGATCAAGAATCTTACACTGTCGTAAGCGTTTTGGAAATGAACGTGTTAGTTAACTATGTTACTTGTAAGATGTAGATCTAGAGATACAGTTAGCAGAATATCCAAACGGTGATAGAGACGGTCACAGTTATCCCTACTTATTATATATATAATATTATAAATGTGAAAGTAACTCTGTCTGTCTGTCTGTCTGTCTGTCACGCTTTCACACCCAAACCACTGAACCGATTTTGATGAAATTTGGTATAGGGGTAGATTAGACCTTGAGAAAGGATATAGGCTATGTTTGGTCGCGATAACCGACATCCACGCGGGCGGAGCCGCGGGCAAAAGCTAGTATTCAATAAAATTGAGTTTTTTTATGAAATTATATTGGGAGACGCAACATGCGATTACTACTAGTAGCTACACGTTTCATGTTGCTTCTCTTTATAAATAGTAGATACTTGACTCATTAAATCATCATTTTCTCTTATTAAAGCCAGTTGTTCCAATCAATTAGTAAGTATCGTAGTGCCTTTTTTTTCTTTTAACGTGCGGAAAATCCCCACGGATACCTCCCCCGCCGGGAGGAGGAGGTTATGTCGGACTCGAACCGACTAAAACGCACGCCTTCTGTGGGCGGTCAGTTGCCGGAGGTGAGATTGTCATAGCCATATCCCTCGCACCCCGGCCGAGTCTCCTAGTGCCTTTGTAAAACGTAACTGAAGATAACAACTATGCATATTCAGTTGAATTTAATTAGAGAATCGAATCGAAAACATCTGTAGATTACATCTAACAATTTAACTCGATATGAAGACACAGAAAGGTGTTTACGTAATAAACCAAACGCAATTAAAATCGATATGTCTGCAAACGGAGAAGTCGTTCGATTCAGCGAACATGTATCAATGCATCGAATGCACGAATCGATTGTAACGATTGTCGATTGCGGGCTAATAAATTGTTTACATTGGCCGGTGTGCGATCATTAAGATCTTAGTTTACTGCGCGACCACACACGGCTAACAGACGTCGATGAAGCCGTACGCCGAATTATTGCAGGATATCGTATTAAACTTGCTGCTAATATCATATTTAGTACTGGAACTGTTAGTGACGAAAATAGACTACCAGTATAATACGCAATGGTTCCTTGTTTCGTATATTAAATAATTTACAACTTGATTGTACTATTGTTTTGCTTTTTAGTATAATTTCCATGCATTGAAAGTCCCTTACAAAAGATATTTCACGAATATATTCATAATAATACCTACATGATCCGATATGACATAATTTGATTGACAGATTGTCAATTGGGATTTAGAATTACAATCAGTTACACGTCTCTTCTCATTATTAACAAAAAACAAAAAAAAAAAGAAACTTATTATTGCAACCAATTGCTCATAAAATATACGGTAAACTGTCTACAGCTAAAAAGAAAATAATAAAAAAAACTTTGACCTTTGGATAACCCAAAAATGGTACTCAGTATTTATTTTTAATTTTCAAATAAAAACAATGAAACACATTATTATTTTAATAACTTTATTAAACCAGTAAAAGTCTCTACAGATCAGTATACAACAAAATTATTTGTTGCTTATTTTTCGAAACATTAATACCTTATTCATGTTTTTATTGACTCATTGACAATATGAAGTGTAAACAAACAGGTTCATTAAATGTGTATAGTTCAAATTAATTAGGTATATGGTTCAATAATAAAGTCAGTTTCGTTTTGGCGTGTTGGTCCACTCGTGAAAGATGATTCAGTTTATAATCCCGCTAACAAATTTGAGTTTAATGCGATCAGCACCAGTTTATCTCTTTACTCATTGCTTTTTATCGCGAACTCATTTAGTTGTTTATCGTATACTACTTGTTATTGCGCTCTATTATTGACTGAATGTTTATTTGACTTGGAAACTGCGGAGCAATCGTAATATTTAGAGATGTACCGTTTTACAAATAAAACAGAGTAGTAAAATGTTAAGTGTTTTGCGAATATAGAACTTGTCTTGTTTATGATTATAAAACTGGGATTTATTTATCTTTATATATTAAATTTAATTTAAATAGTATTAGTTAACATAGAACAACATACTAAGATGTTAACGTTAAACTAAATAAGACCAATTAATCGAAGCCATTTGTGACAAAAAACTGTCAAAGCCTTCCTAGTAGGAATTTCTGGGGGTTTCCGTTCTAGGTAACATCCAGGTTCCCGGAAATAGTCGCCTGTGGTGGAACAACTTGTATTAATCGATTCGAATCCGATATATTAAATCTAACAAGGAAGTTTTAATTTACCAAAACTACGTTGATTGGAAAAAAGAAATCGTATTTTTCTTTTAGGTATGTCCATAATTAAATATGATGATAGAATTACAAAAGAGTTTATGAGAATGGCTATAAAGAACCTATGTGCAAATTTACATTAAAAGTGATCAATAAAGTTGCTCAGTTTATGACTAATAAGTCTGATTGGGGTCCCTATATCGAAACCTTTCATCAGCATGCGACGAAATGTCATAAGGATGTAATTTAATTCTTTTGGGCAGCAGACAATATTTTACCAAAAATGAATTATCTCCTGCCCTGTCGATGTAAGTACTATGGGTACATGAGTGAGATAATCAAATGACGTCGGTGAAATTGACTCGTGAATTTCCGTTTACAAGTGATGGCCGGGTCGATGTGAAATTTTGTACTTTTTAATCGACTTATAGAAAGAAGGAGACTATCAATTCGACATAATTATAATGTTATTTTATTAGAACTGCACTTTTATATTTATTTATGTGAATGTGTTTGTAGTTGTTAAAATGCAATTTGGTATTACACAAATGTAAGAAAAAATAAAAAGTCATTGGAATTCGAATTAAAAAAATATACTTACCCATATTGTTCGAAAAATTATATAGCTATGAAAATTATTTTTGGAAATTTTAATATATTAAATAAAAGCTCTTTCCGCTCATTGCAATACTTTATTGTATCATAAAATTGAGTATTGAAAAATTAATACATACAACAGAATGCTTTCTGTATGATTGGCTGATGCTATTGGAACCTTTCAATGTCATATTTTATTATTGCTTCGTGAGCATGATACGTTAACGGAATATTTATGTTAAATATTCTCGAAACCTGATTTTGTTAAGTTTGTGTAGATTCAATGTATAATTAAGTTAATCTGAAATTAAAACTATGTCATCCAAAACTTTGACATCAACTATGAACATTATTTGCAATAGTTTTTGACTATCTATAGTCTGTTAAAAGAAAAAGAAAAAAAAAAGATGTAGAACAATATCGAACATCAGAGCAAAATAAAATAAAATCACTTCAAAATCCGCTAAAAAGTATGATATCCGCTCAACATCTAGTTCACAATAAATCGAATTTATATGTAATATATCAGCAAGGTTGAGTTTCCATTCATCACGTTGTATTACATCCCAAATAACTTTCTTTACTCGTCAGATCTTCAATCGCAAACATTCGCTCACGCAATTTAATTTAATAAACTGTCATAAAGCTGCCAGCATGTGTTAGTGTTTACAAATGGACCGGACATACGTTTTCCGGCTTGGTTTTCCAACAGGGGACGTCCGTTCGCACCCCCATGATGAATTCGCCTTTTATTTTGTACCACTTGACTCAATTGGGAGTGATTTTTGAGCGTGAATGGGCAGCCAGAGTAATTTGGTTCTGACAGGCCGAAATACACATTGAAAGCTATAAAAGGTTTAAACCAAACTCAATCAAGACTGCTTTTCTGTTTTACTGTTTGTTACATAAAATTATTTTAAAAGTGATTTATTTCTTGCTTAATCATCCCGTGAATGGTTAAAATATGTACATTTTGTCGTATCGCCGTGCAAATCCATTTAAGTTTCATAGACAAAGTTTACGCTGGCAATATTCCGCAACAAGACTGCAAAATCTTAGCAGACCATTTTGAGCAGTGCCCTTACGAATAGTTAGTAGACAATAAATTATTTAATAACCCCTCGGTTCCGAGTGAGAGCCGTGCACTTAATCTGGGCGTACATATGAAATCGGCTCTTTAGAAACAATTAGTATGGCCATGATTAAACCAGGATCCGTTTGTAAATGTGAGTATGATATTGCGAAATTGAGGCAATTTATGAAAATTATTGAAGCGTAAGGCACTTAATATAATTAAATAACTGGTTAAAGAATTCGTATGGAAATATGAAGTAACCAACGCTCTAAACACATACATAGAGGAGCAAAAGGGTGAAGTATTTGTCTAATTCCTTGAAGGTATTGTATTTCAAAGCATAAACAGTGTCATCAGTAATTACTGCCCCGACTGACCGGCTACGGTGACCGGTGTCAGGTTTTACTCGAGCAGTTTGTCTTATTTCTAATGTGAAGGGTTGCATTATTCATTCTCATTAATGTAGGTATACTTACTTAATGTATATCATTGTGTGATCTATAAAACTTTTTAGTCTTTCTATTCAATCACATCATACGTTACGATTATTGTAAGGCAAACGTTTTATAGTCAGCGTGAGTAATCTCTCTGATTAATTTATACTTTTGAGACTCAATAAAATGTAAAAATGCCAGCAATTAATATTTTAATGAGACACTAACTATATTTAGTTTGTATTCTTAGTTACTCATCAGAGACTTAAGAGTAGGTATTATCAAATATAGAACGATCGCAATGCACGTAAAGTCATCAAAAGCATCTCAGAAGTTTTAATTTTCCCCTGTACAAAATGCGAGAAGGGGTGTCCCATTTGATGTCCAGGGTCGATGAAGTTCGAACGCTTTATTACTGTGTCCGGCTTTAAGTGGGTGTAAAGTTTCAACACCCTTTGATTTACTTGCTGTGCGGGGGATAGGTGTGCGACGTTTCGGACCAAATTTGTTTGAGAGTTGTCTTTTTCCATTGTAACTCGATTTTATTGCGTAGCTACTCCTTTTGTTTTGGTTTTGCATCACCGATCTGACCGAACGTTTTGTCATTTTGTATCGTCTCTGTGTACCGTATCGTGTACGCCTATGGACTGAATATGTTACGAGCATTAATCACTTTAAACAGCGATGCCGGGAATATTAGGGACAATGCTAACCACATAATGGGCTGGGCAATTATTACACTAATACCTTAAAGGACCTCTTTAATCCCCTAATCGGAAGCCAAACTAACGTGGTGCCGTCCCGCATAGAAATATCTTAAATTGGCAACACGGTCCGGTGGGCCGACCATAAAACATCTTAATGAGTACAGCCAGCAGCTGTGAACCCCTATATTGCCGTTCTCATATCCATGCAAACTACCCACCGACGACGTCTTAGCGGCCTTACTTTCCTCCTCCTTGTTTACAAGTCGACAACTAATTTGCTGCAATATGTGCATAGGACAACATTACGGGCGCTATCTCCTCCGTGCGTGGCTTGCATACATTTGCTCCTTCCTAGCCGCAACAAGGTTGTTCCTTGACCTGACCCTTCACTCAACCCTCCTATATTCAAATTCAGCCCGGACCGGCCATTTGGATGCGGATTTGTTATAAGATTAAAGGAAGATTTCACTTGTGAAACAATATGGCAGCCGATTTACATATTTCGTTTCCTTATTAGTTTCGGGATATTTGTTTTGGGGCCGCCGAATTTACATCCACTGACCGATTAAATGGCCCTTAGGCGTCTTTAATGGGGGTGCCGCGTGGTCGTTGTTGGCCTTAGCAAATGTGTGCTTATGCGTAATTGAATATTTTATGGGCTGAACCAAATTTAGTGTCGAAACCTTATTGATTTCTCATAGTTGTAACGCGTATTCCCCAGAATCTGATTTCGTTCTAATAGCAAAGCATATTTAACTGCGGGTCCAAAAGCAAACATCCCTCTCACATTCCACCTTTTCAGTTACCGAGTGTGTTTATCGTTTGCATTTATCTGTTGACTGTTTTTATTCCGCGGTTGACATTTACCCTCTGTTTCAACAAGCGCGGCGTATTGCGAGCACATTTCTTTCATTCGCTGGACAAGTGCTCGCGTTGCATTACCTCCATTCACGTCGAGATAGCTTCACTTAGTTTCCTCTTTTTCAATGTGGACGGGTTAATTTCTGCATCTTTATTATTCGAGTAGCCGGTGTATGGGTGTAGTGTAGTCTGTCTGGTAGCGTAGATTGTGTGGCGGAAAGCAAACTTGAATTGTTGGGTCGTGGAGGTAATGAACGCACGGGTGGGACATGCAATGCTGCTGGAGGCGTCTGGTTTGAGCGAGAGGCACGGAGCTGGCGTGTGAGGGGGTCAGGCGCGGGAGCGGTCGGGGGTGCAACTCGCGACGGAGAGGGGGTGCAACGCGTCCTGTATGCACAGCACCGCTTCCGCATTCGTTAATGCAAAAGCGAGCACAGACTTCAGGTGTACATTTTCAGCGCTTGTGTGCTTAATACTCGACGTTAAGGCGTACGTCTTTGTGCAATGCTGAGCCTTAATTATTATTATATTTTATCTTCTCTACGCTTCAATACGCTCTCGAGGCTCTAAGCTCGGGTAGTAAATATATCAATTTAATCTTTACAAGCTCCTACTCTCTCTAAAACACATTACAGAATATACGAAATAACATATACTGGGTACACAGCTACGAGCACACCTATTGTTTGTTCGCTTTTCTCTTGTTTCCATTCCTCTCGCGTAATGTAAAACGAATAACCGGCGGCTTAACAATTCATTACTGCATTCGTTCATTTCAGCTTCATTAAAATCGCATTAGGATTAATTTTTCTCGTCCCCATTTAAATTCGCAGTTTGCTGAGGGGATCTTGCGCTGGACGCAGCTCGTAGTGCAATCATCCACAGTCAATATTTGTGGTGTTTTGTCTACCTGCGCTCGTGTGTTTTACGTTATTGCTTGGAAATTGCTAGTGCCCACTTATTACAATATGCTATAGGTAATGTTTTATCATTTTTAGGTAGATACAATAAGAGATGTCCAGTTTAATTTATCTTTCTATTCTTTCATATTCATATACCTACATATTAAAGACTTGAATATAATTTAATACTTTCGATGGCAATTCCAACAATTGTCCTGATACCTATAACATTTACAGGTCAGTCTACAATTGTATTTTCTTGTAAATCAGTAACTTAGGTATTTGGATAACAAACAAACATACAGTTTACCTGAATATAAGCGGTTACCGTGGGTTACCAAAGTTAGTAAAATTTAAGACACCTCCCACGTTCCTAGCAAGGGAGATAGGGAGGGAAGAAAGTATTGACAATTACGCTTGGGAGATAAACATTGATTTTATAAGTTATTATTAATTTAAAGGCAATAAATTGAGAAGTATTTTATGGAACAACAAACAAACCACACTAGAAGAGGATGCAGAATATGATTATTACACAAATACATGCATCATATTTTACGTCGAGACTGGTTACTAGAACCTCTAGATATTGTAAATCGATATTTCATTTACAAATCGATGCACTGAAGCCTCACGATACATTCGCACGCGATACCCACGACCCCTGCCAACGAATATCTACAATATTATTAATTCAGGCATATTAATAAATGGTGTCATGTTTCGACCACACTGATGTCGCAGGAAGCATGGCCCGATGAACCATTCCAACGAAAATAAATACATCATTCGATCCCGAACTGCATCAACTTTTTACTAAGAATCGATTACTTTTTATTTCATCTGTCTGTTCTAATTTTTACCGGTTTGTTTGTTTAGTATTATATTACTAATATTGTGACCCCGTTTCGAAAATACAGTATTTTATATAGAAACATAAATAAACACAAGGTGATCAATGTTTTTATAAGCAATAAAACTTTGTAAGGGGTATTAGGCAATTCCGAAGTGTCGACAATATTCGCGATACAATCATCGTTAAGTCGATACGACTGTCGATATTTTTATTGACAATTACTTGAAGTGTTATATGACTTCACTTAACACTTCACATAGTTAAAATATTATATTAATATTGCTTGCAATAGGCCTTTTATAAACTTTATTTTGTTTGATTAAGTATTTTTGTTTCAAAAACAAAGTAATAAATTAGATAAATATTTGCATTATTTCCAATAAATCCAATTTTATGTGCAAATTTTTTATTTTAAAAAGCGTCCGAAATTACTGTAGTGGTGCCGGGGGCAGGCAATATCGAGAATCGAGCATTTCACGGTCGGTAAGTTCAGCCGTATCGATACGGATATAATAACCAGTGGAATGGTAACTATAAAGAGAGATTGTATTTTTTACTAACGTCGTAAGAAGTCGGAATGTCCGACCGGCCCTTTGATCGGTTTGATAAAAGTGCTTGCGATCTTCTTTTCTTCTTTTTCATAAAAATTTCCTTCATACCTTTATTGATATTTTGTAAGTTTGAAATGTACGATGGAATGTTATGAAATATGGAAGTAATCAATGCTGTAAGTTTTTACGTATGAAACATAAAGTCGGGCTTGTGAGAAAATATACGGTTTTATCAGCAGAGGTCATTCCTGACTCATAACTTAGATCCCCACTTGTCTGACACAAACAATAGTACGTAAAGCTTGAGGAAAAATGTTTATCTATCGCGACACCCGCCCATAAATATTGTGCTTACTGAAATAAAACAGTGGAAACAGATAAAAAGCTAAACGGCTGTTAGCGACTGAACGAGACAGTGGCATGGACAGCTTGACAAACGTCCCTCTCGTGTAATATTAGCATTGTGGTTTTTGTTTGCAATTAATTGAATATTTTTATGAATATAATAATAAAGTGATCATCTACAACATTAACTTTGATTTGAGATAGTACTTCATTGCTTATTACAGTTACAGTTATACAGTTATTCATGTACCTATTTTGTGGTACATCAATGTTTTTTTTTATGTCTCTGCATATATTTTTTTTTACATACAATTTCTTTTGTAATATTTAGAGAATTTATATTATTAGGTGCTAAAGACAGAATACTATATTAATACCTACCAGCAAGTTCAAGTTACTTTTATAATAATTATTATAAAATTGTAAATAAATCATATGAATTTTATTACATGTCAATGAAAGTAGATTATTATTACAAATAAAATAATTACTTCTAGGTATAAGTATCTAATATTCCCTGATCCTTAAAATAATTAGTAAAAACAATAAAATCTAAGTTCAACTAAATGCTAGCGAAAACGAAACGACATCAATCGAACTTCAACAAAATATCATTTAATATTCTCTATCAATCATCAACGAAACGCCACGTCAACATGAAAGTCGACGTTCGAATGAAACATACGTTCGCTAGATAACGACACATCTTATCTGAAAGACATTATTTCATACACATCTATCGGAAAGACATTTGAACTGTGTCTGATTTTATTCTAGGCAATTTATTTTCAATAAAGAACTATAAAAAGACTTATCTAAATCGTTCGGTTGCGACTGGGAGGGGAGCAACTGTCATAAAAGTCGATTCTTATTTACGTCGTATTGCACTAGCGGGAAAACTATTAGGTTTGTCTGATAGTGTATAATAATTGAATATTTTTCGACACTAGGGACACTGTTTATTTATATCAGTATCGATAGTTTACTTTTAGTAGAAAGTTTTCTCTTGAGGATCGTGACAGAGTAGCTTCGATTTTTAACTTCAAATAAATGCAAAGATAGAACAAGCTACAAGTCCATTATCATATTGAAATTAGAACCATTTTTTATTCACAAATATGAGCAGATAACCAACGAAAGCCTCTGTGGGTTACGTTAACTTGACTATATTAAATATAGTTTATTTTAGAAAATAAACTAGGTATTTTGATTTGAAACAAATTCGTTATAAACTTTCTGGATTATTCTTTGAATCGATAACAAAATACCTAATATTATCACTGTAATTACCTTACTAAAAAAATAAAATAAAAACAATGTACATTTGACATATCGAATGTATAGTGAGGAAGTTATCTTCCTTTAAATTCATATGAAACAATCTTTAAAATAAAACCGTCTAAATTACTGTAAAACCATAAAAAAAAAAACAAATTCAACACAAAGTTAACACAAAATATTGGATTCTTTTTACAAAATAAGAAGTTAGCAGGTGAATTGCGTAGGGTATATGTATCATAAAGCAATAAGTACATCCGTATCCGCACGAGCCCTCAGCATCCTTTGTGTTCAAAGATAAGCGCTACATGCTACCATGCCATGCTGACTATATTTAGAGGACAGTATTCACTATTCACCTGCAAATATAGCACTGTGCTAGAATTATAGGGTTAATGTAATGTAAGAAGAAGAAGAACGTAATGGTAAATAATATTGATCTCCTTTTTATTTTTATCTCTTATTTTGACACTCTGAAGGGAAATATTTTCAAAAATCTTGCCTTAGTGAACACTTGCAATATAAAAGACACCAAATGCCAAAGTTTCAAGTTTGCAAGCAATTTGGGATATGCATGGAAATTTATTGGACATCACAATTAAAATAGGCGTCTTTATAACATTACTTATGCAAGATCTTAATCTTATTATTATCTTGGATTATTAAGTCTTCCATATTTTGTTTTATGGTTATGTTAACGAATACGACGAGTAAATAGGTAAATTGCTACACAACACTGTATACAAGTAACTACATAAAAACCAATGGAAGCACAAATAATGGGCATATCTTATGTTCATAAATTAGCATAATAACACATCACAACAATCATTGACTTGAAAACTATAAGTACTTAACGAAACAGGTTAGTAAATTAAAATGTAACAAAAATTATACGAATTACACATTTTTCGATTAAAATACAAAGATGGCTATAAATGATAAACAACTAAACAACGAAATAACACAGGAACCCATTCAAATTTGTACTCGAGCACCGACTCATTTACATGTTATTCGGGTAACAAACCCTAGGGGACCGTATCAGCCATTTATGAGTTAAAAAGTATTAAAGAAAAGAAAACTCGATAGATACAAAAAGATACGTATAATAACAAGAGAAGAAGCCGCGTGCAAGGAAACTGCTCGCGGCGAATAAGCCTCGCGGAAAGCGGTATTGTTCCGCGACTTTTTAAAACGGAACAAAATGAACGGAGGGGAAGGAAATCGGATGAAAATATGAAAAGAATACACGTTATATACGTAAAAGTGAAATGAAACGTCGGAGATCGGGTCTCAGCCGCGGCGGTCCGCAAATATAATTTGCATAGTCAAGTAGCCCAACTTTTGTCTGCAACGGATGTTCGCAACCATATTCGTTCGTTGCTTTTTAACCACACTCTCGTTCTGTGGCGGGCCAGGCTTTTTATTGCATTTTTTCCCCTTTGAACGGATTCCTTCAATATTTTGGTGGTTCGTTTTTATTCATACGCCCGGTAATCGAATTGTTTCGCTCCGCATCTCAGCTGTGTTGGCTTCTCGAGTACTTAAGTCAGTTATTATGCCAACTTGTAATTAATAACAATCAAAACACAAGTGATATTAACTTTTGTATTGCCGATCTTGATAATAAAGCTACTCTATTAGTACTCTATAATAATAAAATTTCTTATGATTCATTCGTTCGATTGATTAATATAAAAGTTAAAACCTGTCTTGATGATATCATTTGAAATCAAATTTAAACAAAAGAACTATTGATATAATAATATCATCCGCACATACCTATGTCTGAGATTGGTACTCTCATCGGGTATAAAGGCGACTACAAAGGATTAAAACTTTTTTTCACTCAACATCAAATGAAATAATCGATCGGAGAATTATTACTATTCATCGCTGTGAAATGCAAGCAATAGGCCGGATTATGGAGCACAAAGCGGCACCGACACCATACCCAAATATTGACTTATAGATACAATGAACACAGACGACTGCTGCCGCCTCTGAATGATGCGTAGGAAGAATTGATTGACATTTTAGTTTCGGTTACTCTTTGTCTTTTTGTCGATTAAGATTTGGAAAAGCATAAATTTATTTAAATATAGATTCGGTAAAGTGGGTAAACGACTTTACGGACAGCCAATTAATAAAATATTTACGCGTTAATAGACAGGAAAGTGGGATGAAAAGATCCTAAAATAAGCTTCAGCGGAGTGCAAAGCTGTTTTTCAGAGGTGTTAAAGAGAATCGATATTCGGACTCGATGGTCCGACGAATTTTCCACTGAACGGATCTTTGGACGCAGACCTTTGTATTGACGAGAAATTAACAAAAAGGACCATCCCATGCTAATTTTGTTAACAAAGTAATTATGTACGCTTGTGTAAATAATATACATTTTGTCATCATGGTTAACGATGCGAAACATAATATATACATAGCAAGTAATCGTTAGTTGAAAATAAGGTTAAAAATTCCCGTAGGATAAAGAGATGCAATTCAAACCTCTCGGTTACTTCTATGAACTCATAAATAAGAGTGTAGTTTGTAATGCAATTCTGTTTGCAAAAAATCAAATGAGAGTAAAAAGTATACTTTCCAATCCGTACGTTATTAGTGTCTGGTGTCGAAGGTCGTACGATGACAAATGATGCGTAGGAGTCGATCGCTAGTGAACCTCGCCCGCTTCATTAGCAACAACATTAATTACTAGTAAATCTTTAATGAGAAAACGAGCTTTCATTTTATTTTTATTCTATTCCTATAATAGTTGTTAGTTTTATATTGGCTTTGTCCATTTGAGTTTTAACTAATTAGGCATCATAGAAAAACATGAAATAAGAAAGTGCTGAATATAAATTACTTAGTACAGATTAATCATCTTTCAGGATCAATAATTAATTAGGAATATTTAAAATCAGTCCACGTGGTATGAATAACAGAAAATACGAGTAAGTACAACACAAAAAAATATCCCGATGAAATTACCACATCTTTATTTTTGTTGAAGTCGATTAAAATATCAAATGCAATCTCTTTTATCGTTATAGAAAAGACTTTTATGCAATGTATTTTTTTAATTATTATACTTAGTGATTTAAAATTCCCACAAACTGAAATATTTAACATTCTTGTTACAGTTTACTAGCTACCCCACCGAATTAAACCGTCCACGATATTCAAATGAAGTACACTAAAGTTTCGTGGAATACTTCAACATAGCTTCGACAAGAGGGCGTGTCTCATTTTTATTAGTTTATTATTCATACTGTTTCCATAAAACTGAGTTATCCGCATCTTGGCCGCGGCTCGACTCCATCAAAACTCTATCTGTTGCCATCTCAATACAGTTGGCAAGTTACCTCATCGTGCCGCAAGATTTAGAGATGCAAATTTATTTGTGATAGGTTCGAAATAGTTTCAGTATTTACTTTGAAGACAAGTGAAAAACAAAGAATTGTTGGATCTGAATGGAGCAAAGTAGTTGGGTTTTGCAAAATTCAATCACTCATTACTAAGTTGAAACACAAACTTTTACCTGTTTTTAACTTTCATGAGCTTGATTCTGTTAATTATTAGACCAACTGGTGATATTAACCACTTATAAGATCATATTATTTTTTATTTAATCTGAATCATGAACACGGGCACAAGCTGTTAAAATAAAATTCAAGAATTTTAATAGTCGTCAATAAAATATATAAGAATTTTGAACGAGTGTAACTTAATATAATTCAGCAAACTTTTATCGTTTTGGTCCTGTGCCCGCACCGCCCCCCTGCACTCTCAGAGGCCCTGCCTCCAGCGTCTATCAACACGTGCACTGACTCAATCATTCGTCAATCGAACTTCAGAGAGAAGAAGACGTAAATATTTTGATATCATAAGTAAGAAAGAGAAATCTTATCAATGTGCTGTCGATCGTGCGTTTATTGACTAAGAAATGCCTAAACGTAAAGTGGTTACTGCCGCTGCAGTAAGGAATCCTTTAAGATTTCTGATACAGAAAACGTTTATGATTGAAGAGTAAAAGAGACAGATGTAATGTGACTTTCAGGTTTATTCACTTGTAGTTATGTAGGTGCAGGTGAAGAGAAATATGGCGCACGATGTATACGTGAAACCGTTTATTTAGTCGCAGTTTTGTTTTGCTCCGCGTGCGGTATTCAAAGTAATTGTTGTTTCGATACGGTACAACTGGGTTGGATATTATATAATGTTACATTAATATTAATGTATATTGTATGAACTATTATGTCGTAAATAGTTGACTATGTGTTTTAATTTATTAACTATAGTCTTTCTTTTCGCAGTGAAATACCATAAGCTGCTAAAAAAGGAGAAAAAACAGCGGTTAATGATACAGGAACATCTTGAAATAGAACTGAAGAGACGGCAAAAGATTGAAGAGGCTTTAAAACAATCCGGAGCTCCCTCTGAAATCCTCAGAATAGTAACAGGTAGGTTATCTTTACCATACCTAATGTTAAATTTTACGTGCAACTTTAATTAGGTACCTCTAAACATGTCAAATTATCGAGAGTACTGTCTGTATCAACAAGTTTCAACATTTCATACGGTATGCAACTGACATGTTAACTTACCGTCTGTCAAACTATCTTAGTATAATCTTAAATTCTAAATAGATATACCTAACACAGCTATATAAGATTGAACTCTACAAACTTGTGATAGAATTGATTCTTGATTAGCGAAAGGAGTGATTTGTGACTTGTTCGCGTTGAATTTGTATAGAGTGCGTGACGTAAGAAGGGTGGGTGAACACTGGTGATGGCTTGTACTAATCTCCGTGTCAGGAAATCGTTTCGCAGACCATTTGAAACGAGGGTTCAGATTTAACACGCATTCAAGTTGATTTTCTAGCATAATCGCACTTTGCAACGTTTATTGGTTGTCCGGTTGTAAAATTGTGGCAATTAGGGTTTGTAGTTCAACTCATGCTATAGTTATTATTGTTATCGATCTACAAAAAAAAGTTCAGTTATTTTTTAAGTCACCTTTTTCTAACCAAAGGTTTTTTTATAGAAAATCTGACACCATCTAATCAAGACACTCCCCGTTCTGAGCGTGAGAATGGCTCAGAAAGAGAGAGTAAGCCTCCCAGCGCTGAGCCCCCGGCAGCCTCACCGCCCTTCCAGAGGGATCCTCCCCGTACGCCGGACAAACCACAGTGGAACTACCCCCCACCACCTGTCGACATCATGGGTGGAGGAGCGGCGTTCTGGCAAAATTACTCTGGTAAGTTTTTAGAAGATTAAGTACCAATTATTGATAGCATTCCGAAGAAATGAAAATTGACAAAGTACCTATTAGGTGACACAAACATGATGGTAATGTATCAATATTATAAAATAATGGAAAAGAATTTAATCCAAAAACTACTTATTTCAAAATATAAAAAAATAAGCAATGCCCTTGCCCATAAGGGTTGTGATAACACAACGTTATAATTCCAATGATATATTAACTAGTGAACGTTATTGGTTTGTCGGTACCTACAGAACATACGTCAGATATGTTCGAACATCCGTTTGGTTTTCGAAGGGAAAAGGGTCCGAGGAAGATGAAAAAATTCAATGAAATGAAATGTTATGCTCATCATATTGCATAGCTCGTGTATCGAGAATGTCAAGTATTTAAAAGCAAAACGATATGTGCTCTCGGGGTTTGTATTGTAAATTTTGAGGGTGAATTTTACAGATGTACTTATTCCGTTATATTAAAGATGGTGAATTCGATTATTTTTTTAATAATATTGTGGGTGCTTCTATATTATTGCAAGCAAAGCAGGATAGAGTTTTAGTAGATTGTGTCTTCGTAAACACTGCTGTACCTATTCCTCTTATTCAAATGACTAAACCCTAAAAATAATATCAGGTATTGACAGGATAATAAATACCTATACTGTTCTGAAATTTGTTTATGTACAATGTCGTCAACTACTATTAGCTGACATGATTTTATTAGATATGGATTTTAGTTTCGAAAATATTTTTAGAAGTAGCTGAAGACACAAACCAAGTCACTAATTTGCCTTAAAGAAATAATAAATTGAAATACTGACTACAAACGTGCACACTCATACCACATTGATCATCAAAAACTGTGCAACAACTTTGAGGGAACAAGAAACAAAAATGTGTAGCTCGTATCGGTGAATCAAACCATAGCTTTTTTCGTTTTTATCCGTTTTGTGGAAAGCCCAGAAATTTCATTAAAAATGCACCGGCATACTGTAACATACCTAAAGTAGTGCGGTAGCGTTGCACCCTTGCTGGTAACTTGACGAATAAAAAATATGCTATCCCATTCAATAACATTGACAATCTTGTTAAGTACGGCAGATAAAATATTGGTTGCGACAGCTTATGTTGTAGGTGTACTTGAGAATATTGCTAAACTATTTTTTGTGCCCCTTACACATTACTATCAGTTAAATATTTTAAATATTTAATTCATTATTTGAACTACTCTCATCTATTATTCTAACAGTTGTTCAATGACCGCATCAATTATAGAAATTAAGGTCAAAACAAATACTTACGTCTATTTTTACGGTGACTGCCCCGTTACCTGTTACCGTTTTGACTTTTTATAAAATTCCCTACAATTTGAATTAGCTCGAGGGGTGACTGGGTGCTTAGTATTCGCAAAACATTGATACGGATTTAACCATTTCCCTTGTTCCGACGAGTGCCTTTTGCCGACAGACTGTTCAAGTAGAAATTGCAACTAATTTAAGTGTTACGTTACCCCAAGTGACTTGACGCACGCGAGCACGCAATACCAATTGTTTGAATGAAATATTTTATACTTATTCGAATATGTTCAGCTATTTTCACTGATAAGCAATAAAAACAGTTTTTCTATGATTAATTGTTCGCAATTCTTCAAGTGATTAGTTCAAATAGCCCATGTAGCTACAGACCGGAAATAGATCGAACCATAGACATATCACGATGGAGGTACCGATATGACTGAGTTTAGATATTGACTTGTAAGAAGTATATTTAATCAACTTTTACAATATTATACGTAGACAAGATCTAATTATCGTACATCAAATATCATTTTTTCATTACAGAGATGTGTCCATAAACTTTCTTTCAAAGTAGGTATCTATGTATTATAGTACATAAGAAGGTAAAAAGCTATAAAATTGAAACAGAAAAATACAAGAGGGCTGTAAATATAAAAAGGTTGGTAACAGAAAAACAAAAATTAAAACTTGGAGCCTTTCATCAACTTTCCTCAGTGCCTTCGGTAAAAGAAATAAAAAACATATTTTATTATTCGTAAATTAGAAAACTTTTTTCAACGTGCTTTTTGTGAAAAAACGGGATGAGTCAAAAGTGTTATGAGTAATTACTTGCGCAGAAATGAAAAAGGAAATATGAAAATTTACAAAAGTGACAACAGTTCTTACGTAGGCACGTGTACCTACAGGTAATCAATCAATATTATGTTTCCATTATAGACGTCATTATACTGATTGATACAAAGCTATAGAGGACGCTCATAAATTCCCATTAGATACACACACAGTACAGTCAATGCTAATTTATTAGATAAAAACAATTTTATTCGTTATTATGCTCATAATAATATAACGACGAAATAATAATAACGGAAGTACACAACATTTTTAATAATACAATGATTATACTATTACGCGAGCAGCGCGTGTAAAACGGATAAACCAACCGATGTTACTTATGTAATATAAAGTTGAAAAATTAATAAAGAGGAAACTTCTTCATGCTACTTTTTAGGTAAGCTTGTAAAATGAATGGAAATAAAATTGTACTGCACAGGTGCGCCCGAAACCTTTGACGATATTAACTTTTTTCTTTATTCTTAGTAATCACCCGCATCATTGTGCTCAACGTCTTGTATAGACGAGTTATTGTAATTTTTATCATAACATTTACTAAGCGTGCCGCACTTCTTGTACTCACAGTATTATACTGCCAATGATAGAGATTTAAGTCAGACTGGATGCGAGTCACGATGAAATTGATTCCGTCGACAAAAAATTCAAAAGAATGTCTTTAATAGAAAATCAATCCAATCAGTCTAATTCGTCATGCATCAATAGAGTCAGCAACAGTAGCACTTCATCCCGCCTGTATCCATTTGTACGCGTCGTATTGTAACCAGTTGAGGTCCGTTGTTGTTCAGGTATAGTTACGTCCACAATCATCCGTTTAAACCGACCCTTTGTTCACAACCTTCTCAAATTTCCAACGAAGAATTAATCACTCACATTTTTCTTTATATTTTTACAGCAGTAATTAATTTCGCTTTAACGATGAACGAAGGTGTCGATTGCGTTAAAAATTGTTAAAAATAATGAGCAGATGCTCTTTCTATTATTTCTACAAAGATATTGGATGACAAAACTTGTAATTTGGTAAAAAAATTAAATAAATACGATTTTTTAACTTTTTAATTAAAAACAAATTCATTTTCAGTTCAAATAAATGCTATAAATTTTTTTTTATGGTGGTGTTTTAAGTAGCAGTATGTTGCATTTTTGTTTTTTTTTTTTTCATTTGTAAGCATAAGGAAATACGAAAATACTAACAAATACACAACTCACATGCACAATTATACGCATGTAGAATGAATATAATTATGCAGTTTGATTTTCGTCTAATAATTAGAGGTGGCATTTGAATTTATTTACCAATCTTACAATAATATAGCAGTTGTCATTTATTTTATAAGTGATTGAGAAAACCATTCTACTTAAAGTTTATTGCTTTACTTACGTCTGTTGTAACAAAAAACTATTTATTCTCACTATCGGTGTTACCTTTCTTTTTATTTCTATTACTTTTCAAATAAATCGGTTCACGTCCACCTTGTGAAGTTCCTTTTTGTCATTCCATGACCATTCGATCAAAACGGAATAAGAAGTGTTTCTTTTACAAGTTTTTGTATCATCTATAACAACACTCTGTGAAAGTTAATGTCATTGTAGATAGCAGACGCTATAACGTTTTGTATTTTACGTCTTGCAACTGTTTAACAACTTAACGTTGATATAATTTAAGATATTCGAAGATAAAAGAAAAAATAAGCATTAAAGGATAATTTTTATTAAGCTAAGCACTCAACCATTACAGTTGTTTCAAAGAACAAATAGATTATAGCTCTCAAAGGAACCGGCAATTCTGTTTTAGAAGCGGCAAATGCAAAAATATTACGTATTCAAACAGACCTAATGGGACATTTAGGGGTGGCAGCGAAGTGAAACGGCAAAGGCCGAAGCTTTTAAGTGTATAATATTTAATTGTGACGCCCTAGGCGTATAATCTCGCCCGAGATAATAGGTTTCTGTTTCGAGACAACCCTCGATGTGACACTTGTGAGTGTGATGCCCTTCGGCTACACAACACTGAAACAAATCGGATCATAATTGTGTTTTTTTAACTAACGACTGTTTGGTTCAGAGCAGTTTCTCTGATTCCAATTTCGCAGTCTTACTTCAAAAATTTGAATATAAATTATTTTTTGCATAAGTCAAACGTTTTTGGAGTAAAAAATTGATATAGGTTATAAATTCGAGACTCGCAGCATAAATTGTAAATGAATGTCGGGAAGAAAAATTGAATTCCCCGTTGAGAAAATGCTCCATCAAAGTAAGCAAAAAACGCGATTCCGTTTATATCTTTTATATCTCGTAAATTGCAGGAGGCGGCAAGCGTTGCATGAAATTGAATAAGCATATTTCGCAAAACGTCGACGTTTTCGGAGACAATTGCCTTACCTCACCTACTCTTTGCCTCTTCACGAACTTTGTCAATTTTCATGGAATCTTATTAGAGGATGTCCTGTACTTGAGACGTGTTTCATTTTTTATGCCTTAATTTGATACAATTTTTCGCTTCTATCTCTGCTTCTCTAGGAATCTCTTTGTCTTAATATGTTCCTACGCTTGACTATTTTCAGTAGACATATTTTATTCAAATCAAAATCCTGAAACACAAGCTTGTTCTAAATATGACGGCTTAAAGTAATAATTAATAGCACGTTAAAGTTTTAACTTAGAACAATTTTTACTATAAAAATTAAGTTGCGATTTTATAAAAAAAATTAAGATATTAGAGCAAAAAATTGTCAGGAAATTTCATTACATGCTCGTGTATATTACGAATATTACCATCAGTAGTACTGTCGCACGAATAACCCTTGTGCGAGCAATTTAATAACACTCGCTCAACCTGAGTGCTACGTTTTTAACAAAGGCAATATCGAAAATTAAATTAAAATGTGCCATACAGATGTGAAGTCCGTTTGATGTCAGCCGGCTTTTCCCGAAACTCTAATGACATTTATGACATTTTACAGACCGACTCACGAGTAGCTATGATATAAAAGTGTATAAATGAAATTCTACTAACGTTTCTCTTTTTACATAATTAAATAATTATGAATTCAGGCTATGAAAACTAACGAAAACTCCCTATATATTCTAAGTATCCTCAAATAGAATTATACAATACAAGTTTGAGTATAGTTTTAATTAAATGTTTGTTTCTTTTCTAATCAGAAACCTTGGCGCAAGAGTTGGAGATGGAGCGCAAATCCCGCCAGCAAGCAATGGAGCGCGACGTCAAGAGCCCTCTGTCAGACCGTGCTAGTTACTACAAGAACTCAGTGCTTTTCAGTTCGGCTACTTAGCTGACAAATACCGGGGCCATCGACTTCCCCGACAATCAGGAATACGAGAAAGAAATCGACGAATCGAGAAAACCAATGATTAGTGTCAAACCTGAGTTTAGAGAGAAATAAAATCCAAAGATGGCGAGATTGGTGTATGGACTTACCAGTGGTGTCGAAGTTCCGGTCGTTAACAAAAATTTCTGAGATGTCAAAGAAAATTCTAAAATATCTTAAAACCAGCTAACTGTTGATCTGATTGTGTATTAAACTGAAGTTTTTGGCATGAACGATCCTAATAAAACTGTACTTCGCGCTATTGAGATTATTCTGTAAATATTGTTATTGAATTCGAGGTAAGATTGTAGATTTCGTGGTATTAAGACGGGTGTCATGAACTCTTCTTCCATAGAAAAATTTGTAAATATCCCTTTATAATTATTAGCGTTAAGTCAATACGGTTTTATCGACGATCCGAGTAATTTATTCGTCAATATTTTAATCTTTTATAAAGAGTACCTTTAACTTATCGTTAAATGCCATATTTATGTATTAAGTATCTATCGTTATTTACCTTTGTAAATTTCTGCTTTACTTTCGAAGTAATCTGTACCTACATACATATCATGATCGTGGACTTCACATTTAAATTTTCGGTGATTGATTGAGACAAAAGTTGGAATTGATCTAAGACTGCTTTTGGATTATTTTTCTAAACTTACTGTCGCTAGTCTCACAACTTCTTAAATTATAAGTGTTTGAGTTCCTATGATATGATTTGTTAAACATTACGCATGTATATCGTCAGTTAAACTGCGTAGGTACAATTTTATTTCATTCGTCAAATTATTTTCATGTTCAATAGAAAATAATTGTGATCTTCACTATCGTGTAATTTATTCAATTTTAGTGCAATGATTAGATTTAACTGATACTAGTGTATTTCATAAATCATAAAAATGTACGATAGATACGTTAAGTTAGTAGTTCTAAAAAGATACATTTCTACGATTCAAATTTATTGACTGAATGCAGAAGAGACAGTTTTTGCGTACAATATAACCTAAGTGTTTTGTTAAAACTTCATAAACTAGACAATGTATAAATAATTATAATCGCTGTATCTCATATCCATTACGCAAAGTTGATGTATATGGGTAGTTATCAACAATAAGTTCAGTAGTTTAACATTATACATAAAGTATAAATGATAGTGTTATTTATATTGATGCTTAGTTTACGAGACTTTGATGTCTTAAATAGCTTAAAGTAAGGTTTAGACGTTGTATCGGGCGTAATATTGGCGCTTGGCTATTGGGCAACTTTTAATAGTTGAGCGTAATGTTAATATCATGTGAATGTTATTATCAACTGACTGTTGGTAAGTTTTCCATTTGTCTTGTAATATAAAAGGCACAGATTCGTGAATAGTCAAGCGCCGATTCAAACGTTCGCTTATACGATAAATACATTTATTATCTGTAACGGATAATACGACGTAATGATTAAAACTTAGTTATTACTATAAATGTTTAGCTGAACATGTGTGATTGTGTAAAGAGCGTGAATGTGGTACTTTTGTATCAGTTATTTTCATTTCATTACAATAGAATGACAGTACTGAGGGTAGTAGAAGATATTAAAACGCGCCAAGAAGGCTCGTACCCGTATTGTCGTTAGAAATAGTTTGTTTCTTTGTCAATTAGATGTTGAGGCTTCTCAATGTACCTTACGTATTTCGGTAAAAGTATGCAGTTCTTAAAGCAAGTGTAACTATTTATTATTTTTATTATAATTATTATTAATTTACTTAAAATTGTGTGTGTGCCTTGTATCGTAGATGAAAATATCAAGATTAAAAGGGAAAATTATCAGTTCGTAGTTTTGTTTCATATTACCCCAAGAAAGTGTTTGTCAATTGAATCAATGTGATTACGAGTTTCTCCTTGCTTTACGAAGCAGAATATCCTTGGATGAAGCCAAAGCAAGATCGCTCATTGTGGAAATATTTGCAAGAGGTCCAAGTATGCTCAACACTGAAATTACTAGCAAAAATACTGATATAGAATATCACCTTAATGGTCTATGGAGATCTTAAAAATATTTCCATAGAGTTGTTATACAATTATTCTAAATTCTATACGAATAATTAAAACAAAGATAAATAAAAAAGCTGCTATATTAGAGATCTATATGACTACGTCTCCATAGTGTTAATTCCAGTTGCAATCAAATCTTTTAGTTAGAGGACAACATACTTGCGGCTAGCCGCATAGTGGGGAACCCGCATGCGGCTACCAAATGGACAGACGAGACGGCTGCCCGCCGTGGTTCCCACATGCGGTTTATTTCATACAATAGTAGACGCTCGGGAACGCTTTGTGTAGCTACCCGCAAGTGTGTTATGGGCCTAAAATCAATTTACAATACCTATACATTTTCAAACATTAGAAGAAATATTCGCATCCTCGAAGACTGCGGTCATACATATAAAAATAGATCATCGTAAGTATCAGGTGAAATATATATTCGTAGATATAACTAGCAACTAGCCTCTAGAGAACAAGGACAGAAACAAAATTTAATTTATAGCTGACCTACTTCAAGAGGTTTTAAAACTATATCATATCTTTTTGGAGAAGTTGACTGAGCATGAATCGAACTTGCAACCTCTGACGTAGTAGTTGAACGCTCTATCGCTCCGCCCAGCACCATCTAGTGGAGACACACTGAACTAGCATGAAACTACTGATCCTGTATTGCGCTATAAATAATAGCACTGAGAATGCTGCGCTACGAATAATTAGCTTACCAATTATACCTACAATATCATATGTAGTTGTGCCTACGTACTTGTCCATGAAGTTCAATAAATAAATAAAAAACGTTAAGTCTTCTTCTTGGTACCATCTTCGGTGTGATGAGACTGAAAAGTTATAAAGAATATTCTGATACAAACTACACAGTGCTATCTAGAACCGAACTGTGCATAGCTTGTGATATGAGTTTTGGATACACTGGTAGATAATTATTTTCATATTATTTTTCATCTTGCGCATTTAAATACCTAGGACCTAGACAAACTAACACGCAGTACATATAGACATATTCATGTATAAATGCATAACTATAAAAAATTGCATTAAGTGAAAATCAAACTCGTGATTCCAAAACACAACAGTGAATGCTCTACCACTACGCCACAAATATCCATAATACCAAAAGAGTGAAATAAGTCCCTTGCCTCGTAGGTACAGGATAGACGACAAAACTTTATATGGTTTAGTAGGTTCTATTCCAGTATGAAGAAAAGACTAAGACCTTGGTGAGATGACATCCGGACAATTTTCTACATAAACAAAAATATAGGCTTTATTTAAATCATTCTTTTAAACACTTTGAAAACATGCCGTAGTAAGCATGTTTAACTATTTGTTATCCCACTTATGTGACCGATAAGCACATGTCCCACCTGATGGAAAGTGTTTACCGTGGCCTATGGACGCATGCAACATCACGGGCGTCACACCACACTCGCGCTGCCGACCCCGTAAGAACCTTCTAATGCCCTTCTTGAAGATCCTCATACTGTAGTCACTTGGAAATACGACGACGAAGAATACGGCAGGAAGTTCATTCCACAGTTTAGGCGTAGGTACTACTACTATTCCATAATCATTATCATCATATTACCAATGTTCCCGGTTGTACCTATCCGAAATTTTCATCTCGGAGATCGGGCTCTACTCACTCTTTCTCCTTGCATCATGCTTCTTGCATCTTTTTATGGAAGTGACTGTTTGACCTCTCAACCCCGGACAGAAAGTTTTCGCCAGACTTTTGTCTATTAATCAGCAGGCAACAGCTTGGCCTCATACTATTGAGTTATGTATAATCCCATCGAAGGTCATAGTGCCTAATGTAGTTCTCAGTTCTCTCACCAAAGCGCTTATCACACTGTCTATGTATAATATAAAATTTATTGGTATATTTCACAAAAATAACTTAGAAATTTCAACATAATTAAGGAAGAGAACGGAACTAATAAAACTAGGAAGCCATAAACATAAAAAGTCATAAGAACTCTCCAATTTATATTAGTGTTCAGTGGCGCAACATAGCCATTTTAAATCCTGTGGAATCGGAAAACTTCATATTTATTGCTAATAGATTTTCGGCCGATGAGCACCGGGTTATTTGGGATGCAATTTTATTTTGTCCATATGAATGATTTTTATATTTGGCCCCGGGGTGTCGGCGGACCAGTGTTCTCCCTTGCCGATTTCGGACATCATGCAATCGTCGACCCTTTCGAATATTAGGGAAAATATTTTTCAAATCAACTTCTCTGCTTGGCTGAAGCAAGAAATGAGGAATTTGAAACGGAAAAGTAAATTGCAACTTTTCAGTTGCTCATTAAATTGAATGTGAATTCCAATGTTTTGTTTAGTTATACTAGGTACTTTAACATTTCTACTACGAGGGGATGCACACTAATGCAGCATTTGACAAGTGATAAGAGATGTCAAGAAGCATTTGCTTCGTAAATGTAAATAAAGCTGCTTTGGTGCATCTCCTGCTTTATGGCACATTTCTGCTCAAAACCAATATTTGGGGGTAAATACAATGATGTATTATTTTCATAGATACGTCATACACGAAGATGGCGGCTTTCAAAAATGGCGCAAACACATCATATTAGCTACTTCTAAAAATACGTCAATGTTAATAATTTATATGAATTATACTATTATTTATATTAATAATATTTTATTATTACGTATTTATTGTCAAAAACGTTTTTTTGGGTGGCGCACTGTCGCGATTCTGATTGGTGCATAAAATGATGACCAAAAGTCATCATTTTTTTGTCGCCATTTTAGAGTGTGGACAACATATCTATAGTTTATAATATATCATTGGGTAAATATGTATTAATTTCCAGCTGCTGGAAATGAATGCAGATTCAATCTACACTTCTGCTGCAGCCATGTGTCGATTGAACCTACGTAAAAGAATCAGAATCAGAATCAGAATCAGAATCAGAATCAGAATCAGAATCAGAATCAGAATCAGAATCAGAAAATCATTTATTCCTCTAGTTTCAAATAACAATTTCTATTATACATTACAAATGAATGTGCCAAGGGTCTTGTTGTAATGATTCCCAGAGTAGATCGGTGTCAGTGCGTCTGGGTAATTTCGCAGCGCTCTTCAACGCCATTTTATATTGCCTCTCAAGCTTGAGCAGGTTCGTTTTGCTATACCTCGGTAGCAGTTGTATTACTCCGTAGTCTATCACTGGCAGTAAGCATGCTTGAATGACAAGCAGCTTAACCTCTAAGCTTATCTTGGAGCGGTAGCCGATGATTGGGTTTAGCGCACCTCTGACTCTCTTGGCCTTTTCAATGATTTCCTTCGCATGTTTATTCATCGTGAGCCTTTTGTCCAGCCAGACTCCTAGATATTTTATGTCTTGTTTATACGGGAGGCGTTCACCGCGTATTTGAACGAAATTACGATAGCCTGTGTTCTTATTTATTTATTTATTTATTTAAGATTTATGCACACACAGAACAATATAATATAAAATGGAAGATGAAAATTTGTACATTGGTACTGCTTATTTCTATAAAGAAATTTCTCCCAGCAGACCGGCGAGAGGAGATCGTGAGGAACAAGAAAATAGGTGTAAATGTGTGTATAATAGCAGGAGAGAAAAACACTTAGGTACACACACAAGTCACAAATATACAGTGGTAATTATTATAAATACAATAGATCACAATAATATACTATACATAGTCTACATAATAATATACTAAATATAATATTACATAATGATATACTAAACATAGTCTACGTAAATACAAATATACCTATCATATATACATAAACATACATAGTACAGTAAATAATAGGCAGATATTTATGCATCGTCACAGCGTCACAGAGTAGAGGAGAGATAATGATTTCGAACTTTGTTTCTGAAGACAGACAACGTGTTGCTTGCTCTAATGTCAGACGGTAACGAATTCCATAATCTAACCGCTTGCACAGTGAAGGAATGAGAGTAGAAATCAGTTTTGTGGGAAGGGAATTTAAGGAGAAAGCGGAGGTTTGATCTGCACGGGGCATCAGGAGCACGTACAAATGAGAAACGCTCCCTAAGATAAGACGGCGCAGAAGGATTGTAAAGGATGTTGAAGAGAAGACAAAGAATTCGGGTATTCCTACGAAGGCGGATAGGAAGCCACTTGAGTTCTTTGCGAAACTGCGAGACATGGTCGTACTTCCTCAGATTAAATATAAACCGAATGCACAAGTTTTGCAGTCTCTCCAATTTGTTTAGGAGTTCCTCAGTGGCATCTAGGAAACAGGCATCAGCGTAGTCGATAATGGGTTGGATCAGCGTTTGGGCAATGGATATTTTGGTTCTAAACGGAAGGAAGCTCTGGAGACATTTCAGGGAGTGAAAGCTGTAATGTACCTTTTTGCTAACCTCATTGATGTGAGAAATCCAAGATAGGTTACCATCAAAGAGCACGCCCAAGTTCTTAGCAGTATCCGAGTAGGGTATCCGAGTACCGTCCAGCGTAACAGGAGCCAGTGTGGAGAAGTCAAGCTGTCTGCGCATGTGAGCACTACCAATAATCATTGCCTGTGATTTGTTCGGGTTGATTCGTAAACCGAATGATTTGGCCCAGCCACTGATACGATCCAGCTCGTGATTCATGGCAGTTACCGCAGTGAAGGCATCAGTCGCAGCAAAATGGTGGTATAGCTGCAGGTCGTCAGCATAAAGATGATAGCTAGATGAAATTAGACTAGTAACAGAGTTGATGAAGATGGAAAATAAAAGAGGAGAAAGGACACCACCCTGGGGTACACCTGAAGCGAGTCTACACCAGTCAGAAGATTCCTGGTCTAGGTGAACGCGCTGTGATCGTCCTCGAAGATAGGAATCAAACCAAGAGATAGCAGTGGGGGAAACATTAATACTCTTCAAAATGCCAAGCAGTATGTCAAAATCGACAGAGTTAAAAGCGCTACTGAAGTCTAGAAGTATTAGAAGCGTCAGTTCTTTCCTTTCCATAGCCCAGCGTATGTCATCAGTTACTTTGATGAGAGCCGTAGTTGTGCTGTGACCTTTACGGAATCCAGATTGGAAAGAGCTAAGAAGGTTAGAGGAAGATAGAAATAAGGACAATTGTCGGTGAACAATGTGCTCAAGAACTTTTGAAAGAAATGGAAGAATAGAAATTGGCCGAAAATCAGTCACTGAGGACGGTTTAGCTGATTTGGGTATCGGAATGATAAAAGCTGGTTTCCAGGATTCAGGAAACGTGCCAGAGAAGAGGGAATAATTGAAGATGTGGGTTATAACAGGGAGTGTATTAGGAAGAAGTGGAAGAATCATGCTTGAGCAGATGTAATCAGAGCCAGCAGCGGATGAAGAAATAGACATGAGAGATTTAAGAACTTCGGCCTCAGATACAGGGTTCAAGTGAAAAGGTGGAGTCTGCGGATTGGACACACCAGAGAGAGTATACAGCGTGCTCTGCTTGGTAACTGTATCTAGCGAAACCGGTGGTAGGGAGAAATGATCATTTAGAGCGCACAAGTCAATGTCTTTGGGGTCAGAAACGGGTGATTTACCAATGCCAACAGACCTGAGGAATCTCCAAGTGTCCGAGGAGTTCCGATTGTTGAGCGAGTCATGGAAGTGGCGTCGTTTAGCATCCCTGCACATGCGACTGCAGCGGTTGCGTAGGGATTTGAATGCGAGCAAGTTGTGCTCCGATGGGCTGCTCCTGTAACGCCTTTTGGCTTTGTCCCTGCGAGCCATAAGGTTCTTGATCGTGGCATTCAGCCAGGGAGCTGGATTGTGTCTAATCTTGACGCGTCTCAGAGGGGCATGTTTGTCGAACAATTCTATAACCCTTGAGCCGAAAATATCCACCATTTCATTGACGTCAAAAGAATTGAATATTGGCGTCCAGTTGGTGCCACTGACATCACTATGTAATGCCTCCAGGTCAATACCCCTGAAATTGCGAAGGCAACGGTACCGTGCCTTACGTTTGGGAGGTCTGATCCGATATGAGAGATATAGTAGATCGTGATGAGAAAAGGGGGCAGATAATTGACCATGTGTATCTACATCATCAGAAGAGGACACTATAAGGAGATCGAGCAAGGTGGAAGGATGGCCAGGAGGATGGTGAGTGGCAAAAAGAGGCAAAGCTTTAAGATTGTAGGAGGATAAGACACCCAAAAGCTGACGCGAACGGCCATCGTCCTTCAATAAGCAGGTATTGAAGTCACCCATTATGACTACGTGATCATAGGAGGGAGAGTGATTGTGGAGGAGACTCTCAAAGTTCTCGAAATAATCAACGTACATATTAGGACTGTAGAATACCCCGAGAAGAACAGTAGTGTGGACGAGCTTAATTTCGATGAACAGGTGCTCAGCTGACTTGGCAGTATAGGGAGAGGGTGATGCACTAACGATTTTGTAGGAAATGTTGGCACGCAGGTATATAGCTACACCACCGCAGCCCTTGCCCGTTCTGTCATTTCGGATTAAGACGAAACCGGGAAGTGAGATGAGCGCAGAAGGTATGGAGGGTTTCAGAAATGATTCCGAGACAAGTATAGCATCGAGCGGGGAGTTGCCAAAAGATGCCAGAAGGTCAGCATAGTGTCCAAGAAGACTCTGTGCATTGATGTGGACTAAATTGAAGTTCTTAGGATAGCTAGAGATTATGGAAGCGATTTCTTCGTGCAAGGTAAGAGAAGGAGTGAGAGAATCGCCGTCCGCACTTGCAAAGCTATCTGTATCAGAGGAGCATGAGAAGAAACTGCTATTATTTATGTTGTCGAAATCTGCCGAGTTATGCATAAACTATAGAATAGATATATAAATACGTATAGATATAAAATACTACAAAATAGATAAATAAAAATATACTAACACTACCTTGCGATCTCACCCACTCGCTAACCCAGTGGAAAAACACAAATAAATTTTGCTGAGTCGTTCGTGCTCAAAGGGGAGAAAAAAAAAAAACACTAATAGCTTATTTAAAAAAAAAGGTAACAAGAGCGTGGATGAAAAAAAAAAAAAAAACAACATATTTTTGAAACCGGATTCCCGAACACGAACCACGCCGCTTTACACTGTCATTCATAACATAATGTTGTCATACTATATAAAAGTCGTATTTTACAGATAACACTCAACTATGCTATAGTAATATAGAACACAGTGTAGTGTGTTCATAAACTTTCCGATGTATCACCTTACTCTATGTCATAAACTGCATTTTGGTATAACGAAACGCAGCCAGCTGTCAAATCAGTATATTCTCCCTGACATGACAGCCGCTGTCAGGTGACAAGTGACAATAAACAATTTGAAAAAAGTATGTACATAATGAAAGTACAATATAATTATTTAACAAATAGTAGGTAATAGAAAATTGATATACAATTAATAAAATACTAAAAATAACAAGCGACGCAGGTATCCGGACATATCGAATTCGGAAGTGACAAAAGTTCGGGAATATTCGGCTCTAGATGTAATTAGCACGATTACAAGACGGAACGGTACCTCCTATTCACGACGGCGCGCGGCGAGATGGCTTGGCCACTCTTGTGGTGGTTTTCGTAGCTGTACTCCTAGAGGATGAGGCAGCTTCCGGCCTTGGAGATCTGTCAGACTTGGCGGCAGCGCGAGGAAATTGAGCAATGAGGGCATCCAGCTCAGTTTGGCATTCGATTTTGCGACGAATCTTATCGGGTGTCAAAATTACAATTTTTCCCTCAACTGTCCAACAATTTTTGATGCTGAAGTGTTGTCTGGCTGCAGTAAATATACGATGTCGCGTCTTAGTCAGGAATTCGGATATTGTAATAGCTGTGCCCTTGAGGGACGTCTTACCATCCCAGACGGTGTTACGTTGTTCCATGCAATGGAACCTCACAAGGACTGGACGCACCTTCTCCCGGGCACCACCCAGCCTATGACAGACATTAATGTGCTGCAGACCAACTTCAGGGAGCCTCATCTCGGTGGAAATGATTTTGTGAACAGACTCATGAGGATTTTCATTTGGCTTCTCGGGTATTCCATGGAACAGCAGCACCTTTCTTCGCATGATAGTTTCATGCCTATCTAGTCCCAGTGAGAGAAGCTCAACCTGAGCCTTTAGTTTTGACAGGGTTTGCCAAACAAAGTTTTTAAAGTCAGTGTACTCACGTGACAGTGATGCTAGGTCAGGATGTGAAGGCACAGCTCCGGGAGTGATCCTTTGTAACTTCTCGTCATACTCCTTCATCCGAGAGCTGAATAACTTCTCAAGATCTTCCAGGCCGCTAGCGATTTTGAGATCCATAGTTGATTTGAGACTCAACAAGGTAAACACAGGGTGGAGTGTTGTGAATATAACTGGATAGCAAGCGCAGGTGGGTTTTATGCAAGATTAATACCAATAGGCATATGTAAAAATTAACTTCGATTTAAAATTTAAAATAATTAGCAGCAGCTCTTAATTTGTGTGTGTATAGTGTGACTACCCACACATCAATCATTGTTTTTTAGTCTTGGTCTTTTGTCTGAAAACATGATGCATTCTGTCTTTTCGACGTTGCATTTAAGTCCCTATTTTTTATAATAGTCTATAATATCAAGGGCAGTCCATTCAGCTCGGCGCGTAGCGTGATCTGGTATTGCTGCTGCATTGAGTATGCATAGGTCGTCGGCGTACTGTGACAGCATCTGACCTGCTACTCTGTCATTTGGTAGGTCAGCCACATAGAGGTTGAAGATTGTTGGACCGAGTATTGAACCCTGGGGCACCCCGTGTGGCACACAATGTTCCGTTCCTATCGTTGTTCTAAAGCTGCCTCTAGTTGTCCTCTCACACAGATAGCTCTCGATCATTTTAACAATGTTGTTGCGTGCTCCAGCGTCGATCAACTTCCTACAGAGACCTTTGTGATTGATAGAATCGAAGGCCTTACTTAAGTCCGTCGATATCATGGCAACACTATGTCCTTTGTTCAACGCGTCAGTAATGTATTTGCCTGTACGAAGGATTTGGGTTGCAGTGCCTCTGTTTCTAGTGAACCCATGTTGATGACTGGGTACTATGTCGCTAAACTCCGTCTCAATGCGGTTGAGTATTATTCTTTCTGCGCATTTTCCCATGATGTTGAGTAGACTAATGGGTCTGTAAGATTTAGGATCGCTGTGATCCTTTCCCACTTTATGCAGGAAGATACAAGTGCTGGTTTTCCATTGTTTCGGGAAGTAGCCCGTTTTGAGTACGTAGTCCATAATACGTTTTCGACCGTCTTTGGTGTTTTCAAGTAGCTTAAAAGAAAGTACACCTAGGTACGAATCTACCTCAAATACATATAACTTACATAATTGGATCAAAACTAAATGCATTGTTAATTTAAACATAAACCGCAAAAGTGTATAATATGTGACACAGGTATTTATGTGCAATACACTACGTCTGTGTACAAAAGGTAATTATGCAAATTGTCTTCGTTGTAATAACGATGTGATGACCTACTTACACTGACACTATTGAAATGTGCAAAAATACTGGTTAACCCTGGCTGGTAGTATTAGAGATTTAAAAATGGAAGCTTTTTGTGGTCTACTAAACTATTAAGAATTTTTGGCGTGTCCTAGCGCCAAAAATTCATAGATTATTGTAAACAAGAACACCCTTCTGATGGTAAGCGGGTACCGTGAAGGGTAGGGATAGGTGGGTGTTATTACCCACATTTCGCCAACCAGCTAGGAGCATAGTGCCGTCAAGCGGGCCTATTAATATGGGTTATATGTTTACTGTCGGATGGAGAACAGCCCTATCCATTAAGATATGATTCCGTAGCCGATCGCATACGATAATTGCCCTTAAATCACCTTATACGACACCCGTGACAAGAGTTTGGGCGATTTTACTCCACCAGGAACCAACACGGCAATGTAAAAAATTTGTATTAAAAAAATCTTAACACAATCTCTGTAAAGATTATCGGAAAAGAAAAACCTACACCCTTTTCCGTGTCTAAATTCTTAATTACACTACACTTTATCTAAACTAAATAATAATATAAATTGACAATATACGCAGTAAGTTTAGAAATGTTTTCCAGTTAATACTGGTACAGCACAGTTAATATGGCTCGCATAAATATTGTCGCTCACGACAGCTCCTTGCCGCCTGTAGTCTCTATTGAAGTATGGCGTACGACTACAGGATGCGTGAAATTGAACGAGTTTACAATATAAAATTTAATGTAAAAGAAAAAACAAAATATTCATAGTCCTACCCACAAAATGTTATGTAGGTTTTAGAACGCACGTGATATTTTTTTATATCATCATTGGAATAGCAATGCATAAATGTTAAAATGATAGGTAGCTACTACTTGTACTTTAAAAAATAGCATATTAAAAATTCATGTCATTCTTTCAAATGTCTGAAAATTCTAGAAACTACTCGAATTTTTAAGTTGTAAAATAATCTAATTTCTTTGATAATAAATAAATCGAGTTTCAGATACTTACCTACATCAAATTTGCAGGCATTCGTTACATACAAAATTAAATTAGGAGTAATAGCCTTTCTTAGCTCCTGTTAGCTCTGCAGCAGCTTTTGTAACTAGTGGCACTTAAAATTGTAAGTGCCACTACAAAAAAATCTTACGCTTGTCATTGTTTCAGAGCTTTTAACCGCGATTCACTCTGTAACAAAAACCTAAAAAAATATACTGAAAATATTTACAAAGATAAAAGAGAATCGACCTCAGACGGGACTCGGACCTTACATTGATTTGGACAATCAGCATAATAAATCAAAATTCATTCAAATATTGAAAATATTTTTTGGAAACAGAACACCCTGTGCACTCATACGCAGAGACACACGCACCTGACGTCGCGGACGCCGGCGGAGCGCAATTTTCGCTCTCTGAAGCGCCACGGATTAGTTTTTCCTTACGATAATTAAATAACTTTGAGCTATGTTGCTGCGTGATGTACGGCCTGTTTATTGTCTTGTTCGAACTCACACCCTCGTGTGTTACCGGCTTTATATTATTGCTCATGTTTTGTGTGCTTTTAATTAAAATGTATGAACTTTAACTTGTCAAAATATTTCGCAAGGTGCGTGAATAATGTTGTCGTTTATAAGTTAACTGTATGTTACGTTATGTTACTGTTTAATTTATTATTTCAACTATAAAAGACAAAGATTTGTGATAGTAAGTTAAAGATATTCACATAGACCCTTCGATAAATTAGACATAAATATCTTAGGCCTTATGAAAACATTTTGCATCTTGGCGTACACTAATATTTTCTGATAATAATATGCGGTAAAGAATCCAGCAACAGTACCTTCCTGTAAAGAATCTCAGAACTTACTCTTTAAACTACGGTAGATAGATAGACATAGACTATACAGAAGTGTCTATCATGTGCCGGTCAAAAGCTGGTAAAAGCACATACTGACATTACATAAATACTTTTGCGATCGTGGTCCGCTCTCTTGCTCTTCCTCTTGATTTGGTTTAACTTGACTTTTGCAGTAGGGACCGCTGTCTGACCTCCCAACCACAAAGAGAAAGAAAAGCTTTGATTTGCATTTTACATTTTGGGGTTGGTTTGAAAAAATAACTTTAAATTTATTTGCAAAAGGTCACAGCGATAAAACACCCGTAATCTTTATTCATTTCAATTAAAATGGCTACACAGAAAGGCGATTGTAGGGCGACACTCAGTTATGAAAACATCTTAACCCTTTCTACAGGGTGGTTGTACCAATTTGCATTACATCTGAATTTGAAATACTTATTTCACTTTCAAAGACTCAAGTAACACTGATGAAATAGACTTTTTCTTACAGCAAGGCGCTTAAAGAATACTAAAACAGACTTCTTTTTTTTTTCAATTTTCTTTATTGAACAGCCCCCCTAGACAAGTGGCAATTCGTTGCTCGGCGTGTGATGGAATAGAATGACAAATGTATAGGATTTGACGTTTTTGACATTCGTTGATGCCTGTCATATACGTCAAATCCCATACATTTGACGAACGAATTGCCACTTGTCTAGAGGGGCTGAACTGCTCTGTTAGGTATACCTTTAGAATTGCATGTTTTCTTATAAAAGGCCTATAATTACATAAATTAGATACTGTCTTTTATGCTCTTATTAATCTTCAATAATTCTAAAACTAATGATACTAATCCAAACGCTAATCAAAAAATACGCTTGCATATCCGCACTCTTACTAAATGATTTATTTTGACTTTTGCGAGAGCGATTGCCGTCTGATAACAAATTTCTTTCACACTTGATTCATCAATTTTGGTTACACTCCTCAGAACTCCTTCCCAAAGCGTTAAATTTAATTTTATGTGTCATCTACTAAACCCACCATGCAGTACCAAACAAATGGGGACAAGCACTCCTGTATGTAACTCAGTCGCGTCTTTCGAAACACGCCTCTTAAACAGTATCGTCTTAAAGAAAAATAAAAAGACGAAGAAGAATACAATTTCAAAAACGAACTCCTTACGAATAATCAAATCTATTATAAACCTATAAAATAATCTTACTAACAGAAGGATAAACGTACGAAGAAATTAAATGTAAGCAAAGTATTAACAAGGTTGGACAGGGCCGACCATGGAGTCTTCAATTTGCACAAGTTCGCATTAAGAACGGCATCTAGATAAACTTACTTTGCTTTTAAGCCAGAGACCTTTTGCTGCTTATAAATCCAATTGGATTTCGCTGAGTGACACACCAAGCTCGTCTAGTTTCAAATTATATTTTGTAGTGAGAATTAATTTATATCCAGATATATATAAAAAAATAATTGCTACCCGTTTGTCTCGCTAAAACTTGAGAATGTCTAGGCCAATTTAACTGAATTGATACGATTATTGTACGATTGGCTTGTCGTATCTAGTACCATAATCCAGGAAAGGTTTAAACCGTGAGAAAATAAACTATGGAAGAAAATGAAACTAAGTTTAACTCTTGAAAGGGTTTGTATTAAACTAGTTTCATATTTCATACATTAATAACTTTTCTACTAATATAATTTCTTGCAATTAATAAATTGCTTAGGTACAAATTTTAATTTTATCTACAAAACAGAATTTTGTTTTATTTAAAATATAACACTGATGATATTAAAATTATTATTAACTAAGTACCAGTGTATTATAAAGTTAAAGTTTAAGTAAATTGTACAGTTAAAGAAAGAAAAAAATAGTTTATTCGACCGAGACGCATAAAAAATATTACAATTCCTGAAAACTAAATAATGATTATTATCTCACGTGATACATTCAATACTGTAGAAAACAAAAGCACAAATTATCCAAAGTACCCCAATGTAAAGTTGCGTGTTTGTGTATCCTCACCCTTATGCAAGATTGTCTGGCAAAAGGAGTTTATCTCTATTAGCAATGGTGAGGGTCCATTCGTCTTTGATGCCCGATTGTTAAATTTAATGACGTCAAACGTAATTGTCGCTGAGACACCTAAACACAACTTGGATGTAAGATCGTTATACTGTCATGACTTGCTTCGCACTGAAACTTTATACTGCTAAGGTGGCTTAGCATTTATACTTAAGTACCTAGCACTTGTGCCTATAAAGGACGTCGCTGTTCTTGCTCCCTCCCCCTTCTCTCCCGCAAGGAGTGATAGCATTCATAAATAGAACTGTGCCTATAAGGGATGTTGCTGATCTTGCCCCCCCCTCCCTTTATCTCCTGCAAGGACCTGTGGCTTCTCCCCTTACCAGCAGAAACTAATCACAATGACACTACTGATAAACCGCTGCCGCGCTGTTTTCTGAAATGCAGAATGTATTAATCTGGTTAAGTATGTTGATTTCATGTATAAAGATCATAGCAGTTGTTGTGATTTATTGATTGAAATTGTCTTTAACTAATTATGATTTAAGAATCTAGTCAAACACTTAATTCACTAATAGCTTTAAAAATACAAACGCCGCGTTGTTTGAAAAAGTTGAGGCTAATAAGTAAGCTCAACTCGAAACCATAATCTTAAGCTCAACACAGTTCGGAAATATTCAAATAAGTATAACTGCAGTAATCGATAAAATGGCGGCGGCCGATGAAGGCGGCACAGAGACAATAATAAATTGTAATTACAATTTAAAATGAGCAGGCGTTGCCGGGGGAGTGGCCTCCTGCCACCACACACCAAGTTACTTCAGACTTCACGTGTGTGCACTTTTTACATTCTTACTCCATGTGTGTGCACTTTTTACATTCTTACTGCAAGTAATTAGCGCTGTGTGTGCGTGTTTGTAAACTTTGTTAATGTTTATTGGAAAATGCAGTAGAACATGAATTCAAACCTGTATTCTAAGGCATAGTTCTGGTAATATTACCTCTATCTATAAACTATAATTTTTAACATCATCATCATGATGATAACAAGGTTCGCATCCAAGACATTGAAGGCTCACCATGTCACTAATAGGGGACATTTATACTTACAATGTCAGCAGACTTGATGGCAGTCCCTTTCATTCTATTTTTACAGTTTTCAGCTCGATAGATTTCTAACAATAGAATGCCTGCCTAGACACTGCGGTTTTACACCGAATACTGACCGATACTAGAATAAAATAATTTATTTTCAAGTAACCTATAAAACATTGTAACAGATAAAATACTTAAAAATAATAACTCAATAATGGAAATAATCATTATAATTATTATAACGACATCTCATAATAGTTCTTGAGTTATCTACCTGCAGTTTCTAAATCTTTCACCGTCCATTTTCAAAGGGAATATAAACAAACAGTTGATACCCGCCTTCCCTATGTGTTAGTTAAATACTACAATTAAATAATACGAAATAGGTATAAGAATGAGTATATTTAATACATAATTCGAAACATATTACCATGTTTTGTTCCCAAAAATGATTTGATACGTATCGAATAGCTATTTACAAAATTACACGTTACAAAAACATTTACTTGCTTTATTTTCCATTCCCCTGCATTCAAGTATGATTTTTGATATAAAAAGACAATCAAGTGTAACGTGAGTTTCACTTCGGGTTTCGTAGGTTGCCTGTTTCTTTTTTATCAATAGATATATATAGATATAGATAAAGAGGGATATAGATAGGTCTAATAGCTGACATTGCTGAGCTGATCTCAACAGTGTCAGCTATTAAAGCTGATTCTGTTGTGCATCTCACTAAATCAAACTATCTCTAAAATTGATTTGATTCATAACTAAATTCTATTAGGCATCGACCCACTAAAAGCTTTGGGGTCATTCCCACCCTACCTACAAGTCGGAACTCCAACTGATGGACGGTCGAGACTGATGCATGCTCGGTTGGGACGTCATATGACAGTCGCTGCAGCATAAAAGCAGTATCTGCCCTATCAAAAAGAGGAGGAGTAAGCAGACTCGGGCTCCGAAGTGAAAGCCTGGGATTCAACCATCAAGGAGCTATGCTAAGACGATGATGGTCTAAGCTTTGGATAAATTTATAGACGTGATTGATATTGTTCCTATAATGTAAAATATTTTTTAAACAAAAAATGCTTGGTCCCTATGGGAAAGAAAGGCCCAATGTGTCCTGACCTGCTGATCAAGGTACTATACTCTACTATCTAGCATCGAAATAAGTACACCTTATACTATGGGTTCGGGGACACGAATAAACACATTATGCATAGGAACATTTAGATCAATTCAAAGAGAAAGAACCATAGATGTAATCGAACCCGCTACCCCTGCGGCCCTATCATAGTTGTTGAATGCTATACGCCATACAGGTGGCCTATGTAAAACCTATGTCCGACTGAAGAAATACCTCCGTCCTACAAAATAGATATGTGGTCCTGGGCGGTGAGTAGGGTAGCCAGAGCTCACTGGATTTTTGTGCTGTTAGTTGGAAGTCCAAAGGCTTGTCCTGCCTTGTCTTCTGCACTGACGGCACAGAAACTCTGTTCTTACAGGGTCGACAGCACGAGTGTGACTCTCCTGGAGTTACACGCGTTCATAGGCGGTAACCACTTTTCATCAGGTGTGATGTGTGCTTGTCTACCACCTGACTAGTCTAAAAAAACGTATGTTTATAATTTTCGCATCTGTAATAAATATTACCAACCGTGTTGCCAACCAACACAGAAACAATGGAATAGTATTCTAACACGGATTAGTGAAGAACCGTCCCACGGTACCCTAATAAAAGGATAGAGATTGTAATCTCTGAGGTTCGAGTTCGGGCCCGAATAAAATGGAAATACATTTTAATGATTATTATGCCCGTAAACGGTTTTGCCGTGAACGCTCAACCATTCAATCCATCTAATCACTAATTCCAATATTTTTCACCTATTTCTGTTTTATATTCATAGAGGTATTTATTATTGAAGTAAAGTATGGAAAAGTATGTTTGTACCTTTATTTTTATGTCAATTTGTCAGCATTGCCATACAACGTGGCAATGCTGCCAGTCTTCTGGGAACGTTACCACAAGAGGCATGCGATGCGGAGGAATTCCACGACGCGTTCGGTTTTAGTTTTTAATTTGTACTTTCATATATATATTTTTAGTTTTATTGTTAATATTGTACATATTTAAATTGTATTATAGTAGGATTAACCAGAATAAAGCTTATATTTGAAATAAATCTAGGGAAACATTGAAATAAAACTACTTTTTAACGGATTCTATCGCGATATATTTGTTATTATTTACTTCTAGCCTGAATCCGTGAAAAAGTAGTTTTATTTCAAAGAGTGAGATTCGCATAAACTTCAGGCAGTATCATGTAGGGAAACAAATAAGGAAAGGTGATAGATAGTAGTAAAAAAATAATTTAACTATTGATCACAAGATTCTTCTCATATTTGAAAAAGTTAATGTAGCACTCAAGGAAAACTTAGAATCTCAACGATATTTAGGTTTGTTCTTGAACAAATGTAGGGAAACAAATAAGGAAAGGTGATATAATAGTAGCAAAAATATAATTTAACTATTGATCACAAGATTCTTCTCCTATTTGAAAAAGTTAATGTAGCACTCAAGGAAAACTTAGAATCTCAACGATATTTAAGCTTGTTCTTGAACAATTTGTCATCTACTGAGATAGTGAACTATTTGAAGTTTAAAATCAATCCATAAATTAATATTATAAGAACACAAAACAGATTTTAGTTAGTTTATAACTTTGATAAAATGCGAGTACACGTAATGAAATATAATCCAGAGAATTTTACAAGGATGAAGTTTTCAGTGTTAGTCTCGATTGCATCCAAAACTATAAAAAAATATGGAAAATAAAATATTATGGAGCCCGGACTCCGTTCTTCTACTTTTTGGCTTGACTTGGCTTATCCTGGTCACCTACCTTACCTGAAGAAAACCTATGCTAGAGCCTCGTCCGTTAATCAGCAGGCAAGTAGGTAAAGCCCAAACTTTGGTGTATGAAGCCTCCATACCAAGTACCCAAGTTTACAAATAGGGGGATTGCTAAGTAAATTGAAATATTCTGCTGAAAGACAACTTCTGCCAATGAATTAATTTCATTTTTAAACTTTTTTATTTTAAAATTATATAAAATTCATCTAGTTGTTCGTTTCTTGTAAGTATTCTTCTTCATTGCTCTTCTCATCTATCTTTTATGTTCAATTAAATTAAATTAAATTAAATATTAAATATTAAATATTGTAGGACATTCCACACAACGCTATCTAGACCCAAAGTAAGCATAGCTTAACTAGCTTGTATTATGGAATCTAGAATGCGGATAAACATACTTAGATACATTTTTTTTTTTTTTTTTTGTAAATAAATACATATTATACATAGAAACACCCAGACCAATGCACTACCGCTACGCCACAGAGGCAGTCAATAAGCTCGTGAAAAAGGTACATCGCGATCATTGGAGGTAATTTGTACCTGCATTTTTCAACTTTCATCGAAAGACTGTTTTTATGCCATAACATAAGTTGACGTTCACAAAGTAACAGCAATTGATGTTTTTTTTTAATAAGACCAATTTTACGATTCCTCTTTTATTTTTCGTACCATACCAGACTGCTGAACTACTTACAATATACCTACTTTTTTATGAAAACGTAGGTAGGTACTTAGTTGAACATATCGAGCGTATTAACTATTAAATCACTTCCTTGAGTAGAACAGTCTATTAAAAGTATTTCTTTATTATTTTACTAGCATAATCAAAGGTAATTTAATAATTGATTTTAAAAATAGCCGATTAATGGCGTGTGATAACTAGAATACAAAATGCCCGCCTTGCAAAGCTAGAATATATACCAAAAACCCAGTATTTAAGTCAGTAACCTAACCACCAATGCGGTTTTATAACGATAATTTGGCGCCACACACTGAATGATTGATAGCCGTCGTAAACTTCAAATTTTTTGGTATCCAAAATAAAGGATCGAGCGGTGATCAAAACACCATAGCAGAATCAGTTCCGAATAAATATAATGATACGTTGATTTTGACGGCTTCAAACGATCAACAGATTAGCTTATTAATTTGTTCTTAAATTGTTATCTTCTAACAAGAAACTTAACTATATCTTTCCTTGTTTAGACTTGCCTTTCTTAAAATATTAGGTAAGTATAGTTTAAAACAATAACATGAAGTTAACAGTTATAAGATCAATAGTGCACAAATAGGGCTATCGATAAATATGAACCCTTGCCTATCACAATAATTGTGATATTATGAAACAACATAAGAACAAAATGTAGAGCGCCACAAGCACTAACTTCGTGTCATGGACATGACAGATGTACGGAATCACCCATAAAGATTGCGTGAAGAACTTCAGCAACCGCAGCAGCATGCACGATTGCACGTCCGTCATTTTGCGAATGAGCTGAAGCTAGACAAGTGGCAATGTATGGGATTTGACGTATATGACAGTCGTCGACGTATGTCATAAACGTCAAATTCCATACATTCGTCATTCTATTCTACTTGTCTAGGGGGAACAAATTGCCTATTGTCTAGGGGGGCAGGACTGCCAATGAATTGCCACTTGTCTAGGGGACTGCCTTTGCTGGTGCGTCTGGTTTGCCTGGGTACTAACAAATGTCTCACCAGTTCCGCCAAGTCAAGAACTTGGTAAAATGAATTTTAAAGCATTTAGTATTCTAAGGGAAAGATCGCGGGTACAAGTCCCGCCTGAGCTTGATTTCGCTTTTCCCTATCTTAATGAACAACTAGGTTGCAAACAAAGACTAATATTGCTAACTGCTAACTACATTAATCCAAACAAGAAGCTTCATTGTATGGGTTTTGTTGCATAATCGCGCTTGATTGTAATACAAACGTTAATTACCAATCACAGCAAACTTAGCAAAACAGAATATTGTATTCAATAAGCGGTTTGATTAGATTATATTTAGATATTAATTTGTTTTCTGAACTACGAGTATGAAAGAGGAGATTTGCTCTAAGATTGGATTTTTAGCTGTAGCCTGTAACTCCGCTCAACTTTGTTAATATTTAAAACTAAGTCGATACAATGTCAGTCAATTAATGATTATTGCTCGGGACATATATATCTTGAACCTAAACTGTGCTCATAATGTGCTCTATACGAGCAATACACGTTTCTTGGTGGTATTTTGAGGACAGCACGTCCACCGCCGTATGCTACGGCGGTGGACGAGCTCAAATCACCAAGCATAGATTATTACAAAACAATCTGTGGGCCCTTCGTCTGTCCCGCATTTTAGGTCCAAGATACGTGCCCCGAGGCATACGTAATTAATGAGATCGATTTGTATTATTTCATTTTAAAGCAAAGTGATAAAGACTAATACTCTATCCACGATGACACGAAAAGGTATTGCTATCTTGCATTTAAAGAAATCACAAGTGCTGAAAATATGTATGTTTTGAATCAAGCTATATGAGCTCACGAGTGGATGATGCCAGCAAAGGCACTCTTCGGTGCACACAATGCCCGGGTTTGTTTGTCCCTTCTGTTTGTAATACTTGCGCCGAGCAATGGCGGCGAAACACACAAATTATAACTGAATTTTGTACCTCCATTTCAAAGGCACGTGCACCGTTCATAAATTCATTTACTTAACTAGTGCGTTGATTTAATTTTAGAATTTTAGCTCTAACAATGGCTGTATGCAGTTAATAAACATACCTCTCTATCGGGTGTATATCTATACTTTAACAGTCTGATTAAAAAAAGTCTTTTTGTTGTTAGTAATACAGTGAAATCCATAAGTAGTCCGTAAAGTTCATAAAAATAGATTGGTTATTCCAGAACATAAGATAAAGTTCAAATTTCTTCTATATCTGTTTAGTCAGCAGGACAGCATTTGGCAAACTACGTCGGGCCTTCTTCTCACCCCTACCGCAATGAATGAAAACAAAGGTCTTCGAACAGTGCGTCCTACCTGTTATAACTTACGGTGCCGAAACGTAGACACTGACAGTGGGGTAGTCCATGACCTAAAAATCAAGCGCAAACTATGAAGCGAGCTACGCTTGGAGTTTCTTTGAAGGATAGAATTTGAAACGAGAACATTCGATAAAGAACTAAAGTTACCGACATTGTTCGCAGAATAAGCAAGCTGAAATGGCAGTTGGATAGCCACATCTGACGAAGGACTGATGACCGTTGGAGTAGACGAGACCTAGAGTGGAGACTGCGAGAAGGCAAACGGAAGGTAGGACGCCTCCTAGCCAGATGGAATGACGACCAGGAAAAGGTTGTTGGAACAAACTGGTTGCAGAAGGTGGAGGATCGGCAGAAATGGTGCACATTAGGAGAGGCCTATGTCCAACAGTGGACTGCAATAGGTTAATTGATTGAGTGACTGTTTAGAAGTTTCGGGAGTCTGTTTCAACAACCTTTCACACACAGATTCGTATTCATAATATTAAAAGGATATGATAATTATTGTTATCATTTAAACACTTTATTATAGTGTGTAAAAACATGTATATATTTGATAGATGCTTTAAAGTCACAGTTCAATTACTAATGTTCAATAGATATTGGTTTTATAACCTGATTGATTAGTAATCAAACAAAAAACACAATGAATTAATAATGTACTGTAATCAACATAATATTATTAAATCATTGTCTTTTTTGTTTGACTAGAAACTTAGGCATATGCAGAATATGCACCTTTTTGTGGACTTAGAATTTAATTACGTAATATTAAAGTTGAGTAACTGATTGCAGATTGACACTCCCTACCTACAATAATCGTAACTGCTTTTCACTTCATAAACTTTTTTTTATTGGGTCTTCCTAGTTAGCATAAGCAATCATTAGCCTATCGCAGTCCACTGCTGGACATAGGCCTCTCCCAATGTTGGGAGGCTTTGGCCTACTGTTTTCACGCTGGCCAAACCATTAAAAGACCATTTAGACACGGCATGCAGGAAAATACAAAAAAAATTATAGCTACTTACTCGCTACTACTTTTGTTTTATTTCATAAGATTTTTATTATTATTTATATCAATAATTCTTTTATTACGTAGCACACTGTTACGTATCTGATTGGTGCGTAAAATTAGGACAATTGTTGTCATTTTTTGTTGCCTTGTTACGTTAATGATATCTTTTAAAATAGCTAAAACTAAAGCTATATTTCATAAGCATAAATAGTTTCAACTGCTTTATAAAGGTATCAAACTGTCAGTACGATGTACGATAGAGAGAAAGCTCTACAAAGTAGAAGTAAACCAATCTTAACCTTCAGTGGAATTCAGCTAAAGTAGCATTTGAAGTGAGATTTAAAGGTGAAAAAATATGTGTGTTACTACCCTAGAAGGCTAATGCCAAGATTTTGGAATATTTAGAATAGGGGCGATTTGTCGACCAAGGCGACTTGTCACCAAGCGTTTAAAAAAATAAAAGGAAAATTAAGAGGAAATAAAAACAAGTTGGGCAGTCGGTAGCCAATTGCATTTTGTAGCAGTGAGTACGAGTCGCGTGCTCCGTGCCATTAGTCCGCCCTCCTGGGCTGTTTGCCAGAAAATCTCACATATTACGTATCATAGAAAGTGCTGTATTATCACGGTTGATAGACAACAAATTCTTAAAAACAATACCTTTTTGATGACTTTTTTTTACTTTCACGCAGACCTCAGAATGCAGCGTATACTTCTCAGCACTAGGCTAGTGCTCGCTGCCAAAAAAATTAATAGGTGCTCTTCATGGACTAGTCTATAAATTCGGCTTGGTGTTCTAACTGGACTACATCGATTTTAAATCCAAAAGTGACAATTTTGCCTATGATTCCCAATCAGTAAGTACATATATTCTTTGTATAAAAATGTATATTAACAAAAAAAATATCTCAGTAAATATGTAAATCCCATATTACTAGTTACGCTAAGATTACTCGTACTTTGGGTCTTGATAGTTTGGTGAAGCATGGATAGATTGATAGAAAATAATAGAATAATATTCATAATAATCATCTTACAAGTTGTGACTCGATTTCATCCGCGGTTAGAATATTATTAGGTACCATATAATAAAAATGTATTTATAATATAATTTTATGAGCACGAATAGTAAGCTCAAAGCACTTAATACAATTTTTTTTTTAAACAAAGGAACTGACGTCTATCACATTAGTTTCTATGACACCTAATAACTACCAATGGTCAGCACGGAGTGGCGACACGTCGTCTTATCTAGAAACCTATTTATTATGTCTAATGATTTTTATTCTTTGGGTTACGCTGGTTTTACTGTAAAACCATAGGTAGGCAGCAATCTTTTCTTGCATTGATTCTCTTGCATTGATTCACTTATATTGGTTTTATAATTTGACACCTGGATCTTTTATATACAAGTTTGTAAGTGAGTTTAAAAGCAGTTGATAACTAAGGTTGGGAGCCAATGCAGATTGTTCTCGAAATTTCGACGTCGTCACGTTACGTTAAGTTGAAAATAAAGTGTAATTATTACCCTAATGTTGCCATTATAACTGTTTGCCATCAAGTGGGGGTGCTTATTTATTTGCAAAACATAGTACTTACTGAGATAGCATAGGAGTACATACCTCCAATGTGCCCTTCTTAGTTAACTATCTGACGTTATTTAACTTAGGTTGTTTTTTGTAATGAACGACGTAATTTCAACAAATATCTTTTTTCTTTTTAACTATTCGTGAGACAGGTTCCTAAATTATTACTAAATAAACTGATATATTTTTCAACACAAACTGATATATTTTGACAGCCTCCGTGGCGTAGCGGTAGTGAACGCGGCCGCTACGCAGGAGGCGTGGGTTCGATCCCCGCTCACTGCAAATATTTGTATTCATGACATATGGGTATTTGCATTGGTCTGGTCGTGCCTCGGAGAGCACGTTAAGCCGTCGGTCCCGGTTGCCATAAGAACATCTATGGCAGTCGTTACTGGTAGTTGGAGCCCTCAAAAATCCAAAAACAGTCTAGCTGCAAAGCTTCGATATCGCCTAATGTTACCATTGGGATGTGGAGGTCAGATGGCAATCGCTTCACAGAAAATATCGAGGTCTAGCCAAATCCGTAGTTAAGACTGGCAAAAGCGGACCCCAGACTCCGAGCTGAAAGCTTCGGATGCGACTGGGAATTAACGCTAAGAGGAAGAAGAAGATTTTTCAAATCGTGTACTCAAAATGTTAGAACTAGAATCAACTAAAACTGCTACGGAACATTTCACCAATATTCCCAACTCCACCCTAACTGGGTTGCACCGTGCAAATAAATTTGATTTTCATTAGTACTAGTAAAACACATTCCTCAAACAGTTGATTGTTATTAAACAAAGAAATTGCATCGTAGTTGATTTTAACAGTGATTCAGTCACGACATCGCCGAATGAAAAATTAGTTACACCGCGTTAGTATAGTCTTGTTCCTAAATACACTTCACTTTTATTACTATCGACTTTGTAATAATACAAATTTTACATTTTTCATAAATAATTTGTATTATTAAATTACATTTCAAAACAATTGTTTTGCCCACGTCACTTTATTATTTAACTTTTAACTTTTTGATAAGTGAATCAAAAGTATGTTCATACAAACCTTTACTCTACAAGAATATTTTATCAATTTCATTGATTAGTTATCGCCTATTATTTTCTTTTATATGGAAAAATATGGAAATTTCTGTTTTTTTTTTTCATTACTACAATGATGGTATAAACATAGTGTAGCATTCAGAAACTAGAATGAATAAATTCAAAATGGTTATAATTTTGGGTAGGGATATATTTTTCTGAGTTAAGTATATAAAAATTATAATATCTAGTATAGCAAAAATATACATTACTTTTATAGTTATTTCATTCAACAGTCAAAATAATATTGATGAGCAACTTGCATCAAATGATTGGCATAATTTGTCAGCGATTACGTTTCGTTGCCACCGGAGAGTTCTCGGTAAAGTCCCATAAATAATACGGCAATAACCGATCACAACCTTTTTTTATTTGAATATTAAAAAAGTGAGTTGCGAGGAAATTCAATTATTATATTTTATGAGTCAAATTGATTGACCAGTTTCTTGTAATTAATTAGACATGCCGAAGTAGTATAAAATTGTATGAATCTTCTTCCTCTTAGCGTTAATTCCCAGTCGCATCCGAAGCTTTCAGCTCGGAGTCTGGGGTCCGCTTTTACCAGTCTTAACCACGAATTTGGCTAGACCTCGATATTTTCCGTGAAGCGATTGTCATCTGACCTCCACAACCCAATGTTAACATTAGGCGATATCGAAGCTTTGCAGTTAGACCGTTGTTTTTGGATTTTTGAGGGCTCCAACTACCCCGTAACGACTGCCATAGATGTTCTCATGGCAACCGGGACCGACGGCTTAACGTGCTCTCCGAGGCACGACCAGACCAATGCAAATACTCATATTTAATTCACACAAATATTTGCACTGAGCGGGGATCGAACCCGCGCCTCCTGCGTAGCGGCCGCGTTCACTACCGCTACGCCACGGAGGCTGTCTCATAAAATTGTATGAATAAAATGTCCTATTTATTTACTATCAATCAATAATTTGATAACAAGAAAAAAGAGCTCTAACAATATTGTAATCAAGTGATAATAATTTAGTTGTAAGGAATAATATTATTAGTAATACACAGTCATACTAAGGGCTGTATTTGAGGCCAACAAAGATGGTCGGAGCCTGAGCTAACTTAACCTGCAAACCGCTATTAGGTGTCTACTGAGTAACGGACGAAGAGTCGCATCCGTTATATTATGCAGGCTTTTCTCACGAGAGATTAAATTCTGGTTCCATTTCTGTTCCAAAACTATTCCAGGGAAAAAAGTAGACTATAATCTACGCATATACCGAATTTCAGCGGTTTGAGCTTTATTGAGAAGGAACTATCCATGAACGAAGTTTCATATTTATAACACTAGTAAGATAAATAATATTGAAGAACAGCAAATTGTAACTGCAATTTGATATACAATCTGCATTCTAATTAAACATAATTTTTGTCTTCAAAATGTAAGATGTCATTAAAATAGGGGAGTCGAAAGACATGAGATGCAAGGCAATAACTCAATTACAGAGGGATGCGGGGGTGTGACACGGCGGGGGAAGATTATAAGAACTTCGTTAGTCTCACGAAGGTGTCTAACTCCACTCTGAGACGGGAGAGATTATCGCTTTTGCCTTTAGCGGAGCATTTTGCCGTTAGTTTAGAATATTACATGTGATAGTGTTCTATTTGGTGTATGGTTTCAATGTTATTGTGCACTAGCTATAGGTAGTAATATGTTTAATTGAAACAATTAGGTTTGAATAGAAGTGGCGGTACTCTAGTAATAAAGTTGAAGGTAAATTATAAAATATAATTCCCGTGGGATTTTGCGATATATGGAAATTGTATTAAGCTTACCACGCACTAGCGATGACTTTTTATTTATAGACTCAATAAAAAATTAGCCTGAAATCTGGCTATAGTTAAAAATATAATTTAGGTACTAGGGTGTAGACAGGGCCCTACCAACATTCTTGAAGTTCAAAAAACCTAATTTACAAGTTAGTGCATTATTGAGGTTCTGATACTGATTTTCCTCTCACGGAAAGGCGTTCAGACGGCATTCACTCCTGAAAAATTCACACATCAAAACCCGACATATCAATTAAAATCTATAGGCAGACCTCGGGCTCCAAAGAGTAAACTTCGACACTGGGAAATCGCTATAAGTATGATAATGTATAGGTAGGTATAGCACAATGTGAAAACTCAACAAGAAACTATCAACAAAATCTGCAGGCCACGTACATCAACAGGCGAGTGTATTGCAAACGAACCGGTCAGGAACGCTATCACAAAGGCATCGTAACATTGCAGCGCTACACCACAGTGCAAACAAAACGTACCCGTGAAAGCTTAAACTCACCGAGGACGCAATCACAACTTGCGCTTCAATACCTAGCCAACTTAATGTGTAATCGCCTTAAAATTCTCTACATGCACAAGTTTGATATCACTGAAGATAGTTTGCCAGTCTATTGATGGTAGTAGATACAAATGAGGGCACGACGGTGTGCTCACAGGAATATAACGTCACTGAGAACGTAGTAATAATTTAAAGTTTATACATATAAGTTTATATGATTTCAGTTATGCACATAAGGTCTTGATATATTTCCAACTGTAGATAACTAAGTAAAGATATGATTCCGTAGCCGACCGCATACGACAAATGCCGACGCATGCAGCAGATACAGCGTACCCATTACTTGTCAAACTCCGATACGGATAAAGAGGGCCACTGAGAAGCCGCAATGAATTACGTTCATGTGCTGCGTGCGTCGGCAGTTGTCGTATGCGGTTGGCTACAGAGTCATACCTTAAATAGGAATTAGTTTTTCTAAGTAGTAGTTTCAAAGTACAGCACAGATAGTAGCTAAAGAATATCATTTCCTATCAGGATGGTCTGCGAGGTTATGGACATAAAAAAAAACATCTTAATTTTAAAAGAGAAGATGGGTGGAATGTACTGTCAGCGTCAGAACGATATTGATTGCAAAGTCTCAAAATCAAACTGTTGTATTGATTGAAATTGTATTATTGACCGAACTAAAGGTGTGTACCAAATATCAGAACAATCAGTTAACAAAAAGGCGGGAAAACCTAGGCTTTAACATAATTTTGAATACTCTGTTCGTCAAGATCGATCTGATGCTAACTGTACCACCAGCTAGGGATACACTCATTTATATCTAAAGTCTGGAATAGAATATAAGCTACTTTTTATCTCGGAAATATGTTCATTATGAGTTGTGGAAGTGGAAGTATTTCACGATAGCAAAATAGGCAACAGCTATTAGTTGGTTCCATACTGTTATTTTATACCTATACTATTTTAGGTAACTATTGTTGAAACTATATTGAATAACATGTAATATGGTAAAGAACTGTCTCCTGAAATACAGGTTAACAACTTAGTTCGGGAGACAACAAGTCTTTATACCAGTGTAATTTATGCTTTTAATTAATTGTTATTGCTGATTTATAATTTTAGGACGTGGTGTAGGACCATTACTATAATGGATTATTTGAGATTGCACGGCTAACCAGGTGCCTTTCACTCCATGCTATTAGAATCAAATACAGTCTGGCGCTGCTTGCCCAAGGGAACAATTATACTGTCAAAATTGTACAACCTTTAACACCCCAACGCAGTTGAACCGTGATACGTATATTGTGTTTACTAGCTCATATTAGCACAGTCCTACAATGAGAACCCGAAAATGACTGCATAATGAGTTGCTAAAATCATACCATTGCTAAATACTGCGAGTAAATGATAATGCAACATTCTGTTTTGATTTTTAGAGTGGATTATTTTTAAATAATTTTCATTCTTTCTTTTTAATAGTTGTTGTATTTAATTATAAGGGAATATTTCGTGATAAATATACAAATCTTAAAAACTTATTAATAGTTTAATGAATGAATGTCTTAAAATAAAACTTTTCAATCTGTAAGAAAATAAGTGATTAATATTAGGAGTACGAAGAATTCATTACGTCTACATGTAAAAAGTCTACAGTTATTTTATGAAAATTTCTTAGGAAAAAAAGGATACACAGGTAATAAAGATACAAAATAACAAAATTGTGAATACATAATACACTAAATATGTAAAACTACACATTCAATATTCATAGCAATAGTTTCATTACATAAATGGCAATGAAACTTTAAATACGATATTAAAGGGAGTGTTATACTAGCAAACCTTTTGGAAACATCACCGCACCACATCCTGTTTAAAGATGTTTCTAGAATTATTAACTAAGATTTGACGTAACAAATACCAAGTTTCACTTATAAGGGATAAGGGTAACGTGTTCCGGTCCGTAGCCCAGGGGATATGTTATTGTTTTGCAGCGTGGCTTCGCAAATTTTAAGTAACAGGGAGTTTAGATGAGGATTAAACTTGTATTTCGAAATTGGAATGTGATCTTTGAGGTTGTATATTATATAACTACTACAACGTATGTATGTATATGAACTCAAATATTAAACTTATTCAAAGTTGAAATGGAGTAGACTTTTAATTTTTACTGAAACTGTAATTTATGCTACGGCTACGGCGTAGCTCTACGGTAGGTCGTAGACGTATCTCTTTTAGTTTAACACAGATTTCTTCTTTTTTTAAACCTTAGTTATTATTATTACTGTATCGTAGGTATACATATTTAGCAATGTATAGTAAGTAACACATAATTTAATCTATACTTAGAATTTCTTATAAAAAAATACTTGCCTCTACCCGGGATTTTAAAGATAAATATATGCACAAAGTGCGAAAAGATCCACAAAGCAGTCTTATTTTTTTTTTGTATTTTCATAAATGTTTCATATGCTTTGTTAGTAGTAAGTTCATATTTCTATTTCTTATCCTTGCTACAACGTGTGAGTTGTATAAGAAACCGCTTTTGTTAGTTACCCTCGTGACGTCTAGCAAGAGGTTGTCTATTGTTTAACCGAAGATTATATGCCATAATCATCATATTCCCGAATTTCATTTACCCGAATTTCATTTGCCCGAATGTTTTGTTTGCCCTAAAAGACATATGACATACTTTTAATTGCCCGAAACTTAGATACCATAAGATACGAGTGCCATACGTATTGTTATTCATATTTTTATTTGCCATAATAATTATTAGACATAATATTTAAACGCCATAATGATTATTAGACATAATATTTAAAAGGCATAATGATTATTAGACATAATATTTAAAGTTTAATAGTCACAGTCCTAACCTAACTCAAATGGCACCTAACCAAACTACTTCTGAATGGTTTATAAAAAAATAACCACGAAGGGGATAGCGGGGTCTATTCGCTCGCTTCGCTCGCTCAAACGACCCCGCCATCCCCTTCTAACCTAACCTATCCGAGTCGGGGTGCCCTAAAGTCCCGATTGCATCCAGTTTCTCCTGATATAACAACCGTTACACACCCAATGTCGATGACAGATGATGTTATGGCATATGATAATTATGGCATGTGATAATTATGGCATGTGATAATTATGGCATGTGATAATTAGGGCATGTGATAATTCGGGCATGTGATAATTAGGGCTTACAATGATTATGACAAATGATGTTATGGTAAGTGACTTTATGGGAAACAAAGTTTCTAGCACGTGGCTAATATAGCAAATAAGAGTAGGGCAAATCCTATCCTACTAATATTATAAATGTGAAAGTTTGTGAGAATGGATGTGTGGATGTGTGGATGTTCGTTACTCTTTCACGCATAAACGGCTGGACCGATTTGGTTGAAATTTAGTATGTATATAGGTTATACCTTGGATTAACATATAGGCTATATATCAGTGATGAACGGGATCAGAATTCCACGCGGGCGGAGCCGCGGGTAACAGCTAGTGAATAATAATTATGTCATGTAATATTATGGCTGTTGACTATTATGGTAAATGATATTAGGGTAAATAAAATTCGGGCAAACGGCGGTATACCCTAGCAAGAGTATTACACACACGTTTAGCTAAAGCAAATACATACAAACGTAATTATCATATTTACGCCTGTAAATCCTCCAGATATTTCGCTGTGATTTTCGATCCCACGTGATAAGTGGCGAGTGTATTGTCGTCAAGCGGGCACTTTGACATGGGCTGTATGTTTTCTGTCGGATCAACAACAAAAGAACAGGGCCCATACCATGAACTCTTAAAACAGGTCAATAATTGAACTGCTGTCATTCTACCAACTGCAAATGTCACTTTGTAATGCTATTTATTTATATGACATTACAAAGTGACATTTGCAGTTGGCAGGATGAAAGCAGTTCAATAATTGACCTGTTTTAAGAGTTTATGGTAAGGCCCCAGGCCTATCCTCTAGCTGTCATTTAGACGAGTAGAGTTTCTCACACATTTCGGTTCGAGAATCGTGCACGACTACTGCTGGCAATAATCGCTATACGATAATGGTATGAAAGTGGGCTACACAGGCAAACACAAAATTCTCGCCTATACAATTATATCATACGAGTATCGCAAGTGATATATCGCCTATGTTTGACATAAAGGTGCGTACAGATCATGTAACATGTTGTATAACTTGTGTTATATAACACGTCCACATTATCTAACATTGTTTTATAACTTTGCAACATTGTACTAACTTCAGTGTCTACATTACTGAAACATGTTATATAACATTGTTATATAACATGTTATGCTATATAATTTGTACGCACCTTAAGATGATTGTTTAAAAATTCTGTTTAGTCAGACACTACCAATATTCAATTGCGAGGCAATTCTCGCCAGGCGTAGACAAGCGAGCGGCAATTGTTTCTGCGAATGTAATGCAACGAAGTAGAAGTCCTTTCGATAATCGTACATTGCGGGCGAGAAATTTTCCTCTACGAAATGACTCTTTAGTCGCCTTCTACAACACCCAAGGGAAGTGGCCCTATTATACTCCGGGGGGATCAACATAATAATAATAAATATAAATATTGTACGACAATCTACACAACGCTATCTAGACCCAAAGCAAGCATAGCTTAACTAGCTTGTGTTATGGGTTCTAGAATACGGATAAACATACATAGATAATTTTTTTTTTGTAAATACATACATATTATACATAGAAAACACCCAGACCAATGCAAATATTCATATTCATGCATACAAATATTTGCACTGAGCGGGGATCGAACCCGCGCCTCTTGCGTAGCAGCCGCGTTCACTACCGCTACGCCACAGAGGCAGTCAAACATAGTTAAACCAAATACAATGTTAATAAATAAAAATAGAAATTGATTTAAGTCTTCAACCCTTCACGGGCGCGGCTTCCGTGCGCGTCTCGTCCGAACGTTTCACCCACTCATACGATATTAAAGATCACTATCACAGGAAGGTGAACTATTAGTTTCGCTTGCTTCTCATTAAACCCTTTCGATATCGTGTACGAGTTTTGTTTATCAATTTCATTTTGTATTCACTGTGCTCGTTTATATTCATTTAGTTCGGCGGTTTTATGAGTAGGTACTGTAGGCAGGTGTTACTTATGTGATTTGTACGGTGTGTTATCTGTTATCTATACCTACTAATAGAGGAAAGATTTATATTTTTTGGATGTCACGAATAAACTATAGAACTTCTAGACCGATTTCAAAATTTCTTTCGCCATCGAAAAGCTACATTATCAGATACCAAAATAGGCTATAGGTATATCATCGCGCTACTATCAGCGATGAATGGGACTAGAATTACGGGCAGGTGGAGCCGCGAACAACTGCTAGTTTTACATATGTTTAGTTTGATAAAAATTTGGTATAAAAAAGTTAGAATCCGCATTGCTATACTTAGTAATCTATATTAGAATCACTCGCTATTATTTATTACTTACTTAAGTTTTTCTAGTACATGAGCATGAGCATGACTGTGCTTAAAGAAAAAAGTTATAAACTAACAATAAATGTATAAGGTAGGTAATCATGGTGCATGAAATATTCGCATAACTACAAATTGCCATGTCTATTTATTAGATCAGACACGGTAGGTTACTTCTAATTGTCGATATTACATCGCTCCTAGTCATTACAAAACCTTTTTAAATTAATTCGATTTATACGATATGAAATTAGTGAGGCTTTATTAAATTGATTAAAATTTTTGTTTTAGTTATGTATCTGCCTGATTTATTAATTACTTGTGTTATAAGTTTGACGTGTTTATGGGTGTATGGGTGTGTGTGTGTGTGTGTGTGTGTGTGTCAGACTGTCTGTGGCATCGTAGCTCCCAAACGACTGAACCGATTTTGATTCTGTTACTTTTGTTTGAAAGATGGTTTAGTCGAAAGTGTTCCTAGCTATGTTTCATAAAAATCAGTTCAGCCATTTGAAATATATGAGGAATGAAAGTGGCAATGCAATATCTAATATTTTCAAATAAATACCCGTGTTGGGTATCAAATGAAAGGTCATAATTTATACATCACGATACAGCAGCGGTTGCCTATAAAAAGCATGAAATAAAAAAATAAAAAAAAATTTAAAAAATCCCTGACCCAAAAAGATCCTATAAAAAGTAAAATAATAACTATTACCTTATGACCGCGGGAACGCGCTGGATGCGAGCCGCTTCCAACCGGTCTTATTGGAGATCTATAGGGGAGGCCTATGTCCAGCAGTGGACTTCCTATGGCTGAAATGATGATGATGATGATGACCTTATGACCTACCCTAAGTATTGACCCTTTTGTCATTTGTCTCGTCGGGGGACCGCCGTCTGACCGTCGTCGGGGAGAATACCAAGGTGCTTAGCGGTCCCTCGACGAGACAAATGACAAAAGGGCCAACACTTAGGGTAGTTCATAAGGTAATAGTTATTATTTTACTTTTTACAGGATCTTTTTGGGTCGGGGGTTTTTTAATTTTTTTGTTATTAAAATGGCGTTGTATATTTAAATATTATACATTTTTACGATGAACTCATAATTTACATAGAGCTTGCAGTTTGTGCAATTCGATAAAAGTACTTTCAAGAAGTTGTTTGTCTAGTCGAGCACATCAAGTGGCATTCATATTCGCTGGAAAAAAAAACCTTAATAAAATCCTATAACTACATTGCAGCGACTAATACCAGATGTGGTATATAGGTATTCTTTTAGATTTTTCGGTTCTTAGGAAAGGCTATCAAATGCATTTTTATTAACCTTGTGATTAGCACGGTCTAATAAGCAAACCCGTTCTTCAACTTAGATTAACAACAATTATAACGTCATATCACGTGCACTTCTATATTAGGCTCAAAAAAGAAACGATTTTCGATCTCAACCCACGAAACCCACGAGTTAAAAAGTATAGAGATACACTGCTTATAGCCGCTCCATTCTTAATTTCTCATGATAGCCCTTGTAGGTACATGTAAATTCGTATGACATAAAATAAACGGCATAAGCCGTAGTAGGTCAGCTAGTGCCGTAAAGTAGACGTATGTAGACGTTGTATACCGTCCGGCAACTTTTGCAGGGGCGACATCGGTACCCAATCGAATTATCCCGCTGCCACCATCCAAGCAATAAATTAAGAATTAGCACCGAACTTGATTATTTTAAAACATGCATCGGCATACCCTTTCTAACGAGGTTTCGTCGGCCGCTCGCCCGTGATATATTCCAACGTTCAGAACTAAGTAGTCAATTAAAACTATATTGGAATATGGAAGGGTGCTTTTTAACATTTTGCAATTTTAACTTTTGGTGAATCCATGGAATGAAAGTTTATCGTTGCAATTTACTTGATTAATTCAGATTTTATTATCATCCTGCTAATGTGGTGAAATTTAATTAGGTTTGTTGGATATCAACACTCAAATTATTACATACTAAGTCCTTATAATATGCTCGTAGTTTAAGCGAAGTTGTCAAGGTAGGGACCAGGCTATATTCCTAGGGACATCTGTAATGCCGGCCGCTATTGTTTGAACTGAACCCTAGCTTACCATCATAAAGCGGGGTAAGCAGTCAATTAGACGACCAAAATAAAAAAATGAAGTCAAATTACCATTTTTTTTAGGATTTTACTTTTTCTTAGGATTTATTCTAAGTACCTACAAATTCTTTTTGGTTTAAGTTTACATCTACATTTATAATTTGCTGGATAATAATATAAATCCCCTTAAATCATTATTAGCTGGAATAACTGACTGTGTGCAAATCATTGTGGAAAAAAAAGATTTCACAAAAGACCTAAGTAGTTTTTGATACTGGGCGGACGATAACGAATTAAGAGGGCGAGTTCGAACAAAAAATGTGAAATTTTAGTAATCATTGCATGGTTAAGTTAATGCCTGATGTTATTAATGTTTATTTGAATACATTCGCAATATGACATGGTCAGAACGGATTAACTTTTTTTTACAAGATTTGATTAACTTTCCCGCAAAGCAATTTTTGCACTTTGTTTGACTTTATGTATTGGCGGCGTATTGTAGAATAAAATGATGAATGTATGGGATTTGACATATATTGTATGACACTTATTTTGACTCTTAAGACATACGTTGACGACTGTCATATACGTCAAATCCCATACATTACAGAGCCCAAGAAGGATAATAGATTCAGCAACTATCGTCGCCTAGCAATTGAAATTCATTCAATGTGTAATGAAAAATTCACACAAATACACAACAATTACACACACTATCATTGCACTTAATACTAAAAATAACAATAAAAGTTAGAAAAAAACCAACACTTACAGGATAAAATCTAAATAAATAAAAAGAAAATAACTGCTTACATTTGACCCTACATATATTATGAAGGCAAGAGGCATTTATAAAACCAAACAGGCAGGTAAAAAAATATGAGCAGAAAAAAAATTGTTTTCATCTAGGGCAAATAATCACCGCAGCGAAATGGTATCGTGACAAACATCCATGCTTCAAAACGCCTACAGTAAATCAACGGCCAATGAAATCCAATTACTAACACAAAAAAGTATTAGTTTCCTGCCACATACTCGTATATGTTCCTATCACACCTTTGTATAGTTAGTTTGTTTATACGTTGAACCTTTGGATACATTGAGGTTGTTTACGCAAATCATTGGAGTATTGCGGTACAGATATTGCATATTTTTCATGACCACACTACAAAAACGTTTGTCTCATCTACTCTTATACATACATCATACACAACCGCACACATGCACAAGTTTTTAAATTTTTGTTTTGTTTGAAGTTTGCATAATTAAAAAAAAGGATTACGATCAAAAATATTTAAAGTATCAAAAAGTACAGTTATATAATAAAATGTTTGAATTTCGCAATTTAATATTGGCTCGCTCGCTCACCGTTGGCCATAATTACCAATGCGGATCCAATTCATCATTCTTTATTACAAGCACAAAATTCCATGTAAATTTCATGCGCGTCCGATATAATATCCAGCGAATGAGTATCGATATATCGCAGAAATCATCTTTCTTTTATGCTCTTTGTACGAACAGTCATTTTAATGATTTTTCGATTAGACGTCACTTAAAAAATGTAAAAGTTGGATAGGTATAGTTATAGGCACTTTTTTGAAGCCTTTTGAAATTTTGACTCCACGGACAGAGTCAGGGTCGGTGTTACATAAGGAAACTAAGCTTGGTTACCTACATGGAAACAAATGCATTGACACCTAATCAAATTCTGTCCTCCGTGATTGACACCGTCTGACGGCAAACAGTACGGGAGTTTCATAGATGACGCGATGAAACCCTTTACGCGGGGTATGTCTAATGCGCTGAATGACTACATGGTGTTATACCTAAACTTCATTCTCGATTAGCTTTAAACCACCTCTAAAACTGAAACTAATGCTAATACACTTTCATGCATAGATACAAATATTTCCTCTGAGCGAGAATCGAACAGACAATATAATACTGCACAATACCATACTAACAATTTGTCACCCAATAAAATCACACACAAAACCACAGGGAAAGTTTCACGTTTATTTTTCCTTAACAAAATGACTTTCAAAACGATTGTCTCAACATAAACAACGAGGCCCCCGCGTTCCTACTGAAAATGTCATTAATGTCTGAGTGAAATTCGGGGTCTAATCTCGTCACTGCAAAGCTTATTACATTTATACAACAGAGTAATCTTCGAATAAAGTTTTCAATGGAAAGTGTTGAATCATTGAGGATTGCGAACCCTTGCTCGCTGAAAGAACTCGACCTGCAACGGCACACGACGCTGTTATACTGTGTCATTTTCATTTTAACCCTTTTGAGCAGTTCTTTTTAAATATTTTATAACACAATCTTCATAAAAAGAAAAGCTTATTATAATAGAATGTATCGTCACAATATGTACGTCAATCGGTATAATTTATATTTGATTAAGATTTACCAAACAGGGAATAATCAAGGAGACAAAGTATTTAAGACATTTCAGTCGTAGACGAAGTTATTACGAACCATTGAACATAGTAATTTATTAGCTTTGATTTTCTAAACCTCAAAACATATTCTTGAACATTCGTAGAAGGTTTTACTTGAACGTTCACGAACGTTTTAATGTCTTCAAGAATTGTGCTGGGCGATGACTCGACATCGCGACTAGTCATCGCGACTGAAATCTCGCGTTTGTGTTTGCTATTAATCAAATTTTCCATTCATTGAAACTTTAAACTTTATTTGTCAAAGCATACAATTTGTAGATTCATGTCTTTATGACTTTATTTGTATATTAACTATGAATAATAAGATTTAGATTATGATTGTAAAGTAAGTAAGGTATCAACAAAAATTTCTTGGATGAAATGGATTTTTATTGTCGTCATTGTGTTCATTAATATGTTTTGAAAATTATTGTTTCTTTTCCGAGCCTTGGTATACTATTTTTTTTTAGATCAAGCATGAGTTTTCCATAAAAAATGAGTGATTTTAATACAAATTGACTTAGTTTCATGTAAGATATTACTTCGTAAGAAAAAATCTTTAAATAAATAATTGAAAATATACCAATTTTTGCCCGGGTTCCATACGGCAGAAGTAAATAATATACTTTGATCTATTCCGAATATAACGTGAACGAAGTCGCGAGCAACAGTTTAGTAAGTATATTTATATACATTTTATACCTCTTTCCTCTATCTCTACATGTTGTTAAGCGAAGTATCGAATTCCGTAAAAAGGACGTAACGTGTTTGCCAAAAAATTTAAAAAATCACATATAAAAAATTTACGAACCTTTGGCACTTTCCTTGGGATCTGTCATCAGTGCCACACAAACCGCATCGTCACTGCATCGCAATAATCAATTGTGAGCGTATTACGTGTCCTATCACAAAGCCTCGAGCTCTTTTCACAAGTGCGTATAGATGCTGGAACGTGCCTTATATTTTTGCGTGATCCGTTCACGATCTGATGAGTTTAAAATAACATCTAAATAAATATAGAGTATCCCGTTAACTATGATTCTGATAAAAAGCAAAATACTTCGCCAACCTTGACAAATTCATAATTTACTGTAGAATAGACATTCGATCTCACAAAGTTATTACCTATTTTGATTCAGTACGATTATTTCTGCTGCTTCGATGTGCAAGTAAAGCAAGCATTTCGCTTAAATCTATTTGTCGCACTTCATTCAGTCTCAAATCACATCGATTCTTAACATTAACAAAAATTATTACCAGATGGGTTCCAAACTTAATCATTGAATTTTTATGGTTCAGAACGATTTTGAGGAAAAATGGAAGATTTCGTCATTTTAATATCTAAAACAAATGAAAAAATTCCATGCACGAAATCGTTAAATCGGCACCTTTATCTCAACCGTGACAAAACTAAATAAATGATTAGATTTTCAATGATAAGTATCTTTTATGGTTGACCACTGATTTGAACCGTGATTTCTATTTAGATGAATGAATAAAGAAAATTGTTAACGGTTGAGTGAGTAGCTCATCGTTTCATCAATGAAAATATAAGAATGAATTTTTGAAACAGACAATCTTATTTGCATCTAGTTGGTTCTATATCCGTGTATAGCTTTTTATTACTTTGACTGTGATGCGACAAAGTCGTTTTTGCGCAAACATATCGGCGACAATGGAAAACGGCGCTTTTGTATTTTTTCGTTTGATTGATGATTTTAATTTCCTATTTGGTTCGTTGATTTTGCGTTGTGGGTAGAATCATTGACGGAAGGTTTTAAATTGAAGTTTTATTATTCTTATAACACCTTTTATCTCTTTAAGTTGTTTAATTTTTTGAATATTTTCACATTGTAATGTGACATTAACATAAAAGTGTTAATTTTGTGAGTTTTTATGTACGCTGATGCTGAAACTACGGGAAGTGTTTCGAAATAATTATTTTATACTTACTCTTTTTATAAGGGTACATTTTTGGGCAGCGTTATACCTACAAGGTATTGTTCACTTTTAGTTTACAATAAAGCTGGCCTTGACTTTACCGATCTTTTTTATACCACTTAGGTGGCAGACAAGTAGGTAGGTACACGGCCCATCTAATGGAAAGTGGTTACCGTGGCCTAGGGACACGTGCAACACCAGGGGAGTCACACTCGTGCTGCCGACCCTGTAAGAGTTTCTGTACCGTCAGTGCAGAAGACAAAGCAGGACCAGCCTTGTAATAACGTCGTGATATCTAAATGACCCTAAACACGAGCTGTACCTATTGAAGATTCTATGATTACATCCGTCTTTGGACTACACTACAGCTTTTACACTAAATTTTTCCGAAACTTACTAACAAATATTTTAATATTCCACGCGGAAAGCTGCGGGTAACAGCTAATTTCATATAAAAAATAATCTGTATAACTCCGTGAATATTAGCTGGCACGCGATATGCGGATGTGACAGAAGCGATTTAAATATGGCGGCGGGCGTCATCCCGCCACTGACGGTGCGGTCGTCCATTTATCACTCTCGTAAGCCTCCGTCGATATTATGATCAATGCCATTCGCCCGCCCAAACGACTCGATTCCATGTCACTATAGCAATTCTTTTTTTTTCGCGAGTGTTTATTGGAACTTAGAATTTGTAGATACACTTACGAATAGAGAAAAACACTACACCTCTGGGTTTAGGTGTTAGGTACTTAGATCAAAGTTCTTTTATGCAAATGAGGTTACAATTACAAAGATTTTATTGAAAAATTGCTGTAATATGTGGCTACCCAGACGCGAACTATAGTAAAAGTTAGGTTTTGTTACACGTAACAAGACTGAATTGTCGAGTCCTTTCAATTTTGCTAGCATATGACTTTTTTCTGTACTTTATGGTAGCATTTAAGCATATCAAGAAACAAGTACCTACTCTATTCTAGAGAATAAAAAACCGATAATATGACTTGTAATAAGTATGTCCCTGATTACAATTATATTAAGTACATTCATTATTATTCAATATTACTAGATATTAGGATTTTATTGCATAGTTTCAGAATTATTAGTTACATGAATTATTCCCTGTTTTTCCTTGGTGCAGTTGGGTTTATTTAGAATGATGATGTGTTTTAGTACAGTTGTCATGTCTGAAAACAAAAATCCCATTTATCCCATAGCAATACGTTTGCCCAGGTACTAATCATTGACAAGGCGATATCTAATAGGGGTTAAGGCGGGTCGCCGTCTTGCACACTTTGTATTCTCCCAGTCACCACCTGCGGGTAGTGGCTTTTAAAAAATCTTTTACATTTCACTTGATCTGAACCTAGATTTTTATTATGAAGAAGAAGTCAAATCTGTAACAAGTTGATCAAGTTTAGAGTAAATGATACTTAGGGCCTAATAACCACCATACCAACCTAATGAGGGCTAACTTTTTCTACATACATACATACAGAAAAATCACGCCTTTATCCCCGCAGGGTTAAGCAGAGGTGAATTAACACCCACATTTCACCTAATTCACCCATTTCACTACAATGATTATTGTATTATGTCCCACGATTTGGGCACTATTGTTGACCCGTGCCATATAACTGACGCTGGGTCTTGGCTGTGTATATCTGGCTGATGCTAAACAGCCCTATCTCTTAGTCGCCTTGTACGACACCGTATGTAAGGAGATGGGGTGGCCCAAATTCTACTCGGCCGGGAACCACGTGGCAACTTAACTTAACTTTTTCTATAAATATGAATTCCTATAAATTCAAATTTCATCGGATCCAGGACTTGTCCAGGTTGCTCATTTGGTCAAAGTATCTATCTTCTCCAAAATGGAACTGTTCGCGGGTACATGTACCATCCTGAATGTTTACTTTCTTTTATTCAACCTCATGTATCTAATTTTTGATATGAATAAAAACTAATCGTCTTATCTGTGCTCGATTTTAACGTGATTAAAGACTGAATTCGCAAGAAACATCTCAACTAATTTCACCCCATAGACCAAAGCGACATTGTAACAAAGAGATCCTCGGATATCAAGTGGCGACACCCAAAGAGTGGTCCCAACAAAAGAATGAGAACCGGAAAGCTAGCCGAGTGGTCCTTGAAGTGATACTCTCGGAGATTGCTCTGAATGAAATCGAGTATGCCTAGCTATCGAGGACACGATCTGCGTGATCAATTGATACAAGCACGGTTCGCTCCTTGCTGATTCTGCTTCTTATAAATTCTCTTGGGTTTACATTTTGATCATTGAAAATTTATTTTTAATCAAAAACATTCCATGGTTATATCTACCTACTAGATAAAGTGAGTGTATAGTGCCAAGATATAAGTACAAGCCGATACATCTGCTGATTATTATCGGATGAGGCTAAGGCACAGGCTTTCCTTCCTCTCAGGTTTGGGAGGCTTGTCGGTACTCATATAAAAGCCACGATAAGTTAAATCTTGACTTGGCTTGACAGCCTCTGTAGTGTAGCGATAGTGAATGCAACTGCTACGCAAGAGGCGTGGATTTGATTCTCGCTCAGTGCAAATATTTGTATTCATGAACATGACCTGGGAGAGCACGTTAAACCGTCGGTCCCAGTTGCCATACAAACATCTATGGCCGTCGTTACGGGTAGTTGGAGCCCTAAAAAGTCCAACAACTGGTTTAACTGGAATGCTTCGATGACGCCAATGAATTATGGAACTCAGATGGCAGTGCATCACAGAAAATATCGAATTCAACCAACCCGCAATTAGACTGGAAAAAGTGGACCCCGGACTCTGAGCTGAAAGCTTCGGATGCGACTGGCCCTAACGCTAGGATGATGAAAAACAAGAAGATAAATCTTGTAAAAGAAGAGGACGACCCCAGGCTCTCAAGTCTAATCATTGGATGCAACTTTGATTGATACTAGGATGTAGAGACTAGATAAAACTCTAGCGAAATTAATCTTATCTTTGTCTTCCTATATAATTATATTCAGCTTCTCCGCGAGGTGGAATAGAAGAAACAATAGTCACCCGATCTCTTCCTGAGAGTGTCGTAAAAGGCAACTGAACTAGGCTATTCTCCATTCGATCTTGACCCATATTACGTGAGACCGTAAAACATAGTTGGTGCTAGGGGCCTATACTTAGTACCTAGGTATATTTGTCTGCCCCTTAAGGGATACACTAATTGAAAAACATAACAGCGCACCAATATATTATACATGTTGTTAAGTATTTTAATTATATAATGTTCGTATTCGTATATTAATGAAAATAAACAGCGAAAATATCGAGGTCTAGCCAAATCCGTAGTTAGGTAAGACTGGTAAAGCAGACCCCAGACTCCGAGCTGAAAGCTTCGGATGCGACTGGGAATTAACGCTAGGAGGAAGAATGTTCGTATATTAGAGAATTAGTCTACCTATCGATGACTACTACGTTACAAAATATTCGATATCTCAGCGCCTTACAAATTTTGCATAGCAATTTAAGTGACGCGAACTCAATATGAAGAGGTTATGAGGCGTTATGTTTTGAGTGTACTATTTGAATTACGGCTTTCAGCTAATAAAACTCTCCAAAATGAAAAGTCATCAGAATTATTCGCATAAAATTTTATTCCAACCACATTTTTTGTTCACAAAACTAAATCGCTCTCAATTATTCACCGGCCCCTCGGAACCACTTGAAAAAATCCAATCAGCATAACTCGTCACTTTAATATCGATCCCCAATTTGCGAGCACTTATCAAATCGCTTTATGCATAGATATAAAATAAAAGCAAACTGTAATTTGCCGATGCGATACGCAATTATGTACCTTATTGCATACATTGTAGTATTATATATTCTTTCATTGAGGTGTGTATATCTTTGTGAAAGTACAAAGCCGAGTGGTTTACTTAGAGTTTAAAATATTCATAGCTTGTACTGGATCGTATTTAAATATTTACATAAGTGTCACGCAGCGTCACTGACGTTTGTCGATAAAATGTATTGAGTGGAATGGCTGAGTCGGAGTTACTTACATTGGGGTGGCTAAGAACTCAGAAAAGAAACTGATTAGGCGATTTCTCGATTAAACTATTTGAAAAGGGACATATTTTCTTAAATACCGCGCAATGGTTAGCGTTCACTTTGGAAACCTAAAAATATGAAGGCTATCGTTGTTAGGTAAATTATTATTCCTTGTACCTAATCGGATTAAAGAAGAAGGAGAATCTGAATTCGTCTATAATTTACCTGCCAATGTTTAAATAAATCTACATATTGTTATTATTATAATTCACTTATTCTCTATTTCTACGTAGGTATTATAAATCAGTAGTTGTTAGTTGAAACAGTTTTTTTTTGGCTGAACAAATACCTATAGGGTTGTCTGCTAGTTAGTGAATTCAGTTAGGTTTATCGCTTATGGGAACTAGAAAGTTTATTAAATTATTAAAAGATAAATTTCCCATAGGTCTCTCCCAATGTTGGAAGGCTTTGAACTACCTACATTTCCTTCTCTCGCAGTGATATCTTCTGCGTATTTTTCTGTTAGTCACCTCTTAGATACGACTCCGTTCGAATGAGATGAGGTGGTGATAACTATAAAATATTCTTTCTCCATCACCACACAGATTGGACCAACAGATACCTACTACATTTCTTTGTATGACATACTGTATATATTTTATAACATTTAAATTTAAATGCATGAACACTCTAAATGTTTTAAAAAACTTCAAGATTTTTATAAGTAACTTCATTGTCACCCCTAACCGAAGTGTGCCGCAACGTTAACACTCAGTAGGCAGGGGGTGATACTTGTACTAAGCATCGTGTATTCCAGCCATAAAAAATAATGGATCTGCGAATCGTCGAGATATGCACGGAAATATGGAGTGAGGTGAGCGCTCGAAAAATCGTAATGGCAACGAGAAAATGGGGATTAGAAAGCGATCGAGTCAAAATCGATGCGAGTGTTCAAACATTGACTGCTCGATGTGTACCTTAAGGGCTGCTCGGTTGTTTAAAAAAACAAGAGGTAATGGAACAGAATCACAATATCTTATATCTATTTGGTCGTATTTTTTTCTTACGCACCTGAAAACGGGCATATTTAACGAAATGGTTAAAAGTTTTTGAAAACAAAATTAGGTTCGCGTCACTGAAGAATTTGCTTGATCGTGTTTGTTTGTTGGGATGTATGTAATGTTTTATTTATGTTACTCGATGGAAACAGATAAATAAAGAAGGAAATAAACAGAATAATAATTTCGATTTGGTCTTGTGTGCACCCAATAATTTTGTATCCGGCTTCAACAACTTGATGTATTCTCGATGTGGTATTGTCACTGTACGATAAAGAAGAACATAAAAATTTGATTATACCTTAAAGAGTTAACTATTTCTCTTCTCTTCTATTCCATGGGTAAATAATTAATGTCCAAAATCTGAATTGACAGTCAGGATACGGAAGGCGCAGATTAGGAGCAATAGCGCATTAGGAGAGGAATATGTCCATCAGTGTAATATTGATTGATTTGTAGTGTATAATATTATAAGTCAGATTTTTAATCGCCCTTTTTACCGTAGATTTTGTAAGTTACTAACACTTTATGATATTTACATTCAGAATCTATTCAAATATCAGAACAGCGTCATTTTAATAATAAATTAAAATGAGTGAAAGCTAAGTAGGTATGCCCCGTGATAGTGTAAATAACATAAAACGTACTAACCTAATTTCAGGTAATCGTGTTTGCACGCCGTGTGTAAACATATGCTGATGTAAATGACGGCGTTACCCACATACTCCGACCAACTTAGACAAAATACAATTACCGAGCTTTATGGTAATACACTCGAATATTTACAAATTGTAACACCGTAGGGAGAGAAAGATTTCATCATCGACTTAGTGTTGCAAGGAGCCCAGGCAAGTCGACAAATTGCACCTTTTCATACAATTTTATGTAAAAAAGTGCAAGCGTATCTCCTTTGTCGACTGTATTCCTTTTACTCCTTTTGATCGTACCGCTTTTACCTGAGCGACTGTCTAGCCTCCCAACACTGAAAAATAGGCCCGCACCAGAGCGTCGTCCTTCAATCACTTGCAGGTGAGGTAGGTTTGGTTTTGTACGTTTTTGTACGGTGTACCTTCGGGGTGTACACCGTACAAAATTAATACCACTTACACATAAATAAAATACCTTAAAGTGACAACACCTTTCGATGGCAACCCTTACTTATTTCAGAAACATTTAGGAACATCGGGAAATTAGCTATTATCTATTTATTTTTTTTTCTAAAAATTAATAAATTTCATTCTGGTTTTTTATAGTCTATCCTAGATTTTTTAACGAACTCTATGCCTCGTAGGCGTCCACGCATCTAATGCATTAATACTCGTAGTAACTTTGTAAGTGTGCGTGAACCCCCAATACTGAATCACAAAAGTAAAGGAAAGATCTCACTACAACCACAGATTAATAAATAGTTACTACGTAACAGATACATCACTCCCATACAAAAGTGAAAATATCTACGCTATATTCACCTACAAAATTTTAATAATAATACCTGCTGCTCAGAACGAGAAGAATTGTACCTTAAACCCGCACTCATAGAGTCGAGACTGTGTTGCCCGCCGTGCGGGTGACGTCATCGTAAGAATGCGCTAGGGTTATATCTATGAGAGTTGATTATTGTAATAAAACGAATTAACCACATTTTTTATTTGTCAATCCAATATGTTTTAGTTTTATATGATTTATATTTTTTTTCTCTTTTCGGAATTTATTCCATTTTATACCTAGTCGAAAATATCTTTAATCGCGTAAATAATTTTAATAAATAATAATAAATCAACGGTTTATAACCTTTGTAATACGGTGCTACTTTATAGGCCTTAGTGTACCTATAGGTAGGTATACAGTAAGGTATACCTACTGTATTTATAGTTTTCTCATAAGATTTTTTCCAATTTGAATGCATTTAGATTAATCATTTTGTTCAAATCAGTTTGTTCAACCATTGCATTGGTATAATATTACGAAATTATTTACAGTAGGTATAGCTTATAGACGCTTATTCCTACCCTAAAAATAACGGACATTACCTACTATTCTATTACGTAAGTACTAGTTAACTTCAGTATTAGAATCACCTATAAAACAACACTTATATAATACCTGACTCAAAAAACGTCTTAATTTACGATTTACATACTTATTACTTAGGTACTTATGTTCAAAGAAATAGACTTAGGTATATACCCATCCACTGCACATTAATTACGTGGTTTCGGCATTTCGAAGCGTAAGCGCGGGAAACGTGCGGTGCAGTGTGATGCGAGCGCTCAGGCGCGCGTTCGGCAGCCCTCTGCCAGTTTGTACAGTCGACTGTACGCCAAACTGTAGGTGTTTATCGCGTGGCCTTGAGCGAGTGACGGAAGCCTGCTACAACTTCAAAATTCTTAAAAACTGTTATTTTATTCCGTTAAAAATAATATTAAAATTCACACATGGAGACATTTTGTTGCACATGGTTTGCTTGCTAAGCTTATCAATTATAATACAATGCACCACCAATGACCTGTAGCTACCTACTTTCCGGTTACTGATGATAAGCATTTTTGCAAAGAATGATTGAAACTGTCCATAGTTACAGTACATTATCATAATATACTTTTGACATTGCCGAAGTCAATGCAAATTGACACACAAATACTGGAATCAATTTTGCCACCTCTGACGTTTTACGTGCCAATGATACATTTTGATAGTCAATATACCTAATATTTCTTAGGATATATAACCACAATAAGATATTCGAGACCCTGGTCAACCTCACCTACAAGCTTGCATACTTCGAGACACGTATCTTGGACCTAAATCGCGAGCCAAACGAGGCCCTGACGCAGGCGAATTGTTTTTTAATAAATCTATGCTTGGTGAATTTGGGCTCGTTCAGCGCAATAGCACTAGCTCCTCGTGCTATCCTCCAAAGATACCCAAGAAACGTGTTCTGCCCGTATAGAGCATATTTTGTGCTCATTTTAGCTCCAATAATAGCAATAATAGCAATAGCTGGTGATTGAGGGACGAGACCCTTGCACAAAATTTCTTCTTAGAGTTGAGGTCCGTCTGAACCCAAGTCCAAAAGTCAGTCGGGAGACTCGGGAGCGACAACAAAATGAAATAAAAACCAAAACACAATAAACCTATGCAAAAGTAAATAATAACAAATAAATCGCGATAGGACGCATCCTATCGCGATTTATTTGATTATTTGATTTTGATTAATGAGTATCACTCATTGAAATAAAACCACTTTTTAACGGAATTTCAATGAGTGATACTTACTTGCGTAAACTTCGAACAGTAGCGAAATAACCCAAATTGAGAAATGGAAGAGGGGGAGAGCAGACCCCGGGTTCCATAGTGGAAGTTTTGGATGCAAACAGGATTGGCACTCGGATGAAAAAGAGTATTTCTTGCTAGATATTCCAAAACACTGCATTGATTCGATGGATGTGTCATCCATCGCAAGGTTATGATTTCTGGAAAATAATAAAAGATTTGATTTGATTTCCGCACTTAAAAAAGTAAAATATTCAGTTGGCAATGAGCGATTGCTTAGCATCATTCTTCTTGACTGTAGTTACTACGAGATAATAACAGTTTTTCTTCATACATAGTACGGTGACATACCTTCATAATGTAGAGGTATTTCATGCCATTATTATTGTGACTAATTTTACTCAGCCCACTTATGTATGTCTGTTTTTTTCTACAGCATATAAAAAGACCGACTATATGCAAATAATTGTATAAAAAAACTGAAAATATATCATTAAAAAGTAATGGTCGCCTGTAATTTATAAATGGAACACAACGCCAGTGGCCATTTAAGTTAACGACTGTTTATGACGTAGGTAGGTTAATGTTCAAGAAATTCGTCTCAAGTTATCGACGAACAAACAAAGTTGCGGCCGATGGGGAGCGAACCCAATTATCTCTAATGAAGACAATGATATAAGCGCGGTTATTGATCTAGATTTAAATTTCATGACGGGTCAGTCCCTACGATGTGCGAGCCCTTAATGCTTCTTACGAAGTTTTGTATAGTACGACCGAGGTATTTTGATACTATGAATACGTTGATAGTAATTTTAATAAATAGGTAAGTACAATGCTTGGAAATTCAAAATACGTTTTTAGATTCTGATAGGAACATGATCGGGAAGTAAAAACAATGTCATATTCTGGTTATTCCTATAAAATATTAACCTTCAAGAATCCAATCTAATCCTAATCTAATTTAAGTATCTCAAACCCCGCTTGACAGGCTGTAATATGGATGCTTACCTACAACAAATACTTTATAAAACAGTCATAATCATCATCAAAGCGTTCCCTTAAATGACATTAACCAACAATAGAAAGGAAATGATTCCTATTGATGATGACGTCCGACGTATTTCGGCCATGGCGACCACTCTGGTGCACCGGCAAATGGCTAATATAGCTAATCTTGGCGGTGAACCTACGTGAACACATAGCGCACGTAAGCACATCATCCACGTAATTGTAGGCGATGGCAGCATGCTTTCCGCTGCTCCTCGAACTCGCCCACTTACACTTAGATAAGCCTGCTTCATTCGGGGCGTTGTGCCGCCAGCCAAGTTCGATGTTGCATTTTTTGCATGTGGCGCTGGTGGATCTTTTATACCTACCTTTATCTACTTCTCACCAAACATCAATTCGTATCATAGAAGCTCAAGTATCAAAGCCATTCAATCCAACTTTACCCAAGTTTAATGTCCACTAACTAATTTCTTATCCCCAAAACATAATAATATGAACCAACATACACACGAACAAACATGCGAAATTATGATTAACGAGCGCACTCACACATACACGTATCTAACAGACCTTTGTATACACATGGGTACATAATGAAATAGATCACTATACTGTAATGGTTATCAGTTGATGCTCCTTATGTTATTGATACTGTACTTTCAAGTTTGGGTTTAATATATAAGTAGCTAATACCAGTATAGGTATTTCCTTGTATAGATACCTAGATATACTGTGAACTATGAGTATTTGTGAGGAGGTGCTTCTTTTTCAAAATCATCGTTTTCGATTTCTGGTTAGAAACATTCTTTTTTTTTAACCAAAATGATTAGGTTTCATCAAAATTAGACAATTCTCTGAGTACCATTCGCCACCTATTTCGGATTTGGCCACCACGCCCGCGCTCTTGAAAAATACATCCTGTACCTATTCAACTAAGATAAGTATGCTAACATTGGTTGGCCGGGGTGCGAGGGATATGGCTACGACAACCTCACCTCCGGCAACCAACGACCCACAGACGGCGTGCGTTTTAGTCGGTTCGAGTCCGACATAACCTCCTCCTCCGGCTCCAGCGGGAGAGGTATCCGTGGGCATTTTTCGCACGATAAAAAAAAAAGGTATGTTGACATTTCAGTAAAGGTTGATTTATATCAGACGAGCGAATACCCATTCTATCCCCGCTCCATCTATTTCTATTATTGTAAACAGTGACAGAACATTCGTTCATTCTTCTTTCTTATGTAAACGCTGAAAATAAGGTTTCGTTCACACTAAAATATTATGGAAGAATTTTCTTGTTATAGCTCTAGCTCTATGTTCGTTTGATCTAAATCCACCTTAATAATATGCATTGTACGTAATTATCAACGTTAAGTCTGTCCTCTGTACTGTATGGAAAATTTTCAATGATATGTTTTGCGTACGCTGCTGGTCGCTAGACAGGAAGGTGCATTCTAGGAATGTAGGTATATTGTTTTATATGGTTCTAATTGCGGACCGAATCAATTACATGCTAATCGTTTAAATATGAAACCAACATTGCGTTGTTATAAATAGCCTGATGTTATTTATGTTGGCTGTTATTTTAGTGTAGTCTGTCTGATCTCGAATCGAATCGAATCTCGAAAGCATGCACCAGAGTCTCGCTAAAGGCGTACAGGCTCATAGAGATGACGTTGCCTTATCCAAAGGACTTTTTAGGACTCCAAATCTACGCTAAACAAGATCAAATAATCTATTTAAATGTTGGTACTTATCTTATACACTTGATCACTTGGTATCAGTGGCGAGTGGTCGCTATAACCCGATTCCTGCTGGCTTCCTAATGGGTCACATGATGTATAATAAACTAGATAGAAGTTTTTTTCCCGCGGCTTTCCTATTCAAAAATTTCACGCTATGCTACTACTTGGTATGTATGTATAACCTTTCAACTCCGTTTTGGAGCACTTCCAAACGTCGCATCGCGTCGGATGGATTGATTTGATATTTTGGACACTTATCAAACATCGTCATCGGTCCTTGACATTAGTATCCTAAAATATCAAATCATTCATCAATCTTTTCAATTCAATTCTTTTCAAATCTCAAACTCATAACAATTACTATTGTTTTTTACTTTATGGTTTGGTCTTTCTTCTGTTTGTGTGTGAATTTTTAGGGTTCCGTAGCCAAATGGCAAAAAACGGAACCCTTATAGATTCGTCATGTCTGTCCGTCCGTCTGTCTGTCTGTCTGTCTGTCTGTCCGTCCGTATGTCACAGCCACTTTTCTCCGAAACTATAAGGCCTATGCTGTTGAAACTTGGTAAGAAGATGTATTCTGTGAACCGCATTAAGAATTTCACACATAAATAAAAAAAAAGCATGAAATTTTGGGGGTCCCCATACTTAGAACTGAAACTCAAATTTTTTTTTTCACCAACCCACACGTGTGGGGTATCTATAGATAGTTCTTTAAAAATGCTATTGAGGTTTCTAACATTTTTTTTTTCTAAACTGAATAGTTTGCGTGAGAGACACTTCCCCCCCCCCCCCCCCCCCCCTCTAACTTCTAAAATAAGAGAATGATAAGTAAATGTAAAAAAAATATATGATGTAAATTGCCATGCATACTTCCACTATTCCACTAAAAATTGGTTCGAACGAGATCCAGTCAGTAGTTTTTTTTTAATACGTCATAAACCGCAATTTTCGCCTTTGCTACTACGGAACCCTTCATATGGGCGAGTCCGACTCGCACTTGGCCGAATTTATTATTTATTTTTATTTGCTACCCCCCTTCCCGGTCCTTATAATGTAACGTACTACTGAAACAAATGAAAACTTCTCGTCTTTATCTGAATTTACTGAGAATGCTAAAAATAATTAGTATCAATTAAGTTCTGAGTTCCCCAGGGAAATGTATATACAGAAACTGCAATTCTAGTCTTGTGATGAGAGTTATTAAAAGCTTTTTCCTCCCCTTCTTAATGAAGAATCTCGCACGAATGGCAATTAGGTAATAAAAATGTAATTTCAAAGTATAGTACTGTGACTCAGTACATTTCCGGGTCACATTACAAAGGTGTTTGGTATCGATCGTTCAAAGTGTGGGTTGTAAGACTTCCTCTTCGTGAGATGTTAATGGTTTTGCATAATAATTGCATCCAAAGGAAAGTTCGCTCACGCCCCTACTCAGATCGCATTTCAATATAATTACTAAAGATGATAGTATAATATCTAGGTTGTTCTCTAAGGAGCGTGGTGGTTTTTCGTAAACGACTGTAGTATGGTACCAACTTCATTTAATTTTTGGATGGAATTCTTTAGCAGCACACGTGTTTCTTTCTCATTGCAATCTTGTGAGACGTCAAGCTGAGGGTCACAATTTTACTTTTTTATACCACTTAGGTCGCATACAAGCACACGGCCCACCTGATGGAAAATGGTTACCGTGGTCTATGGATGAGTGCAACACCACGGGAGTCACACTCGTGCTACCGACCCTGTAAGAACAGAGATTAGGTGCCGTCAGCGCAGGATAAGTAGGTCAAGCCTTTGGTCTTCCCACTCACAGTACAAAACGTCTCCAGTGAGCTCTGGCTACCGCCGGGAACACAACACGAGGCTATGTAGCCGCGGTATTCTGTAGGGCGGAGGTACTTCCCCAGTCGGACTGCTCGATTGGGCCGGAAATACCGTCGTGTACTACCTCCTACTAAAAATACCTATAGTACCTATTGTACATATTAGTACCAGCTTAATTTAATATTACGTACATCATTTAATGGATGGATGAATGGATGAAATTCTTTACCAGCACACGTGTTTCCCTCTTATTATCTCGTGAGACGTCAAGCTGAGGGTCACAATTGTAACATAGTCGGCTTATGTAACGATGACTCTTATTTCCTGAGACTTTACCTTTAGCTTACTAAGGTGAAGTCGTATTGATGTGACCATGATAAAAATACTCCAATATCCATACATACACAACTCCTCTCAATGAGGTACAACAGCTACTTACACAGATAAATCACGTTCGCATTTTGCGTGTCGTACTTACTATAATATGAGATAACGCGTGCGTTCATTATGTTAAAGCTTTAAACTCACAGAAGGTTTATATTTTTAAAAATAATATTTTCTGATGACGGCATAAGATTTTTTTGACACAATAATATCGGTGTGAGGCCGTTATTGACTAATCTTAATAGTTGGGTTTAATTCTGTAATGCCTGAAGATTGTGTCACCTGAATACAATAGTGATTTTACAATTATTATAGACAGCAATAATAAAATATTGATGTACTGGACTGTGGCATTTGCCATGCCTCTAACTTTAAGGGCTTGACCAAAACCTCAAGGTAAATTAAGATTTTTTTTTAAATTATGCTTTTGGTTATAAATGTAAGTACTTCTCAGTGAATTCACACAGATAGAAATGCATTTTAAACGCCTGGAGTGCGAGTGAGTAGTAATACTCGTAGTCGATAAAGCATTAAGAACGAGGGAGATGTAACAAAATTTTGCTTTAAATCAATATCTTAAATTCAAATACATCTCCGCTGTTGTATACAGAACCTAATTTTTGAAATGCGTCGACTAAGCTTATCTTCTGATACAAGAATTAGCCGTCATGTGAGTAGCTAAGACATCTTAAGCGAACGCATGAACCATCCCTCATATTACATTTAATATCGTCATTATAAACTCGTTTAAATTAATGTTTTATATGTTTTGTTAACTTTGATTAAGTAGGTTTCTATTTTAAGTGTGATTATATTATAGGCTTATAATATGTCGTAGCAAACAGAGGTGTACCGGTGGACTGCAGTAGCTCGGTACTACTTACATATTTATGTTGAATTTCTTCTACAAGGATGATACTACTAGCTATTGGCTGCGGCTCTGCCCGCGTGGAATTCTGATCCAGTTCCCCATCACGATGTCGCAAGCCATGAGAACTTATTCAAGTGTGTGTGCCATATAAGTGTGACAGAGTAATCCTAAATCTTACCTTTATGATCATAGGGTATAGGGTTTTTGATGGCTCGTATTCACTTTATCTTTTGAGAACCAAAGAAAATGAACTTTTTCTAATATAATATTTCTTATCACTGTTTCTAAACATGTAAAAGAATAATTTATCTAGAAGATCAAGAAAAGAGTCACAGGAAGTTTTAGTACTAAGTTAAGTACAGTGGTTTAAGAACCTTCAAATATAAAGCACGTAAAATCGAGATTTTCCAGAAGTATAATTATTCGATAGATAGGTAGATTTTTTTGTACTTAGGTTGCGAAACATGTAAAAAAATAATCTCTCTAGAAGATCAAGAAAAAAGATACAGAAATAGGTATTTAGTAGTTATACCTAGTGGTTCAAGAAACCTTAAATGTAAAGTGTGCAAAATATAAATTTTGCAGAAGTATCTTAATTCGATAGATAGGTAGATTTTTTTGTATTTATCTTGCTAAACATGTAAAAAAAAATAATTTCTATGGAAGATCAAGAAAAAAGTAACAGAAAGTTTATTAGTAGTATTGCTACCTACTTGTCATACTTGTAAATCTATTGGTGTATAATAAATAATTATTTATCTATCTATCTATCTATCTATCTATTCGATAGATAGGTAGGTTGATACTACTGCATACACAATACAACAACACGCTATGTCCTTAGTGAGCTTCCTCTATACTGTCATTAAACATTAAAGAACATTTTGCACTGAAATCTGTAAACACTGTGTTGGACAGGAGGCTTAGAAAGGACTTTAACGATGAATGGAAGGAAGTCCTACGAGTACTACATAAAGGCTCAAGAAAACGATGGGGACATGGAGCTGTTTGATTTTAATCAAGAGTCTTGTGTCTTGTTATCTAAGGAAGGTGGGCGTAGGTAATCATTTTGCGTAAATAGTTCCAACAATTCATCATATTTCGGATACTCTGAAATAACTTCCACTTCAAACTATACTATCATTTTCAGTTACCCCGCGACCATGGCTGCCGGAACTTCATGCGGAAAGTGGTTTCATTGAGTGATATTTGCATAAACTTCCGATAATATCATGAACAACTGTCACAAATTATACTATGTCGTTGGTGTTACTTTTGTATACCTATTGTATATTTTGCTAATTGTATGTGATAACTACCATTTATTCCCTTCCCGCTGCTGAAAAGCAACCGAAATGTTGGGTTCGTTGTAAATGATAACATAACACAGAAGACAGAAATAAAATCAATTTAAGTTATTTTTATTTTGATGTGAACAATGAGCAGTTTTCCAGTAGGTATAATAATCAGTTGGTTTTTAAGTCATCAGGAGATGGCGCTAGCATAGCTTTTGGTAATTTTAATGTACTCTGTGGTTTGTTTGTGGTATTTTTTCATGAATTTGCGATGTTGCCAAAGTTTAATTTCATTTACCCATATTATAATAGATAAAATATAATAAAACGCTTAATTCTTTTCGCGTCACTGTCTGTAATTTAAAATAATAATATTATATTTAAAATAATTGTATCAGAAAAAACGACAGAATATTTAAGTAAAGTAAATCATTACAAAACCGAAGAACATTTTTTCCATAAATTAGGGAACACTAGGTGTGACACCACACTTTTCTTACCAAAAGTGCCGGCTGCGCCATCTAGAGCGTCTTTAGGAACCCTATAAATACCTACTGGAAAACTGCTCATTGCGTCAACAGTCAACAATATCAAGAAATGTGTGAAGTAGGAATACCCAGCTATCAATGTCAGAATTTTTAAATGTTCCAAGAATTTGTTACTATTGGTAGTTAGTACCTACATACAATACTTAATTTTATTAGCCTATGTATAGTCAGATAACATGACTTTTGATCATATCTCCGGTTCTACTCAACCGATTGCGACTACCGGTTGCGAAATTTAGTTGCCATGGCGGCCGAAAGGGATCAAACTTACCTAAGACTTTATGTGAGACCAAGATCTTTCTAAAAAAACCGCATCAACATCCGTTCAGTTGTTTTCACATCCATCGCGGGCAAACAGATAAATCGACAAGAATTCCAAAAAATATATTTTTGTGTTCAGTATCTATACAATATGGATACGACATATAGGCAATAATTGAAACCATATACTTGGTACCCCCTAAGCTTCAAGCAGGAAAAGTTTGAACAAAATTGGTCCAGTAATAAGGGCAGAAACTAGAGTTTTAATTTTATAGAATTTGAACAACTTTGAGCACTCTGTAGAATCGCATGTTGCCGCTTAGCTGTTCAAGTAAGTTACCTACTATGCCTATTGTTGTGACCTACTATACCTATTGTTGTGTGTGTGTGAAGGTGTGTGCGTATTTATTAATGACTTATGACACAGTCAATGACTTTAAAGCAATGGATGAAACTATTTAATGACTTATACAAGTGGTTGCATTTTCTACATTTATTTTAATAATTATTTTGTTAGAAAATTTCGGATTTTATAAATCAGGGAATTTAAGTTTAAATTTAATTTGGTTCTATTCCTACGGACCAGGATGCTTCGCGGTTTCAGTATTTGCACATATGTCGTATCCATATTGTATATTTGTTCTCTCTATGACACCAGCAGTTTTTTTTATATCGCCATATATACAGACACGACCACTTGTAATAAAATAGAAGTGCGTCAATCGATAGGTTATTGACGTAGGTAATTTGGATACTTAATTGTAATTTATTTAATTAAGCACGTGACTGATTTCGTTTGTTTTGTCCATATTCCCAGTATTTCAACGCGTCAAGGTCCACTTGACCTGAACTGTGGTCATTTTACTTCAAAGTCAAACATCGAATGTCAAACTGAACACTCCTGCCAGCTGACTTTACCTAATCATGGTCTGGACTAAGTAAAATTACGTTATAAAAACGTGTGATTTTCAAAATGTATAAAGCGAGTTTAAACATTACAATACATTGTATCATGGCCGCGAAGCCGAGCCGTGGGGAAGGCTAAGAAATGTATCGAGCCCGCAGTGACCCCCGACCGTGAGGCGCTTTCTCAATGATCCCATCTCTGTTATAATACTCCTATTTCTTACATAAATACTAGCTTCTATTTGAAAAGATATTACCAACGTGATTTGTTGCAGACCCTACCCTATTTAGTTCACTGTTCTTTAGATATAGTCGTAACATCGGTCATCGGTAGTGGTTACGGTCGCCCTTACGATCGAGACGTGATTTTTTTTTTTATTTGGCGACTACCTTCTGATGCTCCAGAGAAGAAAGCTTTCGCTAGAACCTCGTTCATCAATTGAAGGATTCTATCGCGATTTATTTGTTATTAGTTACTTTTAGTCCGACAACTAACAAATAAATCGCGATAGAATCCATTAAAAAGTACTTAGTTTTATTTCAATGAGTGACATTCGCGTAAACTTTAGAAATTATCGTATATTTCCACGTCCATCAATTTGCAATCTTACAGGTGAGGTTGAGGCTTGATGAGGTTCCAAATACTCAATAAAATACATACGAATTTAATTTATACTAAAGTTATTGACTGTATTGAGGGACTGAAACATGTATCGTGAAGAAAATAAATAGGTCCCTCGACAATGCATACGGATTGTACACTCACACAGTTCCGGAATACAACGGGGTATTGTATGGGGACATATCTGAAGACATATTTATACGATCATGACTACCATAGTCAGAATTGGTTAATTCGATTGATAATTTATTATCGTAAATTGATTGTATCCGTACTTGGAAATACGAGTATTTATAAAGACAGGCTGTCAGGGAGATTGTTTATAGTTCTATACAATCTTTCCTCAGGTAAATCGAGATTCAGCTGAGTAGCATTCTAGAATACGGGCCTTAGCTTATGATTAAGGATTCTTTACCATGTTTTTAGTCTTGTCTGTTCATTTGTTTCCTAATAACCTTTTCAGGGCCTGATATCAAAAAAACATAACCTATTACCAAGACCTTTCTAATAAAAAAAACCTCATCAAAATCCGTTCAGTGCTTAATGCGTCCATCATGAACAGACTGACAAGAATTACAAAAATTTATTTAACATAATATTATTATAATAATTAAAATTATTAATAGAAAATATAACATAGGTTTTCTTATAAACTTTTGATCCCGCGTATGTATTACCATTAAACAGGTTAATTCACTTTGCATTTCTAAATCTATGTCTAGCAACTCATTGTCTTTTAATAAATTATATATAATATATTCTAATAGACTACGCTACTATCCTATCCTACTTCCTACTATATCCTACTAATATTATAAATGTGTAAGTTTGTGAGAATGGATGTGTGGATGTTTGTTACTCTTTCACGCATAAACGGCTGGATCGATTTGGTTGCAATTTGGTATGTATATAGGTTATACCCTGGATTAACATATAGGCTACTTTTTATCAACACACCACGCGGGCGAAGCCGCGGGCGGAAGCTAGTCCTCCATATTTCCGAATTTATACTCTTAACTCTCTCTCATCCTAGCGTTAATTCCCAGTCGCATCCGAAGCTTTTTTTTAGCTCGGAGTCTGGGGTCCGCTTTTACCAGTCTTAACTACAGATTTGGCTAGACCTCGATATTTTTTCGTGAAGCGATTGCCATCTGACCTCCACAGCCCAATGGTAACATTAGGCGATATCGAAGCTTTGCGGCTAGACCGTTGTTTTTGGATTTTTTTTAGGGCTCCCAACTACCCGTAACGACTGCCATAGATGTTCTTATGGCAACCGGGACCGACGGCTTAACGTGCTCTCTGAGGCACAACTAGACCAATGCAAATACCCATATTTCATAAACACAAATATTTGCACTGAGCGGGGATCGAACCCGCGCCTCCTGCGAAGCGGCCGCGTTCACTACCGCTACGCCACGGAGGCTGTCAATGTCAATGAATTTATACTCTTAACTAATATTATAAAATTGAAAATTTTGTTGGTTGTTCGTGTGTTTGAACGTGCTAATCTCAGAAACCACTGGTTCGATTTGAAAATCTTTTTGTGTTGAATAGTCTATATATCATAAGTAAGCATAAATGTCAACTAATCTGGCAGATGCACATACGTTATTTGAAAATTAATAAATATATTATTACTAGCTTCCGCCCGCGGCTTCGCCCGCGTGGTGTGTTGATAAAAAGTAGCCTATATGTTAATCCAGGGTATAACCTATATACATACCAAATTTCAACCAAATCGGTCCAGCCGTTCATGCGTGAAAGAGTAACAAACATCCACACATCCACACATCCACACATCCATTCTCACAAACTTTCACATTTATAATATTAGTAGGATAGTAGGATAGGAAGTAGGAAGGATAGGATGACTTAAAAAGGTGATACGGGGTCGAAGTATGCCAAATGCACCCTTCACATTGACATTTTGTAGGGACAAAGATCACAAAATATTTTTTTGACATATTTTTGTATAGGTACGATTCCTTACATCGTTAACCGACTCATCAAAATAACAACGGAATTTTTTTATAATAGAACTTAAGATTGGCTTGTTTTAGATCTCCAACCTCGTGTATATCACAGAACTCAGAAGAAAACAAAACAGGCACAATCTATTGCAATAGAGTGGTGCCCCGCGGGACGGCCAGTGGGGGCGCCGGACGTGTGGGGACGTGGGGGGATGGCTCATCAATCTGCTATCCTCTCTGTGTCGATATATTACAAGTGGCCTACATACCGGTCCGGTTTCATACGCAGATGTGACCTAAAAGCTTCGCGGAAATTACTTGATATGTATTAGTTATCCCTACTAATATTATAAATGCGAAAGTAACTCTGTCTGTCTGTCTCACTTTTACGACTAAACCGCTGAACCGATTTTGATGAAATTTGGTATAGAGGTAGATTAGACCTTGGGAAAGGACATAGGCTATGTTTGGTCGCGATAACCGACATCCACGTGGGCGGAGCCGCGGGCAAAAGCTAGTAATAAAAATAATGAGCCTATTAGTTTATGTCTGAACACCCCTTACGTACTTTAGAACAAAAGTAGCACTGCAATTGTATGTTAATGAAATGTAATCTAGCACTGCTAGCTGTAGCCCGCGGCTCCACCCACGTGGATGACCAGACATAGCCTATGGCCTTTCCCAAAGTCAAATCTATATCTGTAATTCTGTACCTCTATATCTATATCAGTTCAGTGGTTTAGGCGTGTCAGAAAAGAAGACAGATAGACAGACAGAGTTACTTTCGCATTTATAATAGGTACATAATAGTATGGAGTGTAACGATAAAGAGTTTGTTAATTTGTTCGTTTGGTTAAACGTGCTAATCTCAGATACTGTTAATTCAATTTGAAAAATTGTTTTGCGTTCACTCCACTTATTGAAGAAAGCTGCTAATATATCATAACGCAACTACCCAAGACACTGGAGCAGTTATCATAAAATTAACTAATCCGGCAGATTCTCATACATAATGGGTGGAAGGAGCGCAAAGGTAGTTCGAAAAAGTTCGGCCAGGGAGCTGGCCGATAGGTTTATTAACTCAATTTCCAAATTTAAACTAAGTAGTTATTATTATATATTATGCAAGTTTACACGTGAGCCGAGTCATTCACCATCTCGCGATCGTCAAATTCGCGAGCGCGCGCGAGTTGGCAATTTTTGATTTCGAATTATTTTTTCGTCATCATCTCGCGCGCATGCTAAAGTACAGTCAGATAAAAAAGGATCAAAGAAAACATGAAAAGGAAACTAATGTATACTCGCGTCTTTACCTGCATTGGTTGATGCGCTGCGAATGTTTTTTTTTTTCATCTTAGATTTCGATATAGACTTGCGAAATGAGACTACGCCACTAGGGGGACACGGCCCATATTATGATATCTGTTATGAGTAGCTATGTCATCTTAATATGCGTCGTATGAAATTAGATTTCTTTTTTTGCTTATCTTTTACTTTAGGCTGTATTTAAGATAAATTTCATAATGTTTCACATATTAAACTATTTAAAATATTTACAAGAATAAAAAAAAGTATTTATTACAATTTTTATTTCATTACATATATTTTTTATGATATTTGTAATTCATTTTAAATTAGTATAGTGTTTTAATGTATATATTTATTATAAAAATATTAAATAAAGCTAATATTTTTGTTGGAATAAAAAATGGATAAATAGTTGGTGTAAGTAGTTCGGGTATCGAATAATTCCTCCTCATCGATTTTACTGGTAAAGTGCCCAAAAGACGGGCGGCATTGCGCCGTCGGATGGTAAGTTTTTTTTATGCCAAACTAAATTTCGTATATTTTCTACAACCTTTTTTTTATTAGACAGTTTTTATTATTATTTAAGCATCGTGTTGTAAAATATAATTCAAGAATAAAATATACCTAATCGATTACTATAAAAAACGATTATTTATTTCCCACGCTTCCCCAAAAGCGATTTCAGGAGTATTTTTACTGTGAATCCCTTAAAGTAGGTATATATGTTACGGGCAACTTGAGAAATCTGGTCCCTATGAATAGTGACCGGCCTGTATACATAATGCCCTTCTCACATGGGCAATTTGATAACATTTCATTTGTAATTACTTTTCCCGGTCAGTATGAATCCTCAATATTATGCCCTTGCCTTGGGCAAAATGATAAAAAAATTAAATGAAGCGTTTTTGTTTATTAATGTTAAAAAAATACCTAACCTAACCTGGGGTGTGGGATATATACCAGTACAGTGCAGTAAAATTTTATGCATTTAAGTTAAGATTGCCGTTTAGTAAAAATGTGGCAGCCTTTTGTGTTTTTTATGTATTGTGGAGGTAAGTTTTACATTTAGCTTAGGTATAAAAGCTATACAAATAAAGAAAATTGAATGTCTGTAACTTTAAAATAACAGCTTTTTAACTGAAATTGTAACACACAAAAAGATGGATAGACAGAGTTACTTTCGCATTTATATTATTAGTATGTATACGAGATACCTACCTATAACAAAATAGTTGTTTTTTTTAATTTTGTGATCTGTCTACGGATTGTTGGCTACGGATAGTCTCCAAAGTGGCTGAACCGATTCTGGAAGGACGTCTCGTAATATATTATCTCGTAGTATTTATAACATATACAGGGTGTCCCAAAATTCAAGGATAAGCCGGCAACAGGGGGTGGCCCTACTTATGGCTGCTCAGGAAAAAAAAAGAAAAAAAATATATCTCTATTTTTTTTTTAATTACTCGAACTTTTTTAAAATCCCTCGAAATTCGGTACCCTTAATGATATTTTCAATTACCAGGTCCACAATTTTGCAAATATTTTTGAACTCTTTTCTGTATTAGCAAGCTAAGAAGCATGGCTATCCATCACCACCCTGATAAATTATAGGATATTAGTAGTTATTTTACAAAAATAAGTCTAAATATTTTTTCGTCGTCAAATTTTCATACATTTTTACTTTCGACCCACTTTATCGTATCTCGGTGAAAAAAAAAAGTATGGACACCACTATGGCATTCTTTTTCAAAAATTGGCGCAACTATCCAAGATTTCAAAATGGTATAATTTGGGTATGATACTATAATGAAATACTAAAAAAATTTTTTTTTGTAAATAAGAATCACATAATACATTGCTCTTATTGAACATCACCAGATTTACTTTGTACACAATGCATTCATCCTCAATAAAAAACCATTGACGGGACTTGTGACAAAGTGGTAACCGAGTAGGTTATCACATTACGAGGATAAGCAACATAAGCCAGGGTGGTTTTCGGATGGATGACCATTCTTAAGACATTGAGACACCTCCATTCCTCAGAAAGTACGTTAGGCCGTCGATCGTAGTGGCCATACGAGCATCTATGACAGTTGTTACGGGTAGTCGGACCCCTAAAAGTCCAACAACTGGATGCACTACATAACTTTGATATCGCCAATGGGTTGTGGAGGTCAGGTGGCAGTCGCTTCACGGAAAATTTCGCGGTTCTGCTGTTTCACAGTTAACCATAAAATTCGACTCTGTATTTTGTAAAGGTTCAAAAATATTAAACAAACATAATGGTATAATTTTATAATTATTGCATTATTGTTAATATTTATTTTTATTTTACATTTTTAATTGTTTGCCACCGGCATTAATACATTTTATTTTTCGTGCATTTCTTTTGTCAGAAATATAACCCGTAGCCGCATTGGTATTTGAATGAAACTAGTCCAGCGTTGCAATTGCTTTCGGAAACCTAATTGTTCTTAAAACAATTCCAATAAAACTCTGAGCCTCAGATTTTCCGGCTAACTGTGAAACAGCAGAAATGCGAAATTTGCCGTGAAGCGACTGCCACCTGACCTCCACAACCCACTGGCGATATCAAAGTTATGTAGTGAGTCCAGTTGTTGGACTTTTAGGGGTCCGACTAACTGTCATAGATACTCATATGGCCACCGGGATCTACGACCTAACGCACTCTCTGAGAAACAGAGGACGGCGGTGTCTTAATGTCTTAAGAATGGTCATCCATCCGAAAACCACCCTGGCTTATGTTGCTTAACCTCGTAATGTGATAACCTACTCGGTTACCACTTTGTCACAAGTCCCGTCAATGATTTTTTATTGAGGATGAATGCATTGTGTACAAAGTAAATCTGGTGATTTTCAATAAGAGCAATGTATTAAATGTGGTTCTTATTTACAAAAAAAAAATTTTTTTTGTATTTCATTATAGTATCATACCCAAATTATACCATTTTGAAATCTTGGATAGTTGCGCCAATTTTTGAAAAAGAATGCCATAGTGGTGTTCATACTTTTTTTTTTCACCGAGATAAGATAAAGTGGGTAGAAAGTAAAAATGTATGAAAATTTGACGACAAAAAAATATTTTGACTTATTTTTGTAAAATAACCACAAATATTCTAGAATTTTTTAGGGTGTTGGTGGATAGTCATACTTCTTAGCTTGCTAATACAGAAAAGAGTTCAGAAATATTTGCAAAATTGTGGACCTGGTAGTTGAAAATATCATTAGGGGTACCGAATTTCCAAAGATTTTAAAAAAGTTTAAATAATTAAAAAAAAAATAGAGATACATTTTTTTTCTTTTTTTTTCCAGAGCAGACATAAGTAGGGCCACCCTCTGTTACCGGCTTATCCTTGAATTTTGGGACACCCTGTATATACATTTCTTTATAACATACAAAATAATAGCTTCTTCCACGTCCATTTTCTAAGCTCTGCCGAAACAAACTGACAAACTCTCGCAAAACGCGGTAGCGCTTATACCTCGGGATTGGGACCCGTATCTTAGACCTGAATCACGAGACTAACGAGGTCCTGGCTCCCGCCGTAGTACCTCATGCTATCCTCAAAAGACACATTTTAGGTGCAAGATATAATGTTCCGAGTAACCACTGACCTCCGTTAACGCGCGTTACATGTGAAGCTAGAATAAAATATCCTGTACATTTAAAATAGGTACCTAATTTAATCTATTACAACGTTTTTGTAGGTGACTGTACACAAATACGTCATATTTTCACAAACGCGCGAGTTGATGACACAAAAATAATTCAAAATCGAAACTTGCCAACTCGCGCGCGCTCGCGTATTTGACGATCGCGAGATGGTGAATGACTCCGTGAGCCGACGCATTTGGCATTTATTACAGGTAATATATAACAATCATTAACATAAGTACGCATGTGCCTGCAAAAAATGTTGGCGGTTTGAAATTATAACTACGTATTACTTACATTAACAGGCAAATTAACAATCAAATTGTTAATTTTACTGTTACTTATGGCTTTTTACCTCAGACTAGAAGAATAGTTTTAGTCTGAGCTTTTTACATACACAGTCAATAATATTTATGAGTACAATAAAGTACATACCAAGTAAAACGGGGTGAATAGGGATCAAAGAGTGAATAGTGATTAAAAGAGTTATTAACTTTTGTTAAATTATTTCTCTTACAAGTAAGTTGTACATTAACAGATTTGATGATTCTGTTATAATATTGAACTAGTCCATAATTTCACTTGAAAAAAAATAACTACAAAATTTAGCTGACCATTTTTATTTCTATTCACCGTTTGATCATCAAAAAGATTCTAAAGGATAAACAACAGTATCACAACACACAACAACGGTGTTGAAGTGCTCGTGGCCAAGTGCGCTCACTTTTCACCAAACGATCAGTGGGTTAAGCTACATAGACGCGATTGTAATTTGGATGGGTGACCTAAGTTGTATTTCATCTGAGCGCTTCAGTGCCTCGGAGGGCACGTAAAACGTCAGTTAAGACTGAGGCCTATGTTGGTAACCTGAATATCTCTGTCAGTGGTTGGCCACTAGTTCTAGTCCATAATTTCACTTGAAAAAAAATAACTACAAAATTTAGCTGACCATTTTTATTTCTATTCACCGTTTGATCATCACAAAGATTGCTAACAAGAAACTAATATTTTATTGTGAAAATAAAAAACTATGACAATAATCCCTATTTACCCCATTTGACGGTACTGTCAAAATATTTTTTGTTTAGAACATGTGTGTGTTTTATTAGCAGTATGTAATGTATTATTAAACAAAGAATACAGAAAACCAATGAGGAATAAGTAGTAGAACGGTGCAAAATTATTAATTAAAATGATCAAAATCCCTTTCGAGGCTTCCCTGAACGTTTCTTAATCGAAATCATAATTGTAAAAGTCAATGAATAGAGCCTAGAATATTAAAGAAAATAAATTCTTTACCACAAAATAATTAATTAAAGATGAACAAGTTATCTCGGAGCGACACCTAGCGGCCACCATTCTCTTTTGTGTAGCCATCTTTTCATCGTCAAAACTCATTTCAATTAATTTTCTTAAAAGTAAGTAAATGATGTGCCCTTTAAAAGCGAGATATCATTAACACTGATGAGGGGAGAGTGGGGTGGAGTGATCCTGCCACCAACGCTACATCAAAATACAATATAGAAAATGAATATTTAAAAATCAAACGTTATCATATTAATACTATTAAGTGTAAAACTGTAAATTAGTCATGACAATGCCTGAATTTTTTGATCCTAAAATTTATTTCATAAAATGTGTAATATACAGTGCACCCAACCAAAAAGGACCTTTTAACTTAATAAATTAGTTGTGTTTATACCTTGGAGATATTTTAAAAAAACTTTGGCTCTTGAAAAAAAATCTGAGCCTAAAAATATTTATTTTACAATTTATTGTCTGCTGGACTGTTATTTGCGTCGGACGCAAAAACTACTGAACGGATTTCGAGGTCTTTATATTAGAAACTAGCCTTCCGCCCGGGGCTCCGCCGCTTCATGCATCTCCGCGACCTTTGCTCATATCTTCGGTCCTACTCAACCGATTGCGACAAAACAAACGTAAGATTTTACGTCTGAGCAAGCCCTTTCTAACAAAAAAAAACTGCATCAAAATCCGTCTAGTAGTTTTTGCGTCCATCGCGGACAAACAGACAGATAACATAACCCAAGTATTTTTTTTAAATATCTCCAATGTACAGACATGACCGCTTTACAAGTATATAATAGTATAGATATATTATTTAAACAAAAAATCTTTGTATGTTTGATTGCAATTGGTTGAGTAGAAATGGAGATATCGCCAAAATTCGCGTTAACCGACATCCACATAAGTGGAAGTGTAGGTATCAACTAGTCAATCCATAGTAATATCACTATTATATGTGAACCGATTTTGGTGAAATTTGGTACAGAGATAGATGAGACCTTGGGAAAGGACAGTCTATGTTTGGTCGCGATAACATCCACGTGGGTGGAGCCACGGAAAACCGCCAGTATTATTTAAACCAAAACTCTAATAGTTAATTATTCGACAGTATGTCGATTGTATTTGTCATACAATATTTTAATTTTGACGTCATATAAAATTACAATAATAAACAGAACAATATGTATATTGTTCATTGTTTTGTTTATTCTTGAAACTTGAATTAATATGGAAGTGTTATCGCAAAAAATATAATTACCTACATATAGGGTCATTGTACGAAAATAGGTACAGAGGAAAATAAAACTCCCCCGATCCCGTTTGCCACCCACTGGACTCCCACGGGAGAATCATTAGGAAAAAATCGTGTTGATGGATTTAATTACAAAAATAATTATTCTAAAGAAAGTTGGCTGAATAAACTCGGACGGAGCGGGTTCTTCGATTCCCCCCTTAATCGGATTAATTTATTTTTAAAAAGCAGGGGGGTGGTTGTTGTAATTAATGGAATGATAACATTACCCACCTCGTGGTTGGACGCCTTCTGAATTAATAAAGATATAAATAAAGGTACGCCGCAATGGTATCAAGACAATACAAATAAAACTTTTCGCGTAGCGCTTTTCGAAATGTAATTTTAATAACTTGACTTAGGGCATTATTCTGCTTGACAAAAACATTTAATAACAGTCGTAGCCTAATCAGATTTCAATTGGAGAGTAAATGATGAACATACAGCCAAATACCCGCTTGACGGCAATAGGCTCGTCCCCTATTACGTGGGACCAAAAATCATAGTTGGCGAAATGTGCGTGTTAATACGCCCGGTTAATGGCAATAGGCTCGCCACCTATTACATTGGGACCTAAACATAAACGGCGAAATGTGGGTGCTAGCACCTCTGCCTACCCCTTCGGGGATAAAGGCGTGAGTTTATGTTATGTTATGTTATGTAATACGCCTATGAATACCTACCCCTTCGGGGATTTACACATGTGAGTGTATGTATGTAAGTACCTATGTATGTATTTATCCTTCGTATGAAGTGTGTATCGTGACAGACTATTCCACTACAAAATAAACCTAGTCTTGCAATCTACCAAAATGTACCTACCAAGCACGTTCGTAATTTTTTTGGCACTTATGAAACAGTGATCAATAAGCGCTCAAACCACCCCGCAGCCATTTGTTCGTCAAAACTCTTGGTTGGCGACGCCACTCGAATTCTTACGATCTCCAGTAACGGCCCCGATGAGAAGCGCTTTTTCCACTCGGTTACCGACCGGTGATCTGTTCGGAACGCATCTCCACTGACGCAAATCATATTGCGAGGAAGGGTTCGGGATTAGGAACGTAAGGTGGAATCGTCTAGTCATCGCCGCTGATTTTTCTCGTTCTCTCCCACCCTGTGACGTCAATATACAGTAATGTCATGTGGCATTATAGACGGGTTGTATAAATATTGTGGAGTTTTTTTATGTAAGTTGTGAATAGTACGGGTATATAAATAAATTCTAGTTATATTTAACAGTTTTGTTGGTATAACTCTTGGATTTTAACAATAAGATAATTGTGGAGAGGTGCGATCGAAGTTAAGAAAACTGAAAACGAGAGAGAAATTAGACCAAATCACGAGTATTACCTACTGTTTATAGTGACTTGGAGATTATCTGTTCACGTATTACCACACTATTACTTTCCGGGAACAGTCAGGCAAGAAGTTCCACTCTTAGTTTTTCGTTCGTTTGCTTTACCGATCGAAATTACCAATATTTCCTCTAACCCCTTCAGTTAAGGTACATTACTTGTGTTAGTAGTGGGTTCATGTTCCTTTCGATTGTATCTAAGGCTAACCACTTAGCTACCGACACTTAGTATTTTGTGAAATCCAAATAATCATGATTAACTTCCTATATTGCAGATTAATGGTAAATTATTTATCTTTGGTTACCTGCGCTACGCTATTATTGCACTTTAGGTAACCTTTAAAAACCTTTAAAAATTTGAACAAAAATATCCCATGGTTAGAGAAAAAACTGTTTTTCGAAAAATTCTCATGTTCTTTGGTATCTATTCTGTGCTTTGGTCTTATTTCATCAAGTCTATGAAAACTGTATACCCTTTACCCTTTTTAAAAAGCAAATAGAACCCACGGAAGAGTTTGTGATTCGGCCAAAACCTGAAACTCGGGATAAAACAAAATGAGAACTTATGAACAGCACAAACGCATACGAGTAATTGTGAGTTGGCAAACAATTCAACCCTAAATTGCCAAAGTTATTTTGTAGCGGTACGTCGTGGAATGGACGTTATTTTTCTTGCTTGTGCTGTCTCATGTCTCGATCATTCTTTACGTTTCCTCTATCTACTCGTATGTCCAATGTGGGTGGATATCCCGGTGCTCAAACGATGTGTTGTCGGGATTTAGAATTCTTCTTTAAACGCAATTTATATCTGTATGTTGTTTGAATGTTAGAAAAGAAGATAAATGTTTGTGTTGCAAAGAATACACAGTGTAGGCAATTTTATTAGAGGCGTAGTTACTTTTTAAGAAAGGTAAAGCTTCCAAATTTATAGGGGCGATTTTCAATTTAATGTAAGTCTGTTCTGTCATTTTGGTGTATGGAGCCAAGTCAACCATATCTGCAAGATTGCAGTCGCTCCCATGAAAGTCATACTATAAGCCAAATCAAAATGTGTCAAATAGGAAAGCAGACCCCGAGCTCAGAGATGGAAACGTCGTATGCAGGCGGGAAAAACGCTAAGATAATGAAGGCTGAAGTTCCTAAAAGCTTGAGATTTATTTGTGTTCTAATTGCGACAGAAATTAATGGTTGATTTCAGTATGAAATAATCATAACATTTAAATAAAACTACTCTTACTACGTGTCTCTAATGGTGACCCTCTTTTTCCAAGACTGAGTGAGAGTTGGTGTAGAACCCATTCTAAAATGTTGATATCTATACTAATATCTATACTAATATTATAAAGAGGAAAGATTTGTTTGTTTGTTTGTTTGTTTGTTTGTTTGTTTTTTTGTTTGTAACGAATAGGCTCCGAAACTACTGGACCGATTTCAATAATTCTTTCACCTATAGAAAGCTACACTATCTGGGAGTAACATAGGCTATATAACATCACGCTACTACTAAAGGGAGCGGAGCAGTGAGCATAAATGTCAATAAATCGGGCAGATTTCCATACATTCTTTACTAATATTAGATTTGTATTTTTGTATTCGAGTAAACTCAAGAACTACTGAACCGATTTCAAAAAATCTTTTACCATTAGAAAGCTGCACTATCACTGACTAACATAGGCTATAATTAATTTTCAAAAAAATAGGGATCCTGGATAAAACTTCAATAATGTAACCCAAGGTGTAAAAAAAATGACCTAAAAAATTCCTTACATCGCGTACGCTGCGAAAACTATTGAAGATAGAACAAAATAATGTACTGTAGAAATGTATAACTTAAAAAGGTCTACATAAAAGTCCGCGACAGCATATGTCTATCTAATAAGGGTAGCTAACAATAACCATTTTTATCTTTTACGAATTATAAAAAAAAATATGTGTCATTTTCGAAGCTATTTTTAACAATATAGTGTTAAGCCTTATCTGACTAAATACGTTAGATACATTGTACAATTAATGTAGATCAAAATTGCCCTTTACACTGTATAATTATAATGAATATTTTAGAATCTATTGCAGTATGAAAGTAACGCGCGACGATATAAATTCAAGCCGAAATGCCGATCAAAGTCAGACCACGGAATCTATACCTTTATATTAATTCTTATCTAAATAAATCATTTGGTATTTAAGATTGTTTCAATACCTGTTGATTACTTTTTGAATTATTGAAATCGGACGTTCTATTCGAAAGATATTACGAAATTATAATGTCAATAAATCCGGTAAATTACCATACATTATTTGAAAACTAATTATTATTACGGGCATGGGCTAAAAGGGTGCAACCACGGGTGTTCGAAGTATTTCACGAGCGAAGACAGGGAAGGTCAGCTGAACACAAGATGCAACGGTAACGGGATCCGAATGCGGGATTGGAACCTCCATGTGATGCATCCTGGGTAACGGAGGCATTAACGCCCCTCACCCAGGGGAGGCGCTACCGCCTACGGCAAATACATACAGCAACGAGAGCAGCTCTATAGAGGGCTGCTCAAAGGCTTCCCACATGTCCCTCTGACTACGAGGAGGCCCAGTAGAGAGCAGGAAAGGGAAGGGCTGGTCACCGAGCGCGGACCTGAGGATTATAGGTCTGGCCTCCTGTCATCCCTTCACGCCCGTCTCCTCCCTTACCGGAATTCGATGGGACATCGTGCTTCCCACTTCTGAGAGGGCCATCTTAAAATTGTAGATGGTGCGGAAAATGCCCTAGGCAATTTTACACTCCAGCAACTGAAGACCCGCGACGGCATGCTGTTTAGTGGGTCCGAATTCCACATGGCACTCCTGATGGCTGACGGGGATGGTATCCGAGGCAATTTTAGCACGAAAGAAAAGTTTGCACGGAATCCGAATTCCACGCGGGCGGAGCCGCGGGCAACAGCTAGTCAATTTATATAACAAAATGACACAAAATAACTCGCTGTAGAATTTTTTTTATTTAATTATCTATAGGACACGTCAATTTGACTTCACCTTCTACAGCGAGTTATTTTGTATCATTTTGTTATTTACATTGATATCAACATTTTAGATTGGGTTCTACACCAACTCGCTAGCGTGGAACTCGCGAGCACGCGCGAGTTTCACCCCTTCCAATAGTCCAAATCCGTATTTATTCGCGTAAACTGCCAACAATATCAATATTAATTTATCAGAATTCATTTAATTAATTTTCCCTCACCGTGTTAGGTATGACGCATGCGTGACGGAATTTCTTACTACACAGATATTAATAACATACCTTCACGTGGTAACGCTCTTTCAGGTAGGTACTTGTGATCCCAAAGATTTCCAATTAATTAGTTTCATTCGATGATTAGTGATGTGCCTGATATTTGTCGGAACACAATAGTGGGTATTATTTGTATAAGTAATTGAAAGAATGCAATGCAAGCGGATTCCTCCGGCTTCCCAATGTGCCGCACGGCGCATGATAAACTAGATTGAGGTAAGTTTCTTTTTTCGGTCGGCTTACCTATTGTAAATCTTCACCCTCCACCACTGGTGGCCATAATACGTACAGTCAGGGAAAGACAAACTTTTTTTTTATACTACTTAGGTCGCAGACAATCACACGGCCCTCCTGATGGTAAGAGGTTACCGTGGCCTATGGGCGAGTGCAACACCAGGGGAGTCACACTCGTGTTCTCGACCCTGTAAGAACAGAGAGATTATGTGCCGTCAGCGCAAAAGATAAGTAGGTAGGACAAAGCCTTTGGTTTTCCCACTGACAGCACAAAATCTCTCCAGTGAGCTCTGGCTACCCTACTCACCGTCGGAAACACAACACGAGGTTATTAAACCGCGATCTTCTGTAGGGCAGAGGTACTTCCCCAGTCGGACTGCTCGATTGGGACGGATATACCGTCGTGTCCTACCTCCTCTTAACTGAAACAACGAAGGTAATAACATAGTATTTTTTTTTTCTAATGGCACATAGTATTAGCATAATCAAATAATAGTCTGCAAACAGAGAATTCAATAAAAATAAATTACAAAAAAGTAGGCGTTATTAACCCAGCTAAGGTAATAAAGTCTGTCCAAAGTAACTAAATAAAGTCAGACCACGGAATCTATACCTTTATATTAATTCTTATCTAAATAAATCATTTGGTATTTAAGATTGTTTCAATACCTGTTGATTACTTTTTGAATTATTGAAATCGGACGTTCTATTCGAAAGATATTACGAAATTATAATGTCAATAAATCCGGTAAATTACCATACATTATTTGAAAACTAATTATTATTACGGGCATGGGCTAAAAGGGTGCAACCACGGGTGTTCGAAGTATTTCACGAGCGAAGACAGGGAAGGTCAGCTGAACACAAGATGCAACGGTAACGGGATCCGAATGCGGGATTGGAACCTCCATGTGATGCATCCTGGGTAACGGAGGCATTAACGCCCCTCACCCAGGGGAGGCGCTACCGCCTACGGCAAATACATACAGCAACGAGAGCAGCTCTATAGAGGGCTGCTCAAAGGCTTCCCACATGTCCCTCTGACTACGAGGAGGCCCAGTAGAGAGCAGGAAAGGGAAGGGCTGGTCACCGAGCGCGGACCTGAGGATTATAGGTCTGGCCTCCTGTCATCCCTTCACGCCCGTCTCCTCCCTTACCGGAATTCGATGGGACATCGTGCTTCCCACTTCTGAGAGGGCCATCTTAAAATTGTAGATGGTGCGGAAAATGCCCTAGGCAATTTTACACTCCAGCAACTGAAGACCCGCGACGGCATGCTGTTTAGTGGGTCCGAATTCCACATGGCACTCCTGATGGCTGACGGGGATGGTATCCGAGGCAATTTTAGCACGAAAGAAAAGTTTGCACGGAATCCGAATTCCACGCGGGCGGAGCCGCGGGCAACAGCTAGTCAATTTATATAACAAAATGACACAAAATAACTCGCTGTAGAATTTTTTTTATTTAATTATCTATAGGACACGTCAATTTGACTTCACCTTCTACAGCGAGTTATTTTGTATCATTTTGTTATTTACATTGATATCAACATTTTAGATTGGGTTCTACACCAACTCGCTAGCGTGGAACTCGCGAGCACGCGCGAGTTTCACCCCTTCCAATAGTCCAAATCCGTATTTATTCGCGTAAACTGCCAACAATATCAATATTAATTTATCAGAATTCATTTAATTAATTTTCCCTCACCGTGTTAGGTATGACGCATGCGTGACGGAATTTCTTACTACACAGATATTAATAACATACCTTCACGTGGTAACGCTCTTTCAGGTAGGTACTTGTGATCCCAAAGATTTCCAATTAATTAGTTTCATTCGATGATTAGTGATGTGCCTGATATTTGTCGGAACACAATAGTGGGTATTATTTGTATAAGTAATTGAAAGAATGCAATGCAAGCGGATTCCTCCGGCTTCCCAATGTGCCGCACGGCGCATGATAAACTAGATTGAGGTAAGTTTCTTTTTTCGGTCGGCTTACCTATTGTAAATCTTCACCCTCCACCACTGGTGGCCATAATACGTACAGTCAGGGAAAGACAAACTTTTTTTTTATACTACTTAGGTCGCAGACAATCACACGGCCCTCCTGATGGTAAGAGGTTACCGTGGCCTATGGGCGAGTGCAACACCAGGGGAGTCACACTCGTGTTCTCGACCCTGTAAGAACAGAGAGATTATGTGCCGTCAGCGCAAAAGATAAGTAGGTAGGACAAAGCCTTTGGTTTTCCCACTGACAGCACAAAATCTCTCCAGTGAGCTCTGGCTACCCTACTCACCGTCGGAAACACAACACGAGGTTATTAAACCGCGATCTTCTGTAGGGCAGAGGTACTTCCCCAGTCGGACTGCTCGATTGGGACGGATATACCGTCGTGTCCTACCTCCTCTTAACTGAAACAACGAAGGTAATAACATAGTATTTTTTTTTTCTAATGGCACATAGTATTAGCATAATCAAATAATAGTCTGCAAACAGAGAATTCAATAAAAATAAATTACAAAAAAGTAGGCGTTATTAACCCAGCTAAGGTAATAAAGTCTGTCCAAAGTAACTAAATAAAGGAGAACGGGCACTTTTGTATGAGCTGCGTCCCAACCCTTGTAACAAGTTGCGACTAGTGTAAACATGTTCATTTAGTCTATTTATATGTAAAAATGAAAGATTTTTATCAGAAATTCGTGCAGGTCCAAAGTTATAAGGGTGTAAGTAAAAAATATTTTTTGTGCAATTAGGCTTTGCAGTATAGTTCTACGGTTTTGTATCATTTCGCCGACGGTCATTACAACTACGGTTGACTCAACTAGGGTTAATTCACCTACTGGTTGACATGGTTCATGGTTGTACCGATCACATATTTTTAACAAAAAAAGAGGGGTGTTATAAGTTTGACGTGTGAGTGTGTGTGTGTGTGTGTATGTGTGTGCGTGTGTGTCAGTCTGTCTGTGGCATCGTAGCTCCCAAACGGCTGAACCGAATTCAATTCTGTTTCTTTTGATCGAAAGATGGTTTAGTCGAGAGTATTTTTAGCTATGTTTCATAAAAATCGGTTCAACCATTTGAAATATATTATGAGGAATGAAAATCAATCCCAAATCTAATCTATTTTCAAATATACGCGTATTGGGTATCAAATGAAAGGTCATAATTTATACATCACGATACAGCAGGTATGCAGGTACGCTGCATACATTTTTGGTCCAAAATTGAAAGTGCTGGCCAAATACGATATTTCGTTAGAACTTGTTCTTATTGGGGCGTCAAAGTTGAGGGACCACTTCCTTCGGTTTTATTTGAGTTCGAAAATCTTGTAAACATACATTTTTTATGACACAAACTATTGAAAATGGATAAAAAATGTCGTGCTACATTGGAAGAATAGTTAATAAAACTAATAAAAAATAAACCCCATACTGCACACCGTTGTTTTTCGTCTTTTATTTAGGTGCTAAATTGAAAATAAGTAGCGGCCAAAGAATACAAATATGACATTTCGTTAGTCGGGCAGTGGACCCTCAGCTTTGACGCCATAATAAAAAATGCTAATGAGGACAAGCTCTAACAGAATATCATACTCGTATTCTTTGGCCGGCACTTTCAATTTTGGACCTAAATAAATGGGTAAAAAACAACGGTGTGCAGAATGGGGTTTATTTATTATTGATTTTATTGACTATTCTTCCAATATAGAACAATGATTTTTATTCGTTTTTAATCATTCATATCATAAAAATGTATGGTTCCAAGATATTTGAACTCAAATAAAACTGAGAGCAGTGGTCCCTCAGCTTTGACGCCATAGTAAAAAAAGCTAACGAGGACACGCTCTAACGGAATTTCATATTTGTATAGGTACTTTGGCCAGCACTTTCCATTATGGACCCAAATAAATGGACGAAATACAACGATGTGCAATATGGGGTTATTTTTTATTGCTTTTATTATCTATTGTTCCAATATAGAATAAAGTTTTTCATTTATTTTTAATAATTCGTATCATAAAAAATGTATGTTTCCAAGATTTTTAAATTCAAATAAAACCAAGCGCAGTGGTCCCTCAACTTTGACGTGGTAATAGAAAATGCTAGCGAGGACAAGTTCTAACGGAATATCGTATTTATTTTCTTTGGCCGGCACTTTCAATTTTGGACTAAAATGGGTGATGTCCTTTCATTCAAAAATCCCAATAATTTATACATATTTGAAATGTACTAATTAAGGCCTTTAATTTGATATCAAACACGGTATATTTACCTCAATTTTATTTTTTAACGTAGTACTTTATGACCGCTAGAGGGCGCCACATTAAATTCAGTGACACATTATATAGCCTATAATAAGTGGACGATCAAGACACTTCTAACAATACCTTACTTGTCCAGTTCTAATTAGTAGTTGAAGAGCTATGAGGGAATTAGTGAATATACATACATAGTTCATACATACATACATAGCCTGTCAAAATCATAATCTTCCTTTGGCTTTAACATAGTCGGGTAAAAATAGCATAAATAAATAAGTATTTTGTCATAAAAACACTAATTATTTAAAATAAATTAAATACTTTCTTAGTAACTGAAACCCCCACAACTTTTACCCTGCACGAAATACAGATTTATGTCCATACAAAAAAATAATACACTCATTGAGACCTTTCATTTGATATAGGTCAAAAAGTGTTACACCATATGGGACGAAACGCCCATTCGCCTTTGACAAACTTTAACAAACTGCACGTGAATATCGTTATATTTTAATAATTACGAATGTTAAAATTATTATTTAAAATCATTGCTATGCTATGCATTTTATGATTTGAATTTATACATTTAGGTATGTCTATGTGAATGTACTAGCACCAATAGTGGACACTAACCCGATAGTGGACACTTTTGAAAAAAACCCTTTTTTGAGAAAAGTAACCAGATTTACGAGACTATTAACCTCTAGACGCCTAAATAAGAGATACACAAGGAGGAGGCTATTGTTCGATATTGCACGCCATTATAGGTTCTATTTTGTAATTGTGAACCTATTATTTCGCATCATATTCACTTATTTTTTAACTTTGATTTAATAATAGGATACGTATCTATCGTCATATTTTAAACAGCCCTGGATGTTTCACTGAAAATAATAACGATCCGTTCTAATAAAATGCTACAGAAAACTTCTCCCCTTTTTCTCATCGGTTTTTTTTTAAATAACGACTAACCTTCCGTCTGCGGCTCCCTCGTGGATCTCTTATCCCCGGTTCTACTCAACCGATTGCAATCAAACAAACGTAAGATTTTAAGTCTGACTAAGACCTTTGTAACAAAAAAAAACCGCATTGAAATCCGTCTAGTAGTTTTTGTGTCCATCGCGGACGTACATTCCCAATGTACAATTATATACTATAGTAAAAATAGAAGTTCATGATTTTTTTTTCACAATACCCTGTGAGGATTCACGTACTTTCAACTAAAAATCATCAAGATCTGTCCATAAATAACGCGATAGGCAAAAATTTTCCCCCATTTTCCTCCTATAAAAAAATTAATAGGTTAAGTTTTTTAATTTTTTTTTTTATTTCATGCTTTTTATAGGTAACCGCTAAACCGATTTCCATAAAACTTGCTGTATCGTGATGTATAAATTATGACCTTTCATTAGATACCCAACACGGGTATATTTGTAAATATTTGATTTTGCATTGCCACTTTTCCTCCTCATATTTTTCAAATGGCTTAACCGATTTTTATGAAACATAGCTAAGAACACTCTTGACTAAACCATCTTTCAAACAAAATAAACAGAATCGAAATCGGTTCAGCCGTTTGAGAGCTACGATGCCACAGACAGACTGACACACACACATACACTCACACACCCATACACACTTCAAACTTATAACACCCCTCTTTTTTTCGGGGGTTAAAAAACTAGAAATAGTGTCATGGCGTGAAAGGAATGGACTGGAAGAAAGTCTAACTTTAGTGAAACTGAGGTTATTGCACTTGATAAATGCAACTAAGTACATCTAAGCCACACTATGTAATTGACGAACTAGCCTTAGAAAAGTATATATGATGTCGTCAAACTGAGTACCACTGTAACATGGTACATGTCTGTAACCCTTCGGCCGCGTATGATACCAGAGTTTGGTAACCAGTATCATACGAAGAAAAAATGATCGTCGTAGGATACTGGTATCCAAGTGATAGGAATTTTTAATGGTGACCCAATTTCTTGGAGACCTTGCCTTCAGCTTACCATCAGGTGAGGTGAAGTCAAATTGACGTGACCTATATAAAATTCGATTGTTGCGCTCCCTCTCCAAAACTAAGACTGATCTTTGAGGGTCACGGTGTTGGCTACACCATGATCAGTATGTATTATAGGTATGTACCTATATACTGATCAGATCTGATAGTATCTGTATGTATGTAGGTATGTACTGTGGAAGAGTGTCATATTCAATAATACGTTGTATTACACGAGAACCCACGTAAGTTCCAATTATGTACACCATAAGATGAGAACTCATTATGTTTTTGTAAACAATCCACAGTACAGCAACAGTTAATTCAACAATGCCTATTGCCATAGCAACCACTAGTTATAGAAACATTTGAAAAGTATCCAACAATAAAGCGCATTGTGCAATCAGAATTATACGTAATAAAGCCTGCATCGCGATAACGACTAAAGCGGTTTATTTCAAATTTATATTTACCAAAAAATATCGCTCAGTAGGTAAGGAAAACATAAATTCAATATCCATCTCAGTGATGATCTCGGTTGCATGCAAGGCATTCAGTAATTATGATTAAAACCCAGGTTTCTATTTGGATTATTTTGGCTATTATGGGAACGTATATAAACTGAACTATCAACCCCTAGGGGAAAACCTGTGCCAGAGACTCGCTCGTTGTTCGGCAGGGTTATCCTCCTGAAGAAATTCGGGCCGTGAGACCTGAAGAAATTCGGGTCGTGAGATCCCAGCTCCACATGAACATGGTGGTGGAGTGGGAGCTACAACTTAGGCAACCACGCGCAGGGCGTGCGTACTAGCGGCGGTAAGACTCATCATGGGGGAGTGGCTAGAGAGGCCACACGGCGGCCTCTCGTTCTGGCTGACGCAGATCATCACCGATCATGGATGCTTCGGACGGTATCTGCATCGGACCGCGAAGAAAGAGCCAACGTCCGAGTGCCATCACTGCGACGCGAGCGAGGACTCGGCGCTGCACACGCTCACTGAGTGTCCGGCGTGGGAGACGCCGAGACGGGAGCTGGTGGCGACCCTGGGAGTGAGAGTTCTCACGCTCACCACTTTGCTCGCAGCGATGGTTCGCTGCGCGGATGCGTGGGCCACCGGCGCCTCCTTCTGCGAGCAAGTAATGCTCGTGAAGGAGGCGGCGGAGCGGGAGCGAAGGAGAATCGCAGACCTTGCGGCCCGCGAGGAGCGAAGGAGAATCGCAAACCGCGCGGCCCGCAACGAGCGGTGGCAACTCGGGGACTCCGTGGTCCCCACACCGGAAGAGGGCCAGATCGAGAGATATGGCTCTGGGTCGGCCGGGGTGCGAGGGATATGGCTATGACAATCTCACCTCCGGCAACTGACGGCCCACAGAAGGCGTGCGTTTTAGTCGTTTCGAGTCCGACAACCTCCTCCTCCGACCCCGGCTGGGATTTTTCGCACGATAAAAAAAAAAGGCAGGGTTGTCCTTGTCCTGATTATAGAATCTATTAAATATCTCCTGTGCCAGTGAGTCCTACGCACTGTCACTTTAAAAAAGAACCTATAAAAAGTAAAATAATAACTATTACATTATGACCTACCCTAAGTATTGACCCTTTTGTCATTTGTCTCGTCAGGGGACCGCTAAGTACCTTGGTATGCTCTATACCTCCCTGACGGTCAGACGGCGGTCCCCCGATGAGACAAATGACAAAAGGGTCAATACTTAGGGTAGGTCATTATGTAATAGTTATTATTTTACTTTTTATAGGTTCTTTTTGGGTCGGGGGTTTTTTTAATTTTTTTATTTTTTTTTATTTCATACTTTTTATAGGTAACCATTTAACCGATTTCCATAAAACTTGCTGTATCGTGATCTATAAATTATTACCTTTCATTTGATACCCAACACGGGTATATTTGAAAATATCAGATTTTGCATTGCCACTTTCACCCCTCATATTTTTCAAATGGCTGAACCGATTTTTATTAAACATAGCTAAGAACACTCTCGACTAAACCATCTTTCAAACAAAAGAAACAGAATCGAAATCGGTTCAGCCGTTTGGGAGCTACGATGCCACAGACAGACTGACACACACACACACCCATACACGTCAAACTTATAACACCCCCTCTTTTTTGTCGGGGGTTAAAAATAAATATAGTAACATAAAAAAAAATATAAAATAAAAAAAAAAAGCCTGCATCATGATACAGTCCAACAATAAATTAACATGCACTCCGCGATTATAGCTGGACTGGCGGAATGCAGGGCGCAAAAACTGTAAATGTTAACGTTATGTGATGGTTTCTGAATGTAGTGTTGTGTACGTATTATGCGTGTTAGTGTTAAGGTACCACTTCGTAGCCGACCGCAGGCCCAGGAGCAGACGCATGCAGAAGATACAGCGTCGACTTTGGTCAACAGTGATTGGGCCCTGATGCAGAAGGCATTAGATCCTCGTCGACGCGACACGCATTGTGCGGAGGTTCCTATGTCTGGAGCCCTTACCTCTGGTCCCTGTACCGATGCCGGTGGGCGATTGTGGGCCTAAAAATGTATACGTATATCTACAGACTATGGTACTTATATATGCGGTACAGACGCAGTGTCTGCTGCTAGTCTGCGGTCGGCTACGAAATCATACCTTTATGACTTGTATTTTGACGTAGGTACCTACATCTTTTTACTTTTAAATGAGAACTCAACGTGAGTCATTTGTAATTCCAAATTCAAATATTGGTGTTGAATAAGTAGGTAATTTAATACATTGCGAAATAGTGAATAAGTACGTTTTTGATTATTTTTCACACATGTTTACAAATTGGCGATTTTTTTTCTAATGGGCGTAATTCAAAAATTCAATTAAAAGTACATTGCTTAAAAGGCTGCTATAAAATTCAAGAACATGTAAACTACAAACAAGCTACTAAATGATCTGTTTGCTACTCAAAGAAATCATTAGACTGTGTGATGAATTCCCTGCCGTGGTTTTTCCAAGCGAGTACAGTATGTGGTTCTTCAAGAAGGGCATTAGAAGGTTCTGACGGGGTTGGCAGCGCGAGTGTGACGCCCCTGGTGTTGCATAAGTCCATCGGCTACGATACCCACTTTCCATAAGTGGCATAAAAAGAGTACCTAAACACATTAGCAGCTAATGTATACTCTAAGCCTAAACATGTTTGTAAATAGATCAAATATAAAAAGCCCGCTCTTGATTGAGAGAGAGCCACGTTTTTTTAAATGGTCTATACAAAATAAATTATTGTGACTTTGACCTAGTCGGGATAAAAAATCTCTATGTTGCGAATTTTTCATAAAATATTGTCAAGAAAGGGGTCACAATATTAGATTTGACCTAACATAGACCACTGTGTGGACTAGGGCGATCTTGAAACCAAATATGACCCTGCATCAGCCTGGATCAACTGAAAACCCAAAGACGGCATGCGATTTTAATCGGTTCGAGTCCGATATCCGAGTTCACTGGACAGGTTTTGTGCTGTCAATGGGAAGACCAAAGGCTAGTCCTACTTGTCTTCTGCGCTGACGGCACAGAATGTCTCTGTTCTAACTGGGTCGGCAGCGCGAGTGTGACTCCCCTAGTATTGCACTCGTCCAAAGGACGGTAAACACTTTCGATCGGGTGGGCCGTGTGCTTGTCTGCGACCTAATTGATATTAAAAAACACACACCTGCCCACTAAGCTGACCACTGAGGTGACCTCTAAGGTGACCAATAAGGTGACCACTAAGATTTGGATGCAACTAGGATTGGCGCTCGGATTAAGAAAAGCTATGTAATTTAGTAATTATCCCATGTTGACATGAAATAAGCGTTTGAATGAAATTTTGAAGCATTTATGCGCTATACCTTATAACGTACCTACTTACGTAATTGTAACTGACTTGCCATTAGTGTGCAGTATGTCTTATCACAAAGTACCTACCCGTTAAATGTAAGCGTATAAATACGTTTACGAAATTTGCATTCGATCAATCGTGTTTATATCACCAATAGTACAGTACCTACTGTATTTTTTTACCTCAGTGTATTGAAAGAAAAATGTAAGTGACAAATATTTATTTTTAATTTTTTGTTGCGCTTTAGCCTTCTTACAAAACATTATAAACTATTTGATGAATCAACAGTTCTCAAGAGGGACGCTACCATTATAGAAAAAAATTTACTAAAATTTTTTTTTTTTCTTTCTTTTCTTTTTCTAAAATAGTATTAACAAGGGTTTTTCAACAAGTACGGGGTGATGTTGAAATTTAATAAAACTGTATATTTATTATAAATCTAACAGATATTTATACAATCAACAATTTTATTAAAAGAGTGAATTTAAATTATCATATAGGGAAATTAGTTTTCGCGATGTGTTTTTTTAACCCCCGATGTTGGGGACCTCGGGTCGTTTCGATAACATTTCGGAGTGCTTTACCAACTCCGAACGACAACGCTTTAATCATAATATTATTTAATCAAAGTATATCAAAGTAAAAGGGCAAACCAACGCGATTTATCCGTTGTGTCGGGGGTTTTTTAATTTCTTAATTTTATTTTTTTATGACACGTACATTTCTTGCAATAATAGTAATCAATATAGCATGATATGGATGCAAACAATAGATTTCCAAAAAACTAGCTGTGCCCGTGTGAAATTCTAATCCCGTTCCGAAGTCCATAATGGGACTCGTATTATTCCAGACTACCTATAATCTGTTCTCTAGTACTAAATTTCAGCCAACCAGCAACAAAAAAACGTGATTACATTATTTAAAATCATATTTCATTACAAATATACACAAAATACAGAACACAAAACTCAAAAAACAAATTTAGATTTATTTTCAACTAGCTTTTGCTCGCGGCTCCGCCCGCGTAGATGTCGGTTATCGCGACCAAATATAGCCTATGTCCTTTCTCAAGGTCTAATCTACCTCTATACCAAATTTCATCAAAATCGGTTCAGCGGTTTAGTCGTAAAAGTGAGACAGACAGACAGACAGACAGACAGACAGAGTTACTTTCGCATTTATAATATTAGTAGGGATAAACAGCATTACAAAGACTAAATTACTAAAGTAAATACTGTCAGCCTACAGTTTACAACTAACACTTGTTTATTATATTGTTTTTATATTACAATATTATTTACAATAATTAAATAATTAAATTAGCTTATTATAAAAATATGGGAAAAAAATATAAGTATACAATTAGGTATGTATCTACTTATAAAATAAATTATAAATATAATTATATTATAATATAAAATTTTATTAAAGTAAATTGAACTAAATTAAATTGAGTAATTAAGTACGTCATGTCAGTAAATCAAAATTTAAATTCAATTTCATTATACAGTATTACCTAGATATTTTTTTTACTTAAATTGAGTAATTAGGTAAGTATGTCAAATTGAAATTAAATATATTTAAGTAGATTAAAAAACTTCACGAAATGAATTAATCGATTTTATGGGTCTGACGTATTAAACACCATGCGTGCGTTTACGTTCAGATTTACTACGTGCGCATGTGTTACGAATTACGATTTACGATAGTAGATATCGTAGAATCGATTCGTGTATCGCCTTATATCGACGTAACGGCCTTGATTTAGGTAAGTCACGGTTATGTCCAATTGTGATGTAATTCAAATGCGATGCAATCGTAACCTTTTCAATGTGTTTATTGTACACCTTTACCTTTACTTTCGATAGCAAATTAAGTTAGACGTCAAATCAAAAGTACCTAACAATTATTAGTTACGAAACGTAAGAAAACTAGACTGATAAGAGGTTGGAAATGATTTTTTATACCACTTAGGTGACAGACAAGCACGCAGCCTATGGACGTATGCAACACCAGTCCCTCTAGACAAGTGGCAATTCGTTGCTCGGCGTATGTATGATGGAATAGAATGCCAAATGTATGGGATTTGACGTTTTTGACAGGCGTCACCTGTCATATATATGTCTAATCTAGATATTTATGAGTACATGTAAACAAAAACGAAAACATGATACCTATTATCATGTATGTTTTAAAATGAATGTTTAAATTCATTAATTACAATAAATATACATTACTATACAAATTTTCGTCCATAAATTATAATAAATATCAGTAAATTACAATGTTAATATCCGGTTCGTTCTACTATGCACTCAGGCCTGTACCCGATGTTAAATTAGATTATATATATTTCCTAATGAGATAAACATAATATTCTTTAGAACGCAAAATCTATGGATAAGGTTAATTCACATTGCAAGATATACAATAAAGTTACTCAGAACGTAGTTAACTGCAGACTATAAGATACACAACGACTCTAATATCCAAGCACATTACAAAAATCACACATAAAAGCGAACTTCCATAAAAGTAAAGCGAGCTTTTCTCATTCTCAGATTGTTACCGTTGGCGTGGGCGATACATAACTTTAACTTCCGAAGCACACGCTCTGAAATATTTATTCCTGAAACGTAAAGATCGGGTGGTGGGGGGCGGTGGTGGGGTAGGTTTATCCCGCGGTTTCCTTCCCGCCGTGTTTTACTTCGAGAATGGGAAGTCGCCGCCGACGGGTCGATATTGCCAAAGATAAAGTCAGGGTTAGATGTGACTTTGTTGATGAGTAAAAATAAGAAGAAAGTTTAGTTGGTGAATAACAAAACAACAATTACTTAACAAAAAGGTGACTTTAATAACCCTAAATTAACTGTAAAATCCATATCCATACTATTATTATAAATGCGAAAGTAACTCTGTATGTCTGTCTATCTATCTGTCTGTCTGTCTGTCTGTCTGTCTGTCTGTCTGTCTGTCTGTCCGTCTGTCTGTCTGTCTGTCTGTTACGCTTTCACGCCTAAACCACTGAACCGATTTTTATGAAATATGGTATAGGGGTAGATTAGACGTTGAGAAAGGACATAGGCTATGTTTGGTCGCCATAACCGACATCCACGCGGGCGGAGCCGCGGGCAAAAGCCAGTATTATATAATTTTGTGATGCGTTTTATTTTATTTTTTGATCTAGAGTAAAAATAAAAAGAAATTAAGCTGAAATCTTCTAGTTTCAGATTATTTTATATAGGACAAAAAATTAATTCATATGTATGTATTGCAATGCATATACCCTTACATATTTAGTACTTACGTATTACCCGATCTAGGCTCTACTCGTAAAGTACATGAGACTACGTGTTGACTATGACAATAAAGACACGAAAAACTAACAGTGATGATTTTATTGTTTATTCAACGTCTTGAAGAATATAGGCGTGGAATCTGATTTTAAAACAATTGTCTCGTGAGAACTAGCCGGGTAGATAAAAAAATTAAATCACAGAAATGAATGATATATGGATGATAAATGTTACTTTACGAAATTCGAGTACATTTCGTTTCATTACAAAATTATTTTCAACCTACTTTCACGTCTTCAACTACAGTCATCGCGCATGTAATCTGTGGTGGTTCCCCGACCTCCAGTGGGGGGCCTCCCCACCGTTCGATTGTCTGCGGAGGCTGCCCGCCGGTGCCATCTGATGTGCCGAGAGCACTCCAGATCTGCATAGATCGTTGCCTTCGTTTTTTCCCTATCGAAAAATCAATACTCACACTTTTATAAAGTCAGAGACACTCCTTGATTTCTTTACAGGTTAATTCATTTGACAATTTTTGAATTATTTCGATACATATTTTTCTTTTTTTAATATATTATTTGTTCGACATAAATTACGCATTCAAATGGATGTAAGATTTATTATTTTACATGACTCTAGTAAATATTTAATCGTATTTATTCAACATACGGAGATAGTAAGTAATCATAGTACAATGGTATATGTAGGCCATCAAGTTGTAGGCTGCAAACGACTCGGTATATAATGTGAATTGCCTCATCCCAAAACCATACCGAGCTTTCCGCCGGTTCCACCCTCAAAGGGAAAGAGGCTCAAACACCATGCAATAAAGCCTTCGGATTCGGCAAAACAAATACAGCCAACATTCCAATGCTAGATATCACTCGCCCCGCCTACACAGTTGGCATTACGACTGTAAGCGCTCCCATTGGTCGCCGCGAAGCTTTCTGTATTTCGAATTGGTTATTTTTTTTCTACGATTGAAATGGGAATTGTCAGTTTGTACTGTACGAGTGTGTTGCGCATGCGTCGCGAGGAGGCGTCTACGTCACGTACACGTAGATACGGTTCGAGGGCTACGAATGTTTTATTGGATTTCACTCTCTGTTCCGATTCGTATTTGGAATTCAGATCTGGATTTGTTCTCGTATTGCGTTTAGTGCGCAGACGTAACCGCCGTAACAGCCTTTTATTTTTCTTTGGTGTTATATTTACTTATTGTACACAGTAAGATTGTAGCTAAAATTTGAGTAAAATAATTGTACTGATATGCCTATTGATAACAAAGGAAACTTGTAAAACTAGACTAGACTAGTTTTTCTTCATGGTAACCGTAACTTTTTTTTAAAGTAGAACGAATTATACTAAAAAACGAATTAGTAAAAATATTACATAAATAAGTAATTTGTATACTAAATTCATCATTTTTCAAGAATTATTTGAAATTTCAGTCATTTTGAAATTTAGAAATCGAATAGTAGAAGTCACCAGTAATTCGTATTTAGTGAGTATGTCTCGTGAACTCTTTTATTTACTCTCTCATATTCAGTAACTCACATCTTAAAACCCTACACACCGTACGTAAATAAAATTTGTACTAAAACATTTCATTATAATGCCACCAAAACATAGGAAACAACCCTGTGTACAATAATAAGCCTGCAAGCACTCTCGCACAGCTGAAGACTTCCAAAAACTAAGCACAAAACCTTAGTACTAGGTTTTACAGCTCAGAATATGCCAGCGTGCTCAAGGGACAAGTGTACACCACGTTGGCATCCACAGCTAGCTCTGTCCGGAACAATTTCATTTGCGACTGGGCGAGGATAGCGCTGTAATTACAACAACAATCGATAGAGGCGCCACCGTCTGCCGCACGTTTAATCTCGCCAGAATCAAAGGACCGTCGCCTCACACCAACCCCTGTACCGAAAACAAACGTATGACATCGCATTCCACGGTCCAACCGCCCTCCATGATATCCATTGCGTTATTCGTTCCACTAGATGTTAGGTAGAGGTACACTGAAGAGCAATGAATATTGTTGCATAGGTAAAATTTGTTTGAAAGTTCGCATTTAGTACATACTTTGTCTCCAAGCCTATATTTGCAAAGGTATGTTTAGTTGTCCCCCGACCAGATAGTTGCATTTCCAGTCTGCTATATCTATTTCTGGAGTTTTATTAAAGTTTAACGTAATTGCTTTACTGAACCACACCTGCTGCACAGTTGTAACCAGTAGATATTCTGCTCTTGCACTGTGAAGGAAGGCAAACAAAACTGTACTATCTCGTAGATAACATACATCTCGTACTTAATATAAAAACTCGTCAAATGCGAGTCAGAAAAGAGATCTTGACAGATATACTGACAAATAGACAACGAAGTGATCCCATAGCTACATTAAAAAAAATATATAATATATTCCACAACATCCCACACAAAGCTATGCTAATGACATAGACCCATGCTAATTACAAATATTAAATCCCCACTTATAAATAGATAATTATTAGTGTAATTATCTTATGTAATTGTTCTGTAATTGTATTTATTTAATTAGTTTATTATTACAAGTGTTGTGGTGATTTTCCGTGTAATGGGAGGCAGTGGCGAAGGGTGAGAATTTTCCAAATTTCCTTCTGGCGGAAAAAGAAATATTACCCCTTTTAGAACGACCATAACATATATTCTGGACATTCTGATATACCAGGGCTTCCCTTTATAGAGTAAGCCGGGAGGAATCGGTTTATAGATAGCCATCACCACTGATGGGGCGGTAGATACTAAACTTATTCAGTAAATCCCAAATGGCGGGAGTATTTTAAAAAGATAGTTTTGCATTTTGTGTTCATTTTACATGATCTTAGGTTTAAGCGAACTTCACTCATTGAAACGAAACAAGGAGCATTTAGGTGAACATATTAATCTAACATTCCCATAGCCGCAAATGATTGAGGATAATATTTTTTTATGCAAAGTACCTATTTGTACCTACCTTTGATCCCGTATCTACGTCAATCGTAATATTATATCGAGATAAATTATAGCTATTAACGCAGACATACAATTAAATTATTTAACAAGAATAGACGATTACTGATAAAAAAGTTACCTAAGCATATTTGTACCGAGATTTTTCCATATACATTGTATATAAAATTGCATATAAATTGTTTATTTTATACGTATATTGTTAATGAGGATTAATTGTAAATACATACCTAGATTTAATTCGACTAGCAATGAAACAAGAAGATGTAGTAATAGGAGATCTGCGTATGAGAAACGGATTTATACAAAGGATATTTTGTTAATACAATGTTCAATTAAGTTACCAAAATATATGCTATCAAAAATTTACGGCACCGTACCCAATCAGTGACATTATGAGTAATTCACCACAATTTTTAATTAGGTCAATTGAAATTGCAATTATTATGCTCGCGGATTCGAGTCTCGCCTGGGTGCTTCACTTTTCCATTCTTAATCGATTAATTAGGTCAAGATGAATTAAAAAAATATTGTATGAATATAAATATTTCAGTACGGTAGTTGTGTTTTTAGCATAAAACCAGTACAACGTTCAGTACGCGAGTTGTTGGAGTTGGAACAGTGCAACAATAAAGCACCCAGCTCTACCCGCTCTACAGCACACTGCCTCTCGAAATCTAACAGACTTAGGACGTAACTTTACACGGATGAATATTTTTACCTAAAATCAAATATCGATTATCAGATGTTGAAAGATATTCGGATATATGGTTTACTGGCAGAAAATGCCCATGGCATTAAGTTCGCCTTTTGTACAGTTATTTTTATTTGTGCAAAAAGTTTAAATAAATGAAAAATCAACTTACAAGCACTGTGAGTAACTTAAAACGAGTGTATTCTGAAGTTTAATATTTAATTATGGACACCTAAATGCTCCTTGTTTAGATGAAAGTTAATATTGTAAAGTAATAACTAAAACACAAGCTCATAATTCGCATTAAATAATTTTCATTAATAGATGTTTAAAAAAATGCTAAGTAAGGTTATCTGTCATAGTATTACCATTTAATCAAGGCTTCTTCTCTACTATACATATAGTCAAGGCTTATTTAAATTAAATTAAACGTGATTCATTTCATTTGAAGTAGCCTTGATGTTCCTATTTCTATACAATACATGAATAGAGAACGCCCTACATTGCTATTTCGAAAAACAATATCAAGAAGTCTTTAGTTTACTTGATGAATTCTTATCCTAGCGTTTATTATATTGATAATAAGTAAATTCCTGCTATCGATACGAACAGAATCTTCCAAACAGATTGTTATCGCCAAAAATGAGGTCAAGGACTTGCCAACTTGCGAATCGATATTCTATAATCGATTTGATTACAACACGAGTCGTCCACCGAGTAACTTGGAAGTTCTAACGTTACGTTCTAGAGGCCACGCTACTTATAGAATAGGAAGCGAGTGTAGGTAATGGCGCAAAATAGTGACGCAGTATTATTGCAGGGGGTGGTGGAGGTCTCACACTCCCGGCTCGGTGACTCCTCTCTCCACCCGAGAGCGACTGAAACGTCCGCGAGAAAAATAAGATCCGTACTCCATCCCGCTTATTCTTAGGAAAAAAAGCTTTTGTGTATTTTTTTAGGTTGATAGGTTGGTACGTCTCTGTGTGAGTTAGTAGTAAATAAAGCTGTATGTACAAATGTCCGCTTGCTATGTTTTCAGAGCGGACTTCGAGTGCAGATTGTTGTACTACAGCTATAACGATTGTTGTTTTCTTTTCTGTCTATTAGCGGTCTTGTTACTTTTATAGGTGTTTTTTTATATCACTTATGTGGCAGATAAGCTCACGAACTAACTGATGGAAAGTGGTTACCGTGGCCTATGGACGTGTGCAACGCCAGGGGAGACACACTCGTGCTGCCGACCCTGTAAGAACGGAGAGTTTCAGTGCCGTCAGTGCAGAAAACAAAGCAGGACAAGGTATCTACTTTCCCAGTCGGATTGCTCAATTGGGACGGGAATACCGTCGTGTCCTACCTCCTTTTAACTCCTAAACCTACATCTGGGTCGCAAGTCCCAGTCGCCGTCACGGTGTTCCTCTCTGTATCACGCTATGGACCCGGTGACCGCACGGTGAATCCATGGAGTGCTGAGAATCGGATCTCTGTTTATGTACAAGAGGTACACTTCTTATTGTACTTTTGTAAGTAGCTATACGATTCCATTATAAAGCCACCACTCCTAGTTGCATCCAGTCTGCACTTTGGAACCCAGGATTCGTTCAACTGCTCTTCCTTTTCATATTTTTTGTAGTGTTTACGGAGAACTGACCCCAAGAGAAAAGCAGGTGTAGCTAACGGCTTGTAGGCGAGGTGGATTGGTCCCAAATTTCTTGGTAGACTCCATAGAACTTATTTAAAGAATTTTATAAGTACACAAAAGTATAAATAGAAGTCTAAGAGTAACTACATTACGTTAAACAATTAGTAGAGTAAATTACACAATTTTTGCATTATTCAGTAATATGCAAAGAAATAAATTCTATTTAACTGAATGTTAAGTACATTCAGTTGAAATAAATTAAATAAACAAAATACTCTCTGTACCCAAAACATTCCATACTTATATTATAAACGCGAAAATAACTGTCGGTCTATCTGTTTCACGACTAAACCACAGAACTGATTTTGATGAAAAATGGTACAGAAATAAATTAGTCTTCAGGAAAGGACATAGACAGACGATGCTTGGTCGCAATAAGCGGCATCTACACTCAAAGCCGTGAGCAACTACTAATTTACGATAAACTAGCTGTCCCGACGAACTTCGTACCGCCATATTTTTCCCGTTCCCGCTGCACCTATTTTCTCATCCTTTAAACCTTCCCTGGACACCCACGAATATTTCAAGACTAAAATTAGCCAAATCGGTTCAGCCGGTCGGTTCTCGAAGTTTCACGCGATGATTTTCCTTATTTTCCTTAACATTTCTGAAATAATAATAATCTTACTGTATGTGTGCTACGATAAATGCGAAAGTTTGGATTGATGGATGTGTGGTTGGATGCATGGAATCGTTTTAATAAATAGTCCAGGACCTTAGAGTATACAAATGTATACTTTAAGTCCAGGACACTCAGATCTCCGGGACCAAGTCCTTCGCTGACGGCACAGAATCTCTTATATTACATAGTCGGCAGCACGAGTGTGACTCCCCTGGTGTTGCACTCGTCTATAGACCACGGTAACCATTTTCCATCAGGTGGCCCGTGTGCTTGTCTGCGACCTAAGTGGTATAAGAATAGTATTCTGAAATTAGTTTTGAAATAAGTTATTATTACTGATCGAGCGGTCCATTTGCATAGTAGTGGAGCTGTTTCTCCTCTAAGTTGGGAGGTCAGACTGCAGTCGCTTTCGTATAAGCCAAAATTAACCAAATTCTGGCAAGAAAGAGTAAAAACAGATCACGGCGGTAGTACGCACACATCGTCTCCATTAAATTCAATATTTAGATGCACTTATTTTCTAAATTCCTTTCAACCTATGAAGTAAGAAACTCGAAAGTTTCTCGTGTAAGTTCTTACCTCTACTGTGTTGTCTCTTTGGTTGCTAAAGCCAAAAACTTGACTGGCGTAAAACGAGTAAAACGCCATCTTTGTGAAAACAGTGAAACCTTGTGAGCTCTACCTCTCTAACGTACGGACTCTACGTTAGCTCTCGGTACAAATAACTAGTGACGCAATAAGGACGCGCTGAATACAACTCATTTTTAAATAAAAGTATAGATGGCGCTCACGAGGCAAACTATTATGGTTTATGAAATGCTATTATGCGGGGCTCTACCCGCGTGAAATACAGTTTCTGGTTAATTTTCTGAACTTAAAGACCTTCTACGACGCATTAGATTACTTAAAAAAAACAATGAAATCGGTGAAGTAGTTCTCAATTAATACTCAAAAGTTTATCATAGACAATATGAAATCACAATCAATCGATCAACTCCAACATTGATGGTAGGATCTAAGTGCCGCAAGATTTTTATGTGCGCATGTAGCATCGCATGAAAACTATTATGAAAATAGAGGAAGCGAAAAATGTATATCAGGAATACCCAGGATCGTAGCAGCTGCCTACCCCACTGGGAAAAAGGCGTGCATGTGTGTATGTAAAATCGTAGGGTGCTAGCGGCAATGACGTACCTACGTCACGTCAGTTCTTGATCAGCAGACTTAAAATAATTACTTCAGGCGGGGTATACCTCGTTCAATACCATCTATGAATTGGTAAAAAATCACCTGGTAGTGGTGGATAAGGTAGAGTGACAGCACTTACTCTATTCACAGATTTAACAGCCTAAACAACGCAGCGCGTTCCTATCTCTCGTGAGGAAAAAAAAAACAAATTTCGGCTTACCCCTAAAATGCGTTTATACCGATTGTGAAATAGATACTGTGAACATAAATTAATCACGTTGAAAAAAATATACCTACTCTCTTTTGAATTAAATGGCTTTAATTTAACTGTTATTCTATAGGTACATTATTAAAGATCTCAATCTTCATATAGCTATTTTATCTGAAACTGCTTGACAGTTTCAGATAAAATAGCTATACGTACTCGATCAACAAAATTTATGCAAACATACTATTAGTTTTGCGTGCCAGTTATATGTGTTGATTACCAGCCAGTGAAAGAAAGTAGGTACACACATGTCATGGATGATTCACGTAATATCTAAGCCTACCACAACTTCTCCTTTATGACCTTAGTCATAACCTGCCTTAAGCCCCAAAACATTAGGACGCAAATAAGAGACGAATTTAACCGTCGCGTCGTGATGACAAAATGACCTGCCGCTCTCTCACTTACACATATCAACGAAGTGCGTATATGAATGAGACAAGAAATAATTTAAAATTTGGGCAGTAAATTCGTGGGGCATTGCACTCACTGACTGGTTGTGAGAGGACGAAAGTACAAATTTTTTTAATAATAAGAGAAAGATTGTTTTGGCACGCATTACGTTGCATTTTAAAAAATTGCCAGAATGCACGGGTAATAAAAGGATCAGACTGCTAATAATATGCCTTACTTTAGTCATATGACTTTGATATTTTTAATTTGTTTGTCAAGGAAAAAGAAACGTATTCAAGTTATTTATATAGCTTAACCACTTCTAAACTTTTGATCTCTGGAACAGTTTTACATATTATCACCATTAGAAATTACCAAACAATATAGGTATCTAAAAGCTATATAAGTCGACAAAGCAGATAAATGGTCGCACTTTTTCATTTATACTTCTATGTAATACTGCATCCATAATTTTCTTCCGTCGACTCTACAAGGCTGCACCAAGCTCTATTTTACATGATACATCACTTGTGTTATTCGATTAAGTAACTTTAATTAAGAGAGCTTTAAGCATTGCATTCACTACGACCCATATTATTGAATAATGTTTGGACTTCTTTTATACAATTTAAATTTTGGATCGTGTTTTGCTCCATCTATATAACACATCTATTCGTAGATCGTCGACAATAGCAGTTAGCCTATTATAATTTAACACAGTTACTAATTACATTTTTTCAATTGAGCTTTAAGCGTGGAACCGTGATTCATTGGTGCATTGATGTATCCAATAAATCATTGACATATTCAATTCAAATATTTATACAGAAATTTCAAAGACGTAATACAACAGATTACTTAACAGTTTTTTTTTTCTTTTTTTTCTTTTTTTGGAAGTTGGAAGTACTACGGTCACTTTGATGGATAAAAGACGTCTACGTTACGTTCAATTACAATTTTAAGTAAAATCCACTTACTTACACCTTGTTTACTTAGTGTCATCATAATCAAAAAGGTATGGCATTTTTCTAACTTTCACTGCTTTGTTATTCAAACTAAAACCTGATGGCAGATGGAAGGTCGATGATCTGAATGTCACAAAAGATCTCACAATACATTTATCTATGATCTTTGTAGGACTGTGTACAAAATATTACACCACGAGTAGTTCTCACCGCGTATACAGAAAGCTAATTCATATTCATTATTATTGTACACATAAATATTTTTATGATACTTATATAAAATAATTTGCCAGCACTAAGGCCAGCTTTACTTTTCAGTTTGCTTTCAATAAACCTTAGAGTGATAGAGGAGAATAAAATTAAGATAGATCAAAAAGTCTGCCAAGAATAAACAAATTTCTACATAACTACGAGTACACTGATAACAACAACTCATTCTGACCGATCAGAAACCTTACTACAAATCAGCTTGTTATAATTATTCTCCTGTTAAAAATCATTATTAATTGAGTTAACCTTTCCTAAAGATACACTTATTAATAAATTTTAACCGCACCAGATAGCCAAACTTAACTTTATAGCCATTTTAAACTCAGATTCAGATTATAGCGTTCTTAAAAGAGAAAAATAGTAAAGTCTCTAACTACATACAAAATAATTTGTAGGTATTTCACATTTTATAATTTTAATTTAGCATGATGTGCTGATTGGAATTAGAATTAATATGTATACTGGCATTATATTATGCAGGCTGTTATGGCCTTCCATATTTAAAGTCAACTTCCAAAACGATAGAAAAATAAATGCCGTATTGTAAATGTCCGAAACAACGAAAAAAAAATGTCAATGAAGAGAATTAAATAAAATTGGGAACTATAGGTTTAACTTTTTAATATCGAGCACTCTTTAGAAAGACTTAGTGAAGTGGGTACTTGGTGCAATAAAGTTCCCTAAATATGAGCCCTTTTTCCTGCCCGCGTTCGGTGGTTGAACCCACTCAGGGTGACATTGCTGGTGATTGCGTTCTTGCAATTTTACGTACGGTTTTGGTACTTGAATCATCACTTGCACAGTTTTCTCACAAGATACTTTAGGCGTTTGCTGAACCAACAAGTAAACTTTTCTATAAATTGTACCTAATCATCGTATTAAATTTTTACCAAAAGTAGGTATTAGGTATGTGATTTTTTGGGTTGTCTCAGTAACCCGAAATCTGGGTGTCTACAACCATTACCACGCAACTGAACCACGAGGCTTATTTGAAACAATAAAATAACGCAAATAATTATACATAATCTCATATATCGAATAAACCACTTAATCTCAATGCGTACCTAATTTTCACGTTTACTTACGACAATCTTCTCTAAACGACTCGCTGAAACAATGTACGCGCATATCTTCCAAACGACTGCATTAAATTGGATAATTCTGTTTTTGTTGTGTTCATTATTATCAGGAAAAGGTTTACGTAATGTAAAATTGTAGACGAGCCAGTTATTAATGAATGAAGAACGATTTCCACACAAGAGATAAAAAAAGGTCTATTTTCACAGAAACAAAATCAATCAAATCTCTGTCATTTGTTTGGCTATCGATTGTTTATTTTCTCATGAACTAAACTTCTTGACTGACCGAGTTCGTCCACGTCCGCAGTAACCGATTTCTTCACAGTTTCAAAAATCATAACCTAAACAACAATTTTAGTAGCGTACATACACACATATTATTATAAATCATGGGTTTATATCAGAGTTTATACTTATAAATATAGCTACATCACATCAGCTTTATTTCGTTGATCCTATTACGAAAATAGGTGGGCGAGCCTATTGCTAGTGGGGATTAAAAAATGGATATAAGTATTTGAAAGCTATTTAGTGGAACAATTTAGGGACTATAAAAGTAATAGTCAGCTTAAAAAATTTACTACTAATAAGTACTGCTTAAAACCTCATTTCATAGTTTGATGTGTTCATCATCTTATTCAAATTCATTTTACCAATCATTGTATTCGGTCCCACGTAATAGGGGGTGAGCCTATTGCCGTATTCCAGGCACTATTCTTGACTCGAGCCATGCATCTGAGGCTGACTCTGGGCTGTATATATCTTACGATATAGGCCTCTCCCAATGTTGGAACCTTAACCTTATTATTCTTCTTCCTAGATTAATCTCAGTCGCATCTGAAGCTTCACCTCGGAGTCTGGGGTCCACTTTATCAGTCTAACTGCGAATTTGATAACAAACTAATATACTAATTATATATGCGATCGAACTATGTTGCCAGAAGGTAATAAACATGGTGTACATATAAAATATTACCTGTTTAAAAAGTAACCATTTTAAATGACTATGATCAAGACAGCAAAAGCGTTCTACTTCAATTTTCGATGCACTTGCATTACGTCGTATGGATGCACCGAGTTGAATCTTTTTCACCAGTTTCAACCTTGTCCTTGAAATACGAGTTTAGATTACAACGACTTGCATATATTTTCGGTTTAAAGATATACTTACGTTATACTTACTTAAATTTTGGAATGTTAATGGGAGTTTGAACCCTTCTTTTTACTAATCGTAAAAGATAATGCAATGTTAAGTACATTCATCGGAATACGCTTACTTAGAAATTATATTCACGTTTTGATTGCAATGATTATAGACATCGCGTATCACATCCTATGTTAATGGAAATAATAACTAGTAGGATATTTATAGATCTTTAATTTTGTATCAAACTCTACAAATAGTAGAGTAGGTGAAAATCCCGATAAGCACTTACAAGATAATTTTATCAAAAATATAAATGTGGCATCAGTTTAATAAATGGAGAAATGCAAGTTAAAGTTAATAAACTGATTAAGTGGCAATGACGTTTCTAAATATATTAATTGCGCAATTCAAACAATAAACTATTTCATACAATAATAACTGTTCACTAACTGTAATAAAAACGTCATTTAACATATTACATAACATCATCAATATAAATTACATTACGCCAGGTCAGGCATCTCTAAACGAGAGGATTCCTTCGCCACTGCCGACGCAAAAGCATTAGTAAAAAATATAAAAAATATTGCGCCTGCGCAGGGCAATGCACTTTTTCGTGAACGTGCAAGCTGATCGTTGCGCTGCACTTGTGATTTGAATGTCAATTCGGTGTACCCGACGCTCGCATTATACTCCAAAGCTAAATACAAACTTTTGTTCGTTATAATATATAAAATATATTGATGAAAATTTCTGAGGTTCTAAATATCCGTACTTTTTAGAATAAATACTAAAGTCTGCATAATAAACCAATTACAAAAGGAGTTTGGCCACATCCAGTCAGATGGAATTATGGGTAAAACTTAAATTTCTTATTATAACACTGTGCGACACGATCACTTAAGACATTACCTATATAATGGAACTTTTCATCGAATTTATTCACATCAATCAATTAGCAAATAGTACCTAGGTATAACACTCACAAATGTCTACCTTTGCACCTGATTCGCTACCTTCCCCATCCAGTCTATCCTAACCACCTTTTTCTGGTCACCTTCCGTTTACCGATACGCGGTAACCACTTTAGGACTCTCCGACCGACTCTAAATCGTACTGGTCAATTAAATAACCGTAATTACTAAAACTTTTAGGATGCTTTTTATGCAAATAAAACGATTTCTTTATTATACTGGCTGAAGTAAAACACATCGTAGACAATTACGCAACATTATCATAGGGAAGTCGACAGTTGATATTCTAATGTCTGCTACAAATAATTTTACCAAGTTAGAAAATCAATAACTACTCGTATTTATTCTAAAAGTCGTAAGTATATATTTAGACATTTATACACACATCAGAATAGAGTTTTCTTTATTCAAATAACTTAATATACCTATCTTTAAATATTGAAGTGATCTAATATTATACAATTTCTTACTCAATATTTTTTTTAAGTGCGTTAGTAGATTTCGTTACTGAATATACTAACCTTTTATGAACTATGTCTTTACAAACATAAATAGAACAAAGCATAGCATTTGCGCAGCGGACTTTCCACTTCTTCAGAGCTAGAACAAAGTCATATAAATACCGTAAAGATGAAGGCCAATGATTAAATAAATAGTTATTATCACAAAAGACTATTGTCAAAAAGGCAGACATCATTGATTCCGTCTTGATAATTCGGTTCTATTTTCGGTTGTTAAGTATGAAATCGCCTTGTTACATTGTTGTTACAAAATCACAAACAGGAAAATGAATTTTTCTATTGTCAATGAGGGCTAATGATGCATATTGTATTGTGCGATTCTAAAGACTATTTGCGTCCTAATTTCCAAATCAATAGACTTACTTACTCTACAACGCATTTGTGCTACATACAAATTCAGATTATAATATTTTTTCAATTGTGTTATGCTACGATATTTCTACGACATATTTTTTTGGTTCTTTTTTTTTTCATATATCCAAAATAAGCATAGCTTTAATTAGCTGGTACCTACCTAGGTATATGAATACTACTAGCTTTTGCCCGCGGCTCCGCCCGCGTGGATGTCGGTTATCGCGACCAAACATAGTCCTTTCTCGAGGTCTAATCTACCCCTATACCAAATTTCATCAAAATCGGTACAGTGGTTTGGGCGTGACAGACAGACAGACAGACAGAGTTACTTTCACATTTATAATATTAGTAGGGATAATGCCAAAAAATCATTCTTAGATTTTTTTCTCAAAAATTCTATATAATATTCGTACAAACAAAAATATTTCCTTTAGGTGGGAATCGAACCCGTAACTTTTGACTTAACAGTCCAACAGTCTAACGCTAAATTCTAATCGAGTTTTGTTATCAAAGTTAGGTTTACTCTGTATTTTTTGGAGTCGCTGTACATTAATGCCAATTTGATCTAACTACCGCACACGTTTCGCTGAAGTTTGCACTGTGCTTTAGAAATAAAAAGTTATTTCGCTTCTTTCCACCACCACTCAGGTCGCCGATAAGCACACGGCTCACCAGATGGAAAGTGGTTACCGTAGCCTATGGACGAGTGCAACACCAGCGGAGTCACACTCGTGCTGCCGACCCTATAAGAACAGAAAGATTCTGTGCCGTCAGTGAAGCGAAGACAAGCAGGACAAGCCTTGCCTTTGGTCTTCCCACTGACAGCACAATACCTCTCCAGTGAGCTCTGGCTACCCTACTCATTGCCGGAAACACAACACGAGGTTATTATACCCGCAGTATTCGGTAGGCCGGGGTACCTCCCCAGTCGGACTGCTCGATTGAGACGGAAATACCATCGTGTCCTACTACCTCCTCCAAAAACGCTTTCTTACGGCGTTTTTCTTAATTTTCTCATCAATGCTTTCAGCCGCAATGAACAAGCCTGAATTATACAATGCAGCCAACGAGCTTCAAAGAAAAACTGTTCTCTCATGTTTGAGAAAATACAACTACAAAATTAAATGGAACCAAATCGAAGATACAGCCATTGATCTAGGATGCGGGGATGGAAGCGTCACTGTTCTTGTGAAGAATTTCGCGCCTTACAGTTATAAGAAGTTCGTAGCATGTGACATTAGCGAGGACATGATCAAGTTTGCCGACAAAGCTTATGCGAGTGAAGAGATACAATTTAGAGTGTTGGACGCAGGAGGAGACTTACCCGAAGACTTGAAAGGAAAATTCAATCATGTATTTTCCTTCTACGCACTACACTGGGTTAAAGATCAAGAGTAAGTTATATTGTCAAATTTTAACAATGTTCGCAAATTGTATAGAATAATAGTACATGAATACAATTTAATAGTCTATTATGATTTTGTATATTTTAACATGATGTTGACTAGTATAGGAAAAAGAAGTTACAAATTACAAACTTACAGATACAGGTAGATTGTTATCCATTTGCTGTAGCAATGTCATCATTTTTATTAGGTACCTACTATACTATTTACATTCCCTCGAGACTCTTAATTATTTATAGCTTTTCTAATCAGAAATCAAGAAAACTGTGGAAAGCTTACGCTCATATTAATCCTTCTATTCGATTGCCTATTTATTACCTACTACTACTAACTACCTACCCTAATATTTGGGGTCCCACCAAGATCTTTGGGGCCCTAACCTCACCTGTACACCTGCTAATTGACGTATAAGGCTCTGGTACAGTTTTTCCTTCTTGGGTAGGGAGGGCATACAGCACGCTCTCACAAAAGCCAAAATAAAGCAATAAAACATTGGGACTGGAAACGGTGCGCTCTGTGAGGTATGAAAGGAACTTCATTCCGAGCCGAGCACAGTCAAGCTGTGGAATGACCGTTGTCGATTTTCCAAGCGACTATATGGGGTTCTTCTAGAAGGGCATTAGAAGGTTCCTACAGAGCCGGCCGCACGACTATGATACCCATGGTGTTAGACACGTCCAGGCTACGGTACCTAACTACTTTCCATCAGATCTGATAAAGTAGAGATAAGCATGAGAGTGAACCATGGGCTCCAAAGTACGTTGGATGCTAGTACGTAGTAGTAGTAGTAGGAATGATAGGATATTTTAAATTAGGAACATGTTTTACAGGAAAGCATTTAGGAACGTTTATAATCTGATGTCAGAAGGGGGCGATTGTTTCATAACGTTCCTAGCAAGTACCACCATATACACCATTTACGATCTTCTTGCAAAATATCCCAAGTGGCAAGAATGGCTTAAGCGAGTTGACCTATTTCTATCGCCGTACCACGAAATGAAGGTAATTATTATTTAGATATTAGTACGTTTCAGTAACATTATTTAGATGTGTTTTAATTAGGTCAAAATTTTTGTAACATATTCGACACTACATACTTTTTGCCTGACATGATTGTAGCTTGATTTTTCGGATTTTTTATTATCAATTTAAGCAATTTAATGTTCACAACTTGAAATTAATAAAAATTATGCCACAATATCTTTCTATGCAAGTTTCGAATGTACCTAACCTAACCTAACCAATAATAAGTTTACCTATATACCGCTGACCTAAGCAAGTATACAGCTGGCCTGATGGTAGACCATTTGACCTCAGGATTAGTCAGGATGCTTCAAGTCTTACTTTCAAATAGAGCAATATTTAACAGGGACTGATATCACACATACTTCTTTTACTATTAATGCCGCGGTAGCCTAGTGGTATGGGTAATGGACTGCTGAACCGAGGTCTCGGGTTCGATCCCAGGTTTTACCATGGCACACACCAATGACTTTTCGATGCTTTTCGAAGTTATGTGTGTATTTATCGCAGGTTTATAAGTGCCCGGTTAATGGCAATAGGCTCGCCACCTATTACATTGGGACTTAAACATAAACGGCGAAATGTGGGTGCTAGCACCTCTGCCTACCCCTTCGGGGATATAGGCGTGAGTTTATGAGTTTATGTTAATGCGAATATCAAAAAATTTACCGACTGTACCGAGTAAGGAATCCGCAAAGAGCTCCCAAATTCATTGCCATAGACTCTACTTACAGAAATTACTACTTATTTTCCTAGTCAATGGCTTAGAGCTGCACTCCCCATCCCAATAGGGTATTAGATTGGCCATTTACTTTCATTCGGGCAATTTCATTGATTTTGTTACATTACTAAAACCTAAAACTATATAATGACCTATTTCATTTACAGAATCCGGAGAAAAAAGTAGCAGAAATAATGGCAAAATGTGGATTCAAAGACATCGATGTAACAAACCAAATAATGACAAATGATTTTGACTCGATACAGGCACTAAAAAGTAAGAAAATACCACAGAAATTAGTTTTTCCTTGGCTTAGTATTTTTTTAATATATTACAAGAGATATAACTTTCTTCTATTTTAGATACTGTTCAATCTGTGGAGCCATTCGATATGCCCAATGAGGTGTTCAATGATTTTTTCCAAGACTATTTAGCTCTGGGTCAAGAAATCGGTATATTACGCCTAAGCAACAAAGACAATTTAGAAGAATCAAGAGTCAGTTACGACTACGCTAATCTAGTCATACATGCAACCAAATGATTGTAGAACATTTCTACTTGCAAAAAGCTTTAACACTGTAAAATCTCCCATGAATAAACAATTATCGCAAACAAACAGACAAGAATCAAAATTTCCTGTGTACAGATACCTACAACTAATTTAATTTTTATAATAGTAGAGTACATACCTATCAAACTGGTATCAAATCTTATATAAATGATAAATAGTTAAATTAGTAACTTTACAGTCCTATTTTCTACTAACATTCGATTAGACTTTTGAACGGTTTGAATCTCTGTAGTGAATCTTTAGCTTTATTTGTATTATTTTTTATAAATTGTATACTTTAGTCAATATAACATTTAGTCAAGTCAATAAATTAATGAAATAACCCGCCCCTGACCGCTCCCGGCACAAAAGTGCCCATCACACTCGCCGCGTTTCCACGCTGGATTGCCATAGCCAGCCTTTGCACCAGGAACGCTCCGGAGCGGGAGTCTCCAGTAGTCTCTATGAGCCTGCTTCCTATGTCCCTAACAAGAATTTTGGCCTCCCTGCTCCCCAAGGTCTCCACTGCTATCGGTACAAAATGGTACAATGGCTTCAAATCAGCATACTTAAGGGTCTTTTTGTAGCTAGCGTCTTCCGCAGCGGCAGACGGAGAGTGAACGGTGCGACTGAGTTGGCTGGCGGCTACAGTGTTGACGCACGTTGCATCCCAACTAAGACACTTGCCGTTCTGCCAAGGCACCAAAGTCAGCCCGTCCGGCCTCTTACCGTCCGACATGCTCAGACCCGGAGGCTCCAGTACGCAGGGGACATTTGCCGATACGAGGGCTCTGCGGACGATATCATTCAGAGCGTGGTGTCGCGGAAACCTCCCAGTGCATCACCGACAACTCAAAGCGTGTTAAATGTATAATGTATTGTGACATCTGATAAATAAATGAATAAAACTTTAGTCAATAATTATCGGATAATAATCTTTTAAAAATTTATAAATAAATCATACGGTGTCCTATCATTTGACAAAAAACGAATGACAAATTTTCATTTGACAAACAACGTTTGACAAAATTACACTTGATAAATGTATCATTTGACAAACTATTGTTTAATAAACTACTCATTAGACAAACTATTAATTTGAAAAAAAATCATTAAATAAAACATCATTTTACAAATTGATTATTTTAAAAACATGTTAGTTGACAAACAGACAGTTAGTGATAGATTATTGAGAAAGCTGCTCATTCTGACTTGGATAGATTAGGTTAGGTTAGTCGTAATTTTTTTTTTTTTCATAACCATGCAGAACTTTATTTTAGTCAAACGAAAATTTTTAAAATAAAATTTTAGCAAACGAAATGTTTTCTAAGTAATACATTTTGCGAAACGTGTATTATGTCAAATGATTATTTTTAAAGTAATGTTTGCGAAATGAAAGTTTGTCAAATGATTAGTTTTTCAAACGTGGTTTGTCAAATGATGTTTTGTCATACGTTTTTTGGTCAAACAAGGGTGATCCAAATCATACACTACCTATATGATTTTTTTTTTCACAGCGATTAAGCAAATACCTATCTATTCAAACTCCATTTTTGAATAATGGATTTTGAAAATCATTGTAACAGTGAATTTTATATCGAATATTATTTAAAAAAGGTCTTTTTCTGGAATTCCATTTCCTACTGAAGTTGGTTTATTTAGATAAATAAAATGTGCTTTAAATTAATAGGGAATTATTTTGAACGTGTAAATAATTATTGAAATAAAACATAATTAAATAGGGAATATAATATTATAATAAAATTTATAGGGAAGCTATAACTAAGGGTGGGAACCTTTATGGATCACTTGACTGTTCCACCGTCACCTTTTTATACCCATGGTTCACCTAATAGGTGAAAAATGTCACGAAGGGTACCCGGGTAGCTCCGCCTTCACACAGCTACCCACAGCCTACAAAAAATTATTCAAAGAAATTGAAATGAAATAATCTAGCATTATTTGAATATTACTATAGTTTAATAGTAGGCACATATTCCCTCCCCCTTTTTGTTGTAAATATTTTAGTTTATAATGTTGGTATTAACTAATTTAATTAAGTAGGTATGTTTAACGAAGAGATCTTAAAAAATTGTAACTATACTCTATTCAGTTAGGTACATATCTAAAGGTACCTAAACAATCTTGAAAAGCATTTTTTTATGAAAACACATAAACAGGGCTAACTAACTGACTAACTAGTGGTTCGATTTCGGTTTTTTGTCTTTAAAAAGAGTTTCTAAACAGAAAAATATTAATAAACTGAGTTTTCAAATAAACATCAAGATTGTTTACGTTTAGCTGTACCTAACCAAATGGGGTATAAAGCTAATTTACAACACACCTGCTCATAACAGTGATATTATTTTACCGCAATTAAGCACGGAATGACACCTATTATAAAACTGTGACTTTTTCATTGCTATTATTCACAAAAGTGAGTTATAGATTCTTTTCAAATTTTATAGGAAGTGTCTATAATTGTCTATGTTCTTAAAAAAGTTTTGATACAAAAAATAACGTGTTTAATAGTACGAATAAATTAATACGCCTATTGTATGGTCATTTGATGCATTTTCGTATTTAAATAAATAATTTCAACTTGTAATACTTGTGTAATAAACAAAATTTTCGCTCAAATTTAACTTTTTTTTTTCTCTAAGTACAAAAAAAAAACAGAGTAAAAAAAGTTAAGTTCAAACCTCATTTTTTTTTAAATATGGTCGACCGCCATTGTTAAGTGCGCGCGCATAGGAAAACGAATTAATTTGTAGTATTGTTTATTTAGTATTTGTAGTATTATTTTATTCGCAAGTGTGTTGTAAAACGTCGTATGGCACGTGTGAGCATGATGATTACCGTCCTCGGCTGTCTTAAGACCCTCGCCTGGCGGCTCGGGTCTCAATAGCGCCTCGGCGGTATTCACCAACGTTGCTCACTTGTACCATAATGTACTATTATTGATATAATTTTGTAACTGTATAGTAAAACTTTTTCAAATTCGAATCTAAGCTTACCAGACTTTAATTTCATAATTTATTTTATAGTAACATAATCTATCTGTAAATTGGTGAAGGCACTTAACTACCAGATTCTTATTGTGAATAAAGTTACAAACAGATGTTTTCTTTTTATTTCACCTTCTACGACAAGCAGAGACACAAAGTTTTTCCCATATCTATCAATATACCTATAGAATAAATATGAAGATCATAACAATATTTCAAAGAGTTAATTTAATAATAATTTCGAAAAATAACAGCATAATTTTACAAGTGATCCAGTTTTATTCATATTTACCTAAATTTCGAAACAAAAATGAAACAGACGAATTTTGACATTTGCCGGGAAGTGACTGCCATCTGACCTCCACAATCAACTGGTGATATCGAAGTTCTGAAGTAAGACCAGATTGTGGGACTTTTCAGGGATCCAACTATTTGTAACGGATGCCATCCATGTTCGTATGGTAATCAAGACTTAGTCTTCCACGCACGAAGAGCGCTCAATTTCTTAAGAATGATCACCCATCCAAACAATGACCTGACCAGTATTACTTTGTAAGGTGCTAATCTACTCGGGTACCCATAGCCCTAGCCCCTCAACGTATCTTCTAATTGCTCAGCTCACTCGCCAGGTAATTCGTCGGCCGACGTATTCTAACGAATGTATGGGATTTGACGTATAAGACAGTCGTCAACGTATGTCAAAAACGTATGTCAAAAACGTCAAATCCTATACATTCGTCATTCAATTCCACGATACTGGCTGATTACTGCAGCGAAATGATAACTTGGTGTCCGGCTTCAGGCGCTAAGTAACGATGATTGACATTATTTTGGACTAAACTACATTGAAAATTACTCTTTGTATTTCTGTTTCTCTACATTTGGATACAATTTTTATCAATAACCGTTCTACTGTAGAGAAGTCCTTAGTCAAAGTCAAAGTCAAAAATCATTTATTCTACACTAAAAAACGGCACTTATAAAACGTCAAAATTCAAAATACATTAAAGACTAGCAAATAGACAATCGGCTCATAACGCGACCCCGCCTGGAAAACCGCCAGTAAGAAACTCAGCAGGCATATACCTTACGCATACCTTGGGCATAACTTTGCGCATCACAGATTGATACGTAATATACAAATAAGAAAATGAACATAAGTGGACCTCGGACTCCAAGGCGAAAGCCTAGGATCCAATCGGGATGATCGCTAAGATAATAAAGATGGCGAAATATTTCAGAAAAGTGTTATTTTTAATCTTGTAGTAGTAGTAGTGTATAGCATCGCGAAACCTGTTATTATCGTTACGTATTTCCTTTTTATCAATGAAATTTACTACGGCTACAATTATCCATTACTTCCTTTACTACTAAAAAAAAGTTACCATACCAATTCCAAACATTTCAATAATGGAAAATTATTTTCCGCATGAAATATGTCATAAAAAGTAACACGTCACACAGCGAGTAAAACATATGTAAATTGAATAATAATAGCCATGACAAAATGATTACGATATATGATGACGACTATCCAAAACTACGTACCGATAGTTTGATAGCGTTGGCAGCTTGGTGAATAAGGAGTCAGCCTTACAATCGGGAGGTCCTGGGCTGAAATCCTTGCTGTTACGCTACCGACAAACAATTTAACTGGAGGAGCTAGGGAGAATAGTAGCAATTTCAGTGACAAGATTTTATTATCTTTTTTATCAGTTATCGTAAGTATTTACATAATTTACATAAATATTATCTATTTATAATAGTACATTATGGTACAAGTGGATAAAGTTGGTGATTACCGCTGAGGCGCCATTAAGACCCGAGCTGTCAGGCGAGGGTCTTAAGAGAGCCGAGGACGGTAATTATCATACTCATGCGTGGCATACGACGTTTTACAACACACTTGCGAATAAAATAATACTACAAATATTAAATAAACAATTATACAAATTAGTTCATTTTCCTATGCGCGTGCATCTAACAATGGTGATCGGCCATATTTAAAAGGATAAGGTTTGAATTGAACTTTTTTTTACTGTTTTTTTTCTGTAAATACTTAAAGAAAAAAAGTTTTTGAGTGAAAATTTTGTTTATGAAACAAGTATTACATGTTGAAATTATTTAATTAAATACGAAAATGTATCAAATGAGCAAGCAATAGGTAGGTATATTAATTTATTCATATTATTGAACGCGAGCATTTGTGTATCGAAACTTTTTTAAGAACAAAGAAACTTAACCTATAAAATTTAAAAAAGAATATGTAACTCACTTGTGAATAATAGCAATAAAAAAGTCACAGTTTGGTAATAGGTGTCATTACGTGCCTAATTGCGGTGAAATAATACAATTTTATGAGCAGGTGTGTTGTTAAAATACAAAAACAAACCTGCAAGTTCAGGCATCAAAAAATTCCTCCCCATCGACGTCAACCGAAAGAGTGACTATAGGGCTGGCCGCAGTGACTAATAAAGCCATAAAAAAGATATTGGTATTCTAGTATGAGTATATGGGACCTCAATAAGTTCTTCGATACCCAAGCCAACTACACCAGCGAGATTATATCCCTGTTGATTGACGAACGAGGCTCTGGCACTTTTATTGGAGCGACTGCCGTTTACACTCACAAACCCCAGTTTGAGAGTTTAACGGCAGTCGCTCCCATAAAATTTGTACAATATGAGACAACCCAAAATGAGGAGAAGGAGTAAACGAACCTCGGACTTCGAGGCGAAAGCTTCGACGAAGGCAAAGATCACCAAGATCTTCAATTCGAAACCAGCTACCTACGAGTCGGTACACCAACTAAAGGTTGACTCTTTAGCGAAGGCTCTGCTTTCGAGATTCGCACCCGTAAGCCCGAGATAAACCATATTAAGAGGAGAAGGCGTAGAAAAGCGGATCACGGACTCCAAGGTACAAGCTTTAGGTGCAACCGTACTAAGCGCAGCGGAATGCGATAATGGTGTTTTTGAAAGATAATATGTTCAAATCAGCAGTGGTGAAGGGTCCCTATAAGCCGATTCCTGCCTGCTTCCTAATGTGTCGCATGGTACGTGACAATCTAGACTGCTGATTTTGAGATTAGGGTGGCTGGCGGGAGTGGTATCCATGGGGATTTCCGAACGAAACTAATTTTGGCAATATCGAAATTCTGTAGTTAGACCAGATGATCAAACTTTGAAGGGGTCCAACTACCAAACAACCACTTAACGTGCTCGCTGTCGCTGAAGCAACAAAAAGGTCTCATCTTGTTAAAGTTTAATAAAAATGTTCACACACCCTAAGAATGACCTTGCTAGTATTGCTTAACCTTACAATGTACTGACCTCAGTCACCATCACCACTAAGCCACTTACCCCTTCTTAGGGGGAATAAGATTTTACTAAACTGAAGCATGCTCTACTCTAAGGGATCGACTTGCTGATAATGATGGTCTTAAATTAATAGATGGTTCTGACGAATTGTTGTCGAGCATTTTTGGCTCGTCTCCAAAACACATACTTAATGCCTAGTAGTTAAAGGTGAACCGAACCAAAGCCGATCATCATTCATCGAAGTACTTTTGTTGTTTCAAACAACCTCTTTCATATCACCAACCTATACAAATTTGGTCTAGTTCTAATAATTGCATAATGTTAGATACTGTTCTCAGATACATAATTCCATATTTTGATAAGGAATCTACTAGATGTATACCTTACTAGATATCCCCACGGATACCCTCCAGTTGGCAACAGGGCGGTTATATTGTTACGGGGGGGTCAAAATTTTCGAAATTTTTTTTGCTCTATAAATAAGAGTTGTTTAAAATTTAACTAAAATTACGTACCTGATTAACTAAGATTTATACATTAGCCACTAACTTAACTGTCAAATGTAATGTCCTTGAAATATGTTCATACGTAGCGTAACTTAGTAGTAAACCAATTTCTAACTACGTAGCGTACTTACATAAAAAGCCTATCACATGCGTCACTCTGTTTCGGAGCGTACGTCGCTGCTGCATATATAAATCTTGCTGCCATCGCGACTGTCCGCTAAAACCGCTCTCAGTACTCCACCGAAGCACACGCGCTCCCGAAAATTACGCACAAGAAAACTGAACGATACTGACAAACTTATAAGTGCCAGAAGTTAACACAATGCATAATGCCAACCTTTATCAACAAACCAATAGTATTCAGAAACGAGATGCACTGCAATGTTTGGAAAAACACGCACCAAAAATGAAATGGAAACAGAGTAACAATAGGGTCATAGATATAGGGTGTGGGGATGGTAGCGTCACGATGATGCTGAAAAAATACATTCCTGCAGATTTCAACTTAATAGGCTCTGACACCAGTGAGAATATGGTGAACTATGCAAACGAACATCATCGTAATGGGCAGACTTCATTCATTGTATTAGATGTCACGGGCAGTATACCGGAAGAGATGAAGGAAAACTTCGACCACGTGTTCTCATTTTACGTTCTACATTGGGTCATAGACCAAGAGTGAGTACTTTTTAATATTGAAATATAATTTAATTAAGCATTTTAGTTCAAAGGTGAACTAACTTAGTTCAAAGGGGAATTGTGAACTTGACATAACGAAAATTTGCCACAATCAAATATTTTAATAATAATCCGCTGAGGGTGGAGAAAGTCATTTCAAAATAAAAGTTGTTTATTTATGCAATAAATAAAAAACTTTTTATTTTGTTTATTTTTAAGAGTTTTTATTTACTTGACATAAACATAAAATAATATAGTTTGATAATATCGACTTTATTTATATACAGTCAGCGTCAAAAGTAAATGATGATGGCACATATTTCAAATTAAAACTGTAATATTAAAATATTTTATTAGACCACAATATGTAGTCAAACAGCATTTTCATTAAAAAAATATTGATGCTTCGCTCAAAAAACTTACATAATTTTTAGATCTGAAAAAGATCATCATTTGACGCTGACTATACAGCTGCAGTATCTACAAACTGGTCTGAATTTGTATATAGACATAACATGTATTCACATTTAAAAAATGTATCACAGCGCAGCATGTCCATCCGCATTTCTAGAACCTATGGGTTCAAGGTTACGGATACAAGCTAGTTAAGCTATGCTTATCTACTTTGGGTCTAGATAGCGCAGCGTAGAATGAGTGTCCTAAAAATATTTATAATTATTAAGAGGTTTAAATCTAAATCTACATAAATAAAATCAGCCAAGTGCGAGTCGGACTTGCCCATGAAGGGTGCCGTAGTAGCAAAGGCGAAAATTGCGGTTTATGACGTATTAAAAAAAACTACTGACTGGATCTCGTTCGAACCAATTTTTAGTGGAAGTTTGCATGGCAATTTACATCATATATTTTTTTTAGATTTGTCATTCTCTTATTTTAGAAGTTAGAGGGGGGGGGGGGGGGAGACAATTTTTTCCACTTTGGAAGTGTCTCTCGCGCAAAACTATTCAGTTTAGAAAAAAAATATGTTAGAAACCTCAAGAGCATTTTTAAAGACCTATCTAGATACCTACCCCACAGGTATGGGTTTGATGAAAAAAAAAATTTTGAGCTTCAGTTCTAAGTATGGGGACCCCCAAAATTTAATGCTTTTTTTTTATTTTTCTGTGAAATTCTTAATGCGGTTCATAGAATACATCTTCTTACCAAGTTTCAACAGCATAGGCCTTATAGTTTCGGAGAAAAGTGGCTGTGACATACGGACGGACAGACAGACACACAGACAGACAGACAGACAGACAGACAGACAGACAGACAGACAGACAGACAGACAGACAGACAGACAGACAGACGGACGGACAGACATGACGAATCTATAAGGGTTCCGTTTTTTACCATTTGGCTACGGAACCCTAAAAAGGGAAATATGTAATAAAAAAAGAAATAAATTATAAATAGAAGACTCTTTTATTGAAATAAAACCACTTTTAGACGGATTCTATCACCATTTTTTTGTTATCATTTACTTTTAACCCGACGTTTCGCCTACTTTTCAGCAGCCATGGTCGCGGAGTGTCTAAAGTGTTTTTTATTTCAATGAGTGATATTCGCGAAATCAAAATAGAATCAAAAACAAGAAAAGAAAATAAACTTAAACTGCACCCTCTTTCACTTCCGCACCTATTTTCGTGCAGATAGCCTCGTGGATACCCTCCTGCTGTCCAGCGAAGATAGTTATGTCGGACTTGAACTGATTAAAACCATACACCGCCGTCTCAAACAAAATAGGGCGATTCCCTCGCACCTCGGTTGACCCTTAAATCTACTTACCTACTCTAAATTCTCCTAACCTTAACTTAGTTTAGTTGGCTATTTCGACTACCATCTCACCTCCCTACCCCGAGAGGAAAACCTGCACCACCTCGTATGCCAATAGTATCTATCTCAGTTTAAAGAAAAATTTGATTGTCAAAAACTATATCGTACCTACAATTTCGCCCGTAGCACATCTCCGCCGTTTCGCGGCGGACAGCGGAACTGCTAGTTGAGTTTCGCTGTGTTCAAGTGTAGCTGGAGCAGCGGAACATGAGCGGAACTTGACACTTGTTATCTAATATGGAGCGCGTACCCGAATCTAACTGGTCCGTGTAGAACGCATGCGCCAACTACCTGACTTCTGATTGCTCCGTTCAACATGACAACGTCTTTTTCGCATGCGCGAACTTGATACCGTGCGTCAAGAACTTTCAAAATCAACAGGGCCGAAATTGGGTAATTGGCTGTCTAGTTAAATTAAATACTTTTTACTAAACGTAACAGTAAGTTATAAATATGTATACAAATATAATCGATGATAAATAATTATTAATTATATTGACCAATTATTATTTATATTATGATTGGACAATTTCTATGGTTGGACAATTAAAGAGTGATTGTCATTTTTCATAATTGGACATATTAGTCGTACAAAGGACACATTTGACGTTATTGCTGGACTGGTCGCCGAGTGCAGACCGAGGGTTCAGATTCAGCCACCTGTCACCGCTTCACCCCGCTGGTGTAGTGGTGTGACATTCATATCCTTCCTTTTCGGAGTACAATGGGGACACCGTGCTTTTCACACCTGAGGGCTCTTAAATTATGGCCTAGAATCAGTCGGGGAGTGCGTAATAGGAGGCGTGCGGTTTTGAGTAGGTGCGATGGCCGACCGGAGTGGTATTTGAAGGGACTACCGAAAAAAAGTAGGAGCGTGATCAGAATTCGACGTGTGTGGAGCCGTGGACAGCAGCTATGTATAATACTAGCAGCTGCCCGCGGCTCCGCCCGCGTGGAATTCGGATTCCGTTCCCACTTTTTTTTCGTGCTAAAGTTCCCTCGGATATGGTCAGGAGTGATTGTCGAACTGAACTGAACTCTGACCCACTAAAAACGCATGCCGTCGCGGGTCTTTATTTGCTAGCCTATGTTACTCCCATTATTGAAATCAGTCAACAACAAACAAACAAAAACAAGAAAAGGACTTTCCTCTTTAGAATATTAGTGTACCTAGATGTAGGTAATACCATCCTGTACAAAAAACTGTAGACGGCGAAAAAATAATCAAAGTAAAACTTTTTTACTGATCTTGATTCATTTGGAATTTAAAAGACCCCTAATGCGGCCCTGCAATTTACGTGTTACGTAAAATTGTCACGTGATAACACTGACAAAATAGCGGACGAAGCGCGGAGGTGTGAACGGCATAGGCGAAACTGCGCGGCGAAAGAGATAGAAGATAGGTAAATCTATGCATTAGAACATGCCGTTTCGCTACAGTTTCGCTCCTCGTACAACTGACAGAACATGGCGAAACAACCGCGGTTCCGCTATACGCGGTTTCGCGGCGGAGATGTGCTACAGGCGTTTATACTTGACTGCAAAGGTAAAGGTCGCAAAAATATGCTCACATAAGTCGTGCAAAGGAGTTCATCTTGTCTTGGTGTTTCTATGAGTATATCACATTTATGTACTTATTTACAAAATGCGTAGTAAAATTATGTCTATCCATGTGAGTGTCTGTTTTTTACAGAACTCATTGTATATTATATATGTGGATCTAGATAGCGCTATGTAAAGTATTAGAAAGATAAAATAATCTGAAGCGAAAACAGTATTATTTTTCTCTTTCATAATATTAAGCGATCAAATTATGGTTTATTCCTGTAAACCCCAAACCGATTGTTCTTGACTATATCAATCGTCGCAGTTCACTGCTAGATATAGACACCTCCCAATTACCTATAAATAATCAAATTATGTCTATTTTCAACACTGAAATTGTGCAATCCATACACAATATAAGTTCAACGTATAATAGCATGACATAATAGAATACTCTATTATCGCTAAAGAACTTCAATGTGTTTCTACTTATTTCTATACTACATGCTATATTACTCGTAATAACTCAATCTACACATTCGTGATGTTGTCATGAAGGAGTTCCATTGTGTGCCTTTGTAGTTCCAGGTGCGTCTGCACCTGCAGTCTTTGACCATAATTGATCGTCATTATACCTACATTTCCTATTTGATTTTTAGAAATACCCTAGCAAATCTACGATCCTGAAAGTCGGTCCTCGATTTTAGGATATATTTTATGGGTCCAACCATAAAATATATCCTAAAATCGAGGAGAAATTAAATATACCTAATATACTTAGACTAGTTGTAAAATCTGGTGAAATCGTTGCTAAATTTCCAAATGTTCTGCACAATTTTTCATTCTATAAAAGCATTTTACAAAAAAAAAATTGAATGAAATCCGTGACGTCGTTCTCAAGATATACCAAGGGAAACGAATTTTATTTACTAGTACGAGAATCATTCAATTTACCTACTGCTGGACATAGGTCACTTCAAATGTGCGCCATAGTACCAGATTCTCCGCCTTGCGCACCCATTTTATCTCAACAATATCTAGTGAGAGTCTGGCCAACGAAAGATGGTTCAAGAAAAGGGCAGCAAATTTTAAAAATCAACAGTTTGTAACACTGACTATACGCCGAAATAACGGAGTTGATACTATGTTTTTTTTTTCTTTACTTATTTATTAGGTACGCATAAAGACCAGTCTACATGGTACTAATGATATTATGTTGTGTTAAAGCAGCGCACCGGTATTAAATGTCTGTGTTTGTACTCATTAATACCAACATCTATAATTATGAAACATAGGATTAAAGTAAATCTCATTTTTTAGATATTCATGAGTAACTAATTAAGGCTTTACCAGTCACCACGTAGTCTATTAATAACATCAAATATACGGACCTTTACAAGTTATATGAACATCTGATACTTAATGCCCATATTTAATCATTATTATTGATCAATTACTAGAATTATTGGTAATTAAAATCAATAAAGAAATATCCAGTAATAAAAATAATTATTTCGGAAAAAAATTGTGAGTCTATAAGTATCAAGAAGTTTTCGAAAACTATAAAATACTAACTGACAGGCATAAATTGTTGCCATATAAAAGTTTTGATAAAAAAAAGGTTTGTTAATCTTTCGTTGGCCAGACTATATGAGCAAACTTCGTACAAACGTTAAAAAGTTCACATATATTATATACGCACTAGCAGGCTAACGCAAAATCAAAAAAAGACTGACCAACCAAAGAAACGAGCTCTTTGGCCCGTGATTAGTTGAATATAAGTTGTGATTGTCAGTGTCTCTGTTATTTGGCGCGCCAATTATTTGGCGCAAATTATAGTTAAATTAATAGGAATAAAAAAAATAATTGAACTCGCTATGAAGAACGAGGGGTAAAATGGGCGGCATATTAAGGGTGAAAAATGGTTTTCCATAATTTGCAGCGAAACTAAATCTCTTAACAAAAAAATTAAATACATATTTTTTAGGTAATAATAAAAAGGTCTACAACTTTTGTATGAACCTGTACGAATGTAACTTTTGTATGAATGTTGTTATTTATATTATTTCCTATTTTTCTATTTTCCTATTGTCCCAGTAAAAAAGACACACTGTATAGTGTTTAGCAATTAAAGATCTGCCTTACATTTCAGACGTGCTTTCAAGAACATCTTCAATCTACTGGACAAGGGCGGCGAATGTTTCATGATTTTCCTTGCGTGTAACCCAATATACGACGTCTATCGAATTTTGGCGAAAAATAACAAATGGAGTACTTGGCTGAAAGATGTAGAAAGATACATTTCACCATACCATGACTCAGAGGTAGCGCATTATTTGTATTAGAACTAATTAGTCATTAGCTAAGTTTATGAAATAATTTTAAATTGTAAAAGTTTTACAAAAAAAATTAAAACTTAATAGTCACCATTTCTAAATTATTTGCCCTGCGTGGCGTATGTGCGTATATAGGCACCCAGTAATTATTTTGATTTCTACTAATATCCTGTTTACTAAGATGTTTTCAATATAAATCACGATGAAATATGAGTAACTACTTGTAAGCTTTTTGTAATAACTGCCGTATAATTTATAATTATATTTCATCATCAGGAACCTGACAAAGATATTATAAAAATGATGGAAGGCATTGGATTTGAAGACATTGACGTGGAGTGTAAAGATATGGTCTTTATGTACGATGATATGGATACTATAAGAAGTAAGTTCATTAGTTTTACTAAGACGATTAATATACTATTCTTAATAATTATTTTTTTTAGTAAACTTTGATATAAATTCTAGCTGTTCTCCGCGGCTCCACCCACGTAGAATTGTGATCATATATAATAGATATGTAATAGGACCCATGGGAACCTATTCCAGGGTCCAAAATTAGCTTATGTGTTATTCGAGCCTATAATTTATCAAGTGCTTCATCGTCCCTGTGCCAAATTTCGGATATTATAATCCAGTTTCAGTTAGAGGAGAGATTACAGAGGAAAAGAGGAAACAAAATAGAAATGATCAAAATTATTCATTATTCTCTTTTCATCGTGAGATGCGAATTTTACTTTACATAATGGAATATTACGTTTATTTATTGTTGTTTTAAATATTTCAGAAGCTGTAACAGCAGTTAATCCGTTCAAGATTCCAAAAGACAAGTACGACGAGTTTCTGGAAGATTACATTCAAGTTTTGAGAGATATTGAACTAATAGACAAATTCAACAACAACGACTCTCCTACGGATGTTAAATTTAATTATAAATTGCTCATAGTATATGGTACCAAACCAGCGAATACAGAAATGTCAGAGCTTGAAATAGCTATTAACAATATGTCGACAAGTAACTAACAAATTACGGATATAGTGAAATCGTTACGTAGTAGAGATATTGATTTATTTAGATTATTATTTATTTATTTATTTAAAAGTTAAGATTGTGTGTACGTAACCATAACAAATAAGTGTAACAACGATAAGTATTATGGGTCCAAATGTACCTGTATCGACAGAAAATTATTTCCCACATTTTTATACCATTTTATTATTTTATGCTTTAAATAAATCGCGTAATAGGTAATAGGTACGTCGTACGTCTGAAACAAATTCAAAAATGACGTAAAACTATTTTTACCTCGAAATTGCTAAGTTAGCGACTATCTGCACAATAACTTATCAGTGATTCAATATATATATAATTATGTAATTACTTCAATTAACATTAAATTATAAAGGCCTAGTAGATAGGCAGCATTCTCGCGCTGAATATGCGAAAAAACTGCCCGCATGAAGGTATGATTCCGAACTCAACAGCACGCAGCAATGCTGCGCAGCAGTGCTGTCGCAGGACTACTGGTCCCCATGCAATCTCTATAAGTTTTATGAGATTACATTCCGAGCTACGCAGCAATGTCGCGGCAGCAATGCAGCGGTAGCACTACTGCGCCAGCCAATTTCTTCTCTCAGATGCTTGCTGAGTTTCAAAAAAATTCTGCACATGGTTTGACTCGTGGACTAACAGCCTCGACTATGGTTATCGCACCAGAACAACTATTCCTTGCGTTCTCTGTAATTTTCAATGCTGAATGTATTTAAAAATAGAGTCAAATTCCACACTCTACGTGTGGAGTTTAACTCCAACAGAATAATTTTTGAGTTGAGAGTTATTAAAATAATAATACATTTATGAATTACCACAAGGGTTAAGGCGTCTTATCCTTTCTTACCTGAGTAATCAATTCAAGTCTGACTGCTCTTAGTTGTCGTGGTCGCTAACTTAGAATTCTTAAGGCTCACGTACTATTAATTGAATAGCTGATGCAAAATATTGTCTGCTTTTTAACCGACTTACAAAGAAGGAGGAGGCTTTTAATTCGGATATTTTTGTTTATAGCATATACGTATAAATATTTATAGTGTGGTGACTATGACGAATGTGCCATTTCTGGTCGAAATGCGTGACAGCTGACGGCTATAGAAATTGCACTTTGGTGCCATAATCATAGTTATTTTATCAGTACGTTATTTAACTACTTTAAGAAAGGTTTTTATGAAAAACGTTTCATTTACCTACCTACATTTTACCCGACTGCCAAGAAGGTTTATGTTTTTTGCGCGTATCTTGTATGTATGTTTGTATATATGTTTGTATGTATGTTTGTATGTGTGTTTGTATGTATGTTTGTATATACGTTTGTGTGTATGTCTGTAATATTGTTTAATACTTCATAATATATCTGAACCACTGCACGGATTCAATGGTTAATGTTTAAAATGAAAGGTATTCTTTGTCCAAGTGTTCTTGAATACATAAAATGTGAACAAAAGCTTTGGTGGATTTTAAGCGCCAAATTGTATGTCGTCAAAAAAAAATCACTCAAACTTATCGAGTAGGGTATCAAAATGAAGGAAATTGAAAGACGATTACACGACGACTGTACAAATACACTAATGTTAAATTTTAGTAGTAATAAGAACTAAGATATGTATATAGAACTAATATATTTAGCTTATATTTAACTTCACCTTAAGCTTAAGCACCGATAACCAAAGAAGATCCTTATAACATGCGTAATTAAAACTCTGTTTTGGAGAACCTTACAGTATGGTCTGTATGGTCTTAGTATAATAATAATAGAAAGTTAGGTAGGTATAAATAAAAGAGGTAAATCTCTTACAGTTAGACAGTTAGAAATTTAGATCCATTTTATAAATAAATAACCAAATTTTATTAACTAAAAAATATGCATAATGTCAAATATTTCAAAGAAAAAACCTAATAAAAAAATGTTATTAAAAAAATCTATCTTTCTATGAATTGTTGTATATTTTTTGTTTGAGTTTTGAATTGATATAATGATAGTTATATTGATATATTTTAAATTGACAAAAACTACTAAGCGGAAACGTATTTTGATGCGGTTTTTTTTTTGTTAGAAAGGTCTTGGTCAGACTTTTATGATATAATTGTGATTTTCATTGATTTGCATGTATTTATTGTAATTGAAATTTCAACACAAATTATTTTTGTTCTGAAATAATTTGAACTGAAATGAATGACTTCAACCCATAGTCTTATGCGAATAATACATGCAAGATTGTAAAAAATATAGTGAAAAGTACCTCAAGCTGCTTCGTTTTAAGTTGAGTACATATCTGTAGGTTGGCACTAGTTGAATGATCGAGAGAAGAATTCTACAAAATGATAGAAAGTAGAACTCTTTCTTAGCTTTCCATGGAGGCACAATGACACCCGCACGGTTTTTTAATATATAAATGGATCTGCGTACCCTAGTATTTAATTAACCCACCTTTTAAAATGTACACTATTTAATATAGTTTTTAAGTAGGATTGCCGCGTGGTTCCCGGCAGAGTAGAATTTGGGCCACCTCATCTCTTCCCATGCGGTGTCGTACAAGGCCACTAAGGGATAGGGCTGTTTAACATCAGACAGATATATACAGCCCAGACTCAGCCTCAGATGCATGACTCGGGTCAATAATAGTGCCCGGAATACGGCAATAGGCTCACCTCACCTCCTATTAGGTGGAACCTAATTATAGTGATTGGTGAAATGTAGATATTAATTCACCTCTGCCTAACCTTCCGGGGATGAAGGCGTGATTATATGTATGTAGCTATATTAAGTTGGATTACAAGTACATTTTATTATTAAATATTATTACATATCTACCTATAGGTATTTGAAAAATATTTAAACAAATAAACATTGTATTGTATTGTAGGACATGCTACACAACGCTATCTAGACCCAAAGTAAGCATAGCCTAACTAGCTTGTGTTATAGGTTCTAGAATACATATTAGATACGTAATTGCATCTTAAATGCTTCATTAATAAAATAATTGGTTTTCAAAATTAGAAGTAATTTTTTATACAATTAGATATTGTAGGCTAGTTACGTTTTGGATATTATTGTTTTATTTTTGTTTTTTTTTAAAAGACTATTAGAAACCAAAACTACTAATATTCCCTTTAATGCCTCCAACTAAACTCAATTGCTCGTGCTAGGAGTGGGTTCACGTCGGTAGGGTTCTGGCCAGGATTCGAACCCAGGACCTCTAAATCGTAAGGCCGACTCCTTAACCACTAAGCTACCGACGAAGTTTGTATCTTTAAACATCAATAACTCGTAATAATCAGTCATTTTATAGTCTCTTGTAGGTACATATCTTTCCTTTATTAAATCTTTGTTTTTCAGTTTCATGAACTATTTTTTTTTAATTATGGATAACAGTAGGCAGGTATATTTTCTAGTATATCATTCCCAGATATGGAAATGTAAGATGTTGCAGTATTATCAAACAAAACGCCTATTTAAAATAAGTTAGGTATATTATATAATTGCTACAATACTATAATAATTTAAAGAATCGCATCATGTGCACAATGGACCTATTTCACGCAATCAATTAATCAATTAGCCTATTGCAGTCCACTGCTAGACATAGGCCTCTCCCAATATGCACCACGTTTGCCGATCCACCGCCTCCCGCATCCCGTCTGTCCCAGCCCCCTTTTGCAAGTCGTCAGTCCACCTGGCTAGGGGACGTCTCACCTTCCGTTTACCTTCTCGCGGTCTCCACTCTAGGACTCGTCTGCTCCAACTGCCATCAGTTCTTTGACAGATGTGGCCAGCCCACTGCCACTTCAGCTTACTTATTCTGCGAGCTATGTCGGTAACTTTGGTTTTATGTCGGATGACCTCGTTGCGAATTCTATCCTTCAAAGAAACTCCAAGCATAGCGTGCTCCATAACCCGCTGCGCGACTTTTAGGTCGTGGAATAACCCCACCTTCAGTGGTGTCATAACAGGCAAGACACATTAGTCGAAAACCTTTGTTTTGAGGCATTGCGGTTTGCGGTATTTCACGCACTAGATTTTAAATATTTATATTTAGGTTAAATTTTATTACTATTAGAAAATAATTTAACATAATATATTATATAAGGATTTGCCTCATGTAACGTAAAGTTCATAAGTTAAGAAACTATTTATTATTATTTAATAGACGAATAAAACAGATTATTTAATAATTCATTGCATTTCATTTTCTGAATTCAGTATTACAAATGTTACCGTACCCATGTTATGTAAAAATAATTACACAATACTTACCTATATTGTAAGTACAATACCTACTTATCCTTACATACATTACCTTATCGATTTTCACACGCTTTTATTAGGCTTGAAAATCAATTTTAAAGATTACTATGACATAGAAACATACATAGTGTTCTCCATTTTAGAATACTTCAAAATATCGGATTGATTTGAAATTTTGCGCACTGATTAAGGACCGTTGACAAAATAATCATTTAAGTACAAAGTTTTTTTTAACATTTATATTAGTTTATAATAATAATAGTTAACTAAAATAAAGTGAAAGTACCTAACTACAGTGAATAACATGACAAAACGAGCTTACTCTGCTGGTATCAAACAGTGCTACCCCACCCATTATGGTCTTCTGCCACAGGTATCTATCTATAGTTAGGAATCCAAAAGCAACTTATGAAGGAAACTCCCAGTAATACCCCGCGTAAAGGATTCCGACAGCCCTTGTAGGTACCTATATCCTGTCAAAATCGGAATGTAGAGATGGCAGGTATGAAGACTTCTTAACGTTGATTTACATCAAACGAGCGAATGCTCATTCTATCCGTTCTACGTTCGTTGTTCATTCAAAATAACTGCTGAAAATAAGGTTTCATTTACACTGAAATATAAAGAAAGAATGCTCTTAGAATACTCTTATTATAGCTCTAGCTCAATGTTCGTTTGGTCTAAATCCAACTTTAGAGAATGGCTATGGAGAGTGGAAGGTAAGAAGGCGTAATGAAATGAGTCAAATGAGGCAGTGGTCGGTTGACATTTTAGTATATGTTATCTGTAGTTGACATTCAGCCGCAGCCACATTCGTATGAATTTATAACAAAAACAGGTACAACGCCATCTTTCAAACCGTTACGGAAGCTCTACACGTGGACCTTACGTATATATAAATGTGTTAAGCAAAACCATTGCTACTAAGTATAAACTATAGAGGGCACTTAGTGCATCATTTTTAAGTAATGGCTATTTCTCTATGTATTTCCAGCAAAAGGTATTTATTTATCTATATTCTCCCTCGTTTTAAGCTGCGTTTACATACTCGCGGCAGAGCGAGGGAAGTGGCGAGAGAAGTGGGCAGAGACGTGGTGTGAATTGGTATATTCGTCATGCCGCGAGTACTGCCGCGTATGTTGCTGCAAATGTCGGCTTGGCGGCGCGAGTCAAAGGAGCGGCAATACTAGCGCGATGAACTATACGAGACCGCTTGATGGCGCTAATCAGTAAACACGGCTTTCGTTATTGCTCCTCGAATATTTACTTTTAAAAATATTTATATCGATCTACGGAAAGTGTATAGTAGTTGAAACTTTGAAAGTGATAGTTTTTATTAATACCTAGCTATATTATTGTCTACCTAGCTGCTTAATGTTCCAAATTGTTGTATATTTAATATTTAGTAATGCTATGCTATTGCATTTGATTAGATATGTAGAAATTTAATGACATTTAATACTAACTGACATTTTGTATGTATATGAATTCACAATGTTTATTATCTAATATTATATAATGACATAATATTATGTAGTGCTTGATAAGTTTTTAATTAATGCAGTTGATGTAATACTTGCATGTCAGATACTATTACTATTGTGTGTCAGTTATCACAATAATCTGTAAACCACATGTGGTAGGACATAGAGTACATAACATACCTTATAAGACATTTATACCTAACCTATGTTCCACAGAATAAATATTATGATTATGATTATGATTATGATTAATTCGCTATGCTGTAAAAGCATAATGCGTACACTGCTACAGCGTTGTCCTCCATACGTTTACGTCCGTCTCCATTGCAGGGCGAATACTGTAATGCGGACCAACACGATGATGCGCGTGTGTGAACGCTAGGGCATTAATCGCGCGAATATTTCCGGCAACACGATGAGCAATGCGAGCGGCAGTATGTAAACGCGGGGTTAAGTACATTCAGCTATGTTAGACTAGCGAAGTGCTCAAAAAGATCTTAATACTGGTATTAAGATCTGTTTGAGTAATTTGGTAACTGATCTGTTGCCGACTGTACCTATTGCTCACACCATTTAGTACAGTTTTGCTACACAAGTCATTCTCAAGACGGAAAGAAGAAGGAAAGTAGACTATTAAATCTATACTTTCCTGATTCTTCTGTCATAGGTACCTAATTTTCTTCAAAAGGCCAGGTACCTACTCATAGATAGGTATACCATAAGAGAAATTTACCCACTTATGGAAAAAATGTTGGTGATTCCTGTCATTTTTAGTAAATACTTTTAGCTTAAATGGTGCTATAGAGTCTTTTGATCTCCACGTGAAATAGGATCGATCGGCATTTTTTTGCTGACTATAAGATTTATCATAGATCTGTGAATGCAATTGAGAATTCTTTGAGATATTGTCCTAGGCGCGTATTCGTATTTACTAACGGTCAAGGTACCTAATACATGCTTGTGTTATCTCAAAAATCCATCCAACATGACCTAAAGGATGTCCGTTTTTCTCTCAAATAAAAAGTATTTTATTTATAGAAAATATCCAAAATCAGCCAAACCCGCAGTTAGACTGAAAAAAGCGGACCCCAGAGTCTGAGGTGAATGCTTCGGATCATGGAAAAGGAAATCATATTCTTTCCTCCGTGCTCTGGATGCAAATGGAATTAACGCTTGGATGAAGAAGAAAAAGTATTTCAGTCCTGTGGTGTGGTTGCCCACGTGACTTCAGTTGGCAACAAGCGCTGTTGTATCGGTAGTTGTATCGCAATCATAACACACTGCAATGCCAACAACTCATGCGATTATACGATTTTACGCGCCGAACACAGTTTGTTTTTGTATTCAGTGGAATACCTTTGTGTTTTCTCATCAACAGTAAAATAAATAATAAAATAAATAAATATTCTACAACATTCTACACAACGCTATCTAGACCCATGGTAAGCTTAATTAGCTTGTGTTATGGAATCTAGAATGCGGATATACATACTAAGATACGTTTTTTTTGTAAATACAATATAGATTATACATAGAAACACCCAGACCAATGCAAATATTTATATTCATACATACAAATATTGGCACTGAGCGGGGATCGAACCCGCGCCTCCTGCGTAGCAGCCGCGTGCACTACCGTAGGTAGGTAGGTAGGTTAGTATTTAATCTAATAAATAAAAATTAATCCCTAAATGTGTTGCTAAGCTCAAATCTCGAGAACGGCTGAACCGATTTCGCTAATTCTTTTTTTAGAATATTCCCTGAAGTACGAGGATGGTTCTCACGGCGAGAAAATTTTTAAAAAAGGCGGTACGAAGTTCGCGGGGTCAGCTAGTTAAGATAATGAAAATAAAAATTCAAAAAAATTTAATTCACATCACTTTTTTATAAATACACACTTCAAAACATTGCAAGAAATAACAGAGACAGAACTCTTACTATAAGTTAACATCGTCTTGAAACTGAATGCTCCGTAGAAAAATTGCTTCCCCAAAAACACTGAAGCTGTATCAGATACAGGCATTCGTATGCTATAATATCCCTGAAAATAAATCAATAATGTTACAAATAAGGCACATACTGCAAACGCATTCAGAACTAATATGAGAGTTTTTTATTTCGATAGCCTGCTTGATGGGTCAAAAATAATTGAAGTAAAATTTCAATTATTTTTGACCCATCAAGCAGGCTCTTCTCATTGGCTGATTGAGCCTTTAATTTGGATGACAAATTACATTCCAAAATGAAATTAAACACGAATCAAACTATGAGTGGTTCTTATTTAATAAACTCATAAAAATGTATATGGGTTTTGTTTTGACATAGATCATACTGAATACTGATTTATTTTCTTCCTAATCGAGTTGAAACCACGGAAACGTGACGTTACTGAGTTGGGCCCTAGCTGTTTACCAGCATCAATTAATATAAATACTCGCCTTCTTGATGACACAGTGAGAATCAATATTATTACCGAAGTTCTCATTTAAAATTAACGCAGTGACGGGATGCTGACACGGATTCTTTATTATGTATTTCCACGCGTAAGTTGACAAATCTGTCCCTCTATACACGAAAACTTTTACCTGAAACATAATTTTAACCTCAATTTAATTAAGTACCTGAGGTACCCATACCGAGCAGCATACCTACAACTCATTTTTAAGTCGGGCTGTGGATTGGTGTGGATTCTTCGTGTACTCGTACTTATATGTGCAAGGTATCTAACTATAATTCTATGGTTTTGCACCGTCAGCATCTGCACTGTCAAAAAATCGTAATAAGTACATAATAAGTAATGAGACCTTAAACGAAAACGTAAAAAAAATTGTTAATGAAATAATTGAAAAACTGTCCGGACTACCATAAGACGCTGAAAAATATTTTCAGATTTGTTTTCAACACGTTAAACTAACACATCAAAAAAATCTTCTGTTGCTGGGAAAACATATTGGGTAATAAAATAAAACATAAGAAAACATGAGTATGGCACGTCCATATTTTTTCCTCTGATGGAGGTAGGTACCTATTACTGTTTTGTACTTTAGTGTTCTCTGTAAAGAAAGTCTCATCATCGTCATAGCGAGTTCCCAGTTAGGTACGTCTAGTTTGGACTCTAGAATCCGTTATTCTATGAGCCTCTTCGTCATTTTCTGAGGCTTTGCAATGTAACTGCGATGCGGCTGAACTTCCATAGTTTCCGTGGAGCGACTGCCATTTGACCTCCACCACCGATTGGTGACATCGAAGTTCTGCAGTTAGTCTAGTCGGACTTTTGTGAACTCCAACAACCCGTAATGACTACCATAAATGTTCGTTTGACAACCGGGACCGACGGCATAAATGTGCTCTCCGAGGCATGACTAGGTCAATGCAAATTCATGTATACAAATATTTATACTGAGCGGGAATTGAACCGCCGCACAGTGGTTCAAAATTTGAGCTCCATTGACATAGAAACTTAAAGTGAGGAAATTAAAAAAAAAAAATTGTAATGGCTCTGGCATACCTCGCTATATGTCATATTAACGTATGAATGGTATAAGTAGCTCCACGCGTGAGAAAAAAAAGTTTTGTGTTTTTTTTGTATGGGAGAAAACACTTAAAGTGCTTTTTCTTTCAACTGAATGGAACTGAAGGGCTGGTGCTCACACCAGCTATTGTACCACACACGGCGATCAAGATGACATCAAATTCACGCACCTTTACGCGCCACTCCGCACGTAGTAAAATTTTGAAATATTGAATTTTCGATATGTGATTTTTCAAATGTTTGACGTAGTTAAATGTAGTTGCCGGTCCATTTACTTATCATGTCATTAGTTTTTAGCCTATTAGTGACTTTCAGGATGACAATAATTAAAAATAATATTGATTATACGCATAAGTTTTTTACAAAATTGCATTCCGAGAGCTAAGTAGCTCATTTGTTTAATCACCGTGATTATGGTTGTTTATGATTAAATATGATTGACGTGAGATTAACCAATTAGGCTCTGGCATATCTCGGTTTATGTCATATTAACGTATGAATGGTATAAGTAGCCCCACTTGTGAGAAAAATTTTTTTTGTGTTTTTTTTTGTATGGGAGAAAACACTTAAAGTGCTTTTTCTTTCAACTGAATGGAACTGAAGGGCTGGTGCTCACACCAGCTATTGTACCACACACGGCGATCAAGATGACATCAAATTCACGCACCTTTACGCGCCACTCCGCACGTAGTAAAATTTTGAAATATTGAATTTTCGATATGTGATTTTTAAAATCTTTGACGTAGTTAAATGTAGTTGCCGATCCAATTACTTATAATGTCATTAGTTTTTAGCCTATTAGTGACTTTTATGATGACAATAACTACAAATAATATTGATTATACGCTTAAGTTTTTTACAAAATTGCAGTCCGAGAGCTAAGTAGCTCCCTTGTTAATCACCGTGATTATGGTTGTTTATGATTAAATATTATTGACATGAGATTAACCAATTAGGCTCTAGTGGAGTCAAATAGGTCCTACTCACAATGCGACTCCATTATCTGTAATTAAAGGCACTTAATTAAACAATAGCTCTCGGAATGCAATTTTGTAAAAAAACTTATGCGTATAATCAATATTATTTTTAATTATTGTCATCCTAAAAGTCACTAATAGGCTAAAAACTAATGACATTATAAGTAAATGGTTCGGCAACTACATTTAACTACGTCAAAGATTTGAAAAATCACATATCGAAAATTCAATATTTCAAAATTTTACTACGTGTGGAGTGGTGCGTAAAGGTGCGTGAATTTGATGTCATCTTGATCGCCGTGTGTGGTACAATAGCTGGTGTGAGCACCAGCCCTTCAGTTCCATTCAGTTGAAAGAAAAAGCACTTTAAGTGTTTTCTCCCATACAAAAAAAAACAAAACTTTTTTTTCTCACTCGTGGGGCTACTTATACCATTCATACGTTAATATGACATAAACCGAGATATGCCAGAGCCTAATTGGTTAATCTCACGTCAATCATATTTAATCATAAACAACCATAATCACGGTGATTAACAAAATGAGCTACTTAGCCCTCGGAATGCAATTTTGAAAAAAACTTATGCGTATAATCAATATTATTTTTAATTATTGTCATCCTAAAAGTCACTAATAGGCTAAAAACTAATGACATCATAAGTAAATGGACCGGCAACTACATTTAACTACGTCAAAGATTTGAAAAATCACATATCGAAAATTCAATATTTCAAAATTTGACTACGTGCGGAGTGGTGCGTAAAGGTGCGTGAATTTGATGTCATCTTGATCGCCGTGTGTGGTACAATAGCTGGTGTGAGCACCAGCCCTTCAGTTCCATTCAGTTGAAAGAAAAAGCACTTTAAGTGTTTTCTCCCATACAAAAAAAAACACAAAAAAATTTTTTCTCACGAGTGGGGCTACTTATACCATTCATACGTTAATATGACATAAACCGAGATATGCCAGAGCCTAATTGGTTAATCTCACGTCAATCATATTTAATCATAAACAACCATAATCACGGTGATTAACAAAGGAGCTACTTAGCTCTCGGAATACAATTTTGTAAAAAACTTATGCGTATAATCAATATTATTTTTAGTTATTGTCATCATAAAAGTCACTAACAGGCTAAAAACTAATGACATTATAAGTAATTGGATCGGCAACTACATTTAACTACGTCAAAGATTTAAAAAATCACATATCGAAAATTCAATATTTCAAAATTTTACTACGTGCGGAGTGGCGCGTAAAGGTGCGTGAATTTGATGTCATCTTGATCGCCGTGTGTGGTACAATAGCTGGTGTGAGCACCAGCCCTTCAGTTCCATTCAGTTGAAAGAAAAAGCACTTTAAGTGTTTTCTCCCATACAAAAAAAAACAAAACTTTTTTTTCTCACTCGTGGGGCTACTTATACCATTCATACGTTAATATGACATAAACCGAGATATGCCAGAGCCTAATTGGTTAATCTCACGTCAATCATATTTAATCATAAACAACCATAATCACGGTGATTAACAAAATGAGCTACTTAGCCCTCGGAATGCAATTTTGTAAAAAACTTATGCGTATAATCAATATTATTTTTAATTATTGTCATCCTAAAAGTCACTAATAGGCTAAAAACTAATGACATTATAAGTAAATGGACCGGCAACTACATTTAACTACGTCAAAGATTTGAAAAATCACATATCGAAAATTCAATATTTCAAAATTTTACTACGTGCGGAGTGGTGCGTAAAGGTGCGTGAATTTGATGTCATCTTGATCGCCGTGTGTGGTACAATAGCTGGTGTGAGCACCAGCCCTTCAGTTCCATTCAGTTGAAAGAAAAAGCACTTTAAGTATTTTCTCCCATACAAAAAAAACACAAAACTTTTTTTTCTCACGTGTGGAGCTACTTATACCATTCATACGTTAATATGACATAAAGCGAGATATGCCAGAGCCATTACAATTTTTTTTTTTTAATTTCCTCACTTTAAGTTTCTATGTCAACGGAGCTCAAATTTCGAACCACTGTGCGCCGCTGCGCAGCCACAGTAGTTGTTATAGGAGAGTGTCGTTGAGTTTGCAGTGCACCCTAGAACCCGAAGGCTACCTACTTATTATTTTTGATTGGAATGTCGACTTTTCCGGAAGCGATTGTCTTAAGACCTCCCAATTTTTTAGAGTTTATTGTTTAGCAGGTGCACTGACTTGCAGGTGAGGTTGGCTTGGGCCTCAAGGACAAGGATGGTAGCGCCCTGTTCACCCATGACAGCCTTACACCTTAACAAATAAATAAATAAATATTCTACAACATTCTACACAACGCTATCTAGACCCATGGTAAGCTTAATTAGCTTGTGTTATGGAATCTAGAATGCGGATAAACATACTTAGGTACTTTTTTTTTTTTTGTAAATACATACATATATTATTATACATAGAAACACCCAGACCAATGCAAATATTTATATTCATGCATACAAATATTGGCACTGAGCGGGGATCGAACCCGCGCCTCCTGCGTAGCAGCCGCGTTCACTACCGCTACGCCACAGAGGCAGTCTCAACAAACACATAATATTATAGAAATAACACTTTCTCACACGAAGTTGTTGTTTCTAGAGCCCTGGCCATCTATAGGTATAGTTTGTTGGTCTCGCTTATTTAAAAATTCATATTTTTTTTATATAAAGTACAATATACTAACAAAAGTCAGTTGTAAACTATTGAGAAACGTTATGTTCATGAAGGATATATAATTTCCGGGTGCTTTCTGCTCAAGATAAACAACAGTCTGTGTCCGTTGAAGTTTCACGCCAGAGCACAATTCACTATGAGTCACGTTTAGTTCATAAGGGCCCTGAAAGTAAAAACACTTTACTATTAAGAACTATTTCAATTGTGTACGTTTTGCTTCTTTAGCATCCTAATGATTTAACTTAGAGGCAGCTTTTAGGCATGAATCACTCAGGGAAGTTATTTACGCAAAAGCACAAACAAGCCGGGGCGACTAGAAAGTCCCAACTTCAGAATGTAAATGACAAAGTTTTTTTTTTAATAAGAGCAGCTGCTCCACTGCAAAACAGAAAAGTGTGTGTTTCTTATTCATTAATTATGATTACAAAGTTATATTGAGTAAGCAGTCATCATTTCCATCACCACAAGTACCACAACGTTAGTCCAAGTCGTACCCAAAGCTTATAGGTCGTCTATAGAGGTCATGCTATTAGCTGTCTCCGACTCTTTCTCGGGTTTCTCCTGATTTCGCTTAGATTTTTTCGTTGGGTAGGCCAAAAAATCTTGACTTGACGTCGTGGAGGGTGGCTTGCGTGCAAAAGGCCTCACTACCATGGTCGCCAAAGATCGTGCGAAGTGGAAGTGGAAGAGTCGGAAAGCGGACCGTGAGCACCGAGGTCACCTGAGTCACCTTGACCTCGAATGCAATCAGGAATGTTGTCTTTGACTGTAGCAACAAGAGGAAAGCCTACGCCAGAGTCTCGTCCATTCATCCGTCGATATACCGGCTAGCCAGCAAGGTTGACTTGGGCTACAAAATTCTTGAATGATCAAGAATTTGGTGTGGGAATTTTTGTGGGGGTCCAAGATCATGAGATCTTGGACCCCACACATCCATTGTTTAAACGGTAGATACCTATTTAAGTTTATAAATCTCATGCTACAGGAACATTCATTTCTATATACATAATAATATACTTACATAGTTAACGCCATTTTTGGGAAATAATTGTTGAAAATTACCATAAGTTACAAACACTGCCAATAAAGCTAATGACAAAAAATACATGTTTTCATCGAAACCACTATCTGAATGTGAAGTAAGTTGTACACTAATCTCTCACTAATCTATATTTAATACTTGGATGGACACATGAACGTTCATGGGTACCTACCTGGTGGTGCCAACGCATTCCTTTTTTTAGGGTTCTGTACCTGAAAAGGAAAAAGGAACCCCTAAAGCAACTGATCATTCTAAGTACCTACTAAGGTACCTACCTACTTGTTGTTCTACATCCACCAGTTGCATCAACCGCCTCCATTAGCTGATCTAGAATTATAAAATAATAATTATGGAATTTGGTAAGGAGTGGGTACCTAATATCTAACAACAACAAAAAATTCAAAAGTTGTAATGTATGTAGATAAAACACAAAAAAAAACCGGGCAAAAAAGGAGTAGAAGACACACTTTAAATACCTAAACAAAACTAAAAAGTTAAATATAATAATAATTTATAGTGAATTTGGAATCATAAAATGAAATGGAATGGATAACAAAACATTTATTTAAGTGCTGGATGATGATTATTGTAAGCACTCCAAGCGATTGTAGTAGTGCATGAGGTCACAGATGAGGTTTAAGGATCGTTTTCGTAGGATTTAAATTAATGTAATATGTAGATAGGTACTCTTGGGTTTTTACCTGTCAGGTCGCCCGTCATGCGTGTGCACACAAATGCGGGAACACTGTTTCGTGTAAATTAGGTATATTCCCATAAAACAAGCGCCCGGAAATTCCTATACCTACAGGTTTACCTATGTATCTACTTACGATATTTTGTTGTAAAAAATACCTATAGGTAAGTACTTTACAAAAAAAATCGAAATCTATACATACCTTACCTACATAACTATCGCACTTTGCCTAGGTACTTATAACTTATACACGCTGTAGGTAAAACCAAATTATAGTAAATACAAACTATTATCGGGGTCATCTGACTATGTCATATTCAATGAACCTTACCTACTCTACGTAGTACATACCCACGTAAAGTTAATCTATGTTTAATTCATTCCTATAATTTGTTTGTTTACATCATTATAGGTAAGTACCTAATCATTTTCCAACCATTAAGTAAATAGGTAGGTACCTACCTACGTACCTACAATACTTATCCCTTTACGAAATCCTATTTAGTAGTATTTATTAAACACCTAGGCAGTTATACCACATGTGGTTATACTACTGTGGTTATACCCATCGATATATACCTAGGTATATTAACGTGTCGGCCAGGGTGCGAGGGATATGGCCTACAACAACTTCAACTCCGGCAACCGACCGCCCACAGACGGCGTGTGCATAGATTAATTGCGTTTTAGTCGGTTCTATTCTAGTCCGACATAACCTTCTCCTCCGGCTCCGGCGGGGGAGGTATCCGTGGGGATTATTCGCACGATAAAAAAGGTACATTAACATACATGTTATACCTTAAGACTCGTATCTTGGGCCTTAATCATGAGTGTCGTGAGACAAACCAGGCCCTGGCGCCCGCTGACGGCCCGCTGACGGCCCGCAGCTTGTTTTGTAATATGAGCTCGTCCACCTCAGCAGTACCTACCTAGGTAGGTACTAGGTACCCCATGCTATCCTCAAAAGACACCCAAGCAAGCCCAAGAAACGCGCATAAAGCACATTTTGGCCGAAGATATAATATATGTCCCAAGTCCCGAGCAATAAGTAGGTAGGTACCTAAATGGAGGACATTAAGGAAGAACCAGACAAATCAGTGTTTAAGAAGAAACTTAAAAAATATTTTATAACTCTAATGGTTACATTCTGCTATCATAACGATGCCGCGATGGCAGAATCCGCAGAATGTACCTAGTTATTATAGTTCTGAGTAATAGTAATACTTTTGAAGATAATTGTACGGAGGCTAGAGGCTAGATCCCCCAGTCAAACCATATACTCGGTTTTGGGGGTCAAAGAATGTATCCTTATGTACCTATTTTATGTAAGCAATAAATCCTACTAATATTATAAATGTGAAAGTTTGTGAGAATGGATGTGTGGATGTGTGGATGTTTGTTACTCTTTCACGCATAAACGGCTGGACCGATTTGGTTGAAATTTGGTATGTATATAGGTTGTACCCTGGATTAACATATAGGCTATATATCAGCGATGAACGGGATCAGAATTCCACGCGGGCGGAGCCGCGGGCAACATAAATAATAATAATAATAAATAATTAACATGACTTGACCTCAATCTCGTCGCAAATTGTATATACCTATGTACTTTATTATGTATTTGCGCTGTATCAAAGTATCAATAGGTATATTTGCAATTATCATGCATACAAAATATTTGCACCGAGCGGGAATTGAACCCGCGGCGCCCCGAGCGTAGCAGTCGAGAGACAAACCCACAGAGGCTGTTAGTCATCAAGAACAACATCTGTGAAAATGTCAACTGTTTAGCTATCACGAATGAGATAACAGTAACACAATAGTGCCGCAGTAGTAACCGCCTAGCGCCATTCCCCTTCTACTAGGTACTTTTAAGTTTTATCTGTGCTATGCCTAAAACTAGAAATGAAAAAAGGGTGATAACTGTAGGTATCATATTCGCACCTGTAAATCCCCGAAGTAGTAGGCAAATATGTGTTAGCATTTAGCAATGATGATACTCTAACTAAACAACACTAACTAAACAAACAAACAAGCACTAAACACTAGTATTTTTAATGAAATTATACTTTGAAATTTACTGAAATAATACTTTATAACCGAAGACCCTAACAAAAAAAAGGATCAAGACTGTTCAGCCATAACTCATCCATACAGATCCAGTGGTTCAGTTCATTCATAATATTACAGGGATACCAGCGCCACCCTCAATTTTCATGACTTACTTTTATAATATCGAGTTAACCTTAACCTGTAGGAGGCGACTATTTTTTAAAGCACTATAAAATTGCACTATCAAAATAAAAAAATGGATCTATGGACCATAGAAAACCAGTTTCTATTATGAGAAAGATATCTTCTTAAACCATTCTAAATTCATAAAATCGATTTTTAAACGAATCGATTAAAGTCGGTTATATGAAGCGTTATCCGGTTATCCTATCCCAATCCCACATGCACATCAGCACATGTCTCATCCCTAGTTTAAAAAAAAAAAGCCCACGCGCCGCCATTTTGGTAGGGAATGCGTGTTACAGAAATTATTTCATTGCATTGTGTCGGCAATTATTGGTAAATACTTCTTAATTAGTGTTAAATTACAAAGTCATTATAAGTGCTTATCTAGATCCATAATTATATTATTATGTCTTGTAATTATGACAGTATTTGGTTGATAATAGTTCGCATTACGTCGCCGCGTATGCATCCTGCTAATCCAACTAACCTCTCGTGTAATATTTTTAGGTAAAAATGTCACGATATGGTGACTGTAAAGTTTACGTGGGAGATTTGGGCAATAATGCCAGCAAACCTGAACTGGAAGATGCGTTTTCATACTACGGACCGTTAAGAAATGTTTGGGTTGCCCGAAACCCACCAGGGTTCGCATTTGTTGAGTTTGAAGATCCCCGTGACGCCGAAGATGCGGTAAGTGTAGTTTTTTGCTAGCATACAATATCTACATAACCTACCGGCCTATGAATAGAAATTTGAACTATACTTGCTTTCCATATACATAATTATCTGAACTACAGTAAGGCGTGGGTTGATGAACTTATTTATTTGTGGTTGGTATTTATTAAAGTTCAGAAAAATCTATTGATTCGGGTCAATGAACTGTATACTATTTGTTTCTAATTGCCTATGAAGTGATTAGTCATCTAAATAACAATGGCAAATAGGAACCACAGTGACAAATATAGCCTTGTGGACTGGTAAATAGTGTCAAATTATTAAATTCTGTCATGGTTCAAGACAAATTTGTCTGGCAGTTTTTAAATGGTCCTACTATGGATATTGTTCCGATTAGCTCTTCCATTGAGTCCCACATTCTAACATGAACCAAGTGGTTAGACACCTTCCTTTACCATGAAGAAATCTGCAGACAATCATGTTTCCTTCCTACAGTCCCTTCAAGCAGGGTGAAAAGTATTTACGAAGCCATGAAACTGAGGGCCACCATAATACCACCATAGTGACCCCCTTTCCTGAGACTTCCTCCCTCTAGGTTTGCACAGAGTGAAGTCAAATTCAAAATACAAGACTAATCATTTTCTAAAACATAGATAGGTATTTAAGAAGTATCTGTGAAGGTAAAAGACCTTATTGTAGTATGTATTTCTTAATATTTTAAATTTACTGAAACTAGCTGCCTAATGGAAAGGGGACTCTTTTATCCCCACTTAGCCTCTTTCTTGGGCCATTGTGCGTAACCTTTGCCCTATGCCTATTCACCTGCCTAATTGGTTTCCACGAAGTAAAAATCAGGGGCCGTCCCATCACTTTCCACTTCCCTCATGACATGACATAGACATAATCATTGAATGAAGTAATAAATGTCTGTATTGCCATGTTAAGACTGCTAGGGTTAGAAAGTGTCTGATAAATAACACAGCCTATGCTCATCCTCTAACTCAATGATTGGTGAATTTTGAGTGCTATTCTCCTCCCTACCCTTATGGACTAACTACAGGTACTAAGTGATTTTAAATTCACTATCAAATATTTATCTACTTCCAGACACGCGGTTTAGATGGAAGAACTATCTGTGGGCGTCGTGCACGCGTTGAAATGTCCAACGGTGGTCGAGGATTTGGTTCACGAGGACCGCCACCCCGTTCCCGCTTGCCGGCGCGCCCTTACGATGACCGCTGCTATGACTGTGGCGACCGAGGCCACTATGCTCGTGACTGTACACGCCGTCGACGTCGCAGGTGACAATTTAACTTTAATACAATTGGAGTGTGTATTACCCAATGTAACATTGGAATGGAATCTAGGTAAACATTAAAATCAATTTGTACATTGAAATATTCTATAACTAAGGTGTACTATTAAAGCAGGCGGTGCACAATTTTGTAAAGATTCTATCCCATTGTATTAGACCCACTTATACCAATGATAACTATGTTATAGGTTATCATTGGCCTGTGCGCCGAGAACGAACTCTTCAGTGTCTGCACTTCTTATTGTCTGCGCTACGTAGCTTTCCCTCCGCGGCGCGTACTCCGATTGAGTTGCCGCTTCAGTAACTGCATACTACGTAGCTACAGCCTACGTGCACGCTTCACTTGTTGAGAACTTCATTGAGAGTAATGTTCGTTCGACGCGTCGCAACGCACGTCTAATGTAATCACTGCGTGCTCTCAGTGAGTTACACATTATTATCCCATTTTTGTGCTCAAAGGTGGCTCATGCTGTTTCACCTGTGAAAAGTTTGCTGCTAAAGGTAATGTTATATGATAGGTGGTTCTACAAAAATAGCTTGAAGAAACAGCAAGGGGAAATAAACTGAAATAATTACTATTTTAATGGATTTTATCACGATTTTTTTTTCGTATCTATAAAGTACCCATGTTTCGGTTACTTTTCAGCAGCCATGGTCACAAAGAAGACGGGGACTTCTGGGCCAAAATTGTAATGAGTTGAGATATGACTTAAAAAAAGCGGTATTTTTTTCTATTTCAAAATATTAAAAAACCAGCTCAATTGAAAATCTTGAAGACGAGAAATCTTAAAACTAAATTTATTTCACTAGCAAAATAAAATATCGATTACTAAAAATTATTGAAACAATATTGCGTATTATAACACTTGCATCACAATTTGATATTAAATCAATCAGAGTGAACAAAACTTAATCATAATAATAATAATAACCATTTAAAATACCAAATAATAGTGTAATAAAAATAAATTCTGAATCGATTTCCGTTAATCGATTAATTATTTCTTGTGTTTATCAACTGTATTTTTAAGCTGTGACAGCTGACAGCTCCATTTTCTGTCAATCAGGCCCACGAATGTATGGAAGAGTATCCATCTCCTTTCAATGCAGGTAATCTCATAGCTGGAACTGTAATCTCAATGTACCTGAACTAGCAGAATGAGCTCAGTGTCTTGAAGTCTAGTTTTATTTTACTTTTCTAGGATTTGCTTGAATGTAGATATAATTGGATGTACCTACCTATTTTTAAATTACCATGTTTTAGATTTCAATAGCCTCGTACATTCTGGGTAGTTCTGTCTGTGATTTGTCAAATTTAAAATAATGATTGGAACCTAGTTTTTTGCACGTTCTTAATGTCTTCATCTTAATTTATCTGAAGGCAGATTATATAGAAAGATTAACAGGTTTGACAGATTGAATATACAACCGAGATTCAGATCAAGATTCAGAACTGAGTACCATTCTAGAATATGGCCTTCATTGAGCATTGGTTTCATAAATCAGCTGTGTTCTTTGAAGCGAGCGCCAATGCTTTTCTTGGTTTGACCAATATATGCACAGTCTATTTTATAGACCCCCTGCATCTTGTCAGGGTCTGACTGCCTCTACAAGACACTTGACAGATTGTAAAAACTTATGTGTTGGTTAAAGTTTGCTTCAAGACAGTCTTTCATAGTGACTCCTCGTCAGTTTACCTGCCCTGGTAGAACAACAGGCTGTCGCTCGTTGGCTGGCCTTTCTCGGGATCTGTGATGAACTGATGACGTATGGTTCTTGCAGTGAAAGGTTTTTGTCTTTCACTACTTGATTGCCATTCTAAAGCTCAACACTCGGAAGTGTTTCGCGTGAGAGATTCCGCAAGCACTCTGAAAAAAGATATCCCACAGTTGCTAGCTGTTTAGAATGATGGCGAGATTCCCTGTTTAACTATGTTTGTTAGTATGTTTAACAATCACAAATACATCTAAGAACGCTAATGAATTTGCATTAATATTATTAAAGGCATCTTCATTACGTTTAAAGATCTAGTTGTGATAACGATTGTCTTTGGAAAACCATAGATCTGTGGAGCACCAGAATATGATACAAGAGTACAAAAAATAAATCGTGATAAAATCCGTTTAGTTCTATTTCAATGAGTTTTGTTCGCGTAAATCGACGCTTCATTTTCACGGTAACCACTTCCTATTAAGTGGGCCATGTGCTTGGCTGCCAAGTGCCAAGTAGTATGAAAAACCGAACCGTACGATACTTGTTAAGAAATACCTTGCATGAGGTAATTTTGTAGTTTTCTCATGTAGTGGTTTACTTATCATACACTGACAAGACAATAAAATTATGATTTACTGTATATAAATAGAAACAAATTCGCCAGTAGCCTACCTATTCACAACAATCAATAAACGTCGTAATAATTAATTTATTTTTCTGTCGTCTAACAAGATTAAGAAGTTTAATACTGAGGTAAAAAGTAAACTTACACGTTTTACATTAGCAGGTTATTATCTAACTTGTAGTTTACAAATTATTTATTTATTACATGTACTTAGTGGCGAGTAAGATTGAAAATAATATAAAGGTTGATTTAGACCAAACGAACATAGAACAGGAGCATTATTTCTTAATATTTTAAATGAAACCTATTTTTCAGCGTTTACATAAGAAAGAACAACGAACGAATGTTCTGTCACTGTTTACACTAATATAATTTGAATGACATTTTGAACCATTTATTATGCCTGTTTAAATCGATTTAGAAATAAAAAATGTTCCTTTCTTAATCGAATATAATTTGAGTGGTGATAGAATGAGCATTCGCTCGTTTGGTGTAAGTCAACCTCGACAGTATTATCCTGACACGGTCTAATAACTTCTGTACATTTGCCAGCCGGTCGAGGTCCCGCCGCCGCAGCCGTTCCCGCTCGGCGCGCTCTGGGTCCCGCTCCCGTAGTCGCAGCCGCTCCCGTTCGCGCTCCAAGCAGCGATCAAGGTCCCGTTCAAGATCACGATCACCATCCAAAGATTCCAAAAAATCAAACTGAACTTAAAACTATAATGTATACTATAGTTTCTTTTTTATCGACTTCATTATGGAAGGAGATTATTATTTTACTCCCTTTAATTTTATATAACACACAGTCAGGTTGACAAATTAAATTGTCAGGTTTAAGATTTATCATTCCTGGTTATCGTGACTTAAGTATAAAAGTGATTGATTTTGAGATCAATAAAATTACGATTTTAATAATACTTTTTCGTATTTATTTATTAAGCTGCCTTAATCTCCTGCACATAAACATTTTATAACTACTCCAGTAGACAATCGTGTATTTATTTTTATTATAGCTAGAAGTACAGTCAGCATCAGGATCTATCTTGACTACCAAACCAACATACTCAAAATTATCTTATTACATACTAATGATGTTAATATCAAACTATTTTATTAATTTCAATTGTATTATTAATCAGCTAAAGGTCTCAAAGGAAGAAAAGAAAAGAATCAAAACAATCACGTCACCAGCAAGGGGGGAAACAAAAGTATTAAGATCGTTACGAGTACTTATGCTGACTGTACATGAACTATTTAGTTGCATATATTACGATATCAGTAAAGTCGTAAGTAAGCGTAGCTTCATCTATATTATCATTGTTGCTTACGCGTAACACACCGGTTTCTTGGCCCACGATTAAATAGTCTTGCATAAAATCATCAAACACCTCATCGGGCATATTGAATGGCTCCACAGCTTGTACAATATCTGAAATAGAAGACAGAACTTCTGTAATATTGTAATTATTAGTAATTATTTACTAGGAAATAGTAGTGACTCACTTTTTAGCTCTTGTACCGAGTCAAAAACCTTGGTCTTTTTTCTGCTCGTTACATCAATATTTTTAAAACCACATTTTGCCATTATTTCTACTATTTTCTTCTCTGGGTTCTGTAAATTACATAATGGATAAGTAGTTTTACTACTATTGATGTGCCAGATATCTCAGAATAAGTACTTAGTTCTGAAAGTTTTCAAAAGGAAAGCTGTTGAAAAAATGCCTTATAGATCGGCCCTAGCAATTTTGTATGGAACTCTGGGCGTTCTGATTTAAGACACTAAGGTACCGCATTTAAGTTACTAAATTTCAGATTACGAAGTTAGAATCATGTCTACCACGGTTCCCCTTTACGGAGCAAGCCGGCAGGAATCGAGTTGTGAGGACTTCTCGCCACTGGTAAATAGGTACGAACTAAATAATAAATACCTTCATCTCGTGGTACGGAGATATGAATTGGTCAACACTATTCAGCAAAGACTTCCATTTGGGATAGTTAGCAAGAACAGTGAAAATGCTATAATTATAATTACTTGCGAGCAACGTCATAAAGCAGTCGCCTTCATCTGACATAAAGTTGTAAACATTCTTGAACGCTTTCCTGCAAAACAGACTGATGTTTAATAGTACATTATGGTACAAGTGAGTAAAGTTGGTGATTACCGCCGAGACGCCATTGAGACCCGAGCCGTCAGGCGAGGGTCTTAAGAGAGCCGAGGACGGTAATCAACACTCACGCGTGGCATACGACGTTTTACAACACACTTGCGAATAAAATAATACTACAAATACTAAATAAACAATACTACAAATTCATTCGTATTCCTATGCGCGCGCATCTAACAATGGCGATCGGCCATATTTAAAAGTATGAGGTTTGAATTTAACCCTTTTTTACTCTGTTTTTTTTTCTGTACTTAGAGAAAAATAAAAGTTAAATTTGAGTAAAAATCTTGTTTATTATACATGTTGAAATTATTTATTTAAATACGAAAATGTATCAATTGACCATACAATAGGCATATTAATTTGTTCGTACTATTAAACACGTTATTTTTTGTATCGAAACTTTTTTGAGAACATAAAAACTTTAACCTATAAAATTTAAAAAAGAATCTATAACTCACTTGTGAATAATAGCAATGAAGAACTCACAGTTTGATAATAGGTGTCATTACGTGCCTAATTGCGGTGAAATAATAATAATTTTATGAGCAGGTGTGTTGTAAAATATGTTTTATGGTTAAGTTAGATTGAAGACGTGACGTCACATCAACAGAGTTGGGTAAAGGCTTGGAGGATAATGATGATAATGATAACCAAAATAATTACAGTCACATTGGTTTGTTATGTTCGATCGTAGCGCTCGATTACCGGGTCGGGGAAATTGATATTTCAGTAGTACTTAAAAAGTTTGAAAAAGAGCTAGTAGATGGCAATAGGCTTTCCCCCATTACGTTGTGAATTGTGGGTGTAATCAATAGGTACAGTCAGCATCATCGATCTTGACTAGCAAGGTAATGAAAATGAACTTCTTAGTATTCCCCCCTTCCGATTGACTGATTGTTCTAATATTTGGTACGCACATACCTTTAGTTCGGACGATAATAATTGTAACTAGCTGTTGCCCGCGGCTCCGCCCGCGTGGATGTCGTTTATCGCGTGGTGTTGTAAATAGTGCTAAAAGTTGAGCGTTGAACGCTGATTAGACATTGTACTCGCCTCTCTATTCGACTCGAGGAGGTAGGTACACGACGGTATATTCGTCCCAATAGAGCAGTCCGACTGGGGAAGTATCTCCGCCCTACAGAAGGCTGCGGCTTAATAACCTCGTGTTGTATTTTCGACGGTGAGTAGGGTAGCCAAAGCTCACTGAAGAGTAGCTTGTACTTTGTGCTGTCAGTGGGAAAACCAAAGGCTTTGTCCAACTTATCTTTTGCGCTGACGGCACAGATTCTCTAAGTTATTACAGGGTAGGCAGCACGAGTGTGACTCCCTTGGTGTTGCACTCACCCATAGGCCACGGTAACCACTTACCATCAGGTGGGCCGTATGCTTGTCTACCACCTAAATGGTTCAAAAAAAAATTTTCTACCTGCATTATTTACTCGACTCTCTACTCCCCATACCTTATTCCTTCTCCCCCCCCCCTCTCCCCTACTCATTCCCCTTCCCCGTTGTATCTCTTGTCTACTCCACTATATCCCTTACCACGCTCTAATCCAGGAATGGCAAACCAATGGCACGCGTGCCAAAGGTGGCACGCGGCACAATTTTTTGGGCACTGCTGGCCACCACAAAGTAGGTATTTAGATGCGGCCGTGTTATACGATAGCCACAAAAAAGGTTCGCCATCCCTGCTCTTAGTTCTTACAGGGTAGGCAGCATAAATGTGACTCCCTTGGTGTTGCACTCACCCATAGGCCAAGGTAACCACTTACCATCAGGAGGGCCGCGTGCTTGTTTGCGACCTCATTACTACAGTACGACTCCCGAATATAGTATGGGGTACTTCAAGAAGGGCGAGTGTGAGTGTGACGCACTGACGCCCCTGGTGTTGCATACGTTCATAGGATACAGTAACCACTTTCCATCAGGTGGGCCGTGTGCTTGTCTGCCACCTAAGTGGTATAAATAAACTTTCTACCTGCATAATATCTAGATCTACTCGACTCTCTTCCCCCACCCTCTCCCCTACTCTTTCACTTCCCCGTTGTATCTCTTGCTTGTCTTGTCTACTTCACTATATCCTTCACCACGCTCTAAGTAATCTGTCTATGTGTGGAAAACGATTTTGTAACAACACTGATCTTAAGACAGTACCGACATCTATTATTTCATACCTGACAAATTAGAAATTAAAAAAAAGAAATGAATAAAAAATGCTTATATACGTCCAGTTGGAACGAAACCATAGTAAGTTCAAAACCGCGTTAACGCCATCTAGTTCGCATGTGGAAATAAATTCATTGACAAAAAAATAATAATTTCAAGATTAAAATCGCATTTGTTTACACAACTGTAAATGTAAATTAAAGTCTATTTATTTACATACTTGCTCGGATGTAATAAGATATAAAATTTCATCCATAAGAATAAAAAAGCGCCATCTATATTTCCACTCATATTCCGTATAATATCAATATTGTTCACAACTCCGGTTTTAATCAACCGATTCCGATCAAACAAACGTAAGATTTTAAGTCTGACCAAGCCCTTTCTAACAAAAAAAACCTCATCAAAATCCGTTCAGTAGTTTTTGCGTCCATCGCGGACAAACAGACAAACAGACAGGAAATGAAAAACATATATTTTCGTGTTCAGTATCGTTAATATAACATAACCCAAGTTTTTTTTTTTAAATATCTCCAATGTACAGACACGACCACTTTACAATTTTATAATAGTATAGATGAATAAAACAGTTTGGTATTAACATCAAATCAAATCAGTTTATTCGCAGAAGTTCATCATCATTTTGAGTAGGTACCTACCTACTTTGCTAGTCAAGATCGATTTGATGCTGACTGTACCATTTAGGTACACCATATGGTACACCTCTGCCCTTAATTGCTGCTGCTCTTAAAGGAATTGATGCGTGCGTTGGACTTCGTGAACAACAAAAAGTTTGACAGCATAACTTACTCTTGGTCTTTGACCCATTGTAGTGCGTAGAAAGAAAACACATGGTTGAATGTTCCTTTCATGTCCTCAGGTATACCGCCTCCTATATCCATTACTTTAAATGAGATCTCTTCATCTGCATAAGCCTTGTTGGCATACTTGATCATGTCCTCGCTAATGTCACATGCTACGAAATTCTTGTAACTGTTAGGTGAGAAATTCTTGACTAGAACTGTGACACTTCCGTCCCCACATCCTAGATCGATGGCTGTGTCTTCAATTTTCTTCCATTTAATTTTGTGATTGTACTCTTGTAGATAAGAGAGAACAGATTTTCTTTGTATCTCATTTGCAGCACTGTATAATTCAGGTTTGTTCATAGTGATGCTGAAACATAATAACTAAATAAGTAGATACCTAAATTTCATGTACCTACCTATCTAATAAGTAGAATGTACAGTCAGCATCAGTTTAATACCATGGTATTAAGTTCTTATTGAACAGCTAGTCAAGATCTATTTGATACACTGTACCTACTTAGTAGATGGGATTCGAAAATTTTGTAAAGAAGAGAAAAGATTATTTAGTTAGGATAAAGTTAGATACCTAAAAAGGTTTAAACGAAACTATCAGCACTTCAAAGTTAAATCTATAGGTAAGTAGGTATACCACCTGGCACAGTTTCTTACTGAATAAAGACACCATAATGTATCGAGAGCTAAGTACTTAAAGCTCTCAAGTAAGTATGTAGGTACATTACTTTTCTGTGTAGGTAGGTACTCTAAACGAGGTAAAGCAATACGTAGGTACCTACAAGTGTTAGGTATATAACGAGTATGGTACGAGTCCCGCCTGAGCTAGATTTCGCTTTTCCCTACTTGATCAATTTGTATAGTTAGCATACTAAATGCCTTAAAATTCATTCGATTATAAAGTAATTTAGGACAGGGCAGAGTACTACCTACCTAAAAGGATTTCCTACTTCGTTATAGGTACCTACTTAGGTACTTCGTGCCATCATTGTAATGTTTATCCGAACTAAGAACCGCTTATCACTAACCGTATGCCAATGGTTGCTGGCTGTGGTGAACTGGTGACTTATCCTGATAAGTAAATATTACCTACAATGTATTTTGTTTTATGAGTTACATTGAAAGTCATATGAATGGTCAAATTGTTTCAAGCATAAATTGGGCTGTGTATAATAACAAAGTAATCATTATAAACTTCATTATAAGGAGGTACTGGTAATACCTAGTCACCATTCTAAGAAGTTCTAAGCAATCAGCTTATCAGCATCACCCACGGATCCCCCTCGCTGGCCCACGGAGTTGGTTCTGTCTCGACTGACAATTACCAGGGTGCAAGGTAACTAAATATGGCATTTTCCTCTCAACTATGCTTTCCCTGGGCCATCTACGGCATTGAAATGGCCCCCTCGGGTGTGGGAACCATGATTCACACGCCCTAGGGCAAGCATTTTGCCCGCCTGCTCCCTTGCCTGCTTTCTACTGTTCCGTCTGATAATCAGAGAGATACACACGTGGAAAACTTCTTAGCAACCCTTAACGCCCCCGCTTGGTTCGAACTTGGCTGTAGGCGGCAGCGTCTCCTGCACCGTGAGAGAAATGCACTGCCGTCTCCGGTGCGAAAGGTAGGTACACCGTGTGGAGATTTTCCACCGTATACCTACTCCTTATCAACAATAACTATCTACAGCTACAGTACGACTAGAATACTCGTACCTATCTACATTTAGGTACAAATCAAGTTTTTTGTGTACATACTTAATATACCTTGGGGACTGTTCTTCAAAAGAGGAGAGACTATGTTTAGACACCTCTACCTTGTGCTTCCAGAAATTAGAAACGTGAGTAGGTATATAAAGATAATAAGATCCATCGACCGCAATAGTGTAGCTACAGTGTTGATAGCAGTGGACTACAATAGGCAAATTATATTACGTAAAAAATCAAAGAATTCATATTAAAAATGTAACCAAAAGTTGGGATTGCTGTCTATATCGCTATACTTCTAGATATAACCCGCGCCACGTATCTTGGACCTAAATCGTAAGACATACGAGGCTCAGGCGCCCGCGGATTGCTTTGTAATAGTCTATGCTTAGTGAATTTAAGTTCGTCTACCGCAGTAGCATCCTGTGCTATCCTCAAAAGACACCCAAGAAATGTGTACTGCGCGTATAGGGCACGTTTTGAGCACATTTTAGGTCCATGATACGTGGCGCGGGTTATATCAAAGTGTAAAATATAAGTATGTCTACCTATTTGCCACTCACCTTTTACTTTAAATACGCAGGAATAAAACCACAAACTTCACACTACCGATGGGGTAAACTTGCTTACACGAGCTACACCAGACGAATAAGTATTTCGCGATAAAATATAGTCATACATACTAGGTACCTATACTTTATCACAAGTAACGTGGTATCGCACAGATATGGTGCAGCATAGTACCTATTAAAAGTAATAGGTAAGTATGACAATTTTGAGACAGTTGTGACTTTTCATAATTTTTTGGGTACTCGCCGAATTGAAAAGAAAATTAATAATAATAATTATTAAAATATTAGTATATAAATACTAATTCATAAAAAAGTCTTTACAAATTAGATTCCACGTGGTGCCGGACAGAGTAGAATTTGGGCCGCCCCATCTCCCATGCATTGTCGTACAAGGCAAATAAGGGATCATCAAACAGATATATATTATGTATACAGCCCAGATTTTATTAAACTCTATATTATATTCATCCTATATAATAGTCTGGTAATTACGTGCCTATCTTATAAAAAAATAAATACTACGGCCGAAAACAGTTCAAACTTCCGGCATGTCAAGAGCGTGGATTTTTTGACCTACGAGCACAGAATAGATAAGCTACGAGTCTACGACGTAGCACGTGAGCAATGCTTCGAGTGTTTTTATGAATACGACCCATTATGGATATTATTATCCGTTGTTATCATTAATATCAAAGACTTAGAGTCATGTTGTCAACATCAGTTCGTTACCTTTACTCACTACTCACTCGAACCTTTATCATGAACTTTTATTTAAAAATGTTGACTGTTATTAGTGATCATTTTATATCTATTTGATACAACTACACCAGTGTTCTTAACAACTTCCGCCGGCATGGCAGCGTAATGTCTCCCCCCCCCCCCCTCCCCCCTCCCCCCAGCTCTCCAGGGTATGATAGTGACCGTACCTACCTCCCACACTCGAGGGGACCATCTTAAAACCATAGAATACCTACTGAGAATTCAATACCCTGGCAAGATGGGGATCCAGGGTCCCTACACCCGAAGAGAGCCAGCTCGAAAGAGATGGCTCTGGGTCGGCCGGGGTGCGAGAGATATAAATGATGTCTATGCCAACCTCACCTCCGACAACGGAGGACGGTATACAGTTTTATTCGGTCCGTGTTCGAATTAACCACCCCCCATGGCTGACGGAGCTGGTATCCGTTGGGACACGAAAAAAAAGGTAAGTAAATAGGTGTATAATCAGAACTGTATGATTGCCTGGAATGGTGGATGAGCGGGGAAAAATGATACAGAAAAAATACCGCAATTATTATGCACACACATTTATACTTTATTAAATTATTTTATTTATGGACAATTGAAATAAAATAAAATTAAACATTAAAGTACATACTAAAAACTAGTAACTGTTACTAGTTTATACTTTTGTACTTTCATTATTTTTTTGTAAACCTACATTTTGTAATAACACAAACAACAGCATATTTTTTCGCAGATACGGTCACTTTGTATGTGAATTCTCCGTAGAAGAACTGATCGCCTAAAAAACTTGCTGGTAATAATTCGGTGACACGCATTCTTATGTTATATTGGCCCTAAAAAAAAAAGATTATTCTGATTACTTACTCACAGGAAGCATCAAGATCTCCACAAAAGCCAGCGTAACCAGTACACGTACTGATTGATGGACGAGGCTCTGGTGGAGTTTGTAAGCAGTAGCTTCTGTAAAAACTAAGATTCTCCTTCTCATCCATATCTATAGGTAGGTACTCCTCTCCATTGCTTAATGGAAGAAGTGGTGGAGTAGATATAGATATAGCGCTGGGTCTGGAAAATGGACATTAGTCACAAAAACAAATGACTGTGAAAGTGTTGAGCAACTATCGAAAAACTTATATTTTTGTCGTAGATACGAGTACATGTTGCTAGGTTTTATAGCCAGTTCTTCTCACCTTGACTGGCAGCTGGCATATTACATTAAAAGTTACTTAAACTTTCTGGGTAAAAAAACTAACCTCTTTGACAGTACAGTGTTTATCAGTGCCGTAACTTTTACTTAAAATCGGCCCACAAACTGGATGTTCACATGGTTTCTTCACTACGTATTTCCATAACACATTTGACTCATCACTGCCTCTGTATACCAAAATTTTTACCTAAAATCAAAGACCTGTGACGCATGACGCATTCAATCTATACCATTTGAAAGATGAACGATGAATTACATACATTATTTGAAAACGAATAAATTACTGGCATTAAAGGAGCAACGGAGTGGAATAGGGCTTTGAAGTAAGTATCGGGTGAACCCAGAGAGGGCCGACTAGTCTTAATAAATTATGTTCTTTTCTGATTAGTCGGTACAGCAGCGATGCAACAAGGCGCGCTCAGATATTGAGAGGATAAGATAGGTTTTGTTCCGCCACCACTTTCGCATAAGTCTACAGGAAGACACGCAAGAGCCGCTTGTGCAATTCATCAAAAATGAAGTCGTCTTCAAATTCAAGCGATGACACTCGTCTACTTTTTTTTTTATACCACTTAGTTGGCAGACAAGCACACGGCCCACCTGATGGGAAGCGGTCACTATGGCCTATGGACGTATGCAACACCAGGGGCGTCACACTCGTGCTGCCGACCCTGAAGAAACCTTCTAATGCCCTTCTTGAAGAACCCCATATTGTAGTCGCTTGGGAAAACCACCGCAGGGAGTTCATTCCACAGCTTGAGTGTGCGTGGGATGAAGTGCCTTTCAAACCGCACAGTGCGCACCATTTCCGGACGCAATGTGTGAGGATGAATTCCCTGCCTGTGACGAGAGGTGCGATGATAGAATGTAGCTGTTGGCATCATAAGAAAGTATGGACGTTGATGTAGTGTAGGTACAATTCAAACAGGGCGGCCCCCATTGGATCTTCGAGGACAACTTCACCTGCTAGCCAGTACACCTGCCTATCGAGGCTCTGGCTCAGGTTTTCCTCTCGGGGTTGAGGTGACAGATGGTAATCGCTTCCGGAAAAGTTGACATTTGTTATGTCGACTTTTATTTGCACTTACCTACACCAATATAAAGTAATAAACGGAAACCAGACTCTAAGTGCAAACTTTAGATGCAACCAGTTCGCCTCTCGAACTACTGGTAGGACTAGATGGAATAAAGGATAATAATGATGATGATGATGATAATGATGATAATAATGATGATGTATTGTGATGTTAACTGTTACTAACAGTTTCCAGACGTGCACTGTTCGTATAGGTTATGTTCGTGATGGCTATATATTTTTCCTTTGCTTCTTGCTCAACATAAGCTATTGCCTTAGTATTTTGTAACTTCACGCCTGGACACAGGCCATAATAAGTCAGGTTCAATTCATACGGACCCTGAAAATAATAATAGTTAATATGAATACAATAATATCAAAATTAAAAATAAATAACAGTTTTGGAAAATGTTTAATTTAGTTAATGGAATTAAAGAAAAGTTAGAGTAATTTGTTTAAAAAAATGCTTGTCAACTTAGAAAAAAAAGCAATTATGATAGAGCGCCGGTAGCGGGTGTGATCAAAAAAGGTTGTAGCGTTTTCTCTGATAGGAAAAAACGTAGTATCAGTTAGAAGTCATTGCGAGCCAATTACAGTCAATCGGTGACTCACCCACTCTATTTGGCGTGTCGCAGTATTCGCTACAAAATTTATATTTTTGGAAATTATATTACTTAACAAAAGTTATTGTCTATGTAACCATTTACAAAATGAAGAGAAGAAAAGAATAAGAAAGTGTATAGCAAAATTAAGTCAACGAAACCATACATACATAGGTATCACCACTTTTAGACAAAAACTGTTGGAAATGAGCATTTGGTATAAACGCTGTTAGCAAAAAAACTAATGATAAATACATATTTTTATCGAAACAATCTGATCTGAATGCGAACTAATGCATAATTTCAATGATGTTCATATCGTACTGAAGTTAATATATGTTTAATGTACATCGGTAATTTTTATTTTTACATTAACATTTTGCAACCATTACCTACAATACATAATGCGACCGTTTACCCTCTTTAGTACATAATTATACAAAATGTAAACGTAAGTGATGGCAAACGAAGCGTTTAATGATAATGGTAGATTCACCATTATCATTAAACTAGTAACCAAAGTATTCACAATTATTACCTATATAGGCAATGATAAATTATAAACTATAGATATGTTGTCCACACTCTAAAATGGCGACAAAAAAATGATGACTTTTGGTCATCATTTTATGCACCAATCAGAATCGCGACAGTGCGCCACCCAAAAAAAAAACGTTTTTAATAATAGATACGTAATAATAAAATATTACTAATATAAATAATAATATAATTCATATGAATTAATAACATTGACGTATTTTTAGAAGTAGCTAATATGTTGTGTTTGCGCCATTTTTGAAAGCCGCCATCTTCGTGTATGACGTATCTAATAGGACATTAAAAAAACAAACATTTAGCCTTGCTGATATTCATATAAATGTACCAGACGATCTAGCAGAGAGTACCTGCAATGCATATTCGTCCAATTTTACCTACCACTCGTATATCAGTCTATGTTTATAAGTGTTATAACAGAGACTGAACAGAGTTCACAGTCAAACTGTTTAAAACAGTTTTGTGAACCTTGTGGCCTAATTATAGTATCTAATGAATAAATAAAAAAAATCTGATCTTCGGCGTACAGATCAAAAATTCATCATCTTAGCGTTATATACGCCTGTATTCCAGGTAATCACATCGACGGAAGTCCACTTTTCGGCTTAAACTCCTCCACTATGCATGGTCTTGAGTAGGTATATCTAGCAGCGACACACATGTCATCCCTTCATCCCATTTTTTTTTTTATATTCAGTCCATCAACTGACCGCATCCCGCTAATAGTAGGAAGCTATGGTGAAGTTTCCCACATAGGAGTAGTTTGCCACCCAGGAGTGAACCTGTGTCTGAAATTTAAAAAAAGCACTGCTCCAGCGTGGATAGGATAGCGTTTTAGCAAAGCTAAATGGTCGGTTTTGGATATGTAAAAAAAATCATGGTACTTAGGTAGTAGGTATACTGTATACTATACTAGGTACTATATTAGCCTACCGCACTACTGGTCATAGGCATCTCCCAATATGTACCATAGCAACCGATGTAGGTAAGTCGATATAACGAATTTAACAAGAAAATTATCATAGCTACATAAATAGCTGTGATAGTTTTCATATTAAATTCGTTAAATCTTTCATTAAATTTCTTGTTAAATTAAATTCGTTAGCCTACTTATGCTTCACAATTTTACGAGTAATAGTCGATCAAGTTATAAAAATATAGGTAGGTAACTTAGAATTTTCATTAAAATTTTGTTAATGATGTTATTGTTTGTGTAAAACATGTAGGTATAAGTTATATATTCATAAACCATGTAAAAATATTAACAATAAATTCATAAGATAATAATAATTTGTAAATTAATAAGAAAGCCCTATGGAGTCCGCATTATTGTGATGAACAACACTCACTTGGCCTGTTTTTAATTGTCATAGCTAATTTTCGGTAAAATATTTTCAACGTAGTTAGTAGGTACATAGTTACAGAATTTTGACTTCCACAGTTTTATATAAAGAAAATATATTTTCTTCGTATAAAGAAGAAGAGTTATATTTAGAAGAGTTTCTTCGTATATAAGTTAGTATTTAGTATACCTACTGATATTGTTTCATCTGTTTAAGTTGATGTCTATGGACTCAAGAGATAGAAAATGACCGCGGCAATTACGAATTTGAGTTATTCTGACCCAGCTACTTACCACTCATAATTTGTCCGATCCGGGAATTGAAGCCGAGATCTCATGCACAGCAGTCGCACCCGCTACGGCCGCACTACCGGGCCATATGTTAATGATTTTTGAATGTATGTAAACAACGGAAGTTGGAGCGAATATCTCAGATCAATCTGCGAATTGATTTTGCGGGTGCATTTTCTAACGATGTGTCTCATTTTTAATATCTGTATTTAGATAGAAACATGTGTTCAACATTTCTTTTATTATTAATATTCGCAACTAATGTTCATCTTCAATCAACGTCCACTGTATCGAATAGTTATGTAAGTATATTGTGATTTTAATATGGAAAGGCGTCTACATGTACCTAAGACAAAAGTAAGCAATATTAAGACTAGCTGACCCCGCGAACTTCGTACCGCCTTTTTTTTAATTTTTTCTCGCCGTAAGAACCATCCTCGTACTTCAGGGAATATTCTAAAAAAAGAATTAGCGAAATCGGTTCAGCCGTTCTCGAGATTTGCGCTCAGCAACACATTTAGGGATTCATTTTTATATTATAGATTGCTGGTCACATGTTTTAATTAGAATGTAAGCGTGTTGGATTTTGAAATCAGAACCCTATGCATGCAAGCAGCTATTGTTATATTGTTCTTTTAATAAAATATTTTCAATGCGGCAAACGCCATTCATCAAAGTTTTAAAGCAAATGGCCCACTCAGAAAAACCGTAACACAATAAAAAAAATTAAAACGGGTGTGTTCAGAAATTTGAAAATTAAACACATTTTACGTGCCTACAGAAGTAGATTATAAAATCCAGAACTCATGTTTATTGGTTTTAATTCTTAATTTAAGAATACTATTTTTTTTATGCATGCTCATATAAAAAGTTGTTTATAATTATTAGATACACACGTTTATGTTTTTGAAAAAATTTGTACAAGAAATATTTTTAAATCACTGCCAGAGTGACGCACACACAGTCAGCATCACATCGATCTTGACTGGCAGGGTGCTCAAAAAGATCTTAATACCTACTTCAGTTTAAGTTAAGTTTTAAGATCTTTTTGAATACTTTGTTGGTCAAGATCGATCTGATGCTGACTGTACCTAGTATCCGAATAGAGTAACAATCTACACACAACGAGATATTTTCACATAATTTTCACTGCGAGTCCTGAGCATTGGGAGTCCCAACCCTGGGGTGAAAGTTGTTTTGCAGATGAGGTTGGCTTGGACCTCACGGATGTTAGTAGAATCCTGTACACCCAAACCAATCAAGTTAGTTAACCAACTAGAGGGTGATATTTTCATTAAGATCAACTTAAGAAAAGTCTTGTACTGTTACAGGGCCCGTATGAGTTGAATTTGACATATTTCGGTGTGTGTCCAAGCGTTAAACTACGGCCGCAGGCAGTGGCTTACATCCTGAATGATGCCCATGAACGAAATATAGCTATTGCAAATATGACGCTTACGAGTAATTTACAACTGGAATCCGTAAGAACAGCAATATTTTTTATACAGACTTACTATTCATTTACCATTTTGTATGGCTCCTGTCAATTACGAGAAAAACCAACTCCATCTAGACTTGGACGGTTTTAGTCAAAGAGACAGAAGTCATCAAAAGAATGCGCATAAAAAGCAAAATGTCTTCAAGTCTTGGAATAGTGCATTCTATATTAATATAGCATACCAAATGCAAATGCAGTTACCTACTTAAAAAAGAAGGCTGTTAAATTTGCAATATTTTATACAGATTACGTAGTACATACTTGGTTACTGTGTTAACCCTTATAATTCGTGTTGCGATTTTCAGTGCCGTGGCACAGAATAGGTACATTTTTATTTAAGTACACGTGACCAGTATCCAGGTAATATTTTATTGATGATCTAATAGCCTATTGATTTTATTTCAGATTAGGATTATCATGTACAGAGGCAATGACAAAACAAATATCTTGTACAAATATTTAGTGAAGAATCCATGTCAACACCCAGTCCTTATGCCAGCTCTGACTCTGGCCTTTAAAACAGATCGCCGTTGTATTATCAAAGGGGTTTGTATTCCAAATGTTCTAATTAATATTAAAACGCATGCTAAATAAATGTTTCGGTCATTTATTTTTTGCATTTGGGACATTTGGATTAACAGCAATACGACCAAGTACAATTAAACTAAATAAATAAATAATGTCTATCTACCTACTACAAGTGTAATTATAATCAGTAATAAGGTAATAATGATTTCCAATACTCACTTTATCTACTAGATATATAACTATTTTTCTATTTTTCAGGGACAGTACAGCTCGCGAATAAATTTCAACTTCATGACAAAAAGTTTTATTGGAAATAATTTTTTCTATGGAGAGTTCACATCTAAGTCCATATTAACTGGCAAAAGTGAAAATATTTTATGTCTTATTTCGACAACTAAATTCGAAAAAATAAATTAAATAACTACATACTTTTTTTTATTTCATTGCAAATCTGAATAAAATATGTGATAACGAGATGACAATGTTTTGTTTTTTACCGACTTCCAAAAAAAAATATTCTAACTGTAACTTAGCTAATAACTAGTAACTATACGCTAAAATAAAAAGTTACTAAGTATGTAGGTACTTTGATTGCATTGATTTATTGATGAAAAAGATTTCTTTGATGAAAATTTGTGGCCAAATATTGAGTTTCTTTTCCCCAAAATCGGGGATTTTCAGTAATTTCAGTCAGGTTTTTGGACAAACCAAACCATGGGCGTCGGCATTCCTAATATAAATAAAATAGGTGTTCTTTAAACCCAGTCATAATAATATCTTCACCGTTCATCTTAGTGGGATGTATCCGAACAAATATATACTAAACTAACAGTGCCCGCGACTCCGTCTGCGTAGCCATAGGTCCAAAATAAAAGTAAACTAAATGGCGCATTGACGCAAGCTATCTGCCAGTGATAATCCCGTCAAACAAAATACGGATATAACCCGCGCCACGTATCTTGGACCTAAATCGTAAGACATATCTACGAGGCTCTAACGCCCACGGATTGCTTTGTAATAGTCTATGGTTGGTGAATCGGTCGGTTCGTCTACCGCAGTAGCATCTCGCGCTATCCTCAAAAGACACCCAAGAAAGGTGTACTGTGCGTAGGTATAGGGCACCTTTTAAGCACATTTTAGGTACAAGATACGTGGCGCGGGTTATACCGTCAAACAAATAGGATCCTACCAAATTTGGATAGGTAGGGGGGAGAACACTACCGACGGTGGAGGTGAGCGCTGATGCATCACAAGGTGGCCTAACCTACATCTGGGTCGCAAGTCCTAGTCGCCGTCACGGTGTTCCTCTCTGTATCACGCTATGGACCCGGCGCGCGGCGACCGCACGGTGAATCCATAGAGTGCTGAGAATTGGATCTATTAACTATTTGTACTATTATTTGTCCCAAATTTCATAATATCTTAAAACTACCAATTCAACGCAATCAAAGTATATTGCCCAATATGTAGCACAAGTTCGCGCCTCCTTGTAGTTTCGTAAGGAACCTTTAATGCGTGAGTCCGACTCGCACTTGACCGGGATTTTAGACAATTGCATGATCTTTAACTTTGACCCATTTTTGTGACCTTGAAAAAAAAACATACAGGCACTTTTTTATACTACTTATTAGGCTGCAGACAAGCACTCAGCCCTTCTTATGGTAAGAGGTTACCGTGGCCTATGGGCGTGTTCAACACCAGGGAGCCACACTCGCGCTGTCGACCTTGTAAGAACAGAGAGATTCTGTGCCGTCAGCGCAAAAGATAAGTAGGTCAAAGCCTTTGGCATCGGATCAATGAGGACTTTTTAGATTTCATTGTGTTTTGAACAATCCTAATAACTTTCAGCTGGGTGCGAATTATTGTACCCTCAGTATCCTCACTGCTACTTTGTTTAGTACTTCGACCGGAGCTACAGTCATGTGTGACAGATGACAGTCTATCTAACTAAATAGATCTAGTCATGTTTATGCGTAGCCAAAGGGAAAACCATGGAACGTAAAAATTCTGGTCCATGAGGAAAACAAAATAAACAAATATAATTTTTATTCATTGGTCTTGTACTCTTGTCTTTATAACTTTTCTGTTTATAATTTTTTTGTAAACTTACACGTCGTAGTAATACATAAAATCATGTCGCTCTTTGTTAATAATATTGTCTTAAAGGTGTAATCGCCATAAAAAAATTTGGTTCCCATAAAACTTTTCGTTATATTGATGAAATTACGTCTTGCGGAGTACTGCCCCTGAAAGTAAAATACTAAGTACTTAACAGAGATAATGTTACCGTCATCATCATCATTCTCTTGCCCTTATCCCAACTTTATTTGGGGTCAGCGCAACATGAGTGCCTTATCCATTCACCTCTAGTTGCAGTCATCTCAATAGTCACTCCCTTCTTAACCATATCATTTTTCACACAGTCCATCCACCTCCTTTTAGGTCTTCCTCTCCCCTTGTAGTTTTCTTTTCCACCGACTTCCCTTTCGAAAATTTGCACTCTTCGCCGTTGCATTACATTTTATATTATTTTTATATCTTTAAAGAATAATAGCAACCGAAATTACTAATATTCCCGTTAACCCCTCCAACTAAGCTAAATTGCTTGTGCTAGGAGTGGGTTCACGTCAGTGTAGTGTAATGGCCAGGATTCGATCCCGGGACCTCTCGATCGTAAGGCCGACTCCTTAACCACTAAGCTACCGACGCTATACTTAGTTATTATTATATTATTATTGTTTCTCTGATCCTTAACTCTCAGGACTATGGAGTACCGTGCCTTTGGAAGGCGTGCGTTGGACCGAAGCCAAGACGTAGAGGCCCTTTTATTTCTAGAGAATTTAATCTGCTAGGGATACACACATGACGGATACCATCTCCCGGAGATGGTCCCCGCCAGGTGCAGAGACTATTGTTGTACGATGGAAACTAGGTATTGGGCTATGGGGTTGAGTATTGGATGGACTAGTGAATGGGCTATGGGGGGAGAGTAACGAACGCAAATAAGTCTCAAAATTGTAAAAAAGGCAGGCGGTGACTTGCCAACACATTGCATAGGCCCCATTAAAATAGCCACACATAGTGCGGCCATGGGGCAACACTCGTTGAGCAGCTAAGGTTGTCGAGAGGTGAGTCTGTGGGGCGAGTCCCCGGCGTTATGACATTTTACACTTCCAACCTGGAGCATAGGTTCCGCTCTTGCGACTCCACTCATGACCGGCCAATAAAGGCAAGCACATGAGGTGAGGGGCAATAAATCCGAGCCTCAGGAGAATCAGGGTACGTGGTGTCGCCACTCACCAACAGCTCGCCACAAGCTACCCCTGCGGGGTTATTATTATTATTTTTACAAACCTCCTTGATTATACAACGACGATCTACACCATAGTCTAAGCTTAAAGCTGGCATAAGGATGGGATGCTGACACGGTTTCTTTAATAAGTATTTATACAAGAGATTCTGTTTATCACTTTTGTATACTAAAATTTTAATCTGAAATAAAAGAGGTCCACTATTATTATCAGCTTGAAGTAATAAATTATAGTAAACAAACAATTTCTTATTATAGACAAGGCTACTGATCGATTAAGTTAGAAAAAAGCGAATACAGCTCAGGCGCAGGAGGAAAACTTTAAAATTTAATTCAAACGCTACTGATGTTCAGAAGCCAGTTTTGGAAAATTTAAACTATAACAAAATAAAGCCTTCGTAAGGTACCTCTGGGCTTTATTCAGGGTCTGCTTAAATTGATATAAACTTAATCAACCAACGGTTGTGTTTCAGCTAATAGTCGATAGTTGCCTGGATCCAAACGATCCTTCTTTTTGGGGAATGGTTGTATGTTCATACCCTTCCAAACTTGTGGAACTATTCAAGCGGTACAGTCGTGTTAGCGTTGGTTCTAACCGACTGATTAATCGACGAGGCATGGGTACAGAACTTCTTCCCGGAATTGAGAGGTCAGGTGGTAGTCACTGCTTTAAAAGCCAAGATTGGCTATTACGGCTAAATAAAGAGTAGGAGAGCTGACCTGGGCTCCAAACTAGCTTTGAAAGCTTTGGATGCAACCGAACGGATGCTATCATGATGATGATGGTGTGATTGTTTTTACTTACAGATTCTACTTGTAAACTATGTTGAACTGTTAAGTTCGTAATAACGTCATTGTTTTCATGGTAAGCCGTCACAGTACTCCGCCGTAGTTGGACACCTGGGCACAAGCCGTAAAAGGTCAAATTTATGTCATACGGTCCCTGTAAATCATAACAATATTATGTAAGTTGCTGGGTGTCTGTCCACCAAGATCTTCGGGGCACACGTCAACCTCACCTGTGAACCACACAAGGACTGACGAAGGCTTCCCTATCTAGGGTGAGAGCTCAGACAGAAATCGCTCCCGTAAAAGTTAAGATAAACCACATCAGAAAAAGAAAAAGGAATTCGACATGATGCCCACGGCTATATTCTATCATCGCAACTCTCGCCACAGACAGGGAATCCATCCTCACACGTTGCTATTGGAAACAGTACGCACAGTCAGGTCAGGTATGAAAGGAACTTCATCCCTCGCACACTTAAACTATGGAGTGAACTCCCTGCCGTGGTTTTTCCAAGAGACTACAGTATGGTGTGCCTTGCGGGGTCGGCAGCGCGAGTGTGACGCCCCTGGTGTTGCATACGTCCATAGGCCACGGTAACCACTCTCCATCAGGTGGACCGTGTGCTTGTCTGCCACCTAAGTTGTATAAAAATAAGAAACGTAGGTAAACGGATTCAGGATCCCAAAGAACCAAATGAGTTTTATGTGTTAGCTAAACTCCTAAAAACTTGAACTTTTTTTTTTACATTTAAATTAATGAATCTATAAGAAATATTTTAATCAAGGCAAAACATACGTACATAATTGTTTATACCGTTGGAAGATAATTGTTCAAAATATGCTTTCGACACAAACACTACCAACAAAAGTAACGTTAAATACATGTTTCTAACTAAATATGAAGATTTAAAATGTTATATTTGTTACATTATACTATTAGTAGTCCTTTCAAGCGTAGTAACCAACTGATCTATATTTAATTGACCCAACTTCCGTACTTTCTGTTCCTATTCAAATAACATTTTCCAAATATTTATTTTAAACATTCGCTATACTGAATTAGATGAAGCTACTTACAAAAAGCAACGTTCACGCGGAGAACTTGTTTATTTTAGGCGTTCCTATGGCTACCTACCTTTCTACTCAATCATCAGACCAGCTCTATGGCAAGGGCAAGCTCAGTACTATACCTACCTAGAATTAATTTTAAAATGGTGTGCAAATTTTGACGGACAACTTACATAGGCAACATACCCACATACAGTAAGCTTGTAAAAAGATAGACCCAATGAACAAGGAAGAGAAAATGCCGGAAAAACAGTATTCACAGTAAATCAATATTATGCGCGTGGCAAAGGTATGTAAGGGCATGCCGTTAATGGCCCATATTGAATAATTATAGCAGCTTTATTTCCCTCTAGACCCTCTGCACGTAGGGACAGAGAATCCTTTGCGGTTTCCTACCGCCTAAACCATACTGAATGTTTCGATGCGCGTGCGCCATTCCATCAGGGCTCAAGTGTCACCCGCAATCTGTGCAATCGATACCATCGTGAAGCGAAAATTCGAATATACGTTTCTTTGTCGAATGTAAAGAGCGCCATTCTAGAAACAACATCTGGAATTGCGGCCACAATTCTTTGTACTACTCCTCATATTACCATGAGGCGGAATGCAGTCATATTATATTGTGGACCTAAATATAAAAATTAAATTGACATTTAAAAACCCCCGACCCAACAAATACCTACCTCCAAAAATTTAAAAATGAGAAGTGTAAGAAGTGTAACGTTGCGTCATGTAATTGGAACTGGTATCAGGTATCCATCCATGGTAGTAAGTATACAGAAGTGCAGCATTATGCCATATTAAGTCAGATACTAAATAAGTACGACTGGGTAACTGCGTTATTGGTTATTTTCTGTAGGTACTTTGGTTGATACAATTACGGATGTACACATACCAAGCTAATTAGTATTATGACGACTTAACTCTGGTATTTATCCATTTGCATAATTGCAATGTTAGTATATCACAATACATACAGAACAAGGGTGGGTTGCACAGCTAACGCTCTGACTCAACTGCTGCCCAGCTTGACCGGAGGACTCCTGCGGGAGCCGGTACGTGGGAATCCTGCGGATACCCTGAAGGTGAAACCCGTGCACCAACTGCGCGTATCGCAGCAGAAGATGGCCACTGGGGTCATCAGGGGGTACCGCTCGATATTCTTTGAGGTGGCAAATCCCCTCACCGGATTGTAGCGACCAACGTGGATTCTAGCGAGAGCCCTTTCGGCACTATATCAATACCAAAAGGAGGCGCGGGAGCGGGGACACGAACCCGAGCCTAAAGAAATTCGGATCGTGAGATCCCAGCTCCACCGGAACATGTAGGGGCACGACTTGGGCAACCTCTCGTACCGGCTGACGCAGGTGATCACCGGGCATAGGTGCTTCGGGGTTAGGTGGGGACTCCGTTCTCCTCACACCCGAAGAGGGCCAGCTCGAAAGTGACGGCCCGTAAAGTTTCATTAAAATCCATTCAGTAGTTTTTACGTGAAAGAGTAAAAAACATCCATACATACATCCATCCTTATAAACTTTCGCGTTTATACTCGTAATATTAGTATCCTACGATACTTATTGGATGTTAATTAATGCTGCGGTATTTAACACCTTACTATTAATACCAATTTAAGAAAAGACTGCAGCTGTGTAAATACGACTAATTAGTCCTCTGTAATGCGTATATTATCACTTCCAATGACAGATCAGTCAGTCAGGACATTTAATTAAATATGATAGTTACTTGTCTTGAATGCATGAATTAATAATTCTTGAACGCAAAATGTACACTAATGAGGCTTTTCTTGAAGTTGTGGCTGATTAGGTATATGCACGGATATCTGTGAGTATATTATGGCTTTCTTGTTGATTAAACCGATGAAGAAGCTTAAAGCAAGCTTTGGAGGCGCCCGCGATTTATTGAGATTGACTCGCGATGTTGAAGGTTCGTCACTTTTGAGAACAGAAGTTTGAAAAACCAATAGTTAAATAATTAAAACTGATGAAATGTCGGTAGTGCTTGAGTAACTCCTTGGATCGTTAAGATTCACAATTCCAGCGATCCAAACGATTAGGTGGTGCTGCAATAGAGTTGCAGGAATAAAGTCGAATCCGAGGGGCTTACATAAATGATTTTGATACTAGAGAGAGCTTTTAAAAGAGTATAAGGAGAGAAGCAGATGGCGAGCTGGTTTTTAGTAAAGGAATGTTTTAGCGAATTTAACCAGTGCTATACAGCTAATATTCCCTTGTCCATAAGTGCTTATACAATACCTACATATTTCGGTTAAGATAAAAAAGCGAATACAGCTCAGGTGGGACACGAACCCGCGATCATTGCCTTACAGGGGAAATGCTCTGACCACTGAGCCATTAAGCCTCGTCCGAAGCTGATCTAAATTTTTCTATACATCCGTTTTGCCATATCTATTTTCTAGAAAATTTCCTTCACATAGTTCAAATGTATGTTAGCAGCGGCGCAAGAGCACTGACATTGGTGCATAATACGAAGAAGGTCAGAAGCGTAGTAACAAATACGCGACAACCACGTGTACCCTGTAATGCCCTTTTCAGGGCTACAGCTGGCATAATCCACGTCTGACTGATGTACCTACACAATAAGTGTTTTTTCTCTTTGTTTATTACACGTAAACAATGTCGTCCATAATAAAAATGTATGTATTACACGGAATAAAGTTGTATAGGCAAATATCGAGCAAACAACTCTGGCAAAAAAATATTTATTTATCTATACCATTATTCAATTATAAAGTGGTCGTTGTTGTTGTTGTTGTAAAGTGTTTGCACATTGAAGATACGATTACTAAAAAAAATACTAGGGTTATGTTACTTTTAAGATACTGATCATGATTGTTTTTTTTAACCGACTTCTGTTTAGCTGTTTGCAGGGCCGGAACTAGGGGCTCAAGCCGGGGCACAACCCCCGGTCAGCAACATCAAGGGGCAGCAGAAACGCCCTGGAGTTGGAAAGGCTGCCCCCTTGGGGGCGCCTTACCTTATGGTAAGCGGCAGGTTGCGCCCCTGGACCCCACCGATGACTCGGTATCTTCACTAGTGCTACTCGGAGGAGTTGATGGCTCCCTGTTCCCAACGCAGCCGATGGAACACGTTCCACCGCAGATGGCTGAGCCTCGGTCACCTATGGTGCCTAGCGTGGATGACGACGACGTGCCTGACTTCGGTAGAACTAGAACTGGCGGTGCAATGCTCGAGCCAGAATACCTCCTAGCCTCGAGGTAATGTTACGGTGTCGTTCGTCATGTTCACCGCATGCTTGGGGCTTGGGGTGTACCTATCTAACGGAGTGAGTCGTCATCTACCCAACAGTGACCGGCCTTGGCCGTCATGAAATGTCATGCGGCATTCCGCAGTGATCGATATTGTCGTCGCTCCTGTGGAACATCGGATCGGAGCTCCGCCAGGACATCATGGTGAAGTGGAAGGAATGACTTGGACAACTGAGCGCAGGGCACGCCGTGTTATCGGCGGTAAGACCCATCATGAAGGACTGGCTAGAGACACGGGAGCCTGGCGCACTGGCTGATACAGGTGATCTCCGGGAGTGGGAGTTTCGTGGTGGTCCATGTCCGTTTCAGATCAGGAAGATGTCAATGTCTGTGTATCGGCACTGTGATGCGAGCGAGGACTGAGGGCTGGGTCCATATTGACTCACCTAAAGTTTTTTATCCGAAATTGTTCTTCCTAACGATTTGTAATCCGAATGATCACTCTTCCTAAAAATTTTCATCCTAAAGTTTTTATTCATACTATTTGTAGTGCTACCGTCGATGTTCATAACACTCATGTTTCCGAAAATTGTTATCAATAAAATCGTTAACATACAATATTAAAGCGGGTTCCCTCCATCTGGCAGAAACTTTAAACTCCGAAATTCATTTGGCATAACTCATTTGGCACAATTTTATGTAATCGAACATTTTCAAGGCATAACGATTTATTTAATAGAATCGTATTTTGGCAGAATGGTCATATATCCGAATTAGCAATGGCATACTCTTCAGTTGGCAGAAAAGTTAAAATTTGTTACAAAAAAGTTAGTGACAGAAATGAATTGCTGCAAATCCGACTTCACGTAGTCTTGTTTGCCCTACCCCTAGAGTGTTATTTAAGCCCGCGTAGGCGCGGAAGGGCGAGGCGGCCCACGAGCTGAGGAGCAGGTGGTTTTAATGGCCGCCGCCGCGGCTGAGGCTGGTCGGCGCAGCCGGCCAGCAAGCCGAAGCTGCGGTGGTGGGAGTTACAACCATCTGCGACGATAAGCTCGTGTGGGGCCGCTGGAGCCCCGCAGCGCCGGAGCTGTGACAGAAACGATGCTTGCTGCATGTTTACTGCCTGATGCTTGCTGCATGATACTTGCTGCATGCATGCAGCATGCCTGATGCTTGCTGCATGCTGCATGCCTGATGCTTGCTGCATGCTGCATGCTGCATGCCTGAAGCATGATGCATGCACCGTTCTACTTTTTGATTATTATGCTTTAAAAGTTATGCCAAAAGATGATTCGACTTACAAAATTATGCGTTATGAAAGTATGACGAATGAGTGTATGCCAAACCTTTTTCTGCGAAATGAAGTTTATGCTATGCGTTGTTATACGAAACAAAATTATGACATAAAAATTTCGGTGAAACGGGGGGGAACCTATTAAAGCTCCTACTGTTTTTTATCCTAACGTTTTTATCCCTAAACATAATTACCATAATATTGTCACTCATACTTAGAAAGAAACATTTATCTACCAAATGTAATAAAAATATATGTCGGTAGAATTATATTTTATTTATAGTTTTAATTCGAGGGTATGATTTTTATTTGGGGTATGCTTTAATAACGTACTGAGTTGTGTCTATTGCTAAGTTCATGTCAGTGTTTTATTATCATTACGTACGTACATGGATTAAATATAGTTTTGGATTAAATATAGTTCTGCATGGTTATAAAAAAAAATAACCACGAAGGCTAATGCGGGAGCTTCGCTCCGCTTCGCTCCCGCATTAGCCTTCTAACCTAATCTATCCAAGTCGGAATGAGCAGCTTTCTCAATGAATCTATTACTAACTGTCTGTTTGCCAAATAAAATGTTTAAAAATAATTAATTTGTGAAATGAAGCCTTATATAAACAATACTTTGTACAATGATATATTTATCAAGTTATTCAATATTTTTCCAATTTTATTTCAATTTTCAATATTTTAATTCAATAGCTATTCAATATTAGAATAACTTGTACCAGGGTACTGGTATTCTTATTTCTTATCATGTTATGTGTAAATAACTAAAACTGTAAAAGTTACGCAAAATTAATGTAAATGATACTGATTATTATTAATAAAAATAAATCTAAACAAAAAAGGTATGACTTTCAATAATAGTATAAAAGATGGTTATGTTGACAAAATATAGGAAAAGTAATAATAGTATAATAGATGTTTATTGCTACCGACATTATGAAGTTGAATGATTCGGAATTAAAACATTAGAGACAGAGTAGATAGGAATTGTGATTGTTAGGATGAAAAATGTTAGGAAGAACATTTTCGGAGTTCCAATTTTCGGAGTTGAAAATTTAGGTGAACTTTGGCGCACCCCTCAGGGCTGCACACGCTGGTGGGGTGCCCGGTGTGGAAGACTCTGACACTGGGCCTCAGAGGAGTCCTCTCGCTCAACGCTTTGCTATGGGGCGGAGCGCGAGCACGTGGGCTGCCACCGTCATTGCTCGAGGAGACGGCGGAGCGGGCCCGGGAGAGTCAAAAGTATCTCCGCATAGTTCGTAAGGCGCGGTGACTAAGACATCGGCGGTCGCTCGACGACATCCAACCTTTATAAGCGCTGGCCAGGGGGTGACAGGATGACAGTCATCCTAGTAGAAGCGGCATAGCGTGATGTGCGGACCACATGTCCAATCCCTTCGGATAGGCATCCGAAGGAATTTAGGCACTACAAAAACTTGGGCGGGGGCGGCATTTTCAGTTTTTGCCCCGTTTTTCTGTTTGTTCGCGATGAATGCAAAATTACTGACCGGATTTTGATGCTGTTTTTTTGTTTCAAAGCTCTTGGTCAGACGTAAAATCTTATGGGTCTTTGATCGCAATCGGTTAAGCAGAACCAGAGATACAACCGGAAAGATCCACACATGGGGAGTCGCGGGAATAGGTTAGTTTTAAATATTTATTTTATTCTGTTTTGGGTGATTCTTTGTAACCCAGATTAGACATGTTTTTGACTGAAGAACACATCAATTTATTCTCCAATTATCACAAAAATTTCAGGTTACATAGTAAATAAAAATGTCTATCGACGCATATATTAATTAATTGGGATTATTTAATACAAGCAATAATTTAACTAACAGAAAACAGTAAAAACTAATTAATCTGGTGTGTCCCCATGCCGCTTTTTGTTGAATTATTACATTTTTTGCGATCTTATGAAGCAATTAAATTAAAATAAGAATGTTGCATCGATATTTGAATATATGTTTCTTGATATGTTATAACTGAAATTCAAAATAATTGTATATATTCGTAATTACATTACTTTAAAAAATGTCCCCGACGAAAATAATAATTCAACTGGCGCATCTTGTTCAAGCATAATTTCAATGTAAACACAGAATATTTGTTATTTGAATACCGACTCGTGATTGGTCGCGTCAGTCAGTAGCGAGCTATCGAACACTTACACGTTCAAGGGTTATATTTTGTTAAAAAATACGATTGAAAGTTGTTATTTGGGAGTTTGTCACGTATGTCGCATAATTAATCTGTATTCTTTCACGGATTGCGGGTTATTAGTTATGTTTTGAAACTAAACCAAGGTCTGTCATAATGTTGTCTATTCATGTTAATTACACCTTACATTCTATCTGTTCATAAATAAAGGTGCAGGGTTCGATTAACTATAAATTTCTAATTTGTCTGGCTCCCATTAGTCTGGTTTTATCTGGCTCTTATGCCCAGATGAATTTGACCGGGCCAGATAAATTAGGATTAATTAAAAATAACAACAATCTCATCATATTATGACCAGTTTTTTTACGTTTTTATGAGCTTTAATGAAAAAGAATTTTTAGGTGCAAGGGGGCAAGGCCAAAAAATGCCAAATCACAACATAAATGGCTAAAGAATAACGGATAACGATGAGGGTAGGGCGCCGCCGCACAACGGCGCGCATGAGGGTCGCCCGCCTCGTGTCGCAAGTCGGCTAGGGCTACCGTGCCTAAGCCGGGCACGGCTAAAGATGTTAGGCCAACATTGTGGTTCCCAAAAACTCTGTTTTGCAACGTGGAACATTGGCACGTTGACCGGTCGCACGAGGGAGTTGGCTGACGTACTTTGCAGACAGAGAGTGGCCGTGGCGTTCCTGCAGGAGACTCGTTGGGGTGGCAGTAGCTTCATGCCCATTGGGGACGGCTACCAACAGATGTACACAGGTGCACCTGAATCGTGGTGCTCTCCCGGACGTTGCGACTTATGATCGTGAGAGTGCTTATCAATGGAATTGTAACCCACCTCATAAGTGCCTATGCGCCACAGGCTAGGCGTAGCGAAGTCGAAATGATCTCGTTCTGGGACCAACTCGGGGAAGTGCTTCGTGACATCCCGCTGTCGCAGGGAATTGTCCTGGGTGGTTCCGGATACGGTAGTCGTAAGTTGCAACCCAGAGGGTGAGCACATCTTCAGAACGTGTGCGACTGCCGTTCATGTCATCGTGAACACGTACTTCAAGAAGAAATGCGAACATCTTAACACCTACAAGATCGGGGGGCGCTCTGCCCAGGTCGATTTCCTGCTCACTAGGAGGCACAGCATCAGCTAGGTGGCCAACTGCAAGTTTATACCCGCGGTGAGTCTCACTAGCCAACACCGTCTTCTTGTCATGGACCTCCGCGTGAAACCCAAAGGCAAACGTGCTGAGCGTGCCCAACGCAGAATCAAGTGGTGGCTGCTTGATGAAGTCAAGTCCCAAAGTCTCGTCTGAGATGCTGTAGACGAACCGGTACAGGTTTGCTGGGACAGGATTCAGGCAGCTATTCTTGAAGCGGGGAGGGCGGCGCTCGGTATGTCTAAGGGTGGACGCAAGTGTGACAGGGACACTTGTTGGTGGAACGACACAGTCTAGAAAGAGATCAGGGCGAAGAAAGCCCTCTATAAAAAGTAGCAAGCGTCCAAATCTTCCGAAGACCGCGATACGTACAAAGATGCAAATTCGCCCCCAGGAGAGCCATAGCCAGGGCCAAACGAGACCACTTGCAACGGCTATATACCAAAGTTCAATGTTCAAGTTCAAAGTTCAAAGTTCAAAGTTCAATGTCCTTTGAATATGGTACAAAAATGATGTTTACATTATAGTGGAATCGTCTGAGGGGCAAAAGTTGGCGCGGTCCAGGGCCAAATCGGCACAGGGTCTATCCAAGTGCAGGTGCATTCAAGACCCTGGAGGCAATCTGTTGTACGAGAAAGTCACGGTGAAGGAGAGTTGGCGCCCATCTACCACGAGCTGCTGAATAAGCAGCATAAAGAGGTGCAGCCACCAAACCTCCTACCGAATCAAGGACTAGTGCCACCGATAAAGCCTGCAGAAGTCGAGACTGCCAAACGCCGCATGAAGAACCGGAAAGCTGTAGGACCCGACGAAGTCCCTATCGAGGCTTGGAAGGCAATGGGTGCCCATTGTGTGAGCATTCTAGCAAATCTCTATAACCGCGTACCCGCCGCGCCGGTGAGATCCCGAGCCAGTGGAGGCTGAGCATCATCACACCAATCTTCAAAGGCAAGGAATCGGTGCAGGAGAGTGGCAGTTACCGCAGATAACCGACTCCCGGATCCGACAGGAGAGTACACTCTCGGGTTGTCAGTACGGGTTTCGTCCCAGGCACGGAACCATGGACCCGGTGTTCGCCCTAAGGATTGTGGCGGGGAAACACAGAGCGATGAACACACCTCTGCACTGCCTATTCTTAGACATACAGAAGGCCTTCGACTGTGTTTCTCGCGCGGTGATCTGATGGGCATTGCGGGCCAAGGGAGTCCCAGAAACTTACATTGACACCAGCCGAGACTTGTACTACGATTCCGGTTCTGTGGTTCGGACTGCTGTTAGTGACTCGAAAGCCTTCCTTGTTCAGCGTAGTATTAAATGTTTTGTCGGACAGCATCAGAAACTCGTATTAGCAGCCCCCATGGTTGCTCATGTATGCTGATGATATTGCGCTGATGGACGTGGACAGGAGCAGATTGGTGCGACGCGTGAAAGGGTGGAAGGAAGTGCTTGAGAACGGCGGTGGTCTGAAGCTACATGTAGCGAAGACAGAATACTTAGCGTTAAACTCCACAGATCTCATACCCATTCGCATAGGCGATGACTTGGTCGAGCGCACGGACCAGGTTAAGTACCTGGGATCTGTACTTCATGTGACTGGTGAAATCAACTACGATGTCAGGGCATGGATTGCTACCGCGTGGGCCAAGTGGCGAGAAATGACTGGCGTCACGCGTGATCCCAAAATGCCAGTTAGGTTGAAGAGGCAGGTCTGTAAGACGATCATTAGACCTGTTCTCTTACATGGTTGCGAGGCGTGGCCGCTGCTGGAGCGACACAAGCAAGAACTACGTGTCACGGTGACGAAAATGCTGCGATGGATGTGTGATCGCGTGAGGAACTCTCGCATCCGCGACAGCCTTCACGTCCGTGACATCGCGGATAAAATGCAAGAGAGCCGCCTTCGCTGGTGCGGCCACGTCTTGCGGCAACCGCCAGGCTACGTGGGTAACAAATGCCTAGCAATGGCGCGGATGGTGCCCCCGCCGGGTCCAGGTAAAAGGGGTAGGCCCAAGAAGTCCTGACTTGACGCCATGGAAAGTGACATGCGTGCAAATGGTCTCACTGCCATTGACGCCCAAGATCGTGCGAAGTGGAGGAGGAAGAGCCGGAAGGCGGACCCTGAGCTCCGAGGTCATCTTGGCCACGGATGCAATCAGGAAAATGCGTCTTTATGCAGATGGTGCTGATGATTGCCAGATATTTTATAATAAAGTTGATTGAATATAATATGTTATTCTCATTTATCTGCATGCTTCTAATTAATATGGTGCAAAAACCCATTCATCTGCCTTGGTCATCATTAATCTGGTTGACCAATTTATCAGCACAGTCTATTTCCTAAACTACTGGGTACAAATCAGTGCCTTCGAAATATGATATAACATATAATGATCTGGTCACGATTTTATGTGAGTTAAAGTCTAAAAGTAAAAAAAAAATTGAGCCATATCAATGAGGCAAATACACTCGGTTTCAAAGAAACACCCTTTTCAGTATTTGCTGCTATATCGGCAACAGAAATACATCATCGGTGATTAACTGTCTAGGTATGAGATACAGCCTCGTGACTGACAAACAGATAGAGAGACCGACGACGGAGTCTTGGTAATAGGGTTCCGTTTTTACCCTTTGGGTACGAAATCTGCACGAACCCACTAATAAACCATAAAATTGTGTCAAGTGTTTTGGAAGTAAATAACAAATTGCACACTTCGCAAATGCCACCCAAGGACACAAGGAGTGTTTTTTATGAAACCGCGAGCATCAGTTAGTTACAAATAAAGTGTTTAGGTCATGGATTATGTAAACGATTTTTGGGTCAGAATAGGTTGGTGCCAATAGAATTTTTGTAATTGCTATAAAAAGGTAACCACTTTCAATCAGGTGAGCCGTGTGATTGTCTACGAACTAAGTGGTATAAAAAAAATATAATACTTTGGATAATATACCTATATAAATTAGTCCTACTAAAAGTATGTTGACGTAATAAGATATAACAAAATTATCATATTTTTTGCAAGTTTCAAGTGACCGCAATTTGAAGATGTTATCACATCACACAATTTGTCTTCTAGTTCTATCAATATGAACCAGCTGTTGCCCGCGACTTCATCTGTTAAGTTTGGAATAAATTAAAGTACTTATACCCCAAGAAAAAGACGAGTCTAGCTATCACGATTCATACACATGAGATACAGCTGACAGACAGACAAACAAATCAATAGATGAGTTTAAGTACCCTTTGGGTACGGAACGCTAAAAAAAAGTAACGTCTGCAGTCTGTACAGACCCACTAGTAAATAACATAATGATGTCAAGTGTTTCAGAAGCTCATCGATTAACTATAAATTGCACACTCCTCACGGTCGCGAGTTAAAACTAGTATCAAACGCCACCCAAGTGCACGCGCGTTGTTAATTACTGACCAGTAAATTAAATAAGCCAGCAAGCAACAAGATGCATAATCCCGAACTCTATGCAGAAGTTAATTTTATACACAAAAGAGATGTGCCCGCGTATTTGGAAAAAGTCACACCGAAAATGAAATGGAAGAATACCAATAGGGTCATTGATATAGGATGCGGGGATGGTAGTGTGACACGCTTATTAGAAAAATTTCTTCCCAAGGACTTCAACCTACTGGGCTGTGACATTAGTAAGAACATGATCGACTACGCGGTTGGCCGTTATACCCACGAACGCACTTCTTTCACGGTGCTGGACATCACAGATGACTTGCCAGAAAAGATGAAGGGAAATTTTGACCATGTGTTCTCATTCTATGCCATAAACTGGGTCATTGATCAAGAGTTAGTATTTTTATTAAACTTCTTTTTATAAATTAAAATGAATGTTGCTAATCACAAAATTCGCATACGATGACACGTTACTAAATTTCTTTTTTTTTTTTCATATTTTCATTTAATTGGTTCGGAAATGTTTTATAAAAAAGAACGTTCCCATGTATCAGGGGAACGGGAACAGAATTCCAATGATATCTGTGACGAGGGCGAAATGCGGACCGCTTAATAACTAGTAAATTTTATGGATTATGTAAATGATTTTTGGGTAGAGATAGAGACTAATTCGGTTTTTTTTTTGCATGTTTCTTTAGTTTGTTCGTAAGATTTTTATTAAAAAAAGTTCCCATGAATCACTACGGGATCAATCAAACTCGAGCATCAGTTAGTTACAAATAAAATATTGAGCTCAAGGAGTACATTAAATGATTATTGGGTCAGAATAGGTATGGTGCCAATAGAACTTTAATAATTGCCATTAAATACTAACAATGATAATAAATACAATGATTGGTGAAATGTTGGTGTTAATTCACTTCTGCCTAACCCTCCGGGGATATAGGCGTGATTGTATGTTGTATGATGTTGATAAATAAATTAATCCTACTAAAAATATGATTGACGTCGATCGTAAGGCCGACTCCATAACTATTAAATAATGTTTTTATCTTTCAGGAAAGCTTTCAAAAATATATTCGATCTACTGACCGAAGGCGGCGAGTGTGTCATAATTATAGTGTCTTACAACGCAGTTTTCGACGCCTACCGTGCCCTAACACAAGACAGCAAATGGAGTACCTGGGTACATGATATAGACCGGTTCATTTCACCTTACCATGACTCAAAGGTATGTCATGATATTTTCACAAAACGATAGATATTACACATGGTCCACAACTACGAATCCCGTGGGTCCACGGGGCAGTTTTCTTCCCCGTTGTGCCACCACAATGTAACGACTATGACCACTTCATAATAATGCTAAAGCGAAATATTCTTGCGACAAAATAGCGTCAAAGATATTTGATTTTGAAAATTCAATTTCTTGCACCACCTGAAAACGCTCCACAAAAAATCATACTTGTAAGTGATGGAGAGCAAGAGAAGTTTACGTTGCGTTTAGACGTGTATACTTAGTTTATAATAAAACTTAAGTAAAGTTAAGTTAAATTTAAAATTTAATGAGTAATCTAAAAAGTTATATATTTGGAATTTATAATTTGATTGTTTATATTTTGATTCGAACCTACTAAAACTACATGCCGCCTAGGGTCTGAATTACCGGTAATTAGCGTTACTTTTTGTCTAAACGATTAAATGAAAAATTGAATTTGAAATTGAGATAATTTTAAAGCATTTAGTATGCTAAACTAAACTAATTATATTAAATTGGATTGCATTTGAAATGTTCTGTTCAAAGAAACATAATGGAAATATTGGTGGGCATCGAGAACTCGCAACGTTGCAAATCCACACCACTGTCGAGATTTATCATTACCTGTTGGTACTTTATCTGTCTTTCAGGAACCAGATAAAGACATTATGAAAGTGATGGAAGATGTTGGATTCGTTGACATTGAGGGGGGGTATAAAGACACAAGCTACAATTTCGAGAATAAAAATATGTTGCAAAGTAAGTATTTACGTACCTATTTACATTTTTTTATCAACGTCCAAGACACATTTAGCACGAAGGTAGAAAGATACATATAAATTGTATCCTATGCTACTAATATTATAAGTAAATGTGAAAGTTTGTGAGAATGGATGTGTGGATGTGTGGATGTTTGTTACTCTTTCACGCATAAACGGCTGGACCGATTTGGTTGAAATTTGGTATGTATATAGTTTATACCCTGGATTAACATATAGGCTACTTTTTATCAACACACTACGCGGGCGAAGCCGCGGGCGGAAGCTAATATTATATAAATTCTTACATACTCAACTTCGTTTAAGTATATATTATGTTACCGGCAATCTATATACCTAGTTTTATTCAGGTATTCAATACAATGCCGATTACTATATATCTACCAATAGAATAGCATTACCATATACATATAATAATACTTAATAGGTAGGTACCTACAATTAACTAAACATTCAATACGTTTCTACGAACGATTGTGTCACTTGTCTAGACCTTCAGCTTACTAAATGCATATATGAATGTTATAAGGTATTTTCATAACATTAATAGGAAGTCGGATAAGTTAAAATGTAGATCTCAAATTCATTAAATTAAACGTACTCGTACATACAGTAAAATAAAAAAATATTGTGAGCGAATATGTACTATGGATTAAATTCGTTATTATAATAGTGTAAGATTTACCTACTACAAGACGATTTCTTTCTAATATTAAACCAAGAATGTTTTAACATTATTAAAATCTTACAGAACTCTTGACGGCAGTCAACCCATTTGAGATTCCGGAAGACAAGTACGATGACTTCATGGAGGAATATATTAGACTGCTGAATGAGCTTCAGAGTCAAAGAACTAACAACAAGGCTCCGAAGGACACTTCGCTTTATTACACCTCAGTTACAGTACATGGTCGCAAACCATTGACTAGGAATTAGTAGCCCTTAGATGAATGAAGATATTGTAAGTTACAGTATAGTGAGCGGCAAACTTGATGAACCCTGTTCAAAGCGCGTTTTTCGGTCTCTTAGGTGGTAAGTGCGGGGCGCGATGATAGAGGCGCTCCAATAATCAAAAATTAAAGTATTCACAAACGCACGGGCTAGCTTCATTGGTTGATCAGTCCTTCTTTTGGTTGACCAGTTTTTGACGTGGGTTCATGATTTTTGCCGCTGCCTATACCTAACCGATCTTTGATTTTTTATGTCGTGAAGAAAAGTAATGTAATAGTGTAACTAGACATGCTTCGGATATGTAAATTGTAAAGCACGCTTTTCTATCGCACAGCGTATGTTTTTAAAATAGGTAAAATGTAAGCTATAATTAATAAAAACTTAATATTTTCACTACTTATAGATACATATAAAGGTTTCAAACTGTTAATCCGATGTACGAGAGAGAAAGCACTCTACAAAACCGAAGGAATGCTGGACTCTCAATTTTCTTTCTGACGTCAAATCATAAGCCAACTGTATTCCGGATAAGTAAAACTGAGTACTGAGTAAGAAATGGCAAAAATAGGAACTACGCTTGTCACTGTGAAATGCATACTATTTTATTCCAAGTCAAAGACAGATAGGTATAAACAGCCCAGACTCAGCCTCAGATGCACAGCTCGAATCAATAAATAGTGCCCGGAACACGGCAATAGGCTCACCCGCTAAAACGTGAGACTTATTAAGCACTAATACAATGATTAGCACGATTTAACTTATTGACGGGAAAGTGGCGGCTTCCTTCCGTTCGCGGTTGTGGTCACGTTGGTTTTACTTATATTAATAGGAGATAAAACAACAGCCCTTCTAGACAAGTGGCAATTCGTTGCTCGGCGTATGATGGAATATAATGCCAAATGTATGGGATTAGACGTCGTGTATGACAGGCGTCAACGAATGTTAAATAAAATCGGCCAAGTGCGAGTCGGACTCGCCCATGAAGGGTTCCGTAGTAGCAAAGGCGAAAATTGCGGTTTATGACGTATTAAAAAAAAACTACTGACTGGATCTCGTTCGAACCAATTTTTAGTGGTAGTTTGCATGGTATCATATATTCTTTTTAGATTTATAATTCTCTTATTTTAGAAGTTAGAGGGGGGGGACACACATTTTTCCACTTTGGAAGTGTCTCTCGCGCAAACTATTCAGTTTAGAAAAAAATTATGTTAGAAACCTCAATAGCATTTTTAAAGACCTATCTATAAATAACCCACACGTATGGGTTTGATGAAAAAAAAAATTTTGAGTTTCAGTTTTAAGTATGAGGACCCCCACAATTTAATGCTTTTTTTTAAATTTTGGGTAAAATTCTTAATGCGGTTCACAGAATACATCTTTTTACCAAGTTTCAACAGCATAGGCCTTATAGTTTTGGAGAAAAGTGGCTGTGATATACGGACGGACAGACAGACAGACAGACAGACGGACAGACATGACGAATCTATAAGGGTTCCGTTTTTTGCCATTTGGCTACGGAACCCTAAAAATGTCAAATCCTATACATTTGTCATTCCATCATACGCCGAGCAACGAATTGCCACTTGTCTAGGGGGAGAATTGAAAATTATTATTGTTACACACGTTTAGTTGGGTTGGTGTCTAATCAATTTAATAGGTTCTTATAATAACATATTAGACATAGGTAAAGATATAGATCTATAAAGATATAGGTACCTATTTTCTAAGTTCTGTGTACCAAAGTTAGGCCGTTATATTTAGATACCTACCTATTATTTATATTATAATTGCGTTATCGAAATATAATCAATAAAAATAATTGAAAATGTTTTTGTTTTTTTGAATGGTTATACTAATTTGACACCGTTTATACACTGTTTTTAAAACCTGGTTGAGTTCAATACCAAGAGGACGCAGGCATATGCGTTTACAGCAAAGGTATCTTCTTTCCTTCCCTTTCCCACTCTCCAGAGCACGCCACTGCCACTGCAGGAAAATCTCAATACCCTCAGTATGGATGTTCTCTGCAAACTGAATAATACAATCTACATTGAGAGTATCATCAAAATGAACTCTGAATCCTGAACAAAGTGAGACTTTTTTTTACGTCGGAGCAGCAGTGTCTTCTGTAGGTACAAGATACTAAGTAATTCTTTCCTGCGTGGAATACTGCTCACATCTCTGGGGTGACTCCGCAAAGTATTTACTAAATGCTCTCGACCGGTTGCAGCCACGTGCGGCGCGTATTATTGGGAATCCTAAGGTCACCAACACCCTTCTTTGCAGATGCGTAGAGATGTTGCGTCCTGAGCAGTATTTTACCGTCTCTTTCTCGTTCTGATGAGCTCGTCTAATTAAACCCACCCTTTCCTTTCCTACACAGGACAACACGTGCAGGACTTAAATGTCACTCGCATCAATGCGGTATATTCCATTAAGAACCAAACGGTTCGGTGACTCTATCCTGTGTGTGCCGCACCATTAATTTCTGGAATTCCTTACCAGCTCACGTGTTTCCTTCTTGCTACTTTCTCGGATCCTTTAAGCGGGGCGTGATAAAGTCCCTAATGAGACCGTCAAGCTGAGTGTTGGCCCTCTTTCTTTGACTTTTCCCTCAGCTTAGCATCAGGCGAGGTGAAGTCAAATTGACGTGTCCTATATAAAAAAACCTTGCGGTCTCCACTCCAAAACTGCTGACCTGAATCAGGTTTTTAACAAACCTAACTAGAGTAAGTGGATAGGTACCAAAAATTAACCAAAATTGTCTAAAATAAGTCATAGGTACAAACAAAAAATTTCACCAAGTATTAGGTACATTGAAACATTATATCAATTAGAATCAATTATACATAATTCGTTCAAATAATTCAAATAATATGCGATACGTTTAAAAACGTTTAAGTAACCAAACCACTGAACTCGGAAATGAAGATCTAATTAAGTTGGGTTATTATCAATTAAGCTGTATCCCTTGAATAACATCATTCATAAGTAGTTTATGGTTACTTTGTTGCATGAATATTAAAATTGTATAGTTTAGAAAGCCAAAAGATGAACACGAATTTTACAAGAATACAGGTGTTTCCCGAGGTTCCAATCGCGTGAAATAACATCCCGTTACGGTGTGAAAAGCCTATCGCTATGGTAAACATATTTTTATCAGCAATTTTTTTTTCTTCATGAAATTAAATCTGCCGCCAAATATGGTAAATCTGTACCTACCCCTATACTTAGGTAAGAAGAGATTGGACAAGAGATTTCTCAATATTTCGATTAAGTAGTCTAGATAAAAAGTAGTAAGTAGGTAGGTATTACGAGTATACCTAAGTACTGTTGTAATCTAGAAAAACATTACAAAATTATTCGTTTCATTATGTTTAACCAATACTACTATTATCTGTTGCCAATACTTAAGATATCTCTATGCAAAAGAAATTACCCCCTTTAATATGTAAAATGTTGTTTTGTCAACCTACTTAGATAAGTATAATCATAAATATATGTAAAATGTAGAAAAATTTTGTTTTTAGGTCAACCTACTTAGGTAGATTAGGTATAATCATAAAGATTATGTCATTGTCATTATGTAAGAAATTTTGACAATAGTATAAACACTCAATATAGATATTTATTTATAAAATATATGTAAGTTGGTGATTCGTTATAGGAAAGTAGAGTAATTAAACCAGATTTATAAAAAATACAATTTCAAAAATGTATAAGAAATCTGTAAGTTACCATTAAATACTTAGCCGGTAATTTTATTTGTATATTGTGATAATATTTCATGTTATTTAAAGAATCATGCGATCGCTTAATGCGCCCTTCTTAAAGGATTCTACTAATTGTGGCGATAATTACGTATCTGTATACAGTACCCCAAGCCCGAAAAACTATTGTAATCGCAACGATAACGTATCGAGAGAACGTAGCATTGCGATTGGCCGCCTGCCTGCTGTGAACCTGTGTGTGTGTGGAGCCGGCCAATCGCAATGCTCCATTCTCAGGATACGTTTACATTACGATTACGTTATTTTTCGTCTTAGGGTACAGTATTCTATTGATTTCCCTTATTTACCTACAGTTGACAACAGGGAATAGGTTCAAACGGGGTCAGGAGCAAAATTCCACGCGGACGAAGCTGCTGGCCTCCGCTAGTCTCTCTTAATTAATATGGAAACCGCTTACCCACAATTGAACAGCGTAGTAAGTAAAAACTGAATATCTGATAATAGTATTTTCATTTTAGAAAGCCTCTTTAAATTCCTTTTCGGCGGGGGCACTGAATAGCCTACCAGAAATTAATGAAACGCCACTTGACACCTTGAACATTAAGATTCATAGTCTACGGCTGCCGGACGAAGATCCCAAACTTTTTGTTATAAAAGTGACTTACTTTGACCAGTTAATAGTCTCCAGTGTAATCAGATCCATAGGAGCTAGAGATGCAGAGCAAACTAGAGTGTTGGCTCAAGGAACGATGAGCTATGACCCATCGGATTACGAAAAAATGTGTCTGTTTGCGGATTGCCCACTAGTTGGTATGATATAAATTTTTCTTCATAGTAGCTATTTTTTTCCTAAGGTGTTTAGTATCTGTACGGGTCATATACATAATGAAAAAAAAGAACATACCTCCCGGAAACGGTGCGGTCGGTCGATCCGATTGCCCTGTAGAAAAACTGTACAGTTCTTCTACTTATGTAACCGCACTCCCTGCAGTAATATCAATCGATGCCATTTATTCATCTTCACTTTTATTTTCCTCTATTTGTGTCACTTATTTTACTTGTATAATTTAAGTTTAGAGGATGTTAAATCTCTGCAGTGCGTTTTGGAACTGGGATAGTCTTATTAAAAGAGTATGTTGATGTCACTCATGCGCAGCGTCGCAATCGGAACTCAGAGACCTTAGTGTAGTCTTACGCTATCGCAGAATTGAGAATAGGTACTACTCGTATCAAAAATATCACTGCCGCCAAAATATCAAATCGCTTAAATTTTCCTCGTGCAATATCATTTCTGCACCAATGCATTGAATTTAAATTTATATTGTAGTGACCATCCAACCTCCAACAATGCTCGATGCAGAAACATCTGAGCCAACTGCGAGCACGTCTCAAACCACCAGCCGCACGAGATCAGATTCTACCAAGTCTACGTCCATACTAAAATCTACTGAACCATCTACTGATCCGCCTGCTAATCCGCCTGCTGATCCGCCTACTGAAAATATTTCATGTTGTAACATCGATATTTTGTCTATTTTTCTAGAGGAGGAAGGTGAATATTTATTTATTTCTCAATGACCTTTGAACAAAGCATTTTTCTAATTCAAATATTTAGAGCAGAACTGGTTAAACACTGATCTTGGCTTTTAAGCTTTACTCAATTCTTTTTAAATGAACTATGGTAATTACTGTACGTGTAACGTCTTGAACCAGTCTAAAGGTAGCACATCTCAGTAAAACATCGCAGCGGTAGTTATCTGAACCGAAAGCAACCGATCTGAGTAGGAATCGCACTCTTCTTTCTGACTTACCAAGAAAAACGCTGGGTACTGTTTTGAACGGATTCTCACAGGAATGGGGACTTTTCCCGATTCAAAACATTGGTCCTTCGAACCGGATTATGATACATTTAATACAAAATGTTACATTACAAAGGGTGCTTATAAAAGTGGTCAATTTGGTCCTGAAATATGAAAAGGGCATGCTTAAAGTTAGATTGCTCTTCATGTTATGGTAGGCGTGAACAGGTACTGTATACTTAATGAATACCAAATTATAGCTAGTGTAGAGAATCACTTAGGCATTAAAAGCTTTAATGCAGTTGTAGTATGAACATTAGGTTGAATCACTACTAGAAATTACATTTATAATTACAGAGAATACAACAATGCGTATAAAAAAACGGTTAGAGCCAAAGATTAAACCGTCTGCCCTGCAGTGCAAAAGCTGGGATTGTTTGCCACTACTGACGATGGAGCTCTGTGCCACTCGGCACAAAGACAACGCAGTACATCACAAACACCTGAAGGAAGCCAACTGGTTGAAGTTAACACTAGTAGCATCATACAATTTGATTGTTCCCTACGATAAGGAACTCACATATACTGCTATATCAAAAACACCTCTCTATTGTGAATATGTAAGATGGTACCAATTTTATTTTCTAATATTGACTTACATTTGAGTTGTAATTTTTCTGCAGAACGGGAACACGAATTATTTTTTTAAAATTGCAGCGTCTGTTACTCATAATATTGGCTATCTTCCAAGAGAAAGTTCCGTCAGCATCTGATTGATCTTATCTTGCAAAGTAGTCAAAAAGAACGGAATACTATGAATTCAATGCCATTATTAGCTATCAGTGTTCAAATAGTTGTAAGCATCCAGAGTGGTCCAAACCAATAATTCCAAGTCCAGCAACGGTTAGTTATTATTTCTATCACTTTCCAGAATACAGGACTTGCTCAATTCAATGAAGGTTCTAGAGTCCCCAAAAAATTCAACCCCACAAACTTCAATGCGAAATGGGAAAGCTTAAGTGTCGGTGAAAACATATTTGCAAAAGGAGACGCAAAATTCACATGTAATTTGAGAGACATAGCAAATGAAGATAACATAAATCTACGTCGTTACATGAGCCAAATGCCACAAGACAGTGAGTTTATATCTACTAATATTATAAAATGTGAAAGTTTGTGGCTGAAATTTGGTACTGGGATAGATTTTACAGCCTGGAGAATCGTCTATAACTTAACCCAAGTTTATTTTTATAATATCATCTCATGTAGAGACACGACCACTTTACAATAAAGTTATAGATATTAGTATAGATAGATGAAAGCAATTAAACCGTGTAGCAAGTGCTAATTTATGTATATCCTTTGGCTTCATATTATGTAAGTTCATAATTTGTTTATTGCCATTGAAAATCGCCTGTTTAATTTTAAATGTATTAAGTAATTGAATTTCATTATAGACACAATCGTATGGGCTTCGTTTCATCGCAGCTTACTGATAGAAAAATCATCGGAAGAATGGTTTGCCAAACAAATTCAACAATATAAATGGCCGCTAGAAATTCACATTCAGTCTCAAGATGGGAACAACAATTATAGTTTCATGGCGTTTTTAAACTTGTTCAAGTTACTTTATCCAGGAGGTAATAAAATTAAAGATAACAAAATAGAAAGTAGATGGTTACACTGTGCGATATTATTTTAAGAAGAATGTTAGCAACCGAAATTACTAATATTCCCCTTAACCCTTCTAACTCCATAAGCTAAATTACTTGTGCTAGGAGTGGGTTTACGTCGGTAGTGTAATGGCCAGGATTCGAACCCTCGCCTTCTCGATTGGTAATTACATCGTGCGTTTGTACGTCCGAGATCCTCGATCCTCCACGGCAAAAAGAAATGGTGAAACGGGAGAGGATCAGATCTTTCCCGTCCAGCGATTAACAATCTCTGGACTTCATAAGGGCTGGCCGGTAGCGACTAGCAGGGTAGGGTCCCATCATACTGACAGAAACAGAGTCAACACGATGACACAACATGTCATATAATTATGCGCCTCTCAGTGCTATAGACAACTCAGGCTTAACTACGACCTTGACTTACAGAGCTAGCGCACTAGGCAAGGTCTGTCAGTATTTTTTCCTATTTCTTCGTTATTGAAAAGGTCACCATGATTGAATACTATATGGGGTTCAGACAATTCGATTCTGACGAAGCCATCGCACCGTTAACTTTGGGAGCTGCTATTGAGATTTTTCGAAGCATCCGTATGCAATAAAGTTTTGTCATGTTTCGTTTAGAAAAGACAGTCCGCCTCGCGGTGCCGCTGCTATGGTTTCACGAGATGACTATGATACAGGAGTGCAACTGTACATCATTGCTCGGGGGCAACATGCCACCGTCTTCTACTGCGACCGTGTTGAAACCTGAAAAGTCAGTTGATAAGTTTGATGACACAATTCAATTTTACTAGATCCTATTATCCATATCCATACTTCCATACTAATATTATAAATACGAAAGTAGCTCTGTCTGTCTGTTAAGCTTTCACGCCTAAACCACTAAAGCGGTTTTGATGCAATTTGGTACAGAGATGGCCTATAGCTTGGGAAAGGACATAGGCTATGTTTGGTTGCGATAACCGACAACTACGCAGGCGGAGCCGCGGCCAACAGGTAGTCAGAATATATTAAATGCCTTTTATCTCATGGTTTACGGTAAGGGATAAAAATTCCACTCAGGTGAAACCCCGGGCAACAGTTAGTAAATCTATTTCTCATTCAAAAGTAACTTATTCCTGTAGTGTAATTTTGCATATTGATTTTCAGATTAGCAGAGTCGAGCGAGAGCACTGAGTTGACTGCGCCGGTTCTACACAACACCGGTGCTGACGAGAATCCAGCCTTTGTGATTGTTGAAGTAAAACTGGCAAGGCCCTTGAAAAAAGTCGTCATACCAACACGCATAACGAAGTTAGTTAGCAGTGCCTAAACTGCTTAACATATTCCATAGGTACCTAGGAGCATATAAGCAAACTAGAAATACGACATTGGTAGTTGATTCATCTCAGAAAGGTATAAACAGCTCTATCTAAAGCTCCAGCACATGTTTTTCACAACATTTTCACTAGCACAACACAATAAAACATGGAAATTTTTAGATCCCTATGGTTTTTCACCTTTTTATGGTTGCTTTGCATTTGAAATGAAAATCATCGCAACATTTGAGCTCTCTTTGTTGGATTCGAAACAAATTATAAGTACATTCTAGATCAATCTTTTATTTTCAATTCTTGTTATACATTGAAATTTAGAGACTTTAAATAAGATCTTACTCTAAATTTATGTCTTCTTGTTCTCGTCTATATCCTTCACGTTTACTGAAGCCAATTTATATTTTTTATTTATACAGACTTAAAAGGTGGCTAGGTTAAACTGGGTGGATGCGGAAGAGGTGGTATTAGACGCTATGGCGCATATTATGGGCAGAGGCATATATATCCAGTAGTATAGACTAATTAATCAAAATTGATTTACATAAATAGCAAACTTGACAGACGTTGTTTTTCTAATTAAAATGACAAAGCAAAATATATATGAGGCAGTAACTGAATATATCTTCGTATATCTTTTTCATAGTCATAAATTTGCAATTTCAGACCAGAGATAGATGCAATGTTGAAATCATCAGAAAGTATGGGATCAGCTAAGAGTCGCTGTACCGGACGGACTGCATTTGCCAGGAGCTGGCAATCCTCAGTACAACTTGCTGTGACCGCTTTACGACGAGTACCCTATTTTGGTAATTACGTCACCTTATCAGCAGGTTGAATCCCTATAATGTGTCTGTCGATTCAATCAATGAACTCGATCTGTCAATTCAATTTCGACTGATTTCGATCTACTTATAAATTTCCAATATTTTATGACATATTAAACGATTTGATTGAAATTTGCAGGAACCACTGAATTTTCTGTATTCGTCCGTCAGCTCAGCGAGACCAAAACTCGAGTAGAACTTACAACAACATGCTGGCAAGATGGTGCCCTTTTTGTGAATAATAACTTCGTCGTGCAGCAGTATTTGCATTCTGAAGAAATATTCGAAGTAATAAAATAGTTCATACTTCATACGTCCTCATGTAATATCTTATACTTAGGTAGGTACCTATGTAAAAGTGAGCTAGCTAGAAACTTGAACAATTCAGTCATTTCTTTATTTCTAAATATTGCCTATTTGAGGAGCTTATGAATTTCAGGTCTAATAAGTGTAAAATTTGAAATAGACATTCCGATAAACTGATACTAGCTACATAATATGAATATTTATCCATTATCATACTGACGCTCTGACGGCTGTGCGGTTTTATTATATTTTTTACAATAGAAACCTTTACTTTTCATTTTTGATGAATGGCATAAGAACATATAAGTGATTTATGGAACTAAAACCCTATTTATAAGTAGGTAATTCGTTTTTAATCATTTTACGTGAGACCTTAGTTTAGTATAAAATTCAACCTAAAAATTCAACAATTGCGGTAATTGTACTGACTCATTTTTGGCACATTATCAAGTCATTTTCAAGCTATAATTATTGTTATCAACAAAATATTCAAGCAATAAAAAGATTACAATTAAGTAGGTACTATTTTTCCAAGTAAATTCCAATATTTCTAATCAATCAAACTTTTTCTCTAGGAAATGGTGATGATGACCCACGCTTGTCTCGTACGACTTGCATGTGACAATCTTCTAGACAATAATCAAGAGGAAAATGATGTCGATCCCGTATTAAGGGCGGCTAGACAGGCGAGACAGATGCGAGATAATCACCATGCTATGGACCTTTACTTGCAGGTAAGGAAAATGCACTATAATAATAGATCCATTTGTCGCAAAGTGACTTGGGTTCGATGTTATGTTTACTTGATATAATTACGAAGTTATCTCGACTGAATGAGATTACTGCAGATCATACACTTAACATCTTACAGGTACAGGTCTAAACAATACGTACTGCCAGTACTACCAGGCCCAAGTAAGAGACAGTACACCCGCACTATTTTTTTTAATGTTTATTATTAGTTTAATGTGCATTTTCAGGTGTCAGTGAATAAACCACGAGATCCAAACATTTGGCGAGAATTATCCACTTGTCTTAAAGATATCGATAGAGACTGGGCCAAAGTCAGCCTTAATCACGCTGTGGTACTCAATCCACGGCATCCACTAACGTAAGCATAGCATTCATACTTATCTATTAATTTTTAAAGGCATGTATTTAAATCGATATTTATATATTCCCTTTTTTTCTAACAAAGTTTTTCAAAGTTATATCAAAAATACTGACTCGCACACTAATTATGCACACTAACTAAATCAAATTAAATATACTGTTTAATGAAATTTGCAGAACAATTCCTTTGGTTAAATAAAAAAAATAACCACGAACTAACCTAACCTAATCGGATTGCGCACCTTTTTCAATAAAAAATAAATAAATTTAGTTAGTGTGCATAATTTAGTGTCCAAGTCAGTTTCCATTCAGTGAATTAGTGGAGTTACGTAGTTTGCTGAAAAATTATACAGATGTGGATTTAAAAATATCCCATTCCTAAAATGTGCTTAGACACCATCATCATGAATTGTGTCAAACTCGGTTGCAGCCTTAGTTTGCACCCTGGAATCCGAGTTCCGGCTTTTAGGGGAATGACTGCCGTTTCACCCCAATCCAGACAGGAAAGCCACCAAGATTGTGCCTACCAGTCCTAAGCGGAATTATAATTCTATTTTCTGAAAACTTATACGATTTATTTCACCAGTAAAAATCTGTTCAATGAAACCGAATTCTTACTGTTTGCCGCGTTTAAAGTTTTTTCGCTGCGGTCTCTATCATAGTCGAAATCTCCTCCCTGGCTTTTGAAGTACCTATGACATCAAACAAACAACAACAAACTACTAAAAAAATCTGTCCAATTTCATTTTCTCAATATGCTTGATTGACCTTCCTTCTTCATGATATTTTCATATAGGTATGTGTGAACTTACTATGTTCACTTTATGTATTGGAAAAAGTAATGGATATTTTTCTAATCCCCAGCCTTCTTTCTACATGCGGTATGGTATATGAAGAGGACCCTGTTGCTGCTGAACAGTTCTTTGAAGCTCTTTTGTCTTTCTATCCATTTTGGATAATGGGCTGGATTATTGCAAGCGTATATTACTATGACCGACAGCAATATTTGATCTTCGATATAATTATGAGAATTATTCAGAAGTAAGTTTTTCCTTTAGCTATTTCCCTAAACTATCTGTAAAGTCTATAGTACTCGTAAATGTTATGCACCAGTTACTATGCTGCATGTATGCTGTAGTTTCGGCACGGATTTGACTTATAACTCATGTAATACAAACAATACAAGCTTGAAGTTGGGCGCATGGGATCCTTTTACCATCTTCGGGGTCCTAGCCAACCTCCTCTGCTAACGGTTTTCTCTCGGGGTTGGGAGGTTAGATGATACGATAGTCGCTCCCACCTAGTTCGGTATCAACTGAATTTCATATCACTTGCACAACTATTGCACTACCTACTCCGACACCAATAAATCAATTTGCTTATTGTTCAATAAAAATTGTGATCTTAATAGAAGTCAGCGAGAGGGGCAAACAGAGGAGATCCCTTACGCTCGTGGATGGGAGCGCGAACTTGGTGACTGGTGGGATTCCACGCAGCTGCTGCCAGGAATGAGCCACTTCTACGACGCTGCTGATGTGTTACTTAGGCTAAGATGTATAACTGTTAGTAAACTTTTGTTATACTCACAGGAATTCGATCAACAGCTGCGATATTTCTTTTTTTTTTTTTTTTTTTTTTTTCATTTTAAACAGATAAACACAACAAAAAGATGCATAAGCATTTGAGTAAACCTATGTGGTTTGTTGTTAATGAGGCGCTTAATTACATTAACCAATGTATGTAACAATTTAAATCAATTTTGATCATTGAGTGTGAATTTAAGAAATGGTATTTGAGTCAATTTTTGACATTATGGTGCTTAATGTTTTGGGCTTGATGGGGCTTAATTCGATTCAACAGATTTATTAATTTGATTTCAAAGCACGTTTTCTTGTTACAAGAAAATATACCTTAAAATTCAAGACTATAGGTTCTTGGACTACTACCTATTACTATAATAAATCCGAGAACCCAATATTTTTGAATTAGCGCATGTGACACCCTATCAATATGCACCTGAGATATACTGTGTAAAATACCACTCGAATGGACTGTTCGGGCTTCGGGGTGTGGAAGAAAAGACTGTCTGGGTGGCGACGTACCTACCTGTAGTAGTAATACTTATCTATATTTTTAGTTGGCAGAATTATGCTTGGCCCGTGCGTTATCTCAAGTGGGAGAATCGTCTGTCTACTATCATCTGATTGCTCTGTGTTGTCGTTTACGGGGAGAGTACAAAGACGCTCTGTGCCACCTCCAGACCGGCATCACAAAATATGGCAATGTAAGACCTGTTAATTGCAATTAATCACATTAACAATATTTTTGAAAAACATACAAAACATTGCTACTTTCCTATTTTTAGGTCAGTTATTTGAAGAGTTTAGAAGCGGAGTGTTATCATATGCTCGGTAATATTGAGGATTCGATGGCGTCTTACGAAAAATGCAACAGCCATAGATGGCCACACACGTACGAAGACTATTTTTGTAAAACATTTTGAACATTAAAACGTACCTGAATTTGAGTAAAGTATAATTCTCTTTTGTCTAAGGCATTGCAAGACAGATTGAATATAGTAAGCTGTTAGATAAACATAGATGTCTTAAGACCTCGTGATTTATAAAATACTAGCTGTTGCCCGTGGCCCCGCCCGCGTGGAATTCTGATCCCGTTCATCGCTGATATATAGCCTATATGTTAATCCAGTGTATAACCTATATACATACCAAATTTCAACCAAATCGGTCCAGCCGTTTATGCGTGAAATAGTAACAAACATCCACACATCCATTCTCACAAACTTTCACATTTATAATATTAGTAGGATAGTAGGATTACATACAGCTCTTATTAAGCAACTCATCAGTACGGCCTGTAACCTTATGAAATTTTCCATAAGTTCAACAATATCTCCCAAGTCCTAACAATATGTAATGCGTAAATACCCGTATGGGCCTAAGTACCTGCTTATTTCATAGCATTCAAAGTATTATAATGTTAAGGATGTTTACTGTTATAGTGTGCTGATGATGCAGCCGATTTACACGGATCACATTCAACGTCGTGCGGTTCTATGGGACCTCGTGCGTCGACACCCCTGCGCTTACGCATGGATGGCTCTGGCTGATAGCTGCTCCACGGTAATAAATAGCTTGAAGCGCAGAAGGCCTAGTTTTCTAAATGCCCTATTTTCTAAAAATCTAATTTTCTGAATGATCAAAATCTCAAATCGCACTTCCCCCCCCCCCCTCTCAAGATTAGGTTTAATAAGCTTCGGCAGTCAGTCAGGTGACCACCTACCGGCTTACAGGTGAGGTTGACTTGAAGCCCGAAGATCTTGTGGGCCCAAAAAACAACCATTGACTGATTCTATAGGTAAACATACTTACCTACAAACAAAAACCCGATGACAATGTAATATCAGGGTTTTCAAAAACCGCCTTTTTCACAGATGTTAAGCAAGCATGATGATGAAGAAAAGCATCCATCTGGTCACAGTGGGCACAGTGCCAGCGCGGTCGCCTGTGCGGTACAGGCTCTGAAGTGGGACAGGCTGGCTGGCAGTGCTTGGGCCTTTCTCGCGAATAATGTGAAGCCGAGTGCCAGACGATATTATTGCGCTAAAATGGCGGCCTTGGTTAGTACTGTATTAACTTGGATGTAACTTTTCATTATATATGCGTGTTGAAGCAAGTCTCATAAGTCACTCGACTGACTTTGTAAACCTTGTGCTGAAAAGTTTATGAACTCTCCTTATACTTACACATATTGTCATAAATAAAATTATTCACTTTGCACATGAAATTATTTCAGTGCGGTTACAAGGTGGTCAAGGATCGTGTGGAAACAGACGCAGACTCGCGACAATCGTCGTGTTACCGCCTGGGGATAGCCATCACCGAGTGTCGCTGTCGTTTCTGTGAGCGCTTACGATTGTGACGAGACTACTATTACTAAATATAATATTACTATTACTATTATTAAATATATTTAGTGATTATGATTATTTCGAGTGTATTTATTTCATAGGATTATTACTTAGGTTTATCAAAATACCGAATTTCATATTATCATATTACCGATGTACGAAAGACCGAACTTAAATGTGAAATTTTGTGAAGATATTTGGTACTCAATCGCGTTCAAATGACAATCGGATCTGACTTTTTATTCCTGGAATAGTTTCCTTTGGGTGGCGGGAACGGGATCAAAATTCTAACGGCCTTATTACAAAACACGGAGTAACTTCTTCGTATTTAGACCATGGTTTAAGGAAAATTGGATAAAAAAAAGCATTTTAGTACTGAACCAAGGACTATCTCTGGTCTAAAGATAAACCTGCGTGACCCCTAGTTTAACGTTGGTCTAAAGTGTGAATCACAATATTAATCATTTATATTATGTAAAACTTGCCATTTTTTTGAGGTAAGCCGGTTAGCACCACATAACTTCTGGGTTGCAACATTGGCTGGGTCGGGTTTTGGATGGGTGACCGTTCTTTTCATTGCGAGGTTAACCAATATTGGCTGGGTCAGGTTTTGGATGGGTGACCGTTCGTTACATAACGAAGGTGGGTCAATGATGATGATGTTAAGTATGTTCCTTCCTTCCTTCCTTCCTTCCTTCCTTCCTTCCTTCCTTCCTTCCTTCCATAGGCCACGGTTACCGCTTCCCATTAGGTGGGCCGTGTGCTTGTCTACCAACTAAGTGGTATAAAAAAAAGAATTATGGTACTAAGTATTCTACGGATTATTCAGCTTTCGTAAGGAGAAATTAAAACCATGGTCTAAAGTTAAGCCTGGACTCGGGTTTAAACCAGACTTAGTCCGTGTTTCGTAATATGACCGTAAGGGGCATCAGCTGGTGTAGTAGATAACAAATGTGATGCGTAGGTAATAATGATGAGATTATGTTTAAAAATGCCTACTAAGTTATTTCACATAACTTTGAGAAATTAGTGAATCCCGGACTCCAAAGTAAAAGCCTTGAATGCAACCCGGGCTCCGAGGTAAAAGCCTTGAATACAACCCGGGCTCTAAGGTAAAAGCCTTGAATGCAACCTGAGACGATACCTAATGAAGTCTCTTACATCGTACACCACCGGAACATCCGATGGATATAGGTACCTATCAGTGGCGAGGGGTCTTTATTACCCGATTCCTACCGACTTCTCCATATCTCACATGGTACCTAGATCGAGATAAGTTTTTTTTCTACTGGATTCCCTTTTGAAAATTTTCACCCTTCGCCTCTGGTACCTATGTCCTCGAACTATCAACTGAACATTTTTACTATAATTCATTTGTGCTATGGACAGACTGTAAGCGGAAGGCGGAGGATCGGCAGACGTGGCGCACATTAGGAGAGGCCTATTTCCAGCAGTGGACTGCAATAGGCTGATTTTGATTGATTAGTCTTGAGTGTCTTGATATAAGTACTCGTAGTAGGTACCATATTGAAGTCTTTTTCCTGTTGATACCTAGATATTTTTTTATGGAAGGTAGATAGACACCTACCGGTAGAATCCCTTTTCATTCATTGCGTTTACATTTTTCGTGCTTGCTTTGTCTTTTGTTTTCTATTTGGTTTTTTATCCAATCATAACGTTTAGAATTTATAACATTCTCTAACCATCCCTTTCGTAATTTGACGCGGATTAGCTCATTTTCTGTTGTTACGATTTGTTTGTTTGTGTTAGCATACAAACAATTCGTTTTTGTTTATGATAAAGTTTGTAATCCACTAAGAATACTACGCTATAGAAAATCTTTCTTATTAGTAGAATATGTGTAGGTATGTGTAGGTATCCATTATTTGCTTTATTGTAGTCCCAACGAGCAACTGTTGTAAACCGCTGTCTGTTCCAATCGAAATTTCACTGAGTTCGTATCATCTCAGTATTAGACCTTATTAGCCATAATCCAAGCGATTTGAAAAAGAACATGTCAGACCTGACTAGTTTGAACGGCGCTGTTTAGTTAACAGCCTAGGCAATTAATTGAACGCCTGATTTTGCTAATTGGCTGCGACATAGATATGCCTCAAACTTAAACACTCGTACTGCAGATTGAAACAACGTTTAATATTATAGCGTAGCATTTCAGTGTACTTCCAGCTTATGGTATTGTTAACAAAGGTAAGCTATAAATCAAATTCTTCAATTGGTTTGTTACACTCACAGAGTAAGGAAGGCAAGCATAGATACTATTGCTCTTTAGTTTACTACATCATTCTATAAGACCATTTTAGAACTCAATCTACCTTTGAAATACAGTTTAGTGACGCAGTATGTACGGCGCGTAAGTCTTAACAGTGGGGTGAGCACGAACAACTATCGCAATCGTATTGTGAACGTAACGATAGCACGGAGCATTGCGATTGGCAGGCTTCAGGCAGGCGGCCAATCGCAATGCTCCGCTCCGTGCTCTCGTTACGTTCACGATACGATTACGATAGTTGTTCGTGCTCACCCCACTGCTTGCTTTGTGTTAACACTAGTCCATGTGTGTGTTCTGTGATCAATGTCTAAAATTAATGACGCGACCAGGGTAGGCATACCTCGGGGCATATATCTTGGACTTAAATGTGGTCAAAATGTGCTATATACGCGCGCAGTGCCTACACGTTTTTTGGGTGACTTTTGAGGATAGCACGGGGTGCTACTGCGGTAGAAGAGTTCAAATTTATCAAACATAGGTTATTACAATAACCTATTATGAAATCTCAAATAAAACTTTTTTCTTTCTTTCTTTCTTTCTTTCTTTCTTTCTTCTTTCTATTACAAAACAAGCCACGCGCGCCATGACCTGCCCTATTTGTCTCGCAATTTAGGTCAAGATACGTGTCCCGAGGCGTAGCGGCGTAGCAGCGTAGCGGTAGTGAACGCGGCCGCTACGCAGGACGCGCGGGTTTGATCCCCGCGCAATGCAAATATTTGTATGCATGAATATGGGTATTTGCATTAGTATGGTCGTGCCTCGAAGAGCACGTTAAGCCGCCGGTCCCGGTGGCCATATGATCATCTATGGTTGTCGTTACGGGTAGTTGGAGCCCTAAAGTCCAACAACAACGGTCTAGCTAGCAATGCTTCGATATCGCCTTATGTCAGTCGCTTCACGGAAAATCGAGGTTCAGCCAAATCCGCAGGTAAGACTGGTAAAGCAGACCCCAGACTCCGAGGTGAAAGCTTCGGATGCGACTGGGAATTAACACTAGACCAAAGAATACGTATAATAGAATAGGTATACGGAGCAGGCATCAGTTAGGTACCTATAAATAATTTGAAACGTATTTTTCAGAGTATCTGGCCTGGGTATCTTCGTGTATTTCATGCTCTGGCTAACAAAGAAACTGAATGAACTCCCCTCACCACCAACAGACCCGACAACAATTGACCCCACGAGGACGACGGTGTTTGACCGACATCGCATTATTACGCCAAAGGTACCACTTCAGGGATGAGAGACTTAAGAAGTTCAACAAACCATTCAGCATGAAATCGTCAACAGAATTATGGCTTTGGAATAAAATGTAATCTTGCTAGTTACCGCGCAAAAAAAATAAAAAAATATTTGATTTTAAATAAAAATAAATCAGTACCTTTTGTAATATATGGTTGTCATAATAATTTAAACTAACCCTTCATCAGCATTTTAACCTTTTCAGTTCTTGCTAGCCGTCAACGAATTAAGTTCGCGTTTAGTTGGATAGCGATCCCAACTCGTAAACTTAAATTGCGTTGTTATAGCAAGCCTAATTGGAATAATAAAACACTTACGAAATGATTGGAATCACATTTACTCTACATAATAGCTAAAAAAATACTTTACATTTTTTTTTGTTAACCCTGCAGTGGTACATGCCTTGTCACCAGGTAACTTTTGTTGTATACTACTTCGTAAGGTACCAAGACTGTGGGTGTCTCCATAACCGGCGCCGGGAGCAACTTAATCAAATGCTTGGTCGCCCAGCCTAAAGTGTACAAAATTGACGCCGCTGCCAACGCGTTGGCAAAAAACCTGAAACAAAACTGTGTTAGATACTTTCAATGGTTATGTCAAGTGATGTTACAGCCTTATACAGCCGGTTTTGGGTGTACGGATAAATATTCTGATTGTACAGTCGTTAAATTATGATGATCCAATACTCTGCCAAAAGTATCTGATAGTGTACTTGGTCCAACCAACATCAGTGGTCACTAAAGTTAATTTTAAATTAAGGAATAAATTATCTTGTTCCTGGTTCAAGGTGTAAGATATTCTATTACAAAAATCAGTCGTACTTACACCACCACCATCTCTTCAATCACTTAAGAAATCCAATGGAATACTAGCAATGCTCATGAGTGGTTAAGAATATATAGAAAATCTCTTAGATCATCGATGTATGAAGCGGAAACGGATATGGCACGTGAAGAAACATACGTCATAGTCAGTCAAATCAATAAAACAGTTCGATATAAATCATTTTATTATTAGGTATGTATTAAAATAATTTTGACTGGTTGCCGGTGGAGCAGAATAGGACCACCCCATCTTTTCCTGTGGGTGAGAAAAGAAGTGCCGAAGTGCTTGGCATAGATGGAATTGGTTGCAGTTGCACCATATAATAAAGGATGCCACCTCAGCTCATTAATGAAATCTAGCCAGCTGACCTCAAATTCAACCATGTGAACCACTATTAATTTCCTGTCATAGCTAAGTAGGTACCTTATCCATTTATCCCGACGTGTAATCATGATAGCTTCTTGGCCATAGCAAGCACATTCAATTCATCCATGTGTAATCTTATGAATCCTGCAAAGGTTCAACGCAATAAAAATAAATATTATTGGCGCAGAAATGTTTTCAATAATATTTTTATTCCAAGAGATACCGATTAGTTTCTTCACCGTTAGTTATATTATTATTCCACTTTATTCATTTTTCATTTTCTAAACATATTAAATTATATTTCTAAATTATTATTAGATATTATAAAAACATACCTTTCAATAGGTACCTACTCAATACATTTATTTCACTTTCGCATTATTTATCTATTATTCGCCCTGTACTAGTCAGAGAGTCAAATAGAAAGCCTCCGAGCAACCCTCTACTCGCTTCGGTCAGACTCAGAATTGACCGCTTCCCTGTGTGCGATCACCGTGTGGTGGGTCCGGACCAATGAGGCAGTGGTTCTACTGCTATGTTCAAATACGTAATTCGAAAACGCTACGGGCCGATTCCAAGTAAGTACCTACATACTCGTATTTCAGAAGTTGAACTTCCCATCCAATTTATTAAGTTAAAATAAATGTAAAAGTAGATTTTTATTGCAGGTTACCTACTGTAATTCGTAATTAAAATCACGCTTATGAAAACATTACATTGGATTTTCTTCTTTGTAGGTAGGCACATTTATCCTTGCATGGGAACAGTGTGCAATGGCATCATCCAACGGTGCCATTCCGTTGTCGTTGACATTGGTGGCTCTGTAGGCGGGCCTGGGAATTTGGCAAATTCGTTCAGAAGCCAAATTAAGAACCATGAGCCGATAGTTGCACTTGAAAATCTACAAAACAAAAATTTCACTAATCGTTATCATCGAATTAAAATTTGACCATTGGAAAAACTATCTCCATTAGATACTACTTACAATAGTACAGACACTAGGACTATGTACTTAATAAAATTTTTAGTGCCCAAACCAATCTCACCGGTGAGTTGCATACCTCGGGACTCGCATCTATTAGGTATTGGACCTAAATCGCGGAGCCGCCTGTCACTGTCACCCTAACAGAAGCAAGCCGCGGCGGGCGGCGCGCATTGCGTGCCTCGATCCCCATACCCGGAGGCCAATTGGGGACTCTGTGGTCCCCACACCGGATGAGGGCCAGATCGAAAGATATGGCCCTGGGTCGACCGAGGTGCGAGGGATATGGCTACGACAATCTCACCTCCGGCAACCGACGGCCCACAGACGGCGTGCGTTTTAGTCGGTTCGGGTCTGAACCTCCTCCTTGGGCTCCGGCGGGGGAGGTAGCGATGGGGATTATTCGCACGATAAAAAACAAAGTATAGTTACTCACACCATAGGATCCATCGCTACCGTTCAATATTTCTTAAGATTAAGAATGGTGTAGGTAATGAGAGACCCAATATTATATACCTACTTACCTAACCTCATATTAAGTATTTCTCCCTACTCTCCAACTTAATGGAATAAGCAAAATTCTTCATTAATAAAACTTGCGCTACAGTCAATGCTATGTTTACCTAGATGTGAAACTATATTATTAGGTAAACTAGCCTTCCACCCGCGGCTCCGCTCGCGTGCATCTCGGTTAACGCGAACTTTGCTCATATCTTCAGTTCTACTCAACCGATTGCGATCAAACAAACGTAAGATTTTAAGTCTGAGTAAGCCCTTTCTAACAAAAAAAAACCGCATCAAAATCCGTCCAGTGGTTTTTGCGTCCATCGCGGACAAACAGACAGACAGACAAACAGACAGGAAATGAAAAAAAAAATATTTTCGTGTTCAGTATCATTAATATAACATAACCTAAGTTTTTTTTTTTAAATATCTCCAATGTACAGACACGACCACTTTACAATTTTATAATAGTACCTAGGTATATAGATAGATAGGTAGGTACCATACTTAAGTGTGAAATGCCGTGTTGGTTACCGGTGGAGTAGAATAGGGCCACCCCATCTCCTCCCGTGGGTGTCGTAGAAGGCGACTGATGGATAGAAAGTTCTTCTTCTTCTTCTTCATTCTAGCGTTAATCTCATTCGCACCCGAAGCCTTTACCTCGGAGTCCGGGGTCCACTTTCATGAATAAAGAGATATACCTACAACCAAGGACCTATAGAAAAATACGGATGGACTGTTACAGAACATAGACTGAAGCACAAAGATGTTGGCGATGATCAGTGATTACGTTTATAGTATCTAGTCAACGGCTTAAATGGGTAATACGGGGTTTCGAAGTAAGTATACCTACAGATTGAAATTGAAAAATGCTGTCCATATCATAGTAGGTATAATAATGTCTTCTTCTTCCTCCTAGCGTTAATTCCCAGTCGCATCCGAAGCTTTCAGCTCGGAGTCTGGGGTCCGCTTTTACCAGTCATAGCTACAGATTTGGCTAGCTGTACATAGGCTTATAGTTCGTACCAAATGGTTTGAGAATAAAGTTCAATGACCTTTCGACCGGTTACTCTGGGGTTGAAAGTGTGAAACCGCATACAGCGCCATGTGGCGCTCGCGCGAACCTTTATTGCTGTTGCACAAAAATCATTAACTAATCTGGCACGAACTATTTATAGTTAAACTTCAGAGGTTGTTGTGGAAGTGGTTCAGGTGAAATCAGGTCATATCATTCTTTTGTGAGTTAATTGAATTGATTCTTGCAAGGAACGAAGCTAACAATCGCACTCGAACCCAGTGTGACTCTTACCTTAGCGTAAATAAATCTTGTATTGTTCTATCCTCAAAAGCATAATCAGCATACCTAACTGTAATGAAAGCACGAATTCATTTATTCATAGCTTGCAAATTGTGCATTGCATTTTTATTCCTCTTTGTGTACCACACTGACGAGTACAGCGTCGTTCATAGCACGACAACTGAGCTACCTGAGTGTTGAAGCTGTCCTAACCACCATGCTATCCAGGTAACTTTTACGAAGGTAATCTATTCTGGGTTGTAGTTTTTGTTATTTATTTATACCTATATTATTTTATTGTACGCCAATTTACAATATTCATGAAACGAGTTTTAAATAGAAAGATAAGTACCTAGAGTGGGTGGCATTATTGCTCAACACATTTTCTCCCAAGTTTATCCTCGAACCCTTTTTGTGCGGTCATCCCGGGCTCCCGGATCCGACAGGAGAGTACACTCTCGGAGTGTCAGTACGGGTTTCGTCCCGGGCACGGGACCATGGATCCAGTGTTCGCCCTAAGGATTGTGGCGGGGAAATACAGGGCGAAGAACACGCCCCTGCACTGCCTATTCTTAGACATGCAGAAGGCCTTCGACTGTGTTCCTCGCGAGGTGATCTGCGGTCTAGGGGAGTTCCAGAACCTTTAATTGACACCATCCGAGACATGTAGGTACCACAATTCCGGTTCCGTGGTTCGGACTGCTGTTGGCGACACGGAAGCCTTCCCCATCACCGTCGGGATACACCAAGGATCCGTTCTTAGTCCTTACTTGTGGTATTAGACGTTTTGTCGGACAGCATCAAATGCACATGAGCAGCCTCCGTGGTTGCTCGTACCTTCCGTTTGTATCCTTGGGTGTACACTGATCAAACTGTATAGATCTACAATGAAGAGTAGAAATCTATTTATCTACATAAATTACTATTTTAAATAAAAGTTTATTCAAAATGCCCCTTGGCCCTTTGTTATCCATTGTACACCCGATAGAACCACCAGTGGTCATTACCACGGCTATTTTCTCCTACCCCTGGTACCACTGCCTGGCTGCAGGTGGTAGCAAGGTTATTTTGAACTATCCCTAGAACGTGTGTGTTCGCGCAGCGGAATGTTGTTGAATTTAAAGATTTTAATTATGCAGATATTTAGCACATGACGTCGTGTAAATGCTTATGGTAAAAAAAAAATTGTGCATGCAGCCATTGTGGAGAAATTCGCTAAAAACAGATTTCGCTGGGCGAACGTTGTCCTGGCGGCACTTTTTTTGAATTCATGGACTTAGAAGAAAAAAAATGTGTCCAAAAATTAGCGTGTATTTGCGTGTAATTGTGTATGTATGAATAAAATTAATGAATGCATAAACTTCGGAGAAATTCAAGTTTCCGCCACGCGAACGTTTGGCCATTAGCTAGTTTTCATATAAAGCGCTTATATAGAGAGCTGTAGATTTTTACATACGTTGTTTTGAATTTGCTTATATTTGTTTAATAAAAAGATTTAGAAAAAATCGAAGGGTTTAACAGATAAAAATATAAACGTAAAATACGCTTATTAGGTCTTAGTTCGTAAAGTATGCACTTTGGGGTCTAGATTTTTACGTTTATACAAACCTTGTAAGTGTCTGCAACATATTGCCAAGTATCAATGATGTTCCGCTAGTAATTAAAGAGCAATAGGACAATTTACCATGTATAGACCACTGTTTACAAAGCAGTCAAATATCACGACGTTCTAAAGGAATTGCATAGTAAAATATATTCCAATAATTAGCTTACTGATTCAACTATTCACATGCAAAATTTCATCTCATTATATTCAGTAATTAAAGATAAACAATGAAAATACTGACAAAGCATCGAAACCCTACATAACCCGACCAAGTTCGGATGGCTACAAAAAAGCGGCCGTGCAATATATTTAGGTAACATTCTAAAATTTACAGTATAATACCGGTATTGAATTGGTACAGGTGATAACACAATTGTTATTTCGATTTAATTTATAGATCATTTATTTTTTCTACACCTACTTTTTTAATTGTATTTGACTAAGATTAGTAAGTACTATTTACGTAGGCGGTAGGTACTTTATTTAAGTAAGCGCTTGAGACTTGCGTCAGTCTCAGTATATGATATTAGCGTTGTACCTACTGGTACGGCAGTGACTTATGTATGTGAGCGTGTTCCCGTGCACCCCACCAAAATATGCAGAATTATTTTGTTCGAAGCGGTACGCTTAAGGCTAGACCTTTGGTTAAATAGTCTAAGTATAGTAGATATGAATTGATCAAAAATATTAAGCTAGAGAGAAAAAATAGATAATTTGCCAATTTTTGGGTTTCTACGTTTCTACGTTTCTACGTTTCCACATTTTGCCAATTTTTGGGTTTCTACGTAACAGGTGGCGAGAAATAAATTGTAGACGGATATTTAATTAGAGAAGTACCCACCTACTTGTTAATTGAAGATTTATTTTTATCGTAGATAGTGGCGTTATTAATAAAAAAATATTTTTCATTCAAGAAATGCAATTTATTGTTTTATTTTTCCTAACGCTTGTGTACGCAACTGTACCATATTAATGAATACTATACTGGAAGGTTAAGAACGTTACTTAGATATATGGTACGGCCGCTTTTTTGTAGCCATCCGAACTTGGTCGGGTTATGTAGGGTTTCGATGCTTTGTCAGTATTTTCATTGTTTATCTTTAATTACTGAATATAATGAGATGAAATTTTGCATGTGAATAGTTGAATCAGTAAGCTAATTATTGGAATATATTTTACTATGCAATTCCTTTAGAACGTCGTGATATTTGACTGCTTTGTAAACAGTGGTCTATACATGGTAAATTGTCCTATTGCTCTTTAATTACTAGCGGAACATCATTGATACTTGGCAATATGTTGCAGACACTTACAAGGTTTGTATAAACGTAAAAATCTAGACCCCAAAGTGCATACTTTACGAACTAAGACCTAATAAGCGTATTTTACGTTTATATTTTTATCTGTTAAACCCTTCGATTTTTTCTAAATCTTTTTATTAAACAAATATAAGCAAATTCAAAACAACGTATGTAAAAATCTACAGCTCTCTATATAAGCGCTTTATATGAAAACTAGCTAATGGCCAAACGTTCGCGTGGCGGAAACTTGAATTTCTCCGAAGTTTATGCATTCATTAATTTTATTCATACATACACAATTACACGCAAATACACGCTAATTTTTGGACACATTTTTTTTCTTCTAAGTCCATGAATTCAAAAAAAGTGCCGCCAGGACAACGTTCGCCCAGCGGAATCTGTTTTTAGCGAATTTCTCCACAATGGCTGCATGCACAATTTTTTTTTTACCATAAGCATTTACACGACGTCATGTGCTAAATATCTGCATAATTAAAATCTTTAAATTCAACAACATTCCGCTGCGCGAACACACACCCCTAGAACTACCTACTACTAGTGGTACCACAGTTACTTTTAGGTATCCAACCACCAGTAGTGCAACGGTTATTATCTCCTCCGTCTGGTTTGGCTGGCTGCTAGTGGTAACACGGCATCTGGTTGCTATTGATAACAATGATAACACGATTATTACCCAGGTAGATATCTCCGATTAAATAAAGGGAGTAGTAATGAAATGATCGTAACTTCTTAAATTTTTTATTTCTAATATTTTTTTTTTACTTTTCTTATTTTAATGCTAATGAAGTAGGCAGAGCACTCAAAAACTCAATGATTGTGTCTAGTTTTTACTGTGCAGAATTATTTGGTCACCTTGTCTGTTAAGATATATCTGTGGTATCAACGTGGTAGAGTATCAACTTTATTAACCGTGGTCGTGCTAGGACGAACATGCTGCAACTCGACCACTAAAAATACTACGAGTCGTGAAATAAAGTGGTACTATTTGTCTCGTTAAGATACAAAAAGGTACACATTATAGTCTAGTCAAAACCACGAATGACGTCATACTTTAGTGTACAACACTACCCTGGTTCTCTAGCAATATACACAGGTTGTTTGGAACAAATTGCAAACTGTGATATACCACCCTTTGTACAACTATCGTGTACTATCCTTTGTTTGGTATGCAGTAAAGAATCATCTATCTATCTCGTTCAGTAGCGTGACCACCGACTGGTGGCCGAGGTATGTGGTATCACCGAGTGGTGGCCGAGGTATGTGGTATCACCGAGTGGTGGCCGAGGTATGTGGTATCACCGAGTGGTGGCCGAGGTATGTGGTATCACCGAGTGGTGGCAGAGGTATTTGGTATCACTGAGTGGTGACCGAGGTATGTGGCATCACCGAGTGGTGGCCAAGGTATGTGGTATCACAGAGTCAAGCCACTGGTTACAGGAGTAAATCGTTAATGGTACCTTATTTTTCGATCTTCAGTAAGAAAGATTAATTTCAAAAGTTAAAAAATAAATACGAAGGGATACACAGAAAATTAAAATAATTATTTTATCGCTGTGTAAATGTGTTATGTTCATCATTAAAACTCGCAAAGCAATGAACCGACTTTAATTGTTATTTACTAAATTATGTACATTATGAAACAAATGAGATTATATGTACCATGTTCTGAGTATTTATGGGATCAGTATGATCATCTCCCAAAACGGTATTTTCGTAAGGTTATTCAGTCAATAAAAATCTTATCTACTACATTAGTGAAATGACGATGAAGGGAAGATTAAACAAGATTAAAAAAAAACAACATGCAATTCGGTTATGTTGCTTTTTACTATCAATTTTGGATGTATGTGTACAAGTATGAATTCGAGGAAAATAAAGGAATATGTAATGTTTCATAATATATATACTCTACATTGCAGTACTCGTTACGATCAAACATTACTTATGTTATTTTCGATATAGTACCTCTACTCAATCATTATTTTTGTTCGAGAGCTCGTCACTTGCTTAAGATATGAGAGCATGTTAATGTTTTACATGTCACAAAACAAAAAAGAATTATCTATAGAAATCCAATCGATTTAAATAAAAATAATCTAGTTAAGAAACACCATTCGTTCTTCGCAAAACATTAGCAAATACTGCTTAACATTGCTACTGTACAGACACGTAAAATTAACGAACATATTATCAAGGAAACATCGTCGGTGTCCATATGATATTTATTATAAGGTCTCGCTTACAGATGCATAGAAACGAACAATATTCTCACTGCGTATAGTAAAATCGGTGAAAAAGTCGCGATAAAAACCTAAAATCCACATACTGAAAGTCTAAAAATATATTATAATAAATTTCAAATGTCTATACATAGATGAGTGTTCACTACGCGCTTATAACGAGCGTCGAGCGCGCGTTCATTACGTTACAATATTTAAATACGATAAAACGAACCGGCGCGCCGTCCGTACACGCGGCCGTCGTCGACGCGACACGCCCTACGCGACCGGCGAGGGCAGACACGCGGCCCGGGCCGGCCGCCCGCTACTGCGTTACATAAGTTCGTATCGAAAGTAAAATGACATGTAATATATATACTATGTATAGGGCTCGGCTCAGACGAACACCTTGGCGAGCCCGTCGGCGCCCGCGCTGGCGATGTACGGCCGCAGCGGGTGGAAGGCCACGTCGAGGATGCTCTCGTCGAACTTCTTGCGGTGCGCCGTGATCTCCTGCACGCACGTCTTGGTGTCGAGGTTCCACAGGCGCACGGAGCAGTCGTGCGAGCCCGACAGCAGGAACAGGCCGTTGGGGTCGAGCGCCAGGCCCGTGACGGCGTCCAGGTGCGCCACCATGGCGTGCGCGCAGCGCCCCGACACGGCGTCCCAGAAGCGGATGTGGCGGTCCTCGTGCGCCGTCACCAGCAGCGGCAGCGTCGGGTGCGCGCGCACGCGCGTCGCGCCCGCCTCGCAGCCCGCGCGCAGCACCGCCTGCGCGGGGACACAACAGCGCGCGTTACACAGATATACACAGAACCAAGCGAGTCTTTGGACTCACGCTACAAGCAAGTACTTCTGCTGATTGACGGAAGAGGCTGTTGCGTTTTGGACTTCCTTCTTGGGGTTGCAGGGTCAAGCGGCAGTCACTTCCGCAAAAGTTAAGATAAGTCAATCAACAAAATAAAGTAATAGGGGTCTCAGTAGCTGACTCAGCATCAGGAATGCTGAGGCAGCTACTAAGACCCTGGGTTACCAAGTACAAAGGTAACCAGTGCAACCAGACCTAACGCTGTCATTGACAACAATGACTCGATCTCAACACAATCCAGACAAATAAATGAAATTGTTGTCATCGGACACTGCGAAAACTAATAGTTCCGCTCGCTTATGAGTATACATAATATATATTATGCAAGTACCCGTACTGCGCAGTGTTTCGTGTAAATTGTACATATGTTTTGCACAATATTATCGCACAAAACAAGCCACGACCGGCCTAATAAAGATAGCCACAAGTGTTACCTGTCCAGTCTCCAGGTCGTACAGCAGCAGCGACCCGTCGCGGTAGACGACAGCGGCACGCGCAGCGTTATCCGCAAAGTCAGCGGCAGCAGGCGCGGGTGCTCCAGGCGACTCGTCGGCACGTAGCGTGGCGAGCAGAGGGCGGGCCGCGCGCGGCGCCCACAGCCGCACCGTGCCGTCGCCCGACGCCGACAGCAGCCGCCCGTGCGCCGCCGCCAGCGACCACACCGCGTCCGTGTGGTCGCGCAGCACCGCGCCCTGCGGAACATACCACCACCACCACCCGTGAGTGAGACCTAATATGAGGGACACGAACGAGGCCCTGGACATGCGCGGTCCGATGCGGGGTCACAGGGGACATGACCCTACCCAAAATCGTGAACATCAAATATAAACGTCTTCTAAAAAGGTATTTTCTGAAGGAATTTTCGCACTTTAAAAAGATGTGAAATAACATGGAATAACACCATAGGCTACTTTTTAATAGGTTCCCATGGATTCCATACCATACACAGGATTATAATTCAAAGCAAGTGCCACAAGCGACAGCTAATTTTTTATATTTCCGATAAATTACTGAGTGATCTGTTGCGTCTAAAGCTGCAAGATCGAAATAAATATTTTTTCACATTTTTGAATAAAACGTGAGAAACCATTTCAGTGAACGAATTCTCACTAACAAAATCTAGCTCAACTCTAAAGGCAAAAAACACTGAAATGTTAAAACAACCTCAAATCTGGAAATCAAAAACACACACATAGCAACAGTATTTTACCTGGACCGCCGGATCATACGGATCGTACGGATCAGCGGTGGGCGGCGGCAAGTTCCACACGCGTATGGTGCCATCTAATCCTCCAGAGAAGCACTCCTCGGATCGAGGGGCTCCCATGGCGAGGCACAGTACGGGGGCCGTGTGGGCGCGGAACGTGTACAGAGGCTCCACGTCGAGCCCGGCAGACTTCTTGGCGGGCACGGTGCGCTGAAGATTCCACAGCTTCAACGTGTGGTCCTCGGATGCCGTCACTAGAGCCGCCTCGGTGGGGTGGAAAGCCAGCGCTCGTACCTGGAATTTGGGTAGCCGTATGTTATTAAGCTGTTCTGATGTAAGTAAATACTGTTGGTATATAGCAAATATCTTGAAGGGGCGAAATGGCAAAAATTTTCCTGGGCAGAAAGCGTATTTTAGGTCTCTCGCTGTGATTATGCGGGGCCTAACCGCCAAGACGCACCAAATAATTAATCATGGATTTATCGATATATTGGTTCAATAACCAATCACGGGCTCCAAGAGCTCGCATCATTATCAGTCCTTACAGGACAAGATTTGTAGATTTTAAACGGATTGCATTATAACATTCGGTTAAAATTTCCAAATGTTGCTTTTAAATAAATCAAGACAAAATCCGTTAAAAATAGTACTATTTTTTGCACTCGAAACATGCCCGAAAAGTTTAATTACAGTAGAGGAAGTTCGCAGTGTGTAAGAATAGAAACAGATAGCGGGCTGTTATCTCAGTATACCCTGGAGGGCACAAAGCGTGAGTATATCCACACTTAATATTATAATGCGAAAGTATTTCTGTCTGTCTTGTTACCTTTTCACGCTCAAACCACTGAACCGATTTTGATGAAATTTGGTACAGGGGTACATTAGACCTTGGGAAAGGACATAGGCTATGTTTGGTCGAGATAACCGACATCCACGCGGGCAGAGCCGCGGGCAACAGCTAGAATGATATACTAACCCCGTCGAAGTGCGAGCGCAACGTGTACTTGGCGTTCCACGTCTTGCGGAAGGACTCCTTGTTGGCGCTGGCCACGTCGTAGGCCTCGGGCTCGTTGCTGACGGTGAGCTGCGCCAGCTCGCCCAGCGCCAGCGGCTCCTCGTCCGCCTCGCCCGCGCCCGCGCCCGCGCCCCCGCCGCCCGTCGCCGCCGCCCCGCTCGCCCCTCCGCCTGTGGGGGGAGGGGGGAAACACGTGCTGTCAATCTCTGTACTGACGTTTATGACGTATATTCTTCTTCCTCCTAGCGTTAATTCCCAGTCGCATCCGAAGCTTTCAGCTCGGAGTCTGGGGTCCGCTTTTACCAGTCATAGCTACAGATTTGGCTAGACCTCTATATTTTCCGTGAAGCGATTGCCATCTGACCTCCGATCCGACGGACGTCAAAGATTTCCACATACGTCATAAACCATTTATTCGATGATTGAGGCCCGTATTCTAGAATGACGCTCAACTCAAACTCGATTTACCTGAGGACAGATTGTATAGAGCTATAGACAATCTGTTTGACAGCCTGTCAAATCTGTGAAATCTGTGCATACAATCTTGCCTCAGGTAAATCGAGATTCAGCTGGCATTCTAGAATACGGGCCTAAGATAGGAAAAAAGTGAAATCAAGCTCAGGCAAGACTCGAATTCGCGATCCACCGAGCTTGGTAGCTCAGTGATCAGAGCAGGATTCGAGTCCCGCCTGAGCTTGATTTCACTTTTGCCTATCTTAATCAATTTGTATAGTTAGCATACTAAAAGCTTTAAAATTCATTAAACTTAATATTCGTCTGTCTATTCTACAATACGTCGGCCGACGAGTTGCCATTTGTCTAGGAAGGCTGCTCTCTGCTCGTTGCTATATTCATCACAGAAATTTTAAAGTACCCTTCGAGGAAAAATGGCTCTAGACAACCTTGCCTGTTAGTCAATACACATGCTAAACAACGGACGAGGCTTTAACCCTCTCGGTCTCTTAGGTCCAGTTCCTGTCATTCCCAGTTAACTCTCAAGTCCATTTCTTCGAATGTCCATTCCGTCAATGTCTAACTTCTGAAACGTCCATTTCCGTGAAGGTCTATCTTTTTGGAACGTCCATTCCGTGAATGTATAGTTTCAGAAACAGCTTATTTCCGAATTATTCACTTCTCCCTATCGTCACCTCTCTAGAAGTCACGACGTGGTTTGCAACCGCGCCTGCATGCGGTTGCATTTCTATAGAAAGCGAATTTATACACAATATGGCATCAGTTCATTGTGAGGCCAAATTTATAGATAAGTGTAAGTTTGGAGCTGTTGAGTAGTTAGGAATACAGCCTTGAAGAAATTCAGGCCGTGAGATCCCGACTCCACAGGGACATGGTGGCAGAGTGGGAGCTACAACTTGGGCGACCACGCGCAGGGCGCGCCGTAGTAGCGGCGGTAAGACCCATCATGGGGGAGTGGCTAGAGAGGCCACACGGCGGCCTCTCGTTCTGGCTGACGCAGATTATCACCGGGCACGGGTGCTTCGGGTGGTATCTGCATAGGATCGCGAATAAAGAGCCAACATCCGAGTGCCATCACTGCGACGCGAGCGAGGACTCGGCGCTGCACACGCTCACCGAGTGTCTGGCGTGGGAGACGCCGAGACGGGAGCTGGTGGCGACCCTGGGAGTGAGAGCTCTCACGATCGCCATTACTAGCAGCGATGGTTCGCTGTTCGGATGCGGATACGGTTCAACTTAAAAGTATATTGTATATTGCAATATCGTCGCATAGTGGACGTTCAAATAAATGGACGTACAAAGAAATGGACATTCGCAATAATGGACTTTTAAATAAATAGACTTTCGCAGAAATAGTCGTACCAAACACACTAGACGTACATAGGAACTGGACCTAAGAGACCGAAAGGGCTTTAACGTAGGTTTTTCCTCGGACTTAGGATGACGATCAGACAAAATTCCCTTTCGTAAAAGAAAATAAAAAAAATCAGTCACAAATAATAATAAACTCATGAGCTCCAAAGTATAGGCTTTTGGTTCAACTTTGACTTTTGTCACATAGTAAACTCTCAATGAATGTTGTGTACATTGCTGTAAAAAACGGTACTAACCAACAGGATACTCGTCGCCTTGGCCTCCACCGTCAGCCTCTCTCTCAGTGAGCAAACTTAGCTCATTGAGAACTTCCTCGGCTTCAAGGTCAATCTCCTCACCTGTAATTTCAAAGAATATATAATTCGTTAATTTTTGAGATACGGAAATCATACCTATGTCAAGGAGAAATTATCATGTTCATAATTTACGGGATAAATGCAAGTCCATTTTATTTTTAAGTCTAGCAAGACTATATGTAACAACACTTGAATGTACTGTATTATAACAGTCGCCATTGGTATTATTTTAACACATTCTATTTTAACTTCCACCTTAGCTCTAAACCTAAAGATCATTATTTGTAAATTGTTGTATAACAACTTCGAGGGGTAACTGTAACAACATCGAAATTACATATTACCGCGATTGTTTTTGTTTCCTGTATATATATCTTAACTGTATTACTACTCTACTTTTGATATTTATACCTTGTTTACAAGAAGCATGATGGGATTGTTTGGCATCAAGATCGTCTATCTCGTCCATGTCCATCTCTTGATTCGTAAGAAACTCAAAGTTGGCGAATACAGCCGCTGTTTCTTGAACAGAGAGACCTTCCTCGTTATATCCCCCTCCAGGGGCACTTTTACGCGCTTCCTTGCCACCTGTACATGTAATTAAATATAAACCGATTACAGTCAATGTTTATTACAATGCCAGTTTCGCAATTCCATGACTTAACGATGAAGAAAAATCCTTTTGCTCTTATTATGGAATATTGACTCGTAATTAGAAACTTTACACGGAGTTTCCTTTTTCTTTAGATTTGGCGCAATTGTACAATACATCTTGTATGTAACTTCGAAATATTCTTTGAAAATAGGGAAAGGGTAATTTCAAAATATTATTTTTTTACGTGTTAAAACGATCGCCACTGAGACTATGGCTAATATCCAGGATATTGCTTTGGCAGACCATCGTGTGAAAGTACACGAGATAGCTGACGATGTGCTGTGCACGTCTCAGCTGAATGAGATTGTTATGTTTTCACAATATTTATTGTAAAGAGTAATAATTAGTAACCGAAATTACTAGTTTTCGATAAGATGGAGAGACTAGTGTTGATCAAGTTCATGTGGATGGCGACGACCGACGTGTGAACGAGTATGGTTTCGATCCCGCTACCTCTGTATTCCAAGTCCCACACCTTAGCCATTGTAGGCACTACAGCCGCTTCCAAATGAAAAAGTAATCTACAAGATGGGTGTCGCATTTATGTAACTTCTGCAGTACGCTGTATTATGTATCTACTCTACCAAGTACCAAGAGTACCAAGTAATTAAAATGCTCTCATTACGGCTTCGATTCGAAAGGACTTGTTTTCTTTTCTAATTATTTGAATGCCTGTAAAAACCATTTTTCTCTCACCGACTCTGCGTAATGTGTTAGCTAGGTGGCTAGCGTAATTACGCTATATCGCGTTAACTATTGCGTCTGTGCGATGTGTATAAATAATATCATTAGTTGATAGGTAATATTTGATTCCTTTACTGCGATTTCTCTTTCAGATTTCTAGTGATAATTGCGTCCTAATTCTATAGAAAGTAACGGTCAATGACGCAAATAGTACTTATATAACTCAGTATTACTTAAAATACTAGATAAAGTTGACATCAATGCTATCCAGTGGAATTTTTTTAGGTGAAGGATCAGTTGAAGTTTATTTATTCAGTAACAATTTAGATTGTGTTTGAACATAGATATTATTATAACTAGGAATCGATATCGATATTATTGATAAAGATCTTCCCAACTCACTTAAGTTAATGTGTACATACCATAATCATATTTCCGAACCATGTGGTAATCACATCTGTCGTGTTGTTGCTTGTCATAGTTTCTGTAGTTTGGATTCTCGACTTCCTCATTGTTCAAGCCAAGTAACGCTCGCACTCTATTTGAACGTACATCGAGAATCGTATCTGTGTAACCTATTTCCTGTGAATGAACAAAACAGAATATTTACTATATATTTACTATTTTTATGTACAGCCCGTCAGTTGACCTGTTGACTACATCCTGGGTGGGTGGTGAGAAGCTAGATTGAAAGCCAAATGATAAGAACCACCATTCCAGATACTGAGAAACCTAAAATGGTGCTACCTATATTGACGGCCTAGACAAATGCTTTTCACACAGAAGCCGCGAATGTAAGAAGAGGGAAATAAGTGTGCGGGCAAAATCATGCCACTTCTTTGTCGAGCGGCAAAGCAATTGAGTTTCTAATCGATTGGTTTGATATGGTATTGTTTCTATCGTGTATGATGACGGTATGTTGGAAGGAAGACGAAGGGATATAAGTTGAAAAAGCCTTTCAGAACATTCGCCGTGCTAAAGGCGGTAAATGTTACTTCACCCCGATATATGGTAAGTGATACGTGAAGTCTATACTATCTACTATTATATTATATGTAGATTCCAACAGTCAACAACACAAAAATGATCTCAAAGGGTGAATTTTTGATACCTCGCATATTCCCGACGTACCAATTTCTTTTCAACAAGCATAGCCATGGGGAAACTACGACGGTGGTTACTTCATGTCTTCAAGTGTATAGTGATCTCAAACTATCTAAGCTTTGATTAAATTGTTTGTGTTGCTATTTATTTACGCAGAACAAGCTCGAAAGTGTCCTTGTTATAAATTATTTTGTGATACTTAATTTAGTGAACTAATTACATTAATTAAATTTTGACTTATATAAACAATGACCTTTCATAACATAGACATGTCATATGCTTACAAATCAACGTAGAAAAATGTGCCGAACTCACACACACACATTTTTAATTCATCTACACTTTTGTGTATTAACTTTAGAGTAATAGTTCGTGCAGTGTCTATAAACATACGATGGCATTTTCGTTATTTTTTTAAGTCACTGATGCTTCCGCTCAACGTCCGACCGGCGCCGCTCGGCACGCGGTACTAGAGGCAAACGTTCCAATTGACTCGTTTTCGGATCTTCACGATTTTCGCGCAATAACATATCTACTTCTTTTTATATAATATCTTTGTATATAAATGAAATAAATTAGTAGGTAACTAATTAGTGAACGGCAATCCTACTAATAGAAAACGCTCTCCTCAGCAACAGCCTTCATTATGCGCACTGCAAAGGAGTTGAATGCCTTGCCGGAGTCTGCATTTCCCGATACCGATAATTTAAAAAAATATCAGGTGTTCGTCTTAAAATAACGTTTGTTTGTTTCTTTGTCTAAGTATTCATAAGAATTATGTTTTAAAGTTAGTATTTTAACATTATGACCTATTTTTTTCTTTTAGTCTGTAAATTTTAGTGCACCCGCGTGCAATCGCAATTAAAAGAAATTCGAAATTGAACGAACAGACCTAGACGATTGCGGTATTGGACGACTCCCGAAACGGTTAATTTTATTAAGTACATGATGCCTTAAAAATAGAGTAATTTTGAATACGAGTTCTGAAGTGGTTCTAACGCATCACAGACAGATTCAACTTGTATGCATATAAGAACACACATCAAAACTTGCTTTGTATTGTATTCATAAAGATTAATCAAAGGAATAGCAACAGAAATGAAAGTAGATTATACGATAATCGTAAGAAAAAAGCGATGTCTTCTTTTGTTCAATATGTTTTTGGAGATGTTATCTTAAGTAGACCGGCTGACTGGCCAACACGATCCTAACACATAACACTTATCTTAAAACCAATTATACCTATTAGAACAAAGCAGCATGCAATAACTGACCAGACCAAAGTTTCCACAATCTTACAAGGTCTCAACCTCAATTTTGGGCCGCCATTTTAACCCTGAGATAGGTGATTATCCCCTCTGGTAGCACCAAAAAATCATTCAAAGCTACATGGTATCTGGTGGGTCTTCTGAAGTATTTTTCCATTCCTTTTTTGCATATCTCCTATTTATAAAATGAAGAGAAGAGACAGAATTGCTTTAAATTTTCATGAAAAAGAGATAGAATCTTCTGATTCTTTACCTTGTGGTAAGGACTCATACATAACACTCATGGCCCCAAATACATCCACATTAAATAATAAATAAATAAATAAATATTGTAGGACATTCTACACAACGCCATCTAGACCCAAGGTAAGCATTACTTAACTAGCTTGTGTTATGGGTTCTAGAATGCGGATAAACCTACTTAGATACATTTTTTTTTTGTAAATACATACATATTATACATAGAATACACCCAGAACAATGCATATACTCATATTCATGCACACAAATATTTGCACTGAGCTTCTGCGTTCACTACCGCTACGCCACAGAGGCAGTCAATGTATGTATGTGTGAACCAATGCACAACGTGGCTTTGTCCTGGGAAGGTAAGAGACAGGCAAGAGGCTCATAGGGTCTTTTATTGTGTGGAGGAACAAGGTGTGATGTCCCTCCAACACAAAGGGAGGATCCTCCGACCAGGCAAGGTGATCACGCCTGGCGGGCCGCATTCAGAGTATATTCAAATACGTAAAAAAAAGTTAAAGTAACAGATAAAACTGTTTATACTGGAGATTGAAGGCACTTGCTGGAACTTGCTACACATATTGAATAAATCACTTGTACTTTTCCACAATTATTTATTTGAACCTTACCGGTTTCGCCTTACGGCATTCTCATTGTAAACCTTTGAGAATGCCGTAAGGCGAAACCGGTAAGGTTCTAATAAATAATTGTGGAAAAGTACAAGTGATTTATTCAATATGAATAACAGACAAAAAGTTATGTGTTGTAAAAAGTTTATTAAACTTATGGAACCCACAATTTAAAAGGCTAATAAACACCTGTGTCAACAGAGTAATAAGGTCAGTACCTTTACTAAGGCAATCATAAGTATTTTTATATGACACTGTGATCACTATGCTAAGTCAATGGATTAATAAAAGAACTGACTTCATGATGCAATCAAATGTGCTGGACTATAAACTGTGTGGTAATAAAACCATCTTACCAATTAGGAAGTGTTTTGTTCTACTTACTTAGGAGTAAATGCAAATACTGAAAAAGGTGAAAATGATAGGAAATGGTATAATGGACAGGCCACAGTAGCACTGTAAATAATCAAAATACATGAAATATTTATAAATGAAGATATACCTGAAGGTACTGTTTAATGAGCTGGCGGCCCTGCTTCCACTGTGCACGCTCAGCAGGCTCCGGGTCCGTGGGAGGCTCGTCAGGTGGTGGACGCACATCACCTTGTTGTAGCTCCACACCATATTTGAGCTTATGGAACTTTGCTCTTTCCTGCTTAAGTGCATATTCAAGCATTTTAATCCGCCTTACAAGGTCATTCTTCAGATTCTCTTGCCCCTTCCTCTCACCTTCGAGGAAGGCGATCCGTGCCTGTCATTAAATTAATTTATAAAATAACATTGAAAACTTTCAATTTGTGTCCTAACTTTTGTTTAGGTAGGTACCTACAATGTTTAGAGTTAAGTAAAAAAAGGTAATTTATAATTTTGTAGCACTATCACCAGTTAATAATAAGAATATTTCCTCAAGGCTTCTTTGGTTTGTGTAGTGGTGCAAAATTATTTCCTTTCAGTAAATAAAGAGTCATCAAATAATAACCATATTATTACATTATTCATACAATAAGGAAATTATATAAATTAGTAAAAGATTGCAGAACTAATTGCTACATGAAGCATATTCAGGTTACCACATATTTGTTTAATATTTGGATTACCAAACCCACCTAGAAGCAGTTTTCAGACTAGCTATGTAAACTGTGATTAGGTAAATTGTATATAATAACATTCCTTATTACATGTACACAGTAAACAGAAAGGTTGAGAGAAATATTGGAGTCTCTTTATAGTATGATCAGGGTAGTAATAATGATATAAGTAATTAACAATCATTACAATTTCAGAGCAGGGGATAACCTGGACTTGACTGGCAAAGAAGAAGCAAGATTGGGGAAAGCTGGAAAAGGTCTTGGCCAAAGTATACACAATAAATAATAGATGTAAATTAATGTTTTAAGTGATCAAAATTAGTTGCAGTTCTGAAAAAAGGCTAATAAATAAATAATATCAGAGAATAACAGAAATAGACTTATAGCGTGACTGTAAGCACTGTAATCAAGATTTTCATACATTAAGAGTGATATTACAACCAATTGATATTGCATTCCAGTTCCAATATTTTTATCCTAGTCTCAACCCCTGGGGGCATGAAAAAGGGCTTCAAATTGAGAATAAGATTACTGAAACTATATACCTAATGAAATTGTAGAAGCATTAAAGAATTGGGTGAGCACTGAAGAGGAGTTTTTGAAAATACTGAACTGACTGAAAAGAATACTGACTGAAAAAAAGGTTTAAAGATACTATAACTTACTGGCTTTGATTTGAAATTATAATATCACCTAAGTTATTAACTTATCATCTAGTACCTAAGTGCATTATTCACATAAAAGTTTTCTTTTTTTTTATTTATCCCCTAAGGCCCAGAACAACACTGAGTTGTGAATCAACTCTCACAATGATATTAAAACTGTCATCTATACAATCTGTCCTCAGATAAATTGAGATTCAGAATTGAGTACCATTTTAGCATAGGGGCCAAAGGTAGTGAATGAGCTTTTAATTGATACATAATTTAGGTGTGAAATTTTGCACAGACATTCTTATAACTTGAGTATATATTGACGAGGTTGTGGCCAACAGCTATTCATTCATTAATATGATATAGGAAATGTTGAAATCAATTAGATAACAAGTTTTTATTCAGAAGGAAAAAGATAAGAAGCAATGTCTATTGAGTGTGATTGAAATCTTATGATGTTTAAAACATAAATTGATAGTGTTAGATAAAAAAATAATTGGAGTCCTTACTTCCTTCTAAGTTAGTGTCCATAAAGCTCAGTCACAAAATTTTAAAAAGTGTTAAGATGATATTATACTGATTGATATGATTTCATTTGACTTTTATTTGTAAATATTACATAATAACAATATGTTTAGAGTAGTAAATTGTGATATGACCATAATTCACATACATATACCCACCATCCCTGTATATTACACAATGGGATGGCAGAGATATATTAAAATTTTACCAACTGTTTTCCAGTCCCTCATAGAAAGCAAGCTTTTAGGCACTTTTTCTTGTGCTGTATCTTAAGTGCCAGAAGGATATGTGGCCTTTATACTATGCTGGTAAGGTAAATATGGTTAGTCACAAACCACATAACAGCATTCCTTAGACAAACTAAACAAAGAATGAATTATTATTATAGTTTGTTGTGCGACATTCATTTTGACAACTAAAAAAAAGCTAGAGCACTATGCTCCTGAAGAAGTGGAGACTGTTACATATATTAAGTAATAAATGATCAACTGACCTGTTGTACATACCTACTGACCATACCTACATCTGGGTAAGTTATTAAGCCTGATTTAAGTGATGGATAACATACTATCAATCTATCACTCAAAATAATATGATAAAATAAATTAAGTATTAAGGTAGCAAAAACCAAGTTCAATAATAAAGGCCCAAAAAAATATATTTATTGTAGCTACATTCTGAATTAAGGTTAACTTTATATTAACTTTTGTCTTGCACTAAATTAATTACATTACCTGCAGCTAAGTTTACTACAGACTAGTAGTTTACTCTCATAAAAATAAGAATGTATAAGTTATACATAAACTTTATGATTCAATATGATGTTTATAATGTATTCTGCTTGAGAGTTTTGACAATCAAAACTGAACAATAAAACAAAATAAGACACAGATTAGAAGTCTTAAAAAATGAAAGTACAATAATACTGATATGATAAAAATAACTAACCAATATAAAATACCATAGCAGGATATAACAACATATACATATACCTATTTATATTTGGTTTATTGAATAGACTGCAAGGTTTGGCACAATAATTTACTTTGTTATTCATGTGTGTGACAACAAAACCACATAAAAATGTAACATTCCACAGAAGGCTTAGCTTTATTTTCTAAGCGCATTTATGTTAATAATACAGTTATTAAATATTATTACGCGTTTAAATATACTTCATTTACTTGTTTTGAAGTAACCAATTAATAAAACGTTATGAAATTGAACATGTAAAAATACGTACAAATAACAGAAACTCAACTTCCTAATATATGTAAATTGCAGTACATAAATACTGATACTAATGTTGGATTACACGCAGTACGTTTTAAAAAAATCAAAAAAATCACCTTAAACTCTGCTCTGTCCACCTCCCATTGTGATCTCTCCAGCTCGAATCTCGCCCATTCATGTTGAATAAAATGCAAAATCCCCGGTATTGAATACTGGACACTTTGACTAGGTTCGTCATTTTGTTTGTTATTTACACTAACTCCGATTTGAGATCCCACTTGCCCTCCGTTGTGATGAGATACGGAGCTATCATCCATGGCTGTGGGGATTTTCATGACATGGCCACCATTACCGAACTTTACTTGTCACACACCTATCATATATAACTACGAAGATGAACTATGCGAAATGAAATACTAACACATCATTAACACTATACTTCAACTATCGCTCATGTAGGTGACACCATCTAAAATATTTTTTATCGACGAATTCATGAGTGACAAAATTATTGCATGACGGAAAGAAAAGTCGCAACGACGTCCGTCCGCTATGGTTCGCTACATTGCTTTTAGTTTTTTTTTTTTTCAATGTTACCATATTTTTGCTTTCAGTTTTGTCATCACAATTCATAGACAAATATTGTGGAAAACAAAATCATATTCAGAGGGGTTCAATGAACTGAAATATTTTTTTGTCGAGATATTTTTTTATTTATGTCGAGTCAAGCGCAACTGTTTAGTTATTTACGAAAGGAATGGATTTAGGTAATACAAATCAGTGATTTAGGTTTAGATTAGTCATTCGAGACTGGCAATACTGTAAATATTGACGTTTTGCATTGAGCATAAGGACCTGTATTCATGGCCGATAGATATAAAAACATTGACGTTTTGTCACTTTTGTCAGGCTTCGGCTTCGCGCCCGCGGTCTGTTCATCAGCCATTTTGTTCTAGAATTCGTAAAGAGTGCGTAGAAGGAACAAAACATTCGTTGTTTTATGTTTAATGCTGTGTTCTTGTGATTGATCGGTTAAATTGATGTGCAGAGTGGTATCGTATATAGGTAATTATTAACTTTTATAAAAATAGTCTAGTTTTACAACTACAAACGCCTTATCAGTTTTTTGCCAGTTACTGTGATTTCTTACCAAATATTTTTATTTATAGGCTAAAATGTCCCGATATGGTGACTGCAAAGTGTACGTGGGAGATTTAGGTAGTAACGCTAGTAAACCTGAACTGGAAGATGCATTTTCATACTATGGACCGTTAAGAAATGTTTGGGTGGCCAGGAACCCGCCCGGCTTCGCTTTTGTGGAGTTTGAAGATCCTCGCGACGCTGAAGATGCTGTAAGTTATTATTTAATGCCCACGAGGTATTTTAATAAACTCATTTTTTCCCTAAAACAAGTGATCCCAATATCGTTAATCACTTCCTATAAATGTGAGGTTATTTTCATGTATTTGTCAATTCAAATGTCACTACTTATAATTTCTTTTATTGGAATGTATTTAATCAAATAGTTATCATCATCGTTTTCTTTTATTTGTCCAGGTAAGTAAAATGAGTTACTAGCTGTAGACCCATTTCACTCGCATTATTGCTTGGTTTCTGGGTTGTAGCTTGGTTTTGACTTATACAGCCTTTAACATTCTGTGGCTATTGTTGTTCATCTCCCTCCTGCCAATGTTTTTATTTCATGGCTCACTAGTGGAACTTATTCTTCAGTTAGATATGTATTGTATATGAGCCAATTCTGATAATAAACACGTAGTAATTGTAAAAATTGGCCCTCTGAGCATGGAGTAAGAAGTAATAAAAAAGTCAGACAGGTATCACTTGTGGTGCCACAATGCCACAACTTGGATAATAGTTACGAAATCATGATGTAAACTGCTGTAGAGATGTTCAACTCACATGTACGTGATATTTTCATAACACTTTGGTGACAGACAAGCAGGTGATTGGGTACAATTTGAAATGTAGACTTGTTTACTGTTCCAAATTTTTGTAATTGTCAAACAAACCACTGATCACTGTTTAGTGCAACAATCTCACAGGACCAATCAGGACTTATGTGAAAAAATTACGTCACCAGTTTCTTTAGAGCACTGAACCCCAAAATACAGGCATCAGCTTAGTTTAGGAGTCAGTTTATTGCAAATTAACACTGTTGTAACATATGATATCATTTGAGATAATTTTTCCAATTTAAAATAATATGATATCATCTTAAGTTTAAGACCAACATTTTTTAAACTTATACCGACAATAAACTTATCTATACTTAGGAGTTCCTCTGGTAAAAACTACTTCTTTTTCTATGTTTACAGGTACGTGGGTTAGATGGCCGTACAATCTGCGGACGTCGTGCTCGTGTAGAAATGTCTAATGGGAGTCGAGGACATGGTGGGCGAGGACCACCACCCCGTTCTCGATTGCCGCCGCGTCCTTATGACGACCGCTGTTATGATTGTGGAGACAGAGGACACTACGCTCGTGATTGTACACGCCGTCGACGTCGCAGGTAACATTTTAAACTTCTCTTTTGGTTAACATGTTAAGGCACTTAACATTGGCATGGAATCTGTAAGTAACAAACATGTATATGGATATTATAAAGTCAAATTATCTTCTATTTGTTTCTATAGTGTAAGATATTTGATAGTGAAGATTCCATTCCATTGTCATGGACTCACTTATACCAATGATAACTATGTTATAGGTTATCATTGGCCTGTGCGCCGAGAACGAACTCTTCAGTGTCTGCACTTCTTATTGTCTGCGCTACGTAGCTTTCTCACCGCGGCGTGTACTCCGATTGAGTTGGTCGCTTCGGTAACTTCGCTCTGCGAACTACGTAGCTACAGCCTACGTGCACCCTCCACTTGTCGAGAACTTCATTAAGAGTAATGTTCGTTCTACGCGTCGCAACGCACGTCTAATGTAATCACTGCCTGCACTCAGTGAGTTACACATTATTATCCCTTTTTTGTGTTCTAAGAAGGCCCGCGCTGTTTTATCAATGACACTTAGTTCTTAGTGAAGGTAGTATTTTTAGAAAATGCTAGTATTATATGAAAGCCGGCCCTCTGTTTCAAGAAATAGAACACAAGAGGCTAATATTGAAGTCCCAAACAGTTATTCACAGGTTTAAAATAATAACTCATTACATGAGGTAATAGTTCTATATTATTTTCTCTTGTAATGGGTTTGATTGTACTAAAGCAGCTCGAGAAAACTATCAATGCTTTGGCACAATTCAAATTCAGGAAAACACAATGGCTAATAAACAGAACTGATAATGGTGACAACTCTTTTGTTACAAAAACTAAACCAAGGGAGTTTGACAGGACTGAAATGCAATCCTATTTACGCCCATCGGGATACATTTTAGTTGTCCTCGAATAGTTAAGTTTTAATAACAAGAGAATTGACACCACAAGATTAATTCTATAAACTGTTTATTAACATGTGTGTTTAACAAATATTGTGTGCAATCTAGTTTGGCGAATGATAATTCTAAATATAATACATCTACTAATATCAATTATTTGGAGTATCTATAATATCGTTCACTATAACTGACCTGGATTTTATATAAAATGCCAAACGAGGTTGAACACAATATATCACTTGTGTAAAGGTTTGCTCTAACACAAGGTGTATACATTTGCCAGCCGGTCGAGGTCCCGCCGCCGCAGCCGTTCCCGCTCGGCGCGCTCTGGGTCCCGCTCCCGCAGCCGCAGCCGTTCCCGCTCGCGCTCCAAGGCACGATCCATGTCGCGTTCAAGATCACGCTCGCCATCCAAAGATTCCAAAAAATCTAACTAAACTTACAGATTGTAATACATTTGAATTAGGTACTCGAGTATACCTATTTTACCACTTTAATTTTAATTACAAATCTAAAATAAAGTCTTTTAATTTGTCAGTTTTAAGTATCATTCCTGAACGACTGTAAGTTTAAGAATCTTGATGACGTGTCAATAAATGGATGATTGAAAAAATTGCCTATTATTGTTTACCTAACTATGTATAAGTTAGATATACTTTGGCGGTATGTCTCGACGGTGGTAAGATGTCTTTAAAGCTTCAATAGTGGACTGAAACGATTCTGAAAACTTATTACGAAATCTGGATATATATCCAAAATCTGATCCGCTTGTTAAATAAAGGACCAAATAAGAAATTGAGCGTCGGTGGCTGTGGTTAAGGGCTGGCGCTCATGGCAAAGCATTTGCCTACTAATGAAGTTATTTTGAATCTTATTTCAATCAGTTTAGAATTCATGTTACTTTATTGCGACATGACGCGCGACGATGCCGAGACCTGCCGCGGGATACTGCTGCATGACGCGACATGTCACGAGATACTGCGGCATGACACGAGGCGCCACGGTTTGCTGTGGCATGACTTGTCATACCGTTTCATTGACTGCCTCTGTGGCGTAGCGGTAGGGAACGCGGCTGCTACGCAGGAGGCGCGGGTTCGATCCCCGCTCAGTGCCAATATTTGTATGCATGAATATAAATATTTGTGTCCCTTCGCCCAGCAGCATACTCACCATGGAATCTTGATATTTCATGAATGCCAAAAAATAGTTCTGAAATAGTTTTAAATAGTTGCGAAAGGAAAAAAATAGTTCTCTTATACTTACGAAATTACAGCCATTGGTCTGGGTGTTTCTATGTATAACATGTATGTATTTAAGGCCCTGCGCAGACGGCACACTTTTTGTGCGATCGAGTCTGCGGCGCACAAAAAGTCTGCATGGCGCGCAAAAAGTCGGTCGCGGATTTTTCACAGACTCAACGCACACGACGCACATCTTCGATCATTTTGTCGGCAGAGCTGTAGGGACGTAGACGCTATGGAAATCGTGCAGAGATCGCGAAGTATTATTTTGTACATGAAGTACAGAAAAAGAAGAAGAAATAGAGAATTTTGGGTACATCCTATACTTTCGGAAAGATTACTGAAGGGACAGTTCCATACTAAACATTAGCAACAGCCGACTAAAGTGTGCGCCTTCTGCGTTAGCGCGCGTTGAAGCAAACGTTCAATTTTTTTCACACACTTTTTGTGCGGAGCGGCGCGGTGCGGTCTGCCCGAATTACACGGATTTTTTGTGCGCCGGACTTTTTGCGCGTCGTGTGCGTTACTGCTTATAATTGCATAGGTTATATTTTCACAGACTAAAAAGTGCGTCACGGATAGTCTGTCGTCTGCGCAGGGCCTAAGTGTGTAAAAAAGTATCTAAGTATGTTTATCCGCATTCTAGATTCCATAACACAAGTTAATTAAGCTTACCATGGGTCTACAGTTGAAAATATTTAAAAGATACGATTTGACGTTTATAGTCTAGGGATGGAGCTTCTTAAATCAATTGTCAGAATAATCGATTCAAGTAATAAAAGATTAATCGCATAGCTGCCAAAATGTAACTTTTGTAACATTGTAAATAAATAAAACTATTCATCATAACCGCGCAATAGATAGCAGGTAGCGTTGTGTAGAATATTGTAGAATATTTATTCATATTGCAGTTCTTGTCTCTCTTCATCTTCAGCTTGAAGTGTCCCCCAGTCAACCATAACGACACAATCACAACTTCGATTCCGCGAAAAGCAAAACTGATGCTAGAGTAGCTGGGCTTCAGCAGGCTGCCACGGGATGCCGCAGCACTACCTGCCGTGCCATGCCGGTACTAGGCTAAATATAACAAGACGGTGATTTGTGCCTTCACCTATAGCTTTCTGCTACCCTACTTTTACCGTTATCCCCTAAGTGCAGGAAATTGCATTTAAAAGCATTTAATTTGATAATCCAATCTTTGGTCCACTTTTGGATTCGATCCAAGTCACCCTGTAGTTGTCCAGTGTGTAGTAGACAAGTAGGTTGGCAAAGTACGCAAAGAAGCAAAGACGGCAGATTGACACTCAATCACTCAAGTCTGCGATGTATATTCCAAGCAAGTGGGGCCTAGTACTGAGCCCTGGGGTACACCACTTGCAACGGGTCTTAGCCGCCAACACGCATTTCGTATTCTACCCTACTATATTTAAAAATATATAGAGACGGTACTGGTGCTATGGTCACTCGAATTGAGGCGAATGCGTCAATTTTAAAGCATGCACAACTGCAACCGGACATGCGCTAGGTAATGAGTACAAACCAGAACAAAGTATGACTTCTGTCAAATTAACTTTTAAACTCTCGCGTTCCATGATATACAATAATGTTAACGGGAATTAACGCGAGCATGGTATAGGTACATACATACCTTTGATTTGCCTGACGTTTCGACCAGGTTACACCGGCCGTGGTCACAGGCTGACTGGCTCAGCGGTGCACGCCCGCCGTCTTCGAATCCGTGAGGTAGTAGGTTCTTCATCTACCCGCACATCTTCGAGATTTTTTACATTTTGTTGTCGCCATGTACCGTCACATACTACACTCCTGTGTCCCTATTCCGCAAGGCAACTGTCCGGTGTCTATCCGACTGCGCAGAACGTCAGGCAAATCAAAGGTATGTATGTACCTATACCATGATCGCGTTAATTCCCGTTAACATTATTCTGTCAAATTGTATTGAGATAACATAATAATATAAGATTGTTGTTGTATTTATGGGTACAGTCGGCTAACGAGATAAGTTTCATATAAAATTTTAAGCAAAGGTGTACCTACTTCTTGTCTTCTTTGCCGACTGTACATGCCGTGTGTGTATCGACTATAGGCAGCAGGAAACACGGGGATCATCGGGGATGTACAGCAGTTGCAATGATAGGCGTTTTGCTTGTGAACATAGGCGTACTGTTGAACGTTTAACATTTTCGCAGTACGATAAATTGAAAATGAAAACGGGAATGATGTTTCATTGACAGTTTGTTTATTAACACTTATTAAAACGTTCTACTATTATACTTAATAATGGCGATTGTGTTAGAGTTTGGTACTCATCATCGAAGTCAAATTATTATTCAAAAAGCTATTAGATACTTATTCATTTTCATGAATGGCATATTTCATCGAACGGTCACGTGTACGAATCCATATAACATTCACAAATAGCTCTGTTATTATTGTTTTTTAATGGCCTTTTCGGTGTAATCATTTCGATAATGAGTAGATACATCTATTGAATTCACTATTGTATGTAAGTATTCCAAATTTGGCTGCTATTGACATTTTGTTATCTATATCAAAATATGGTGTCAAAAACTATAAAATAAATCTTTGAATAAGCTTAAATTTATAATTCACTCTTGAGATCATTTCATGACATTTAGTTGTTAAAATTGCAACAGAACATGTTGGACTCAATTATATTAACAATCATGTTATCATTGGCTTGATTACAAAAATAACGCGATCAATAATCTCACTTATATAATCATTTAACTTATAAGTAAATATGTTATATAATATATTATGAATGTATTTATAATCTAAATTATAATATTATTCATCTGTTGAATTTTTTTTTAAATATACGTAAATACGTATAAAATCATCTTCATAACCACTTGAATTACCGGCGATTTGTGTTACTATGTAAAATAATACCGAACAAATATTTTCATTTTTTATTTTCTTTACCATGTGCTAATACAGCGTTTTCTTTTCTATGTAGTAAGTACTCACTGTGAGACAAAAAGTAAAAACAAATAACTTTAAATTTTATCAATAAACAGGTGCTGTCCCTTATAATTAATTTTGTCATGGTTGTTTAGATTCATAAGATATAATATTATGTAGGATTAGCATCCAACTATTTATATACTTGTCATCAGAAGGTAGCCCTACTAATGATTTTAAATAATGATAAACAATTCGTTGTTACTAACGAGGAGTGGACATGACCTTTGATATTTACTTAAAATTTCCAATTAAATATGTTATTGTAGTTGTCAACAAGAGTACCTAAATGGCTACCGCAAATAGGTTGCGTATAGGTCGGGATCAAATCAAATATCCGCGGGCTCTCGACCCTTCGTCGACTAACTACGATCTACTTTATTTGTGTCAGTAGCTAAATGAATAGAGAATAAATCCGTAAATTATTGTCCCAGTAAAATGAAACCGTTCCTGAATGGATTTTTTCCTGTATCGCATTAGATTCTGTATTAATTGTTGGTATTATTTTACCGTTAACTAAACAATAGTAACAAGGGTTAAGAGGAAAGACTGATATAATTTTATTGATCATGTTTTTCAATTTGTTAGTTTATTATTGCCGTTATTTCTATGAAACTGATTTGTATTATAAAAGTAATTATTTACATTTGTTCACAGATATAGGCAATCGAATTTTAAACGATACTTAGAATTATTAATGAATAAACTAGACATCAAAATGGCTAAGTATGTAAGAAATCTTTATTGTGTAGGCAGTTCAATTCAGTATCAAACGTCATAATAACTTTTTTTTTCACCAATTTGTTAGTCCTACTTACGATCTAACTACGAACAATAGATAGTTTCATCATATCCTTTCTTAATATATATATAATATATATATTATAATAATAATAATATTCATGTTGGTACACAGCAAATAAACCCAACAAATCATTAATTGACGAGACTCACACACTACTTTATACAAAATAACATAATTCCGTAAAAAGTTACAGTAATGGTATATCTGCCTGCAGGCACATGCTGTAAGAATATTTCGAACGTTCGGACAAACTCGACAACTGCTGTAAATTTGGTGACGTCACTTTGTCGAGCACAAAACCATAGTACATCATTGTCGACTTGTGCTCACGTCATCACATTTACAGCATGCGAAATCTCACCGCGGATTCAGCTGTCGAGTTCGTTCGAATGTTCGAAATTTTCTTACAGCATGTGCCTACTGAAATCATACATATTATAATAAATTAAAATACTACAATAAGTTTACATTTTATATTGAAGATTTTTACTATTTCGAATGTTTCCAGTTAATCTGTCAGTCATTAGCTAGAAAATATCAAAAAATATTGAATACTATTTTTATTAATGATCAACTAAATAGGTACCTATACAGAATTATCACGAGGCCTATTTGCATAATTTCAGTTTAAAAATTGTGAAAATCTCTATCAGAAAAATCGTGCAATTGGGACATTAGTAATTGAGATCTGTACAATTTATGTAGGTAGGAGTTGATGTCCCATGTAGGCCTAAACATATTTCCATGCAATTTTATACACTTTAATCATGCAAAAGTATGCTCATTTAATATTATTAATGATATCAATCAACAAAACTGTTCTGAAATTATAAACTGCTTCTTTTATTTTCATTCAATAATTGCATTAATCAACAAAATCGCATTTAAAATAACCAGATACAATCGTATGAATCCTATTTATTTACCATTCACTTGACATAGTACATGATGCAATGCGATTATGGAATCAAACTTTCGTGAAATGGTAGTGTTACAGTTAAATTTTAATTTTAATTAGAACGTTTTCCCCAGTTAACACTAGAAATATCTAGTCATGAGTATAATTAACATGTTATTTAAATTTAAACACTAGCCGCTCTATTGGCCCTTGACGGACGGCCGCTTCCGCTACGCTACACTTGCTCAACTTCGCGCTTCAGTCCCAGTTTTAAAAAATTAACTGACTCGCTTCGGAAGAAGGCGTTTTGTCTAGGAAATACGCGTTTTGTCTAATAAGAATTAAGTTTTGGCATTAGGTAATTTTAGTACTAACAAAGGCATTTAGTAAAACTAGTTCTAACTAGGGAATCAGAGTTCTAACTAAAATTGGGTTTAAAATTGGGTACTGTACCACATCATGAATAAATTAATAAGTATGTATAATTTGCAAGTTCTTGTATTAACGTATAACGTATTTGGCCTTTTGGCCTTGGTCTCTACACGTCTTCAAAAGTATTCGAATGAATTATTTTTAACTTAGAAGTGTCATTTTTCTTTCAAATTTCAGGTAAATTAAAAAGTCAGTTTACTTTTTTAATTGCCATTTCATTTGGAGGGAGTACAATATTGAACTTCACACAAAATGAGATTTTAACATGACATGGCCTTAGGGAAAAAATCCTTCTCTAACGCAATGATATATCAGATATTCGTACTTTGATATATTTTCGAATATATTTGCGGTGAAAACAATAATTGCAAAAATCGGACCCGAAACACTATTAAGTTTTTTGTGCAATCTCGGGGAAATCGGTGTGCAACAAAGGATGATGGGCACTTTTGTATGAACCCTGGCCGGTATAACCAATAGAGTTGGGATGTGTCTGATTTTATTGTCTATAATGTAGCGTTACTGAAACGAAAAACTTTTTGCTATAAATCAACCGGAATTGTTCAATAATGGACATAAAAATTATATTTTTCGTGCATTATTTTTTGGTAAAAATCAACCCTTAAATGGACAAGTATGGGCTATGCTGTATTTTGATCAGATTATCGCTTGGGTAATTAACCTAAGGGTGATACAAACAAAGTAAAACACTTTTGAAATATATAATTATGTTTTTATTATGGTTTATATATAGCGAAGGACAACTAGCAAGCGACTATTTAAAAATCGGTCAGTAGACCCGTTGCGATGCGGAGAGGGAAGGGCCAAGTGTGGCGGATGCTACACTCTCAGTTCTTTTACTGTTTATCAATGCGCGTACGTACGAACAATAACATTTATGACTTCAAAAAAGGTTTTTTTGAGCATAAGGTTCGTATTATCATGGTTTAAATGCTATGATGTTAGGGGTGATAATTTTTTTCTCCCATACTTTACAGTGTTCTGTCCATAATTAAAATTGAAGCTCATGATATAAGGTTTCAATTAATGGGCAAGTAGTTTTTATTGGGTATGCCGGCCAACTTGTCGCATCATTCTTTATCGAATTTTCTTTCGAATATTTTTTTATGATTTATATGTAAGTGAATATAAATCGAAATATGATATGGCTAGATTATCTAATATCTAAAACCCGTTTGCACACGGGTCCCAGATGTTGGGAATGTCCATCTTTAACCATATTCGGTTTCGTTGGGTTAACTAGTGACGGCGTGGTGCCAAAATTCGATCGACAATTTAATATAGAAAAGAGAAAGACCGTTATTAACTAAAACAAGTTCATCATAAATAGTAGCGTTAGAAAAGACCAGCTTCATTCAATTAATATCTTCAGGTGGAAAGTGAAGAAATATAAATGATGCAATGAATGTACAGAAATTAAAAATGAGGGTCATTTACCCAGCGTACCTCATACTAACACATTCAGACACGATATAACAAAAATCAATCACGTATCTAATATACACAAATATGCAAATCTTAAAATACTATCACATACATTATACATATCTCTATGAGAACTTAGCGTTTACTAAAGCCTGCATTCATTAAAACATGAGACAGACTGTACAATATCCATCTTTTCTCATAACTGTTTTATAAATGAAAAATAAAACAAGTTTGCAAGGTATCTTAGGCCATACAAAACTTTCATTTTTCATCTAAAATCAATTTATGATCATACTCAAGCAGATTACTGTTATCAGGTCATTCAGGTGCTTCTAGTAACATTACGGATGCATCAATATTTATCAAATTGAGAGCTAAATAGAACACATAACTTTGTTCTGAAGAGTCAATTAGCTGTAACTCACATCCTAGCTTCAATAATATTGCCAATTCAAAAAGGCCCCAATCAATTTCACAAATCAACTCTTTCAATAATAATTTGTTCCGATGGTTTTAAAATATAACGAATATAAAAATATGTGCAAAGGGTTTTTCATCCTTTTTATTAAAGCTCCTGATTAATAATCAATGTTTTTGGGCAACAACTGGGTTCAGAAACCGTTCATGTTTCATCACAATGATAATAAAACCAATTTGAAGAAACAGCTACAGAAAATAATCAAAATATATACAAACCTAATTTAAATAAAGTGGTACAGAGTACATGAGTACCAAAGCGTTAATTTGTATAATTATATTTGACCATATAACAACACTATAAAGCTATAAACCACAGAAATTTACCTTAAATTACATTCCTGTACCTGCATGAATACTTTCTTGTCGTATTATTATGTTCCCTCACAGTGGTGGCGACATCCCAATGGCCAACATGCATCAGGATTTTCCTGTTACATTTTGTACACAATTATTATAATTTATATTATTATCAAAGTAAATCATGATGAAACTTTTCAGTTATTTATTCTTAGATCTTTTTATGATTTCAAGACTATATTGAGACATTGTTAACCATGTCCTTCTCAACTCTTGTATGTCTTACAAAATAATTAGGTAAGACTCAGTAGCAGTTCAGTTACTCGTTCTCCATGTATTACTGTTTCTTTTCAGGTTTCTTGACTAAATGAGCATTCACTGGGTATTTCAATTCTGTCCTTAACTGTTCGTTATGTTCTTCTAATGAATTAGTAGCATAATGGAGTACAAGTTCATTTAAAGTCCTGAAAAACAAGATAAGTTTATGTAAGTAAACTTAATGAAATGCAAACAATAATACTAATAATTACCTAAATGATGAGCCATTGATAATGAGGTAATATAAATTTCAAATTCATTATTTTCAAAATTACTGACGTATTAAAAAAAACTACTGACTGGATCTCGTTCAAACCAATTTTTAGTGATAGTTTTCATGGAAATTTACATCATATATTTTTTTTAGATTTATCATTCTCTTATTTTAGAAGTTAGAGGGGGGGGAGGGGGGACACACATTTTTCCACTTTGGAAGTGTCTCTCGCGCAAACTATTCAGTTTAGAAAAAAAATATGTTAGAAACCTCAATAGCATTTTCAAATACCTATCTATAGATACCCCACACGTATGGGTTTGATGAAAAAAAAAATTTTGAGTTTCAGTTCTAAGTATGGGGACCCCCAAAATTTAATGCTTTTTTTTATTTTTGTGTGAAATTCTTAATGCGGTTCACATAATACATCTTCTTACCAAGTTTCAACAGCATAGAGCATAGGTCTTATAGTTTCGGAGAAAAGTGGCTGTGACATACGGACGGACGGACAGACAGACAGACAGACAGACAGACAGACGGACGGACGGACGGACAGACATGACGAATCTATAAGGGTTCCGTTTTTTTGCCATTTGGCTACGGAACCCTAAAAAACACTTATAATAAAATAATTCACCTAAGATAAGGTATGGTAAAAATAATTTTATGAGGGGCCTGCACCATGCTCAAGCCAGACATTTTTATCTTTAAGATAGTCATCTGTCCTATAGTATGCTTTTTTACATAGGGTGGTCTTTACATAGGTTTTAAATTTATTTTCAGGCATACCAAGGACAGATTCAGGCAATCCCTACTAATATTATAAATGCGAAAGTAACTCTGTCTGTCTTTCTGTCTGTCTGTCTGTCTCGCTTTTACGACTAAACCGCTGAACCGATTTTGATGAAATTTGGTATAGGGGTAGATTAGACCTTGAGAAAGGACATAGGCTATGTTTGGTCGCGATAACCGACATCCACGCGGGCGGAGCCGCGGGCAAAAGCTAGTTTATTATAAAAGCGTACCTTCCGCTTTAAAATAATTTTTCTTTCTAACTTTGCAAAGCCGATAGCATGGAAGGAGCAGTTTATTTGTATTGCACAGATTTCTGTCTGTAATGTCACTTACTTTTGTAAATCTAGTAGGTAATATTTTTCCTGATAATCCCTTCTAATATTATAAATGCGAAAGTAACTCTGTCTGTCTGTCTGTCTCACTTTTACGACTAAACCGCTGAACCGATTTTGATGAAATTTGGTATAGAGGTAGATTAGACCTTGGGAAAGGACATAGGCTATGTTTGGTCGCGATAACCGACATCCACGCGGGCGGAGCCGCGGGCAAAAGCTAGTATAGTATGTTTTCAAAAATATATTGGGAAGCTACGGTTAAAATATTAATGTCCTTAAATCATTCCCTAAGAGAATAATAAATGCCTAAACAATAAATGGCACGAACTACTCTTTTTTATCGTAATATAAAGATAGTATCTAAATCTGCTGAATTCCCCCAAAGTAGTATTCCATAGGACATCAAGCTATGAAAATAACTAAAGTACATTATTATTGGATAGTGTTGCTCAGAACGAGACTCCACACACATTTTGCTGCCTGCGTGTGAAGACATTTAGTTCAATAGAAAAGTCGTATACGCATTTTTTTTTCTTTTGAATTTAATCAGTACTTTCGTCGTATTTCAGTTATTGTTCCTTTTTGAAAGTGGTTTAATATTTTTTTGTAAAAATGTAAATATTACGAAGTTAAGCTGTTGTCTATAGAGATTGCAATTAGTGTAAAAGAGTAAATAATTATGAAATAACTGATAAATACTTACTCATAAACATTATAGGGTTCGGCAAATCCATAACCTCGTTCAGTCTTGAAAATAATACAGTGATATACTAAGTTGTTACAACAAATAGATAGAGCTAGTTGACCAGTTGAATTAGGCCGAATTAAAAATGTCCCCTGGGGCTTCCCCGCAAGCAGTTTTTCTGCCGTTTCTCGAGTGCAATCGACTTTCCAACCCATAATTTCCCTGTGAGCATATAATTCTTCAAGTTTGTGAATATTGTCGTCTTCTAAGAAGTGCAAGTATTCATCTGTTTTCCCTCGGCCTTGTAACCATCTGTAAAGAAGTAAGTACATGTTCCATATAACTAATTGACAAACGAATATCAGAGCTCTTGGGATCCTATAGTAGGTTCTCACAAAAACAAAGCATTCAAGTAAAAATATAGAGTTGAAATAGAAATGTGATGTAAGAAGAGTGGTTCTGTCACATGAATGAAATTTTGAAGCATTTATTATGCTAACAATTCAAATCGATTAAGATTTAGAAAAGAGAATCGACCTATAACACTGTTATTTGGTACATTGTGATTCACGGTCAATTCAACGGTTCTTCACGTCGTACTTATGGAGGAGGCTTGACTCACAATGTTTCACGTAAATTGAAATCACGCCACCCGCCGGGAGTACATCCTCACACATACGACCAGAAACGGTGCGGTATAAAAGGAACTTCATCCCGCAGACGTTCAAGCTATGGAATGAACTTCCTGCTGTGGCTTTTCCAAGCGACTACAAAATGGGGTTCTTTAAGGGCATTAGAAGGTTCTTACAGGTTCCGCAGCACGAGTGTGACTCACGTCCATAGGCCATGAAAATATTCCTCCTAATCGAAAATAGTCCTTTTAACCTTCAAATAGGGGTTAGACATTTTATTACAAAAGCATTACACATATTTGCATAAAGATTACATATTTTTGCATAAAGATTACACATTTTTGCATAAGGATTACATATGTTTTGCAAGTTATTGATCATCCTTCTCCTTACGCGAGTTCTGGCACAAATTCACTCTTTTGCCCATAATAATAAGTACCTAAGTCTGATGCGCAAAAAGAAAATAATCAAATTTATTGACAACACCTACTAGCTCATAGTTAAATCATTTGAATAGATTTTTGCAATTTTGCAATAGGGATTACATGTTTGAAATAGCAACACATTTACAGGATCAGGAAAACATTAGTAGTAGTAAGAGATTCTGATATAATGTAATGTAATATATTATTAATATTTGTCGAATTGTGGATTTATGATCTATAGGTAGGTACATAGGTATAATAAACTGTAATGAGGAAAAGCTGTTTCATTGTATATTTAAAAAATAAATAGATAAATACATTGCCTGTACAGTAGTACAGGCAGTGTATTGTTACTGGAAACTTAACGATTGCTAGAATAGAACGAGATCACCCGAAACCAGTTCAGGTTTATACCAGTAGAGACGCGATATAACCGAACTGGCCCTCGATTCTGCTAAAGCACAACCAGTGTCACACCACAGAGACTGAAAAATGGCATTAAATTTTAGACCTTATTTCTATAGAGTGAAAGTCCAAAATTAAATGAAAATAGTTTCATTACACTCTTTAATTCACTCTACAAAAAGCCATTTAATTTTAAACTTTAACTGCATTACTTTAGAGGCTAAAATCAAATTGAATTTTCTCGCAGTCTCTGTGGTGTGACCGTGCGACAGTGGTTGTGCTTTAGCAGAATCGAGGACCTGGTTTGAGTGATCTCGCTCTACGACATAGTCCTCGTTGGTGAGTATGGAACCGAGGTCCAACCTCACCAACAAGGCAGGATGTGTTGATGGATGAGGTACACGTGCTATTTCGGCGATCTCTATGAAGGCGAGCCTATATCAACCAGCTTCGACTGACGCTGGTAGTACCATTACTACTGCCAGTGGGGATGCTGTTGATCAGACGGGTGATAGGCCCTTCTGTGCTGGCTATTTCACCGATTTCCCCTGTATAACGACTGCCATGGATGTTCGTATGACTACTGGGACCGACGACGACGGTTTAGCGTGCCAATGCAAATAGACATATTCATGCATAAAAATTCTTGCACTGAGCGGTATTCGACCCGCGCCCCCTGCATAGCATTCGAATGCACTGCCATACGGTTCATTATTACAAAGCGATGGACCAATCGATGGTGAATTGGATTGAGCCGTTAAGCATCGGATTAACGTTGATTGAACGAAATGGCGGCAGATTACGGCACCTATGTATGAATCTACTCCTGAGGTAAGAGAAATAGTATTATCTACAAAAGCTGTCCTGCATGAAATGGAGAGCTGGCCCGTATCATATAGGCGACGGATGAAAGTCGGTTGTGTCGTGTGTTAAGATTGGATAAGATAAAGACTTAGGAAAATAAGGACATTAGAAGTTTGAACAATGCACCAATTACAGACAAGTTACATGGAAATAGGTTTTCCTGGTTAACAAGTAATGTGTAAGGATGAAATAAAACTAATGACGTAAATGCATGGTAGAGGAGAACTAATAAGAGGAGATGGCTGAACTGTGGGTATGAGTAATGTGATATTGTCTGTCTGTATCACAATGTGATATGGCCAGGAACTGAATGTAGAGATAACTACAGTCAGCTGTAAGAGGTGAATGAAAGCATACATATTGTGAAACCAGGCAGGCAGGAGAAGGAGGATGATGATGATGATGATGAATGAGAAGATTGGTGAATTGATCAAATAAAAGAGATCTAATGATGATACTTACATTTTATAGCGATCCTTCACTTTATAGAGTTCTGTGACGTCTGACTTAAGTTTGGCTATCTCTCTCTCAAGAAGTCGTTGATTATCAACTGTTTTTCTTAGAATATCATTCAGTTCTGATTTGGCCTGTTTTAAACTTTGAACTCTTTGTATTAGTTGCCTATTATTTTCTATGACAAGACTTTTTTCATGGGGCTGCGCTTCATCCTGCATCTTCTCTTGTAACTTAAGGTGTTCTTCGCATATTTTTACAGTTTCTTTGAAAGCATCTAGAGCTTGTTTTCTCATATGTACTTCTTCTCTTAATCTTGTGTATTTGTTAGATCGAACCTCAAAATCCTTTGTTTTTAATACATACTTCTTATGATTTTCTTTAAATTTGTTTTCTAATGTGTCATCACTCATCTTTTCCCCACCTTCCTTTTCTTGACGCCTCGACAGGGGGTACATAAGCTTAATATCAAGACTGCTATTACAATGGGCCAGTGAGTATTCTTTGTAAAATGTAACCAGTTCCACCACAGATTTGAAGTCAAATGGTTCACAGAACCCATAGTGGCCATCATGATTATATATTTTAATGAGTTTGTTCATGCCCCCTTTTCTTACTGTCAGAGTATAACCACTATCTTTGTTTGAGGCATTACGTACCAAGAAGGTACCATCACATGTATCACGCAGTTTTTCAATAGCTTCATCTCTGAAATACAAGAAAGACAATGTTATAAGCTTAATCATTTACTGCACTCATTCAGTGTATGTAGTGGACATTATCAAGATCTTTGGGTCAGGATAACTTTACCTAAAACTGGTGCACTTGCTGTGTGTTGGGGATTGAGTGTAGTAGGTGACAGTCCCTTCTATAAAAGTGATTTAAGCAAGGAAACCTCAGTCTTAAAATGAATGCCTTGGAACAAATTGGAAATAACACTAAGATGATGTTGTATATTATTATTACAATTTGTTGCAAATTTCTAACAAAAATAGCACAATTTATTGGATGACAAAAAATTTAGTTCACAACTGCTAAAAAAGGCTTATGTGATGTTTAGAACTCAAACAACAGATTGCAATATTTTTTTCAAATAGTTTGCTAATCACAATATTGGTATTGATAAAATTTCCAATTAGATTTTTGTCCAAAACTAATTGGACTCCGCAATATTCTTTCTAGTAAGAGTAGAGAACTTCTATAAAATATAATCTTGCAGTCAGTGTCAAAACCAGAAGGATTCCTCAGGAACAATGACAAAATGTTCACAAACACAACCCAGAAATTGAAGTACTATTACTAGAGGTACACTTCCCTGGCTACAAATTGTTTGGCAAAATCTCTTGGCACAAATTTTGCAAATTCTGACAGGGTTGAAAAGGTGATGAAAAGGTTGAATATATGATGAAAGGGTTGAAAAGATGATGAAAGGGTTAAAAAGACAATGATAAAAATAAAATCAGGTACTGCAACCAGGTTCTTCTCCCAGGTTCTGAATATAAAGAAGGTTATAGGAATACCATGCTAATAGGAGTGTTTTTAGGCAGAAAGCTTTGGAATTAAATACCATACAATTCCAATTAGTTTCCAACGAAACCTGAGCTGCAATATAATGAAATCAGAAGCTACTAAACCTAGGGAACAAGGATATTTGATTCATCATCAGGATATTTGATTAAACACTCAGAGAACCCTAAAGAATTGGCTTGCTAAATTTGAACAGCATTCATACATAAAAGTTCAAAAAAGTACAGACTGTTCATTGTCATTAGGATGTACAAAAATGCACTTACCGTGTGATATCACCCCAATACCATTCGACATTCTCCAAACTCTCTTCGGCAGACTGTTGAGGGGCGCCTATTTCAACCATTATTTCATCATCAACACTTAAAGCTTCTGCATAATGAACTACTACACTTTGTTCATCCACTTTATGAAACTTAAAACACGGTACCACGGTACATCTGCCGATAGCACTTTTAATCAAAGCGGCTAGATCACAAACTTCCGCGTTCGAGGTTACGAAGGAAATAACCAACTACATTACTTTTGAAACACTTTTTTAATATCTAACACTAGTTCTTTAAAGTTCTATATACACAATGAGTTAAAACCCAATAAACTATGCACAGTTCTCTTAAAAAGAGGTATCTAGATCACAAAGGAAATGGGTAAGAGAATGATGTTAGTTGCTATGGCACACAAACTTCCCTATTTCTTTACGTATCAGGTTGTTCGATGTTACATTTCAAAGATGAACTAAAAACACATCGTTTGACTCCATGTTAGATCAATTTAAAGTGGAAATTTAAAGTTGTTCATGCATTTATTAATCAGTAACTATTGTATGCTGAACATTTAGCACAGATCACAGCACCAACAAGTCCAACAACTTCACTTCACTTCATCCATCCGCCATATACTTTTTTTAATGGTTATAAATGTATTATCTAATCTGTGGAGTAGAGTGGAGACTCTGCTGCAAAGAGAATAATACCTAATTTAAAGGAGAAGAGTGGCAACTCTATGCAAAAACTTGCATATATGGAAAGTGCTGCCGCCCAGGGACGGGTGGCGGAACTAATCACGACAGCAGTACAGTACATAATGTATAAATAGGTACTTACAGTACGATTTAAATCAGTTAACGATTCGGCTTTTCTCGCCTAAATCCGGAAACGGAAATGACACGAAATACATTACCGCGATTTCTTTAAGTAGAATTCAATTTCATGGAATGGAATTCAATCATAAACGCAATGTATAACACCTGCCAAGATGACATTACTAACCGGTAGATCAAAGAGTATAGTAATATATAGGAGGAGAGTGTGCAATTCTACTCTATGTAAAAACTTGCATGTATAGAAAGTGCTGCTGCCCCAGGATGGGTGGGGGAACTAATCACGCTAACAGTACATATTTAAATAGGTACTCACATGTGTGCAAAGATGAACTCTTAAACGGCTGGTATCATACTACGACCAACTGCATAAATAACTATGCATTACAATCTCATATAAAAAGTCTGGAAAGTCTGAAAACACATTAATTCGTTCAAGGTGTGATTATTTAATTAAATAAATCATACACGGTGAGGTCATCCCGATTATGTGGAGAATCTTAACAGCGACTTCTAATTTTCTTGGGATTTATCCCATCTATTGACACTTAGTGGAACAAATTTCCTTAAAAACTTAAGAATGACACTTACATGACGTTATTGACGTTACTCGGCAAATGGCGTCGTTTGTTGGTGAACCCATCACCAGAGATCACTGCAAATTTTCATAATTTTGCTTTGTTCTACTATTAAATAATAAAACGACACAATGTCTATTTTTCTGTTAGCGATTTGTTGCTTGAAATTATTTGAAAAGTAAAAGTTTACCGGCTATATGAGAGTCTTAATTTTATATGGCCGCAAATTATTGTTTCATATCAGTTAGGATTTTATAGTTTTGGAAAACGTGTTGATATGGTTGATACTTAGAATCATAAAGATTTTCCGAAGACGTTTAAATTGAATTAATTATTTTAATTACTGGATATTTTTTATTGATTTTCAATTATAAATAGTTACTTACTGATAGTAATTGGTCAATAATAATCTATACTAATAATAAAGCTGAAGAGTTTGTTTGTTTGTTTCTTTGTTTGAACGTGCTAATCTTAGGAACTATCGATTCGAATTGAAAAGTTCTTTTTCTATTGAATAGTCCATTTATTGACAAAGGTTGTAGGCTATATAACATCACTCTCCACAAAAGGGAGCGGAGCAGTGATCATAAAATGTCAACAAATCCGGCAGAATTCCATACACCTATACTAACATGCTGAAGAGGAAATATTTGTGTTTTTGTATTCAAATAAACGCAAAAACTACTGGACCGATTTTAAAAATTCTTTTACCATTAGAAAGCTGCATTATCACTGACCAGCATAGGCTATATTATATTTTCAAAGAAATTAGGGATCCTTACTAAAACTTCAATAGTGTAATTCAAGGTGTGAAAAATTACCTAAAACATTTCTTACATCGCGTGCGCTGCGAAAACTATTGATGACAGAACAAAATAATGTACTTCGGAAATATACCACTGAAAAAGGTTTACATAAATGTCCGCAATAGCATATGTCTATCTCCTAAGGAAAACCCACAGCAACCATTTTTATCTTTTACAAATTAGAAAAATATAATGTGTCATTTTCGAAGCAATTTTTAACAATACATTATTATTCTTTAACCAATTAAATTCGTTATATATATTGATCATTTAATGTAGATCAAAATTGCCATTCAAACTATATGATTACAATGAAGAACTTCAGAGTTAACGCAATTTGAAAAAAAATGACGACGAAATAAATTCATGCAGAACTGCCGATCGAAATTAGACCACGGAATCTATACCTTTGTATTAATTCTTAGATTCCTACACATTATTTGAGAACTATTTATATGGGTATAGGTTAAAGAGGTACCACGGAGGTTCTAAGTATGTCACGAGCGAAGACGAGTGGGGGTCAGAACAGAAAATGAAATGGGAAGGGGAACCGAATGCGTGGTCCGGAACCTCCATGCAATGCACCCAAGGCAACGGAGGCGGCCCCGCTGTAGCAACTACACACTGCTGTACGGCAAATACCGGCCGCAACGGGAGCGGCCCTGTAGAGAGATGCTTAAAGGCTTCCTACATGTCTCTCTGACTACCAGAGGGCACAGTGGAGATCAGACCTGGGGCGGGCTGGTCACCGAACGCAGACGTGGGAAGTCGAGGAGCGTGGAACTACAAGTAGTGCCATTGGGTAGAGTCACGGGAATATGCCCAAGGAAATCTTAAGGCCGGCGCCCACTGCCGGCATGGTACGGCATGGCATGGCAAAGGATTTTATTACTAATCAAGTTATTTTGAATCTTATTTCAGTGACTTTAGAATTAATTTTACTTTATTTCGTTAAACGATGCCGCGGCAGGCCGTGGCATGCCGCGGCATGCCACGATGTGCCAGGGCATGCCGCGGCGTGCCACAATCTGTTTAAGTGCCTCTTTGTCGTAGCGGTACTGAACGCGGCCTCTACGCAGGAGGCGCGGGTTCGATTCCTGCTCAGTGCAAATATTTGTATGCATGAATATGAATATTTGCATTGGTCTGGTTTCTATCCTACTAATATTATAAACGTGAAAGTTTGTAAGTATGTGAGGATGTATGTATGTGATAATATATTATGGAGGATGTTTGTTACTCTTTCACGTAAAAACAACTGAATAGATGTGGATGAAACTTTACGATAATATAGCTTATACATCAGAATAACGCTTAGGCTATGCTATATTAAGTGGTGAACGGGATCAGAATTCCACGCGGGCGGAGCCGCGGGCAACAGCTCCTGTATAATATTTATGTATTTACAAAAAAAAATGTATATAAGTAGGTATGTTTATAAGCTTTCTAGAACCCATAACACAAGCTAGTTAAGGTATACTTACTTTGGGTCTGGATAGCGTTGTGTAGATTGTCCTACAATATTTATTTATTATTTTATTACATATTATTTATTTTATTTTATTTTATTTATATTTTAATATGTATTAATATTAATACTAAATCCCAGTCAACCATAACAACACAATCACACAACCAACTTCGAATCCACGAATAGCAAAAATGATGCTAGAGTCAGCTGGGCTTTTAGCAGTTTGCCACGGCATGCCGCCGCATGCCATGCCGTGCCGGCAGTGGGCGCCGGCCCTTACACCCCCGGCATCTGAAGACCCGAGATGGCATATGGTTTTAGTCGGTCCGAGTCCGACATAACCACTCCTGATGGCTGACGGGGGTGGTATCCGAAGGAACTTCAGTACGTAAGAAAAGTTGGAACGGAATCCGAATTCCATGTGGGCGGAGCCGCGGGCAACAGCTAGTGATTAAATATGTACTTTAAGTACCGATGTTCATATAACTTTTTACATGTCCGCATATGTTATTAATAGAGTCCAGCCTTGTGACTGGTAATGAATTACTTAATAATTAGTTACCAATAAAAAATTGTCGTGATTATTACTCTATTAAAAAAAAGAGATTTACTTTAATCCCATATTTCATCCAGGGGAGCACACTTACGTTTCGTTTCACTGTCAACTGTCAGTATAAATATCGGGCCCAGCAACTTTTAGCTCAGCTAATATTCGATACGCATTATAGTGCCCTCTGTTTTGATATATAGCCGTGTATATGAGAAATCTGATAAGGGCCAGCGCCCACACCATTCGTCAAACGATGCCGCGATGAATTATAAAGCATATGAGATAAGGTTCAAAATAACTTGATTAGTAATAAATTCCATGCCGTGCCATGCCGGCAGTGGGCGCCGGCCCTAATTCTGATAGTTCCATAAACTTACAATTATAATGAACTAGCTGACCCGGCGAACTTCGTACCGCCATATTTGCCACCCGCGTGGTATTCCGATCCCGCTGTACCTTCTATTCAAATTTCCATTCCCGACCCGTGCACGAACATGCCACATATAATTGACCATGGGAAAAATATGGCTTTTCTAGATTCAGACCCGTTCCCGCTGTACCTTCTATTCAAACTTCCGTGTTAGATTCTGATCCCGTTCCCGCTGCACCGTCCCCGACCCGTGAACAATGTGAACATGCCCGTGAACAATGTTTTTCGCAGTGTCTGTGTCAATACAAAAATATGTACTTCATTTGTTTTTTGCCCGACGACGGCTCTGATACTGAAGCTCCGGTGTTGATCAGGGCACAGAAATGTGATCGCGTTTATAGAAAACTTTTCACCCGCAGTTCCGCCTACGTTAGGGTTGCCATAAGTGTGGGGACCCAGACCGGGACATTTGAAGAAAAATTAGTAAAGGTAGAAAAATAGGAACTTTTATTACAACAACTTTTAACACTGCCATTAAACAAGCGTTAAACAAGCGGGCAGCGACCCGGGCTTCCTATGTTTTCTGAAAGGCGAAAAATTATCAGAATTAACTTCCGATAATTGTACAAAATATTTTGACGAAATCAACATTAAGTTAAACATCATCTTCATGTAGACGCTTTCTCCCGATTGCATCCCTGGCCAAGATGACCCCGGAGCTCAGGGTCCGCCATCCGGCTCTTCCTCCTCCACTTGACACGATCTTGGGCGTCCTTGGTTGGTAGTGAGACCATGCGCACTATATCACTCTCCACGACGTCAAGCCAGGACTTCTTGGGCCTATCCCTTCTACCTGGACCCGGCGGGGGCGCCATTGTCAGGCATTTGCTACCCACGTATCCTGGCGGTTGCCGCAAGACGTGGCCGCACCAGCGAAGGCGGCTCTCTTGCATTTTATCTGCGATGTCATGGACATGAAGGCTGCCGCGGCTGCAAGAGTTCCTCACACAGCATTGTTATCTCCGTGACATGCAGCTCTTACGTGCTTACGCTCTTGCTCTCACAACCATGTAAGAGGACAGGCTTAATGATCGTCTTATAGACCTGCCCCTTCAACCTGACTGGCATTTTGGGATCACACCTTAACGCCAGTCATTTCTCACCACCTGGCCCACGCGGAAGCAATGCGTGCCCTGATGTCGTAGTCGATTTCACTGGTCACATGAAGTACAGATCCCAGGCACTTAAACCGAATCATCGCCTATGCGGACCGGTGTGAAATCTGTCGAGTTTAACGCTAAACTTTCTGTCATCGCTACATTTAGCTTCATACCACCGTTCTCAAGCGCTTCCTTCCACACTTTCACGTGTTGCACCAATCTGCTCCTATCCGCGTCCTTCAGCGCAATATCATCAGCATACATGAGCAACCACGGAGGCTGCTTATGTGGTTTTCTGATACGACAACAAGACGTCTAATACCGAGCTGAACAAGTAAGGACTAAGGACGGATCCTTGGTGTACTCCGATGGTGATGGGGAAGGCTTTTGAGTCACCAAAAGCACTCCGAACCACGGAACCAGAATCATGATACATATCTTGGATGGTGTCAATGTAGGTCTCTGGAACTCCCTTAGCCCACAGTACCCACCAGATCACCGCGCGAGGAACACAGTCGAAGGCCTTCTGCATGTCTAAGAATAGGCAGTGCAGGGGCGTGTTCTTCGCCCTGTATTTCCCCACCACAATCCTTAGGGAGAACACCGGATCAATGATCCCGTGCCCGGAACGAAACCCATACTGACACTCTGAGAGTGTACTCTCCTGTCGGATCCGGGAGTCGATTATCTGCTCATAGAGCTTCATGGTGTGGGACATTATCTTTATACCGCGGTTACTACCACACTCCTGCACCGATCCCTTGCCTTTAAATACTGGCGTAATAAAGCTCAGTCTCCACTGGCTCAGGATCTCACGGTGAGAAGGACGCGGTTATACAGATTTGTTAGAATGCTCACACCACGAGCACCCATTGCACCCATTGCCTTCCAAGCCTCGATGGCGATTTCGTCGAGGCCGAGTCTGTACTTCTGCAGGCGTTATCGGTGGCACTAGTCCTTGTTTCGGAAAGAGGTCTGGTGGATGCACCTCTTGCTGCTTATTCAGCATGTCGTTGGAAGTATGAGCGTCATCTGTCCTTCATCGCGTTTTTCTCGTAAAATCATTGGCCCCGGGGTCTTTATTACTCATTAAGATATTCATGTATGGAAAAATATCAGCGCTTTCGTCGTTCTATCTACGTATTAATAGCCTAGCTACTTAGTCGCGTTTATTGTAGGTATATTACTGTTTACCAACTAAGTCTGTGTCCATGGGTTTAGTGGTGGGTGCTTACTGCTTACACATACTTATAGTGGAGCCGCATCCTAAAGTTACATGACAACTACGTCAATTTGGCATGGCTTTGGGATTCGGCTTTAGTGTACATAGCCATAAGTTTATTATTTTTCTTTTTTGTTCCTTGTGTCAGTGGTACCTTCCATTTGTACTTCATATTTTAAATGCGCAGAATAATAAACGATTTTTCTTTCTTTCTTTCTTTCTTAAGTCCAGCTCTCTAATATAATACTAAAAATGTTTAACCGGGACAATTTGCTTATTGGCCGGGACGCCGGGACACCAGGCCTCAAACGGGGACATGTCCCGGCGTACGGGGACGTATGGCAACCCTAGCCTACGTGGATGTGTGTTAACGCCACCAAAAATATTTTTTCTAAACTGACGGATGACGGACTTGTTGTATAAACCACAAGATCCAAGATCCGCTAACACTACAACGCTTAAATCAAAACATTATTAGGGACGTATATCAAAGGAAAAGGGCACACGATTTATTTCTTGTCGGGGGTTCTTTAAATATTTTTATTATTAAATTATTGCTTTTTAAATTATTTTTAATCGTCGTGGGTGCTTTCAATTCTTTTTTATGTTAAACTTTTTAGAGAGAGTATACATTATGTTTGCTGCAGCGCCCCCTGGTGAGTTCTTACATCTAAGTATTTGAGAATATTCTCTAATCAAACCCTAAGCTATAACTGAAAACTGCATTAAAATCGGACCAGCAGGTTTAGTGAACAATGAGTATATTAATTTGCTCAAAAAATGTTTGCTGCAGCGCCCCCTGGTGAGTTTTCACCATAACACCTATCTAAGAACATACGCCAATCAAACCAGGACCTTTAACTGAAAACTGCATCAAAATCAGACGGCTACACGGGGTTGTCCGTCAGAAATCCGAGGAAGATCCACATTCATATCAACATTTCGTCGCAAGTACATAAATCACTCTACCTAATTCCGACCTCTGCTTATAAGTGTTGTAACTAACACGACTTTCTTTTAAATATATAGATTTTCATTTCATTTTCATTGTTTTTAATATTTATTATGCTATTCAAGGCGGAGACAAATCCAACGAATCAATAAAAATTATACAACAGAGTCAAAGCAAATACATTTTGATGTACAAAGGCGATATTGGTTCAGCAGATCTCGAGTTATAAGTGTTGTAACAAACACGACTTTCTTTTATATATATAGATTTATGTTCTATTCTATAGGTACAGATAAATTATCGTGATAAAATTAGTTCCTGCACCCATGCCGGGGCGGCAGCACTTTCCATGCATGCAAGTTTTTGCATAGAGTTGCCACTCTTCTCCTATATATTACTATACTCTTTGGTTTCATCATTAAAGTTAATTGTATTTAAGAGTCCCAATTCAAAAGTCTACTAGCATTGCGTTGTGCTGCTTAAACACATGTCATTAATACTGTATGCTGGTGTTATGCGTACCTACTAAAAAAAAGGAAAATATCATTATTTATCTTTCGTTGGCCAGACTCTATTTTAACATTTCAACAACTGCAGAGCTCATGGGGAAGTTTTAACACGGCAGCACTGATTTACGCTAATCTGTGGTTTTACATTGAAAGAAAATTTAGTGATGTGCCAACTTGTTTTTTTTTTTTTTGACACGAGCTGAAATTACTGTAACTCGAGTTGAACTCTAATTTAAGTTAGCCCCTATAACCTACCAACATTCATTCATCACGTAGTGGACGTTTTTTAAGACGTTTCCAACGATTTTAAATTTATCGAATTCTATTAAGTATTTTAGAAATAAAAAGCAACAGATGGACATGCATTCATACTCATACATACAAACATTGGTCATTTAACACTATAACTGACCAATTTTTTATATCAATACTACGCACTCGCTTTTTATTTTTAATTAAGTATGTAAGTCGTGTCATGTCATGTAAAGCTCCACTCGAGGTAATTTGAGCTATGTGCAACTCAAAATAACTCGAGTGATGAATAATCAGTTCAGTTGACCATCTCTATAAAATGTAAACCAAGGTGGCGTGCGTGATGTCTACAATCTGTGCGCGTCAAATCAAAAATGTTTTTAAAATGTTTTTACTTATTTGTGACAAGAAATAAATAAACAACACAACAATGGACTAAATAGTTTAACTAAAATGCGGTAGTAATAGTATAAATATCAATAAAGATTGTCTGTCATTCATTAGTAAATGTTATTTTCCTATGTCGGAGTCTCAAAATGTGTAATAAAACGGGCATTATATTATTTTGCTCGTTATTTTTATTTGTATCATCCACACACATAAAGGGTGAATTTTCTACGGACGATTTTTTCAAGTTCCTAGTGAAATTTGGTTTTCAAAAAACTGATATTCATTATCAAAAGGAAACATATGGCTATATTTTCGGGAACATAACATCGAATGTGAACTTCAAATATCCTATAACATTTGCTGTACTAGACAGAGTACATTTTTTACACTATTATAAAAATCGTGATATTGTTGATAAAGAAGTGGCATGCCAGGTTATGTTTGAAAATTTAAACAGAACTGCTTATCATCCAAAATGTAATGCCTATGGACAAGACTTGTTTAGAAGAATCCCATGTGTAAATGGTAGTCTCTGTATAGATGAGGATACACCATGGAATGTTGTAAAGAAGAACCAGTTTACATATGTCATTCAAAACTCTGGGCAGCCAAGGTAAGTGCAGAACTTCTTGTTTTATTGGTAGTTTCAAATATTGTATACATGTCTTTGTTTTCTAGTCATTATCTAATCTTTAATCTACTTTAGGCATCTGAGTAACTATTCCTATAATGATACAAATTGTTTACAAATTGGTGCGAACTTAGATACTGTGCATAACCTCAGGTTTTGTTCCAAGGTTGAAAAAATGTTCTTGGTTTTTTCCCTTAGAAATATTTTGAAATTGTTGATGTCAACTCCTTTGTTGTTTTTTAGGAGCCAAAATAGTGGGCAAATATTTTATACACCTTCAAGGGTATAAAATATTTGCCCACTATTAGTATAGGTATATAGGTGTGCCGTGTGAATGATTAAAAGAAAAACTTATTAGAAAATACATAAATTTTATGTATGTGTTGTCATCATGTCAAATGTCTGTTTATACAGTGAAACTTGGATAAGTGGGACCTGGATAAGTGAGAAACCTCTATAACTGGAACTCATGCTGAGGTCCCTACACCTTGGCACTGAATTACCTCTATTAGTGGGACGAAGCAAACCTCTATATCTGGGATTCGTTTTTTCGATTTTATCGTCGAAGTTACCTCTATAACTGAGACAGCGCGTGAATTTCACATGCATTAACCTCTATAACTGAGATAACACCGTTTTTTTTTTTGTTTACTTATTCAACCCGCAAATCCCGTGCGTAACTAATTTTGAGCTTTAATGACCTTCAGTTTTAGTTTTGGTTTAGGTAGGTACTATCATACAGATGTTTATTTAAAAAATGCCGAAACTAAAGCTATTAGTATGTGAGAAGTTAATATCCTTTTATGAAATTGGGATGACACGCGATGAAATCTGTGTCAAATTTAATATGCTATAGCTACTCTTTGTAGAATAATTCAGAACAAAGATATTTATAATCAAATGCACCTCTGGTAATTTATTACCTTTTATAATTCCCAATGAAGATTTATACATACGTATAATGTTCACATCATACGTTATTTTAAATAATCGCACCTCTATAACTGAAAATAACCTGTATTCTAACCTCTATTAATGGAACCCTCTGTAAATGAGACAGACATTTTTTTTATACCTGGATATCTGAGACACTGGGTAAGTGGAATACCTCTATAAGTGAGACAAATTTACAGGTCCCTTGAGGTCTCACTTAACCAGGTTTCACTGTATTATTAATGGCCTTATTAGTATGAGATGCGTTTTAATTAATTACCTCTTAAAACTATACTTATTCCTCAGATTTTGGTATGTGTCCATGGTGTCATGTTATTTAAATGAAGTAACATGTACTTGGCATCACTACAAAGGAGCCTCTTTAAAGGAGAATGCAAGTTTAAGCAACAAACCTCATACTGTACAATATGACTTCTGGCTGGTGAATGGAAATCCAAACTTATCATTTTACAACACACTGTTGTATCAGTTTTCATTTGATAGACAGAATACCCTTGAATTATATCTTGTGTTTTGGCTATGTTATATTATATTACTGCCAGTACAGATATATGCAGTCAGGTGAGATAAAATTGTTTTTATTATCAGCATTCCTATCTTATTTCTATTGCTTATAAAACCTTCAACTTAGATCTTATTGTTTTGCATAAGCAATGGATTCACCCACTGATATCCGTGTGATATAGTTAATAATGTATACTTGAACAGGTGTTAGTGTATATCCATGATAATTTATTTTAATCTCACTTTTATGAATAAAATTCTTATTCTTAACAATAATAGTGGCACTTTGTGGTACTTTCACTTTTTTCATTAGGTACCAGTAATCTATCATTATTATTCATTATGTTTGATATCTCAATAGGACATAGAAAAGATTTTGATAACAGCTTAATCTAACTCTTTTTATGTTGTCAGTAATGTTTTAGATATGATATTAAATATTTTACAGGACACAGAAGCATCCAGTAACTAAGCTGTTTACATTTAGTTTAGTTCTGGAGTTTGTTGCACTCTGTTTCAATGTGTTGCACACAGTTAAGTTTGCAGCAGATGGAGTAGGGTTTGCAAGCCTAGCCGCAGCTGGGGATATCTTAGATATTATGAGCAGAGTAAGTATAATTTAAGTTTTGGAAGTAACATATATTTCAAGAACTATATTTATATTCCAGTAGGTAAGGTTTTAAATATCTGTAAATTAATATAATTTCTAAACAGTAAAACATTCCATGTTGTGAATTCAGTGTTCACTTCATTTTTATTGAAAGTATACTCTGAGAAAATTATTTTTTAAATAACTTAATTGGACCCTTTCATTACTTTGTATTACTGACAGATACGGTAATTTATCATCTATTGGGCCATCCGCACGCATGCAGGCACCCGCAGGTCGTGCGTATCGTATTCTGTGCAAGCAATTTGCACAAATTGTTTTCATATTATCTTCTCGACTTTTGTCCAAATTATTTCCACAAAATTGTCTCCAAAATGAAAGAAAACAGGCGCCAGCATGCGTGGCAGCGGCGGCCTCGATCGCATTGAGCAAGCGGGTGCCGGCCCAGTGGCGTAATCGTTATCGGGCGATTAGGGAGTTTATTGAGTGGAGATATTGTACATAGGTGGCAGAGCGCTTCCCAGCAAGAATAATCTGGCGCTCAAGGAAAATATTTCTATAACACGCAAACTTAAGTAGATCACGGTACTCATTTACCATCCTGTGGTTTGTGTCATTGTTCAAACTTGTCACAATAGATTTTTTATTTTAAGAAAACAATTTTTTGTGCTACTTTCTGATTCTCATTTCGTTTCCATTTAAGTACCTACCTACTTATAAGTTGTCGGCAAACATCTTAAACAAAATAGGAAAGCTTGCCTACCGCATGTGCACGATCAATGACGCGAGCACGAGCAATTTATGCCCGTCATTGATCTATGATCGCAGGCGCGGTCGCAGCTTGAAGTTTTGGGGGCGGGGGGGGGTCACTTCGGAAATTCCTTAAGAAATTTAACCCCCCCTCCCTTCGTACTGGGACTTTTCAATATGACGTGCATGGTTTGGGGGGGGGGGGGTCCCCTGTGAACCCCCCCCCCCCCCGGACCGCGCCTGTATGATCGTTTAATTGACGGGCATCAATCGTCGTCGCGCCTCGCACTTCCACCACCACCGTGGAAGGCTTCCAAAGAGACTTAAAAATGCTTTCCGAGCGTCTCAAGTAGGTACATTGTCAAGATGTTTGCTTGTATTTATACTATTGTGTATTTCAACTAAAATATGCATCTAAAAATAATATGAATGTGATTTACAGACACTGTTCATGCTGCTCTTGCTTTTGCTAGCAAAAGGATGGGCAGTAACCAGACTGGAGCTAACATACAAACCACTTGTATTCGGAGTATGGCTGGCTTACGGAATCGTACACATTTTACTATATGTATGGAATACGGTAAGTGTTTCCTATTACATCAATTGATTATACTATCATGAATGAGGTCAAGGTTTTCCCTTATGTTAGTATAGGTTAAACCAATATGCATTACTTGTCTTATACCTACTCATGTATGTCTGTCAGAGCATGACGTGTTCATACTGTTCATATTAATATTAGAAGTTTATCGCTCACGTAGGGGAAATCGTGAGTTAAATACTCAGGCTACGTCAGTCAAATTTCCTCATGAGTGTATTCTTGAGCGCTAATCCCCGTTACAATCCTAAGCTCTCACTTAGAAGCCTGGAGTCCGCTTTCCTGCTCCTTTTGTAGGGGCGATTGCCGTCGAACATTGCTTTCTCCCACTCCCTCTGTGCGCTCAGAATCAATCGGTAACGGCCGGACTCGTACGATCTTGGTGGGCCCCAAATACCTACCGTTTCCTCACTTGAATTTCTACTAATTACTATAAGCCCTTTACACAAGGATCGACAGTTGTGAAGTAACCCACAAACGAGATAATGACATTCGGGAAGTACTCGCACGGCAATTTACCCCAGTTGATACAAAATCCGCTTAGCACACCACTGCACTTGTCATCTGTAAACTGTTCAAAAATATAATTACCGGCATATATCTTGACCCCAGAGACGCCGCAAAATGTAGTCTATATGCACAGTACGCGTCTTTTGGTTGTCTTTGAGGCGTAGCGCGGCGTGCTACGACGGCTGCGGAAGATCGGTCGCATTACAATACCTACTAACTTGGGTTACTACATATTATATTCTGAATTTTTGACATTGATATCTTTTTTCTGTACTGATTGTAATTCTAAAATCTTTCAGACGAAAGTGGACATCATAATCTTATTTCTCGACTGATTGTAATTCTAAAATCTTTTAGACGGAAGTGGACATCATAGAAGAAATCGACGAATACCAGACGTGGCCAGGGTGGTTGATACTGGCACTACGCGTAGCTATAATGACATGGTTCGTGCTAGAACTACGTAACACAATGATGTATGAGCATAACATGCCCAAGCTCAATTTCCTACTACACTTCGGCGCGTCGAGTCTCGTCTGGTTCGTCTACTTGCCGATTATTGCGCTTATTGCACTACAAATAAGCCCTTTATGGAGGTTTAAATTTATCTTGGGTAAGTGTTACAGTTTTAGTTATGTAAGCGCCCGCGAATAATTTTTCGCAACCGTAATGGTTTTAAGAAATGAGTATGAAAAGTGAATGTACAGATTTTTCGTAAGCTATCAACATACTGATTACGAAATAGCTTCATAACTCGACTAAGTCATGCCTAAATTATTTTTAACTATCTACCAGGTTTTTTGTATTGTGTGCCTATTCTGTACCTTCATTCAATGATGTACACAATAAATGTCTGATAGATATCAGTATTCAGTTTACTTACATGAAGGACAAGACGCTCATTTATTCAATGGATGGTAAATAAAATAGTTACAATAAGCTATGACTAATTGGGCGTCTTATAAATGCATAGCAATGGGATTTGCTTATATTTTTTTTACTGCTGAAAAACGATTTTTCTCAGAACCTATGTTTTTTCCCCATTGCCCTGTAGTAATGAGTGATGACCAATCGAAGCGGAATGAATATTATGGGGTTCATCTTGAGACTTGACATGGTCACCATCGCAAACCTGACATTGATAGATTGAAACACCATAATTCGTCACAAAACACAAAACGACAGAGTTAGTCCCATAATCGTTCATATATTATGTATTAATACCAGAGAAAACGATACCTTACTTTTATCTTTGACCTTACTTATTGGTTTCGGTCAACAATGTCAGTGCTTGCTTAACACATTAACGGTGGCAGTAATGAACAGTAAAACATAGGTACGTTAATAAAAATTTACATGCCTATTAGGTGTGTTAAACTAACCACGTTGGATCTCATGCGTGGGCAAATCAATTAGTTAGTTTGCTTTCTTGGTCGGTAATATTATTAAAATAAAAACACTTTTTAACAGATTCTATCGCGATTTGTTTCTTATTACTTACTTTTAACCCGACGTTTCGGCTACTTTTCAGCAGCCATGGTCGCGGAGTAACTAGAGATGTTAGTTGTTACATAGTTTGAAGTATATAAGTAAATAAAAATCGGCAAACGTGGCGCACATTGGGAGAGGCCTATGTCCAGCAGTGAGTGAATGAACTTCATTTTGATATACTCAAAAAAAAATTACCGATAATTATTTTTTACAAATTTTCTAAGGGCACGCCGTAGTATCGGCGGTAAGGCCCATGGAGGACTGGCTAGAATGGTGAAACGGGAGATTCTCGTCCCGGCTGACGCAAGTGATCTCCGGGATAGGGTGTTTCGAAAACCACTTGTTTCGGTACAGGAAGGTCTCACGTCTGAGTACTGTTAATACATCCTGACTAAATTCAGAGGCATTATGAAATAAGATAAAGAATTAGTTCTAACTTATAGCATAATTATTATGAAAATAAATTACATTGAAACAAGATAGACACAACCGGAAAATAGATATACCTACTCTACTCATTTAATGAGTTGCCTGCATCAACTATTGCAACCATTATAAATGCAAATTTCTAATCTCAGTACGTATCCGTTATTATTACTAAATGTGTGCAACAATTTGATAACGGATGTTATAACTGTTATAAGTGTACTCGCGTCAGTCGATTGATTGTAGGCCAATAACAAAGTGAGTCATTGTGAATCCATAACATCATTATTCAGGTCAGGAAGGATACACTGTCAATACTAATGTCATTTAGTTTATATACTACTAGCTTTTGCCCGCAGCTCCGCTCGCGTGGATGTCGGTTATCGCGACCAAACATAGCCTATGTCCTTTCTCGAGGTCTAATCTACCCCTATACCAAATTTCATCAAAATCGGTACAGTGGTTTGCGCGTGACAGACAGACAGACAGACAGACAGACAGACAGACAGACAGAGTTACTTTCACATTTATAATATTAGTAGGGATAAGAACAGCAAATGGAAAAACGTTACTGGCACTATTAATCCATAAAATAATTGAATTTTCATTGATGTTTTCGGACTAATCCCATCCCCAGTGCGACTGTTGTGATGATCAACAGGAGTGATCCACGAGAAAACTGAGCAACTGCTACGAGTAAGTTCAGCTGCAAGGAAAGGTCCAAAATATCTCGATATTCTGGAGCAAGCCACGACGAGTGGATCCAGTCTTACGAAATTTGTGATAACATTGATAGAAAGTACTTGAGCTCCACCCGCGTGTGACGGTTATAGCAACTTTTGGTTATACAATAAAGTTAACTTTTGGTTATGACTATAATGTCTCCGTTGAGTAGTCTTTGTGTCTATCACGAACAAACAGACAAACAGGTTCATTCATGATCGTTGATTCGACATTGATGGTTGAAAAAAACTTGAGTTATGTTAAACTCATTTTTTTTTAAATATATGTATCTCCTATGTACGGACATTACATAAAATAATCACGCCTTTATCCCCGGAGGGTCAAGTAGAGGTGAATTACCCAGATTTCACCAATCATTGCATTCGGCCACGTGATAGGGTGAGCCTAGGGTTGCCAACCATACTGTTAAAAACAGTATTATACTGTTTTACACCCAATTATACTTTTTATACGTAATAGGGTGAGCCTAGGGTTGCCAACCATACTGTTAAAAACAGTATTATACTGTTTTACACCCAATTATACTTTTTACTGTTCAACAAAAAAACAGTACCCAAAATACTGTTTTCAGCATCAAAATGCATAACACTACAAAAATGTGCTGCAATTGATACAATTTTAATTAATTGGGCACCAATTTGCAATTATTTTATAAGTTTAGTTGTTGATTGTTCCATGATAATCCAAAATGTATTAATGATAAATTATATAGAAAATAATACAGTTCACAGCTATATTCTATTTGCCAGCCATATATTAAATCTTTTAATTTATCCATAAAAAAATTTGATGGGAACCATATAATATTACCATTTTAGATGTTTACGAAACCATGCTTTCTTTCAAGACAGACAGACCTAAGGGGCAAAATAGGTGACGAACCGTTGTATGTAAAACCGTATTTTGTGAAACGGATTTTTATGATCTTTGTTTTGTTGGAGAGAGAAAGTTGGTTCAGGGAGCCAAAATCGAATAACAGGATCAAGGGAGTCAGGATTGGATAACAGGATCTAGAGAAATCCTCAAAATGATGGCAAAACACTGTTTCTGCTGTTTTAACATAAATTAATTTCAGTATTTGCATTTAAAAATTATCTGCTCGTGATTTTAAGCTGCTGATGATAGGAACCTAAGCAAAGGATGGACGATGGATCGATTATAACTCACTAAAAAGAGAAAAATAAATTAATTGCCTCTCGGGCTAGGCACCGCAGTTATTTTTCGCTTTTTAGTGCCTCTTTTTCGTTTCTTGAAGTCGGTTAAACTTTTTTGTTAAAATTAATTTATGTAATTGTAAAATACTGTTCTATTTTCTAAAATACTGTTCAATTTTCTTCTCAGACCTAAATATATTTTTTTTCTCGAAAAAAGAGTTGGCAACCCTAGGTGAGCCTATTGCCGTATTCCGGGCACTATTCTGTATACATATCTGTCTAATGTTAAACAACCCTATAATTGTATAGATAAATAGGCGTACCTAATATTCTAAAAACACATAATTATTTGCTTCCAGGTATCACTTACTCAGCAGACTGCCTCGCCTTCTGTGTGATGGCGCATTTGCTTTGGCCGACGCGCTCGGAGCAGTACTTACTACTAGCCCCCTCTGACTATACAGGTAACCAACGCCTTAATCTTACCTTACCAGTGTCTTCTTAGGGATAATCGTGGTTGCATCTAAAAGTATGATTCCGTAGCCAAACGCATACGACAACTGCCGACGCACTGAGTAGATGCACATAATTCATTGCGGCTTCTCAATGGTCTCCTTTATCCGTATCGGAGTTTAGCAATAATGGATACCTTGTATCTACTGCATGCGTCTGTCGTTGTCGTATGCGGTCGGCTTCGGAATCATACCTTTAGGCTTTCACGTCTTTAGTGCCCGGGGTCCGCTTTTCATTTTATACTAGCTTTTCATTTTATACTAGCATCGCGACAAAACATAGCCTATGTCCTTTCTCAAGGTCTAATCTACCCCTATACCAAATTTCATCAAAATCGGTTCAGTGGTTTAGGCGTGAAAGCGAGACAGACAGACAGACAGACAGACAGAGTTACTTTCACATTTATAATATTAGTATGGATTTGGATAGGACCTCCTTGTCCTGTGCCAAATACTCGTACGTTAATCAGAAGTGTACCATTTGGCAGTGGCAAAGGGTGACAATTTTCTAACGGGAAAAAAATCTTACCTGTTAAAGAAAGACCGTTTTTGTATGGAATTATTTAATTTTGCAGCACAAGCTGGCAGGAATCGTGTTATAGGGATCCCTCGCCACTGCCATCTAGCAGTTATCCTAGTTGTACTTAGATTGTATTTAGCAGATGTCATTGCATTGATTATATGTCTCAGTCTAATCTCAAAAAGTTTGTGAGAATGGATGTGTGGATGTGTGGATGTTTGTTACTCTTTCACGCATAAACGGCTGGACCGATTTGGTTGAAATTTGGTATGTATATAGGTTATACCCTGGATTAACATATAGGCTATATATCAGCGATGAACGGGATCAGAATTCCACGCGGGCAGAGCCGCGGGCAACAGCTAGTACATAATAACTAAGAGGTTCTTAGTAACTCAACGGCAAACGTAGTTGACGTCAAAAACTATTATTTTAAATCTAATGACCATCTACTTTTGGCGCTAACTATACGAAATGACAACACACTACGTGTTAAATAAATAGATCCTACCCTCTTTTTTACAGCGGGCATAGAAGAGCTGGACGAGTTCAATGAATCACCTCATGTAGTACATAGCGATACTGTTGCACTCACAACCGCTGAATGTATCAATGCTGACGACGAGGATGTAATCTTCAGCCGAGCGGTGCACAAAAATGGCACGGTATACTCATAGCAATGTGAACATGCAACCTGAGAAAATTGAGAGGGCTCTCTGGAACCCCTCTCAGAGATTATGAATTTAATACGAATAACATTTTGACGTATATCTCACTCTTTAGGTATCTTATTAATTTTGTTGATATAGACCCGTATTCCAGTACGATTCTTATTCCTGAATCTTAATTAATAACAAATACTGTGAACAGATTGTCATTGACATCTGTGAAATTTTCTCGATTTAGAAAGAAGTCGATTCTCTTTTCTCTTTCTAAATCGATTTGAATAGACAGCATAATAAATGCTTCAAAATTTCATTCAATCTGTAAAATCTGTCAATGAAAATCGAGATTCTGGACACTATCATTCTGGAATATGGGCCTTAGTATGTTATTTGTTATTTTAGAATATTTATTGTGAGACTATGACAGTTGGCGAATATTTTTAATCTTTTTAGTATGTTATGTATATTGATTATTATTTTTGTTGTATTGGTGAGACTAGAGTAGGATTCCTAGAAATATCGTTTATTTAGTAGAAACAAAAACTCCAAATCGAATATAACTCCTTAATTGATTTATTAAGTACAATTCTACTATTGGCCCATCGTATAAATGTGAGCGTCCGCGTATCATCGGTTTTCTTAGGGTACAGAGTTCAATATATCGCGCATCAGACTTAATAGTTTAATATCTTTATAGAGTAGTTAAAACATTTCTGTTTATCAAATATTAAAATTATAACTATATCAAGTAGACATGCGTTGTGCGATAGACAGACAGCGCTTTATAAAACCGAAGCAAGCCGATCATAGCCGAACTCTCACTCTTCTATGATAATATCAAATCAAAAGCCATGTACTACTTAAGTATTTAGTTTATCGTAGTAAATATTCAACCATCAAAACAAAATTGTATCTTGAGGCTGTCTTAAATTACTAGTCGATGGGATATCGAGTGACCATTATATATGTGTCAATTATTAAGAAATTTTGTTTTCTGTGGGGTGAGCACGAACTACTATCGTAATCGTATCGTGAACGTAACGATAGCACGGAGCATTGCGATTGGCAGGCTTTAGGCAGGCGGCCAATCGCAATGCTTCGTGCTCTCGTTACGTTCACGATACGATTACGATAGTTGTTCGTGCTCACCCCTCTGGTGATGACTCATTTTAGTCTAACTAAACGAGAAATAATGAAAGTGAATGTGCCAACGTTTAAATGAACTATTTCTAATAGTCAAACATGAAATTATTGTATTGATGAATGTAACATTAAGTGTATTCATAAATCAGTGTGTTTTTATGAAAATGTCTGAATTTACCAAGTATAGTTAAGAAAAGCGAATATTGAAGTTAAAGTTGTACGACGTCTTTTATACAACATGTATTGTGTTCTGTTGTGATGTGTGGTGTGGGTATTTCGATCTTATCTGGTATCTTTGTACTTTAAAAATAAAATAAATGTAAAATAGAATCATATGACGCGGCACTATCTTGACAGTGTTTTGTTCTATACTTTTATTTCGGGTCGCCTCAACAAGCGTCCCCATTGGTGGAGCAAATTGGAATGTTAAAAAAATGTATATCCACTTTTCCCCACTAAATTCATTCTTGTGGAGAAAGTTATACCCGTCTTAATTCCTGGTGCAATCGTCCCCACTAGGGTTGGTATGTTCACCCCCACTATTGGTACATAAATAGGAAATCGTTCCGCTGCGAGTGGCTTACATTATTAGCCGTTTTTTATTTTTGTTAACCTTAGAATATGTATCAGACAAGGTTATTTTTCATATTGTAGACATGAATGAGGTAAACCGCATTGGCATTGTTTGTCCACCACAAAATGTATTAATTTGTGAACAATGTCTATAAACATTTCCCAAAGGACATCATTCAGATTGGGCTAATTTTTATTTTGCCGGCCAAAGAAAAAAAATACAATATTCGGTTAGAGCTTGTTCTTACTAACATTTTTTATTAGTGCGTCGAAGTTGAGGGACCACTTCCAATGGTTTTATTAGAGTTTAAAAATCTTAAAAATATACACTTTTTATGATACGAACTATTCAAAATAAATGAAAAATATTGTTATACATTGGAAGAATAGTTAATAAAAGCAATAAAAAATAAACCCCATACTGCATATTGTTGTTTTTCGTCCATTTATTTACGGCTAAAATTAAAAGTGTCGATTAAAGAAAATAAAATCCGCTAGAATTTTTCCTTATTAGCATTTTTTATTATGGCGTCAAAGCTGAGGGACCACTTCCCTCAGTTTTATTTATATTCGAAAATCTTGAAAACATACATTTTTTATGATACGAACTATTGAAAATGAATTAAAAATATTGTTCTATATTGGAAGAGTAGTTCATATAAGTAATAAAAAATAAACCGCATATTACATATCGTTGTTTTTCATCCATTTATCTAGGTTAAAAATTGAAAGTGCCAGTCAAAGAAAACAAATGTGATATTCCGCTAGAGCTTGTACGCGTTTGCATTTTTATTATGGTGTCAAAGCTGAAGGACAACTTCCCTTGGTTTTTTTTTTGAGTTCAAAAATCTTGGATATAATACATTTTTTTAAACGTATTATTGAAAATGAATGAGAAATATTGATTTATATTGGTTAAAGGTGCATTTCCAATTATTGAACTTAGTAAATGTGTTGATCATATTCCACAGTTACAAGGCACTAATGGCAATGCCATAAGGTAGATTCGTGGACGATAGCAATCACGTCATGTCCAGGTTCGTCAACATTATATATACATTATCATAGATAAAACAAACAGGGTTGAGTGCAATGAAACAGTGTTATTGCTCGTGTATTTTATTTTTAATTGCTTATTTTTATTGCTTTATTGCTTTTATCAACTATTCTTCCAATATAATACAACATAATTTATTATTCCTTTTCAATTATTTATTTTATTTAAAATATACGTTTCCGAGATTTTTGAACTCAAATAAAACCGAGAGCAGTATTCCCTCAGCTATGATGCTATAGTAAAAATGTCAATGAAGACAAGCTCTAACGGAATATCATATTATTTTTCTTTGGCTTCACTTTCAATTTTTGGACCTAACTAACGAAAAACAGCGATATGCAGTATGGGATTTATTTTTTATTGCGTTAAACAACTATTCTTCCAATATAGAACAATATTTTTCATTCATTTTCAATATATAATATCATAAAAATTATATGTTTCTAAGATTTTTGAACACCAATAAAACTGAGGGCAGTGGTCTCTCAGCTTTGACATAGTAATAAAAAGTGCTAATAAGGACAAGCTCTAGCGGAATATCATATTTGTTTTCTCTGACCGGCACTTTCAACTTTGGATCTCAATAAATGGACGAAAAACAACAATATAAAGTACAGGGTTTATTTTTATTGCTTTTATTAACTATTCTTCCAATGTATAGCAATATTTTTCATTTATTTTCAATAGTTCGTATCATAAAAAGTGTATATTTTAAGATTTTTAAACTCTAATAAAACCGTTGGAAGTGGTCTCTCAACTTTGACGCCATAATAAAAAATGTTAGTAAGAACGAGTTCTAACGGAATATCGTATTTTTTTCCTTTGGCCGGCACTTTCAAAACTAGCCCAGATTTGTATGGAGAGTGAATGTTGTCCTTTAAATATTATCTCCTGGCCCAGTTATTTATTGTTTCCCATCGTGACCCACCACAATTTTTTATCCCTCCCAGTGCAAATAACGAATATAAAATAACATTTTAACCATTACGAACAAGTGCGATTGTTTGTAAATAAGATTGAGTATTTAACTTAAGGAAATGCCTTCATTACTTACTCTACCGTTTTCGGCAGAGGACGAGGTACACGCGTATAGCACACCACACTATTAAGTTCTTACGCACACTTATAAACAGAAATTTCATATACTTATATCTGGTTGGTCGCCTTTTATGCCGACATGACCATATTGCCATGAGAGGGAAACACACCTAAGACATATTCTGTGTTAAATACTCAAACGCTACTATGCTGCGACGCAGTATTTTCGGATGTATAATTATTATCTACAAGTGTTTTTAATCAAATATTTTTGGATATATTTTTTAAAATCTTCTATTTCTTCGTTGCAAATACACCTGCTTCCGTCGCGGCGGTCCTATAAATAATTTAACGAAAGTTTACTAAACTTACAAACATGACATGGTAATTTTTCCCCTTTTTGCGTTGATACATCTGTATACTTGGTTGGTTATGTGATTCATGAACACAGATTGATAAATCACTTTGAATGTTAGTACAAGTGTTTTCCTCAAACAAAGATTTTTATGTACGTACTAAGCGGGAAACCTGGTTTTATATATCAATATTTTGGATGTAAAGATTTTGGTCGTTTTCGTGACTTTTAAAATGATCAAAGTACAACTAGATCTCAACTTGAAATTACTGTATATCATTTTAAGTAAAAAGTTACACATTTTCGTGCACTTAAAATGTGTTTTCAAGAATAAATCGTGTAAATGTAGAGTAAAATTTAGGAATTTTAGTAAGCACATTCGGTTTCTATTGCATAGATATTTATATTCATGAATGTTATTTGTTTATATGTTTCATATGATCAAAATTTTATTATTTGATAATTTCTAGGCTAGTTCTTTAGTGGCGGTAACGTTTGTTCAACATTACAAGAACCTCAGGATTATGAAACATTTTATATAGATGTATAAAGTTGAAGTAGTACAATTATATTTAAAAATCTTAGTTCGATATCTTGTATAAACTTTTTTTTATTAAAATGGCACCTTCTATGTGCTTTTATGTACGGATTGGTGCGATTTGTAAAATGTAAGTGAAGGATGTTACCAAAAATATAAATTTCTTTTGTGGGTGATTTTATAGACTTTTCGGAGCGAAAGATTTTGGGCACAGTTTCGATAGCAAAACCATAGGGAAGTATTTAGCGAAATTTTTTTTTTTGTATTAGGTAATGTGCAAGTGAACGGAATGATGTATGATTGTTATGAAAAAATATTTTTCGCCAAAGTAATACTTCCAGACGATCATATTGAAACTGTGTCCAAAATCTTTCACTCTGAAATGATTATAAAATCAGTTTGTATATTTTAAAATTATTAGTTTCGGAAATCATTATGAAAACTGAAAAAAAAAAAAAAAAAAACATTTACTTTTAAATTGCATTATTTATTAATTAAATTATGTACATACAAAAACTTCAAAATTACTTAAGAGGAAAATATTGTTTTTTTATTGGCTAGCTCAAAAACACAATCAGTAAATTAAAAAAAAATGACGTAAGGTAACTGTACCAATGCTCGACACTGTACCAATGCTAGACACTTTCGAACAAAACCCAGTATTTTGAGAAAATTATCCATTTGTTTTATAAGACTATTGACTTAAAAGATGCCTAATGGTATCTATAAGATATGTTCAAATATTCGCAACACCATCCGAAGTAAATTTAGAAAGACTGTTGACAGCAAATAATGTGACTCCGTGAACACGGTCGTGTTATTTCTTAAGATTTTTGCCAAGGGTACTGATTTTTATAGGTGTGATTTTTTTGTTTATAAGTTATGATTATTACTAATTTTAGTATAAACGTTATAAATATTGAAGTTATTGACATACTTGGACCATTGGGACAATGATGTCTAGCTGAATGAAATTTTGAAGCATTTACTATGCTAACTGTTCAAATCGATTAAGAAAGGGAAAAAGAATCGACCTCGGACGGGACTCGAACCCGCGATCTTTCCCTTACAGGGGGAACGCTCTGACCACTAAGCCACCGAGACACGTACGAAATCAATCCAAATTCCCTTATAATATAATGATTGTAACATCATTCATTGATTCCGATAAGTTCGTATGAATGTCGGTAGATGGCTTCACCGTCGCCCTTAAGACGGTTGTATAAGGGAATTTGGATTGATTTCGTACGTGTCTCGGTGGCTTAGTGGTCAGAGCGTTCCCCCTGTAAGGGAAAGATCGCGGGTTCGAGTCCCGTCCGAGGTCGATTCTTTTTCCCTTTCTTAATCGGAATGATGTCTAGCATTGGTGTTTTCGACCAAGTGCATAATAATTTAATTTAAAGTAAAAGTATGATAGATTTTAAAGATTTTATGGGCAAAAGTTAATGTCTAATTGTTGCTGTAACAGTTAAAAAAGAATGTAACGACCATGCTGTAATTAATTTGTTAAATTTTTTAGATTGAAATTTTATTTTTCCTTAAAGTGTCGAGCATTGGTACAGTTACCTTATAATTTTTATTTTTGAGTATTTAGATTTATTGCATTTTTTAAATGTAGACAATGTTGTAAACAATATGCAGCGAAAATATATATTTGCAAATTACTAATTATTATCGTAAAACAAAAAACCTAGCAAAAAAAATAAGCGATTTGTCATTTGATTTTGATTTTATTTGGCTTCACTCGACCTTTTGTCCTCAGAAATTACAGTTACCAAATCGAATATTCAATCACACATTGAATCCATAATGGACAACCTGTCTCTCGTACTGTTTATACGAGTATAACTTCTGTTAAGAGGTTCAGTTGTACCTAGGAATATCATGCTAGCAGTATAACAGGCCCTTAATTTCTCCAATAGGATGATGTTGAGAGCAATGTGTTATTATTCTGGTTACAAATAAGCTTTTTTTAGTGACGCGTATTAACTAGTTGTGTGCCAGCGTAGACGCGCTTGTAAGCTAATTTAAGAGAAAACAGATGGATCACCTAGTCGCGCGCCTGTTCCCACAGTTCCACGGTTAGCATTCTGTTTATTGAGGTCGTCCACTGCCTCATGCGTGCACGCATACGGGCACCTGTTACGTGCAAATTATATGGAGCGAATTTCGTGCAGATTTTATGTATTATAATTTGCACAAATTTCGTGCAAAAGAAATGCATATATGATTTGCACGACATGCGGGGGCTCGCATGAGCGGCTGGAACACGTAATGTAACGCACGTGTGGAATACACATGCGTTACATAAAACGAGCGTAAACGCACATAAAATCGGTTAATCTGTGTTCACACTTATAATTAACATTAATTTGTAACTGTAATTATGAAAAGGAAAGTCGTTTAAAGTACGTAGTGTTATGTTTATATTGTCTTTCTTATGTACACAATGTTAAATGTGTTGACCTAAAAGTATTGTTTTAAATATTATTTCACACAACAACACATTTTAATTTAATGTTATCTCCACTTTTATACGTAGTATTGTAAAGTACCTAATTCATTCCTATGTGGGTGTAAAAATTAAATGTAAATAAACTTTCTTATGTATACATACGATTGTTTTATTGTTCTGCAAGTCTCTCTTTTGTACTAATATACAATATGGATACGACATATAGGCAATAATTGAAACCATATACTTGGTACCCCCTAAGCTTCAAGCAGGAAAAGTTTGAACAAAATTGGTCCAGTATTAAGGGCAGAAACTAGAGTTTTAATTTTATAGAATTTGAACAACTTTGAGCACTCTGTAGAATCGCATGTTGCCGCTTAGCTGTTCAAGTAAGTTACCTACTATGCCTATTGTTGTGTGTGTGTGTGAAGGTGTGTGCGTATTTATTAATGACTTATGACACAGTCAATGACTTTAAAGCAATGGATGAAACTATTTAATGACTTATACAAGTGGTTGCATTTTCTACATTTATTTTAATAATTATTTTGTTAGAAAATTTCGGATTTTATAAATCAGGGAATTTAAGTTTAAATTTAATTTGGTTCTATTCCTACGGACCAGGATGCTTCGCGGTTTCAGTATTTGCACATATGTCGTATCCATATCGTATACAGCCTGAGTCTGCTACACTGCTACAGCAGCAAAAGATCAACTAGCACAGAGCATAATTATAAAATGACCATAGCTCTCTGGATCTATAATAGAGTGTGGAGGTTGGAGATCATTCAGTTGTCTCTGGCGCTTGACGCATGTTTTGCGGGATATTAAATTATCATTTCCCTTACTTTTCATTGGCCCTCCTAGGAGAACATCATATCACTGGGAATACTGTACTGAATAAACAGCTTTCTAAGACAATAAAATACTATTTATTTAGCCTAAAAAAATTCACAAAACACATAGGTACCTATATCGCCTAGATATTTTTCAGAAAATATGCCTGAATCACCCAAGTAGCTATTATGAAGGGTGTAATTGGGAGATGCTACCTGTGATGATTCCTGCGCTGAACAGTGCAGGAATCGATGTGCAAAGTCCATTATTTAACAAACAAACAGCGACGTACGCGTAAACTTTTGAACTTATAGTACGCAAGAAGGCAGACTCTTAAGAAAAATTAAACAACCATTGCCAACAACAATAATTTATTTTCCCACACACTAAAGTATACATCATAAAAGTATTTTAAGCTAGAAAATGTAAGGAGAAATAAATTATAATATAACAGTTATAACATTGAAATTTAGTACCTTACTGTATAGGTGTAGAGAGACCAAATACATACACATGATTGTCACTTATCATATTAATTACACTTTTAATACTGAGTGCTCTAACGTAAATACAAGTAAAAAAAATGAGTGAGCGATTATGCCAAGAATTTCAAAGCGAAGTTCCCAATCCCTGGTGAAGAGACCATTCCACACTATTTGTATCTATTACCCAATCGAGACATGTTAATAAACCCATAAGAACCTAAAATATAAAGATCATTATCCGATAAACATTTATTTGGATATTAACAACCGGGTTCTTTGTAATTTCATTTATAGTTACTTATTATATTTTATAACATTAACACAACGCGGTCCTTAGTATAGGTACTGACTACTGATAGGTATGTATTGTACAGTCAACTACAAAAATACCATAAAATTATACAAAATTTATAGACATTTAAAAAATAAACCAAACATGAAACAACTTTTCTCCTCAGCGTTTTATGAAACTACTTATGAGACAACATGTGCCTAGTTCAATGTAAAATAGGTTTGTTAAGTATTTTAATGTTAAGCAAATTTTGTCGTTGGCTGTAGGTATACTAGTGGTAAATAAAATAACCCTCGTCCGTCCCACACATCATTGTGAGTATTGTGACATGTTACAATGATACAGACCATTCCGTAAGATCTAAATGACACTATACAATACAAAGTGAAACAAGTTTGTATTTCTATGTTATAGATAGAAGGTTCTTTCGTACAACTTTCCGACATAGATTATTTATTTTATTAACGCTTTTATTATATTGATTCTTGCAGGTAAGGAGGTACAACATAGACGTGAGGACAACATGTAGGAAGGTATTTTATATTTAATTCAAGAATACTGACTGAAATTTTCAACTAATAAGTACTTGATTAATATACGTGCCGGTAGGTAAATAATACATAATAATGACCAGAATAACATGTTATATCAAATATAATTATATTCCATTTTATAGTTATTTATCTGACCCAAATACTTAAATCAAATCTCTACACTGAATACTGTACTTGACCTATGCGATCGTATGCACGGGGCACTTGCCACTTGTGTCCTTGGACAAATTAAGGAGAACAGGCGATGTTTCATTAGTGGGCATGAATCAAATGAATCCATATCGCATTTCAAGCTAGATATGGCCAAGTGAATGCGTGCACGCAAGCCCCGAAATTATTATGTAGATCATGCGCAAGACTGCTATAACAGAGACCACCCATGCAACTTCATCGCTGCTTTTAGCGTAAAGTGAAAAGTGTTAATTAGTAAATTATTTCCGGTTGCTTCATGTGAATCCTAATGTTTCTAAGAGATGTAAGAACTAGAACTATAACAATTTTGATCACTTTTTGTAAGAGGAAGTATTAAAATGTCCTAAAACTCATAAACATAATATAATAGATAAATATATCCTACTCAAAGACAGAAGATTAAAATGTTCTCTATTCTAATAAGTAGGTAAGAATGAAAACATACAGGCAATATAGGGAGTAACATAACCGATAAATATAGCTGATCAATGAAACGTAAAACTGGAGCGACTGACCTGAATAAAGGAAGGTAGCCGGACAGCCGACATTGTGTAACACATAATTCAAACTTAGCAAGTTTAAGAACGTTATTCTGTGATGCCGATACTGAGTTTTTGGCGTTCTAGTATAAATAAACCTTTAGTAAAAGTATTGGTATTAGTGCTCCAGTTTTCACAATATCGCCAAAACGTACGGCAATTTACCCTCCATAACACAACATTCGCATAGTAGGTATATTGCCCCAGATGTTACCCATAAACTGGGTGCTGTTTTTGGCAAGTTAGCATTCGGCGCATCATATGTTAAACGGTTACCAGTGCCTATAAAACCCCTTCATCAGATAGGTACTGTCACCAGCACATGTCTGTTCTCCTGATAAGTGAGCTTGGGAAATTTTCATCCACTGAGATGTTTCTCAGATGGGTCCGGCTTTCAATCTAACTAAGAAATTAACGAACTTTGATATTTTTTGCGCAGCGGCTGCCCATAAGACATCCCCAATCCACTGGCGATATCGCAGTTCTGTAGTTAGACCAAGTTGTCGAACTTTTCAGGGCTACAGCACCCGTAACGAATATCCCAGATGTTCGTATTGCAACCAGGACCAACGCCGACAGCTTATAATGCTCACCGAGCCACGGACGGGTCTCCTTGTGTTAAGAATGGTCACCATCCTACGACTGGCCTGGCTGGTACAGTGGTACCTGACCTCTTATAATATGTTATGAGTATGATCTACTCGGCTACAGCTTCGCCACAAGTTTTGGTGATCTAAGAATATTCACTATTTTCAGATCTACCATAAAAACAAATATAATGTAACGTTCTGTAATATCATGTCTGTAGGGGAAGAATAACTGTTGGGTGTATACTAAACAGGAATATTATCAATATGCGATGGTACAGTCGACAAAGGCAACCGTATCGGGTTGCACTTTTGCACATAAAGTTGTATGTAAAGATGCAACCGTATCTTCTTTGTCGACTGTAGGTACATTTCATCGCTCTACGTACCTACATACCGCCCCGCCCCTACGTAAAGCGTGCGTAGGTACAACGTTTATAGAATTTACATCATAAACATCCCATTATTTATACGATACCCTACTCATCTCCATATTACAAAGACGCCCGGGGCTTCGGTTTTATACCAAATGGCTAATTTTAGATTCGCAGAGAATGGTCGGCCTCGCATGAAGCCGTACAAGTCAGTGTAGGTAGGTACTAAATACGCGTTGCAGTTACATTCAATACTAACTTATCACCACGCAGAGGATTTTATGAGGTAAAAATCTTATAGTAAGTGAACAGGTAGGTACTTAGTTATGTGACGCGAATTGATTAACTATGAAGGTTTACATCTTTAGAAATTATCAAACCAGATTAGCCTTGTTTTATTGTATACCTAAATAGCATTTAGATGTGGAAAGTACTATATTGCTTTAGAGTTTAGAGATTATAATACCATACATTGAATTAAAATATTATAAATTTTCACTTGCACATGTTACATATAAATTGTTTTATACAATGACTAAATTTAGTTTTATTTTCAAATTACACAAGTAATCATAGGTAGTTTTACTCTAGAAGTGCTGATGTTACATAATAAAATTTATAAAACACAAGACTTTATATACATATTTGAAATAATTATAACAGTAGGTTAGGTAATATTATAAATATTTTACATTAACATTATATTAGTAAATAATTCGTTTCATAAATCTTCATAACAATAGAAAATCTTTGAAACTGGAATGCTCATAAAAGATTGTATATTTTTATTACATATAATATTATAATATAATAATAAAATTTAATTAATATAATTTACTTACTTATTTATGTTCATTAAGAACTCAAATGGTGAACTAGAAAAATAAATTTTATTATCCGTTTTTAATATCAACAATATATAATTTCAATTATCAATTTGAACGACCATAATGCCATTTTTGTTACACACCTATTTGTAGGAAATTTATTGTTATAAATAATCTTTGTAAATTTTACGCAATTAGATGAACATGTGACATTTATTAAGCTTCACAATTATTTACAACTGGCACATAAGCTTGGCCTGAAAATACTAGATCTCGTGTAATAAATTTAATTGATTTTTGTCTTATTTCCATAAAATTTAAGCGCATTACTTACGAGTTATAATAATAGTAATTAGGTTCAAACTATCATGAATCATGACACAATAATATGGACTAAAATCAACATTGACCAGACTCGAATTACCTAAATAGAATATCAATTCTAAAAATAGTTTTACTACAGCAATTTAAAACAAATATCTGAAAAATACGAGATTCCCCTGTAGCAAAATAAGTAAATTATTACTGCACACAAACAGTGCCGAACCTTCATCAAGGTAGAGCAAGATGCTCTTTCAGTGCCCTTTAGTCGCTTTCTCTCCCTGCACCAATCAAAAACACCATCAATATTTTTTTTTAATTGTTTTTTATTCACAGTTACCTTTATACCCTTGCCACCTGATACATAGAGCAACCGCTCATAGCTTTACCAGATGGTGGGCTTTGCACGCAATAATGGTTACCATTAAGTTATCATTAATTTACGTTGCCAATAACAGATTAACTGAAGTCAGATTGTTACAGATTATATTTCAAAACTATACCAACTACAAATACAAATAAATAACAAGATACAGTAATATCACGAAGGTAACATTTAACATAGTTGCAGTGTCTTATGTTAACATTAACATTAAGAATTATGTACTTAAGAATACACACAATTTGTGACGAACTTAAATGTAAGTCCTATTATAAAAGATTAAAATGTTCTGTTATCATGTTGTCTCTATTTTAAAATACATATCGATTTCTTATCGAATTTGTGTGTACTACAGAAATGGAAACAATGTAGCAGTTTTCAGTCGAGAGATCGACAAGTCGAAAAAAAAAAGGGAATCTACATTCGAAACATGTTTCGTCATCACCAATAGTAAAATAACAATGCAAGCATTATCTTCGCACGGTGGATAAACTACATCAGCTAGCACATGGAATTCTATTTAGAGATTTCCATCCTCCAACATCAAATCGCCACACAACGTGCTTAGTAAATTATTTTTACTACCTGACCATCATCTAGATACGTAAATAAGTTTACAGTTAAGATGATGGAACACACCAAGACTATTAGCAGAGAAGTTCTCTGCCACATGTAACTTATACTCAATAATCAATGCCTTTTTTACATTCAATCTATAGATCAAATCTCTATTCCATAGTCAAATCTAAAAAACTAATAAAAATCTAACAATAAAACTATGTGCATATTAATATAGTTTGCCTAAACAATAGCTATAGACTTAGATCAAAAGAACCTAGGGCTAAAAAGACATTTTACATACGACGATCAATTGTACAACATCTTATCCCAGGAAGATTAAGCGTATAAAGGATTACTAAATAATAGCCATTAGACAGGATTCTAATTAACGACGATTGCGTGTTGTAGACGGACCACTAACAGGAGCCAGCAGTCGCCTAGGTACCAAAAGACGAGCGTTTCCCCTGGCCGGTCTGGAAGCGCCAGGCTGTTTTAAATCAGCTAAATGAGAAGCGTAGCCATCGTTTAAAGTAGTCGCCATATTGAGGTACTTCTTACTTATGCGGCCAATAGCATATATTTGTCGTGGAGTTAGTCCGCAATTATGGTACACATTTATATCTTTCCCCGATCCGTATGCGGAGTGCAGAATTATGCCATGCTCGTTTATAAGATTGTTTAAATGAGCTGACTTATGACCTAATGGATCTGTTGAGAATCCATCAGAAAAAAATACCAAGCCATGCGGGAAGTTATGTTCAGCCAGCCAGGATATAACTTTTCTTTGCTGCATATCAGGTCTTCCCGTTATATATAGAATAAGGTATCCAAGATCTTGCCAGTAACGCACGACATCTACGGCGCCCGCTCTAACTTTAGGGTCTCTACCGGTAACCGAAACACTAGCAGTGAAGGATCCATCAATACTGAAAACGATGCATTCAGTTTGTGGTGGTACTACAGCAAGGTGGAAATTACAACTGGTATGATCGCCGCGAACTACCACTCTTACGGGATAAATACCACAACCTAAACTTTGTCGATCCGACAATGTATATGAAATTCTTCCAGTTTTATCGGTTACTACTGTGGACAGTATAGTCCATTCGCCTGCAGGAGGATCTTTCATCATATATATGTCAACTTTCTCACCGGTTAAAGTGATCATATCCAATGGTCCGTACATGAATCGAGCAATAAACGTTTGTGGACAACCTTCCTTAACGACAACGTCATTAGCTCTATGATTTGCAGCTACATTTTTAAGTTTAACTGAAGTTCTTTTTCTCATCCATTTTTCTCTTTCTTGTCCAGGTTTAAACATAGGGCACTCTTTATCATCAGAGTGTCCATATAAAGCTAGGTCAAAATGTCCTATTTGTCTTAATATGAAGGCTATTACATCAGAACTTTCCCAATAACTGGCATGAAATAAGTGAGGTAAGGCATTTGTAGGAAAATTTGTCAGTCCTTCTGGACAGTACAAGGCGTAATCGAGTCTCTTAGATCCCCACCATTTTTGTTGTAAAGCATTCATAGTTATTAAAGGAATGTTGTCGACTAACCCACTGACTGTACTTTGTACTGATGCTTCAGAAAGTCTTCTCAGAATAGGAGTTGTTGGCATTTGTAAATGATCTCCAAAAAGTTGCGGATGACTCTGTATCAATTCCAAGAGATGGTAAGGTTGACCATTGCCTAATGGATATTTTGTATACCTGGCAACATTTATAGGTGGTAAATTTGTGAATCTTGCCGATAATAATGGTTCTAATCTTGATCCGACAGGGTCTGTTGGATGAAATAAATTGTATACTTGTTGTACGGGTGGTTTTGTGATGTCGCGGCCTTTATCGTCCGAAATTTTTCTTGAAGCTAAAATAAGTGACAATGGACTGCCAAAAGTGAAGAAATCGCTCACTTCAAATTCAAATTTAACATGGTTATCACTTGTAGATGATGATCGCCTTCTTGGCGTTGGGGCTTGTAAATGAGACTTGTTTAAATAATGAGATTCTAAAGGATCATTTGGAATTGTGATTTCTGTGTCCAATATGCTATTTTCACTATCATGTCGTGATTGATATTGTAACGTTCGAACGAGAGCGTCATACGCTAAAACTGACCCCATGCTATCACCGACGACACAGACTTGCCCGTTAAATCCTTTTCCATCTTCTGATTTGATAAATTCATTATAAACAGTATTTGCTGAGTTTATTGTTTTCGTAACAGATTCAGGATAATCAGGCGACGTAGTCGCGATTAAAGGTATAGCACCAATAGGAATTAGATCATTGGTTAATGAAGGCGTTTCAATAGTTGAAGGTGAACAGTCAAAACTGTAGGGGCTTAAGGTTGATAACACTCCAAGAGCTTCTGTGCATACAGATGGACATGAAACTAATTTTATTGTTATGTGCCCTATCAGTGTTGGATAGTGCTGACGCATCACTGATTCAAAAGCTCCTTTGAAAGTGGTTACGTCCGATTTTTTTGCTGTCATGTCAACATTTGCATCAAGAACACTACCGGCATGAAATACTAATATCAAAACGGTAGTTGGACAAGAGCCGTGAACAGGAGTATCAGGGCATCCATCAATACTATGGTGGCTTTGTAAATTTGGTACCCTTCGGGATCCTCTTTCCGAGGTAACTCTTTTTAAGAAACTAGGATTGAATATGCTATCCTCTTGGCACTGATCACCGGGAGTAGGCGAAATATCAATGTCGCCTTCATCAAGAGAACACATTGAAGACCATTTGTTAAACGTAGTCTCACAATCGTAAAATTCATCTTCTGAACCAGTTTCTGTCTCTGATTCTCTGACAAGAGTCTCCATCCTCCAATTAGCCGCGTGTGCTTGTAAGCTTTTGATGGATCCCGAGGACGAAGATCTAAGATTCGTCTTAGAAGAGGTTTTATGTTCTAATGGTGGTGTTCCCTCTGGAGTTAAATGCTTTTGTGTTCTTTTCTCTGTGTTATTTTTCTTTGTGACTAAAGGCGTTGGTACCTCTTCATTCTTTTCCAAGCTACTCATTGTAGCTGCAAGTGATTTGGAATTTTCTTCAGATACGTCCAGTTCATCACTAGTATCACCTGCCATCTTCTTTTGCAAAGCTAATTGAGTCTGCTTTTCTATTTCTCGAATATCTTCCATCGTAAGACCGTACCATTCATCCTGCCATGCCCATGCTTGTCTATGAGCCCTTAACATTGTTTTTCGTAAAGCAACATCATGAATGAATTTTTCTAATTTAGTTTGCATGCCCCAATACCTGAATTCTACTCTACATAGCTTATAGGCACACATTAGAGATTTTCCATTAGGTAGTGGTTGTGTTTTGCCTTGTACTTCCTGCCAATACTCATCAAGCCAACTATCAAAGAGAGGACCTCTGTTACATTTTTGTGACACAAATAACTTTGGGTCTTCCTCTTTTATATAATCAGCACCATACAGCTGGTCTTTGCAAACATCAATAACATCAATTACTCTACTCTTTAAATCACTTCCAGTTAGATTGAAGACATTTTCTTGGTGGCCATTGTCAGCATAATAATAAGTTTCTATTTCCAGTAAAAATTTTTCAACAAATGGACAAGTGTACCTAGTTTTAGTATATGGATAAGCATTCCAAGCTTCTTCAGATACTGTTAAGGCAGATTTGGGAAGTAAGCTTTTAAACCAACCTGGTAAATGACTACCGATATGGTAGATTTTTTGAGTGTACTGACCTTGTCCACCAGGGCCATCATCATATGGCTCATTAACAAGAATTTCTACTCCACTGCCTTCACCAGAACTTTCATCTCTACTTTTCTTGGCTATCATGTACAGCTGTGCAATCCTGTACTCCTCTACCGTAAGAGGCAGAGGAATTCTATACTCTTTTATCAACATACTGGCACTCTAATTTGTATTCTTCCTGTGAGTAAACATACCTGAAACAAAGAAATTAAGAAACTGATATATATTTACATATGAGTACATAATCAGAGATAGTACAACTAGCATTAGTAAATATGTATGATAAAATATGATGTGATAAAAGAAGCAATGTTGAGATTTTGTGTCAGTGCACACCTGACATTGATTTACTCATGGTATATTAATCGAAAATTAATCTAAATTTGAAATCAACAAGGAGTGATCAATGTTCAAGGAAAGGGAGGACTTAAAAGTAAAAAGCTGACAATAAACACTGAAGAAAGTTAACAAGGAAGTGATTTCTCTTTTGTAGCAATTAATAGATTATTCCAAATAATTGAAATTGATAAAATCCATACTTCCATACTAATCCATATCCATATCCATACTTAATACTATAAATGCGAAAGTAACTCTGTCTGTCTGTCTGTTACGCTTTCACGCCTAAACCACTGAACCGATTTTGATGAAATTTGGTATAGGGGTAGATTAGACCTTGAGAAAGGACATAGGCTACGTTTGGTCGCGATAACCGACATCCACGCGGGCGGAGCCGCGGGCAAAAGCTAGTGTAATATGTAAATAATCTAGATTATTTGAAAAATTAGGAACAATCTTCTTTAAACGAAGACAAAACCCAGGTTTAAAACTCAATTAACAGGCTATTAGATTAGAAACCAAAAATCATAAATAACGAAATTTTCATTACTGAATAAGAAAATTGATAACCACATACATTAACAGTACCATGAAGCTTCATACAATAAATAACACACATATCTGCTAGCTAAGCCCAATATGCACAACCATATATAAGTGTTGCATGGCCACACTTATAGAGATACATTCTGTCTGCCTATACAGTTATGCAGCACCCCATTCACTTGATTCCTATTTCCTTTCTTCTATCATAATAAATAAAGAATTCGGGATAGCGATTTGTTTACATCTCAGTCTAGTCTGAGCCAAATACTTGTAATCAATTGAATAATCAATGCTAACAGATTTTTTTCAGCTTAATAGCTCAGCATAGATTTATGCTGAGTCTATAAGCTGATAAAATTATCAGGTTTGTATATCACAGAGGAATTGATAAATAAAGCACAATTATTGCGCAGTGAAATAATAATATATCTCTCTATTGTTACACGAAGGATGGATACAGAAAATACAGTACATAAAGTACAAAAATAGAAGTGTCTTGTGTAAAATACACAACCTGTAAAATTCTGTCCAGGTGTGAAGCACATTGTATTTTGATACATATTTATCATACATTTACAGTTTATTAACGTAACGTAAAGTAGGGTGCCATATACAAACTTTTTACACTTTTTTAGTCACTGACAATTAAGTACCATGACATGGCACCAACAATGGCCATATCATGGGCCAGCAGACCACACTTTTTTGAAGGATGGCTCTGGCGAAAGACGATTAATTATTCCATTAGCCTAGTTGTGTTGTGGTATTAGTCAAAGTCGTGTTGTAATAGTACAATTGGCATGCAAACATGTTGTACACAAAATAACAATGAAAATTGGTTGTTCAGCACACATAATAAACAACCACATTTGTTTATAGACTATTAAAATGCTATTAAACTAGTTGATATAAAAAATATCAAGGTAGGTACACATCAAGATACACCAATTATTCTCCCTCCTTTACTTCATAATCACTAATATGCCATCACAACAATGTGCTATAGTGTGCGAATACTTGGAAAAATGCCATCTTATAAAATTTTAAAAATAGTATGATTCTTCCTTGATTTAAATAGTTAAAATGAATGCTCATTGAAAATGAATTATTGTATCTAATCTTCTTAGAATCGTGCACCACAGTAGTAGCATAACAGAAAAAAAAGTATCATAAGTAAGCTAATTAGTGTATGTTGATTGTGTTTTTATCTCAATTATTTCTTGGCCAAAAATGCGATTAACTTACGATGGAAGGTGTTATCGATAAGCCAGTGAGACGAATAAGAAAAATAACTTAGTAATGCTTGCCTAAATCTTATGTGGTAGTCACATTTAGATATAAATTATAACATACAGTTGCAAAAAAGCGCAAGACAAAAAGCGTTTATCTTTTATTATTTTCACAATAAAAAACAAGATGGTAACACAATTTAAATACTAATATCACATTCAGTAATTACCTTAGAGCGTCGAGATAGATGAGTTTTCACTTAACATTGTATTAGGTACATCTTTTTTTAATAAATTTAAGTTCTTTCTGCAACTAAACACATCCCAGGCACGAATGTACGGATGAACTTTGACATTTTTGCGACCGTAATGTCAATATGGCCTAACTGCCATTCCTTTTCATGATAAAACATACACCATCTCTCCTAGTGCTCACAATGGCAACTGTGCTATATCATTTTCCTTTCCACAGTGCATACGCATGAATTGGTAGAATAACTTCTAAACCCACATATCACAATTCACACCTGACGCAACACCATTTTTACTAACAATGTACATCTTCTCTTCATAATGTAAATAAATATACTTTGTATATTAGACTACGAGCATAGTTCGTGTAGCTATATGCGCGATCGTAGATTGGAACGCTGTTGATTCTGCGTAAGTACGATGAGGTCGTATTCATAGTCACGTTGGAGTCGCTAGTGACAGATAATTAAAAAGCAAAATGAAATAATAATTCTTGTCTTGACACTTTGCGGGTGCACTTCAATTAAAAATCTATCATAGATAGAGATAAATTTGAATTCGTCTGCTACATGAGAACCTATTTCAAGAATAAAAAGTATTACCTAACATAATTACCTACATAAGCACTGATTAGGTATGTACTTCTTTCTGTAGGCGGGAAATTGAATCACGGAGGACGACACACTTGCTAGTTCGATTAAAATCTGTCCCCATCTCCCCATGGACCGGGAATAACCCACTATTGTTCAGACCTTCTTCTCCTTCACCCTGTGCTGGTAGGTACAGTTTATTGTTCAGGCCTGTGCCTGAACAATAAATGTACCTTTAGTTAATTAAGTAATATCATTTTTTTTTAAATATTTGTACCTTCATCAAAAGAGATAGATATTCAAAAGAACAAATATTATTCTTTTATCGAAACTAGTTTCGAACGAATAAATATTTTTCTCATTTGGAAACTGGTTTCAAAACATAATTTCGTAGAGGTATCATTGCATAATTCTAATGATTTCGCAAAGATTTTTAAGAATTACATATATGAATCTCTAAAAATCCTTTGCTCTTGCGTGTCTTCAAGTAATTTATAAATTCTAGTAACAAAAACAAATGATCCGAGACATCATTCTGGTAATATCGTAACAAAATCTTATGCGATAATGTTGCGAATATACAATGAGCAATTGTCAGGCAAGGACTATGAATACATCCCCCATTTTACTAGACGGACATGAGAAAATCGATAGCAACCGTCGCAGAATTAAAGCGCTTGCTGTTGGAATCTACACCGTAGTAACTATTTATTAATCTGTGTCTACACTTACATAATTTTTACTAGAAATAACCTTTACCTAGACAATCTAATGTAAACTAATTCGATGAATGAAATAATATTTAGCTGCCTGCGTAGGGCTTTTCATTATTTTAGTAGACTGAGTAATTATTTTCGTAGGCATCCAATGTCATTCATCAGTCTGCTTTCAGTTTTAAGTATATTTTGTAACCCAGCCTGGTTACAAAATATAAAACTAAAAGCAGACTGTTAGTCATTCATTACATCCGCGTGTACCTACTTACATAATACCTATGGTTCTTAATTTTTTGCACGGAAGCCTAAATACTTTTTAAAAAGAAAAGTACCGTAAGTTACACCCTAAAACATCAGCTATCTGCCAGTGAAAGGCCTATCGAAATTGGTCCAGTCTATAGTTGCAAAACTTCTGAAAAATTCGGAATAATTCCGGAATACTTCTGGGAAAGTTTCCTTAAATCAGAATTATTCAAAATGAATTTAATTAAGTTTTTTTTTTTGCTGAAAAATCGTATTTCTATTTTGCATTCGTTGGCTATATGGCGCCGCACCGCGCGTGCCCGATTGCCACGAACATAGATTAATAAATAATAATATAGGTAATGTACTAGCCAGTCACGCACGCGGCACGAGTCGTGTGTGCGACTAGCTAGCGCGCTGTGCAGGCGATGGCGGTGCGGGGTGCGGAAGAGGGGAGATGCTCCCTGGAGAAGTTTTCCTCGCCCCGCAAGAAAGATTCGTACCCCCGGAATCGAATGTTTCCGCCGAATATTTCCGAATATTTCGCCTGAATAATTCAATGGGAATAAACGTGTTTGTTTGTTTGTTTGTTTGAGTTAATTCTTGTTCAGTGGAGCATACGTATAAAACAATTAATTATAAGTAAAATATATGTTTATTTCATTATAAATGGGATTAATTAAGTATATGTTGATAAGATTTTTTTGGTTAGTATGTATGTAGCTCTGTACGCATCGCGAGTATTCGCGAGTCGCATAGGTAGGTAATTAATACATAACGCGTATAATAACCCGGTCAATAAAACCTAAAGGCAAATTTTGCAAGCGAACACGTTTTGATGCGGTTTTTAGAAAAGTATTTGCTACTTAGGAGCAGGTTTTGGTATGTTAACCGACTTCAAAAAAGGAGGTTATGAGTTTGAAACGTACTTATGTGGGTAGGCATATTTGTCTGTGATTATCTTTTGTTTGGCTGGACCGATTTTCATGTGTATTACAGGAAGGTATTTACTATACTTAGGCCTATTATTTCTATGTTAACCGACTTAAAAAAGGAGGTTATGAGCGCTCAGTCGCGCTTGCGTTGCCCATTGTACGTTGTGTGTACTTGATGCGACGTGCACTTACAAGCATAAACTTTTAACAACCGTCCGCTTACAACATAACTAAAGAAGATTTATATAATACTAGCTTTTGCCCGCGGCTCCGCCCGCGTGGATGTCGGTTATCGCGACCAAATATAGCCTATGTCCTTTCTCAAGGTCTAATCTACCCCTATACCAAATTTCATCAAAATCGGTTCAGTGGTTTGGGCGTGAAAGCGAGACAGACAGACAGACAGACAGAGTTACTTTCACATTTATAATATTAGTAGGGAAGGTACAACTTCCAAGCGCGAAATAGGTTGTAAGGTCGATTTTCCTCGTTTATTTTTTACAGTTGAAATATTCCCAAAGTTTCGGAATATTTCGGAATATTTCCGAAGTATTCGAAGGGAATGATTCGGAATTTTTCCCGCCAGCATCTATAGTCCAGTCGTTCTAAAGGTTTTTATTTAAAGGTACCGGTAGGTACCATACGCGTACCTACCGAATAACCGCGGTGCCAATAAACCGCGTAAGGATGTTATAGAAAGATTATTTCAAGAAGACTTAAATCGAATCGAAGGCGCGTGTAGGTACCTACGTAGTTTAGGTAGGTTCCTAAGTATAGCTATCATGTCAAGTGTAGGGGTAGTGCCTAATTGGGCTACCTTACTACACCCCGGTATTTAAGACCCAAGAGAGGCGTGCGCTTTTAGTCGGTTCGAATCGCAAAAGTCAGGAAATATTTGAACACGCGACCAGGTCTTTTTTTAGTCTTTGGCCGATACGATACAAGAATTTGGCTGATTTACACACTGTAGATAGGTAGGTACATAATCCATAATTTCGGTCTAAATCTAATAAGTAATAAAATAACGTTAATTAGATAGAAGCTATTGTTATCGCATAATTCTTCAGTTCGCCTAAAATGATAGGGGCTACCTATCATACACAGGTCCTTATTATCTCTTTTTTATCGGTCATATTTATGTATAAGTGACCAATCGACTTTGACTCGGTATTGATACCACCTGAGTTGCTACAGAACCGGTTAAAACTTTGGTTTTGCCCTTGCTCTAAGGCAGCTTACCACGATTTTCTTTAAGAGTAAATAATATTAGGTACCTAAGTTTAAGTGGGCAGGTACTCAAAGCCCGTTACACAGCACTTGTACCTAAGCTGTGAGGATACCTACTTCCATTGGTAGGAAACGTCGAGGCGGAATGCGCAGTCCGGTGGACAAATGGCGCTTAATGGGACTTCTGTGCTTATCGGAATACTTGAATGTGATTGTGACCTCCGCTCTGGTATGACTATTTGCGTACCCATATCAACATCATGCTAGCGTACCGTACATCCCAGTTACATTCAAGACTCACCTTACGGTGCCAGAGTTTGTTGGCGCGGACCCCGGCGGAGACGCCGTGGTCCGCGCCAACAAACTCTGGCACCTCCTTTATATTTGGCTGACTGACCGTCTGACTTTTCTACTCCGCGACATAATATACCTACACCAGAGCCTCGTCAATCAATCGCAGGAGTACCCGCCTGGGTCTAGATTCTGCTAAGCCAAAACCACTGTCATACCACGGACACTGCAAAAATATTACATTTATTTTAGACTAATACCGTTGTTAATGTCTAAAATGAAATGGCTTTTGTAGAGTGAAAATGCGGTATTACAGTGAATGCTTTAGTAGAATCGAGGCCAGCATCGTTTTAGAACGGTAAACGTCATTAACCGAAAAATATTTTTTTTAAACGCAATCTACATTCTAGTAGTGTAAGTTCCCCCGGCAACCTAGGTATACCTAATAAGATTATTGATCTGAAGCCGTAACATTGCGTAAATGTAATAGCTGTGTAACATAGGTTAAACTCTGTACAAGCAGAATCCTTGTACGAAGCCTGTTAGTAGTAGTTCTATTATACTTATACGGAGTCCAATTTACATATTAACGCTTCCTTGAGTAGTAGCGTGATGAAACGTATAGCCTATGTCCATCGGTGACAATGTACCGAAGTGCAGTGGTTGTGGACATTACCTCGGACATACACGTACAAAATACGTTCACTCTGTATATTAGGTATAATATGACGTTATAATACACTCCAGACTGCTGCATAATCCCAGCCTACTCGATGTTCGTCCCCGATGTTATTCTCAGAAAAAAGAGTAGCACGAAAGCGGGCATCAGGCTTAAAGTGCAAAGTTTGGATATAGCCGCGTGACGTTGATGAGACAGATGAGACTATACCATAAAAATACAGAATGCTATTTTTCCGTTTTAGTCGGTTGGATTGCCGGGTGTGGCAAGAAAGTCTTGTAAAATCTTTGAATGCAGTTAAGTTTATTTAAAAAAATAAGGGAATGTTTCCTTAGAATAAAATTAGCTATCTTCAGTATTTAGTATACTCCCCTCCTGTATATCCCAAGCTGGGAATATAAAAATAAAACAAAATATCAATTAATCATTATAAATAGAATGTACTTTGTCGCTTTTATTTTTATACTTTTTTCAATACACAATTTTATAAAATATAGTTTTTTTTTCTTATTATAAGCAAGGCACCTAATACATTGCATGAGTTTAGGGAAGATTTTTCTACCTGTTGGTTGTGACCATGTGTGGTTCGTTTATTTTATTTGATTTCAGAATCGCACCATCGCGTCGGATTGGTGAACCTCAGCAATGCAATGCTGCAGGCGCACATCGGTGAGTACAACGCTGCGACACTCTTGAAATAGATTGTCATTGGTCGATCTTCAGTGACGTCACCCAGTCTGACCAGTGACAATCTCTTTCAAGGTTGTCGTAACGTTGCGCACTTACAGAATTGCATTGCAGAACTACACTAACTGAACCTCAAAGCTACTGATTTGAGCTCGTAGTTGTTGTATGAGAATGTCTAAGGTTTATATTAATAAGTAATATTTTTATGGAGATTCTAATTACAATAGTATTGAAAAGGAAAGGCTAATAACACTTTTTTTTTTATAAATGTGAGACTGTTTTTTCTATATGATCTTTAATACACAAGCATGGTAAATATTATATTGAAATGTGAATGACCATGTCAATCTAAATTCATATAAATAAACAAATAGTATTAAAATATATTTTTTTCTTTACTTTACTGGTGTATAAAGGAGATCTCTCGTGCTATAAGGCTTTTTAATTACTGATTGCATCAACTTTTAAAAGTTTATACCCTAAAACAATGCGATCGAACCACGTGGCCCCGGAAAAAAATATAGGACACATTCAAAGTGTTTCAGTTTACAAGTACAATATTTAAAATTTCTGCCAGATGCAATAGGCTATTTGACTAATGTTCAAAAACCACTTTAAATGATTGCTTATTACAGTATAAACATATCACATTAATATTTCTGTAAAAAAACAATGCATTATGTTAAAAAATCAATGATAAAGTTTAAATTTTCAAAATTGCGCGAAAAACCCTATGTTTAATCAAAATGGCGATGCGTGTGAGTATTGACGTCACTGTAAGTTGCTGTTATCATCAGCTCGCACAAAATTTGTATCCATTTCGAACTTAATCACAAAATTTGTCCATAAAACTCGTGATAATCAAGGAAAAAGCAAATAATAACACCGAAACAAACAATAATAGCTCATACAACTGGAGATATTTTGTAGGAATGACGTCACCCAGAGCTCTGACCAATCACGAGCGTTTTTGCCATAGACAATAAATCAACAAAATATAACATTTTTATAATTGAAATTCTCATAAAATACACATATTTGAGAGTAAATTGTAGTCTCGTAGGTCTTTTAACGTTATTTTCTAATAGGATGACCATAATTTGTAGTATATTTTTAATGTTGTCAAATAGCCTATTCCTAATAGACCTGCGATTGGCATATTTATTTACTTACATAACTTCTAAAAAGATATTAGATTTAAGTAAAAATATAAAGAGTAAATAATGTGCATTTCTTGACACTTGTATAATAATTATTATGTCCTTAAATATATATTTTTCAAGCGGTGTAAATAGTCTTCCGCGTATATAATTTATTATTATCATAAAAATTCTGTTCCTCTTAATTTTAAATAGAAAAACAATAAATTAAAACATAAACAAAAATACTTAACCCGATAGTATTTTAGTGATGTCTATAAAAGATTTGTGAAGTGCTTCGATGAACTGAGAGCTATCGTTGTGCGATTTGTAGCTAGTTACAGCCGCGCCCAACTTGTCGGGGAAAGCCGAATACCTGTAATGTTGAAAAACAAAAAATAGGAGAATATTGCTTTATTATATTATACAAATTGAGCAGGCCCTCGATTCTGCTAAAACAAAACCACTGTCATGCCACAGACACTGCAAAAAAATGGCATTAAATTTTAGACTTTATTGCAATAGCCTTAAAGTCCAAAATTATTTGAAAGAGTATAATGAAACTCTTTCAATTAATTTTGGACTTTAAGGCTGTAATCCTACTAATCCTACTAATATTATAAATGTGAAAGTTTGTGAGAATGGATGTGTGGATGTTTGTTACTCTTTCACGTAAAAACTGCTGAATGGATTTTGATGAAACTTTGCAATAATATAGCTTATACATCAGAATAACACATAGGCTATATATCAGTGATGAACGGGATCAGAATTCCACGCGGGCGGAGCCGCGGGCAACAGCTAGTTCACTATACAAAAAGCCATTTAATTTTAGACTTTAACAGCATTACTTTAAAGTTTAAAATTAAATGGATTTTTGCAGTGTCTTTTGCTTTAGCAGAATCGAGACCAAGTATTTAAATTGTTCCCGAACTTATTCCGTGTGCTCACCTAAGTGGAAAGTAAATTAGTGAAAAATAAAAGTAAATTTCACTCACCCAATACCAAATCCTTCTTTAGCAACTGGTCCAAAACCTCCCGCCAACACACTAGGCGACGACAACGTGCTTGTACTGAGAATAGACTTATTCAAGTACTTATACTCATACGAGTCAAATATTTCAGGTCTTGAGATATTACTTTCTTCTGCCATTTTCATGAGAGCAAACATGTGACGGTCGAATCCTTGGCCCATAGCTGCTTGTTTCACCAACTCGGTATGATGAGAGGAACATTCTCGCATTAAGCCACGCAACTCTTCCATTGATGATTTCTTTGAGTGCAGGGCTTCGCAGAATGCCTGAAAGTAGAAGAAACATTCCAATTCTTATAACAATAGTCAACATTCTGATAAGGAATTATACAGTTATCAACATCGTCTGAGCCTTTCCCTAATCTACTGGCTTTCAAGTCTAACTGCGAAGCGACTTCGATATTTTCTGTGAAGCGATTGCCATCTGTCCTTCACAATTCATTATCGATATCAAAGTTATGTAGTTAGACCAGTTGCCGGACTTTTCAGGGTTCCAACTACCCATAACGACTGCCATAGATGTTTGTATGGCAACCGGGAACGGCGGGTTCTAAATGTCATAAAAATGGATACCCATCGTAAGACCGACGTGGCTAGTATGGCTTTACCTTGCAATATGTTAACCTACTCGGTTACCATTTACCTACGAGCTACGAGCCCCTCTTAGGGGATTAAACAGTATTAGATCAATTTTCTTATCAGAGATTAACTGAATATTAATCGATCGGAACATTTTACGTATACGTTTGTGAGTATTTACTTAACAATTGAATACTTTTATATTAAAACATATTTATAATTTAATTGTGTTGAAGACTTGAAGATCAGATAATTTTATTTAAAGACTCCCGTCTTTACTACATAATATATCGTCCAAGCAAAAGCAGCTTATTAAAATTATAACCTTTACCGCCTCTGCATCATGCGCTGTGCAAATATGTAGTTTGTAGTTTTTGCACAATTTTGTGTAAATGATTTGCACGGAATTAGCTCAGCATTATTTGCACGAAACAGGCGCCTGCATGTGTGCACATGCATAGCCTTAAATACAAAATAGAAAACTACTGAAATATAAAAAGACGTGTGGCACTCGGGGACTGCCGCGGTAAAGCTAATGCATAGCATTTTTTATGAACTTATGCAATTATAATAAATAATAATATAATTTGAATTTGAATCTGAGTCTGAGTCTGAATTTGAAAACTAACAACTTATGCAATTATAATTACTTTCGTTAAGCGGAGCTACTTCGGAGCAGCTCGGCTCGATTCGTGCGAGCTCGGAGTTGGGGGTGTTAGGTTTTTTTTCGTTACGGAATTTCTGGATTCGGTCTCCACGCTCAAGGCCCGCGATAGAAGCTATGCAATAGCTTAAAATTCAGAAGCATGTTACGTGGGTTTGATTATTTTTGTTTCAAAACTTCTGTCAATAGTTCAAATTACGTTATCGTTGAAAGAAAAATTCGAAATTGTTACGGAAATTTTGAAATTCGAGATACCAACACTGACGTAAACCACCGTATCTCCCACCTTAAACGTATTGCCGGGAGAGGTGTTTTACCCGCGGAGCAGAATGCCCACCAGCCCCTGACACATCCATCTTCTTGTAGGAGAGCATGCTCTCATCCCCACATTAAGCAATGGTAATCGGCTTCACTTTTTTGATATCCTAACAAACTGCAACTAGATATTAGTGTTACCTTAGTTTTGTCTGTGCATGGTCGCATTGTTTCTGTTCGGCCATGTTTGAAGGCTGAGGTGCTGCAAGATTCATATGTACCAACAAAAGAATTTTTTAGTAGGTGGTGAGCTGCCTGAAACCAAAGTGTAGTTAATTATACTAATTGATTACTAACTACGATTATAGAAATGTCAGTTTCTGAAACAATGGCATTTGTCATTTAAATTTCATCAAAACCTTATATTATAATATGTAATTGTCGTACCTACCTGAAATCCTAGTTGCATAATACAGTCGGGGCTAACTTTGTGCTTCTTACAATCTCCTTTATTAAGGCCTTCGTACAAAATGTAATCAATACTAAGTGAATCACACCATGCGTTGTATTCTTTCTTGGCACTGTCTACGCATTGCTTTATTTTATCATCTAACTTGAATTCTGTAAGAAAAAGAGGCAAAACCACTTAGGGACTAAACAAGAATAATTTTTACCTAATCCATACTTTTTCTTTTTGGTGCAGGCGGTAATGTCGGAATCGAACTGACTAAAACCGCACGCCGCGGTTCTGCTTCTCTGGAGATCTGCACTGTACAATCTTAAATTAATCTTATTTACAAGATACAAGGTTACAACGTCCGCTACCATATGGTAGCGGTATGTGGGCGCACATTTTTGCACAAAATTCGTTCAATATTATTTGCACGAAACAGGCGCCCGTATACGTGCCCACGCATAAGGTAGCGGACGGCCTAAGTAATTCCAACTTACCAAGTTTCCTGACAGTAATATTGCTACTGGCAGGTTTCGAGTCTGGGTGGACGAAGGGCTTTTTCGTAGTTTCAGCATAGATATCTTGGAAAAATCTAAGCACTGCTACACCATCTCCCCATGAGTGCTCGAAGTTGATGCCGGCAACCCCGTCCTTGGTTACAATTAAACTGAAAGACTTGTCAAACCATCTGCAAATTTTATATTCAACTTTAATTGCAGTTATGTCAAGGGTTCTTAAAACACGAGTGTGAATTAAAATAAATTCGGCCAAGTGCGTGTCGGAGTCGCCCATGAAGGGTTCCGTAGTAGCAAAGGCGAAAATTACGGTTTATGACGTATTAAAAAAAAACTACTGACTGGATCTCGTTCGAACCAATTTTTAGTGGTAGTTTTCATGGCAATTTACATCATATATTTTTTTTAGATTTATCATTCTCTTAGTTTAGAAGTTAGAGGGGGGGGGACACACATTTTTCCACTTTGGAAGTGTCTCTCGCGCAAACTATTCAGTTTAGAAAAAAATTATGTTAGGAACCTCAACAGCATTTTTAAAGACCTATCTATAGATACCCCACACGTATGGGTTTGATGAAAAAAAAAAAATTGAGTTTCAGTTCTAAGTATGGGGACCCCCAAAATTTAATGCTTTTTTTTTTATTTTTGTGTGAAATTCTTAATGCGGTTCACAGAATACATCTTCTTACCAAGTTTTAACAGCATAGGCCTTATAGTTTCGGAGAAAAGTGGCTGTGACATACGGACGGACAGACAGACAGACATGACGAATCTATAAGGGTTCCGTTTTTTGCCATTTGGCTACGGAACCCGAAAAACGAGCCGTAGGCGAGTTTTTATAGTATCACACGAGTGTGTTAAGATCAAATTATGTGCAGTTTCATACACTATCTAATCTCATGAAATCTATCTATACTATTATATAATTTTGTAAAGTAGTCGTGTCTGTACATTGGAGATATTTAAAAAAAAACTTGGGTTATGTTATGTTAACGATACTGAACACGAAAATATTTTTTTTTTAATTTCCTGTCTGTTTGTCCGCGATGGACGCAAAAACTACTGGACGGATTTTGATGCGGTTTTTTGTGATAGAAAGGGCTTATAAAATCTTACGTTTGTTTGATCGCAATCGGTTGAGTAGAACCGAAGATATGAGCAAAGGTCACGTTAACTGAGATGCGCGCGGGCGCAGCCGCGGGCGGAAGGCTAGTAATTAATATAATTTGAGTAAAATGACAGAAACGTTGGGCGCCAAAATGAACGCACAATGCGTATTACGCCGCGTCCACCGACTATATATAAAAAAATTAGCTGAAGTTGTATCATAATGTAACTTCAGTTCCATTATGATACAACTTCAGCTAATTTACACTTGGCCATAGAAAATTGTACCTTCATTTAATTTTTAAAATTAATTTTGATATTCTGTACATAAAGACCATTTTTTTTTTTTTTTTTTTTTTTTAATTTAAGTTTTGTTTTTAATTTTTTAATGTTTATATTTCAGTATGAGATTAGATAAATTATAACTTTTTGCAATTGCAATGCAAATGTGAACTGTAAATACTTTTTACACTGTTATCTGATGTTTAGGTTGAGTAATTTATATTTTCATGTCATAGCATTTAAATCAATTTTTATTAAATTTTTATATGTACCTATATTTGATAGGCCTGAGAGGTTTTAACAGCGAGAGGTTTTCGTGCAAAAGATACTGAACTAATTTCGTGAAGATAATTTGCACAAAACTTTGTATTAATTTGCACAACAAGCGGGCATCCGCATGTGTACCGTGCACAGGAGTGGAGGAGGTAAAGGCGTTTAGAACAAATAAAAAATAAATTTGGACTTCATTCACATTCAGAGTTCTTACCTATTCAGTCCATCATCATGCAGATATTTTCTCAGGATTTTGTGTTTGTCGTCTTTGAGTTCATCATGATCTAATACTAAATTAAATATTGCTGAGTCTATTTTATTTAACACTTCACTGTTCCCTGTTGCTTCCAAATGTTCCCGTTGTTTTGCCCAAGTATCCCTATTCTGTGTAGTCAATATACCTAGAGGATGCTCTGGCATAGGTGTACTGTCATTAAGTATATTACTTAAGTTCCCAAGCATTTCCAAGGGTGACAAAAGGTTTCCTAAAACCAAGCAAGTAAGTTATTATAACAAACTTTTTTAACCTATACTTAAGTCTTATATTGTGCAATAAGAAAGAAATGCTGAAGTTTAAATTCTGTAAGGATTAATGCTTACGAGCACAAAATAAAGGTGAAAATATGAAAGTTAAAGTAGCAGTGGTAGCACATTTCAGTCAATGAATATTGAGTAACCATGACCACAGAAATGAGTTTTCATTGGTGAAATCCAAACTTAATGTTTTCTAAAATTATTTCTAGTACAGTACACATAAGATAATTATTATAGTAAACAAAATTACCATTATTATCTAAAACATCAAATATGTAAAAGTTTCCATTCTTCTGCACAACTACATGTTTGCTCTTAGGATCTCTGAAGATTTCATCTTTTGTAATACGGGGAATACGAGTAGCTCCAAATAGTCCAACAAATTGACTCATATCTAGAGGGAAAGCCTTAAATAAATAGGCACCATACCTGGAAATGTATAGATACATTGGTTGTCATAGGTTACACAATCAGTTTCAAGATATACACTCAGGATGTATGCTATTATCATTACTATTACAATCAAGAGTAGAAATATTATCAAAAAATTAGTAATATAAAAAAAATCAGCCATTACTGGGTTTAATCTGATATGAAAATAATTGGTCATGCTTGTGAAACAACATGTATTTAATTCAAATAATAAAAAAAATAATAGTGAGTAATTAACTTTACATACCATGATAGTGCCTCAGGTAGCATTCCTGTAACTGTTCTGAATAATGGTGTGTTGCTTGATTTAGGATTTAAATGATACACTTCTGGCTCCAAAATTTGATCTCTTAGTGATAGCATGAACCTAACGGCACTAATTAACATATTTGTAGATTTTATTAATTGATCATTGTACTCTGGTCTGACATCGTTTACAAAGGCGATTAGTGGGTTGTAGTTTATAGGTAACGGGGCTCGATCACGTAAGTATAAATCAAACCAATATCCTGATATGTAACTTGTATGCTTATTCTTCTTATCTTTGGCCACAAGTTTCTCTTGTAGTACTTTACCTTCTTTGTTAAGAAAGTTGAGCGTTCGCTGTTCAGCTGTGGTGTACTGATCATTATTCAATAAAGGACGAACCGCTTTCAAATAACGTTCTCCAGTTTTTGATAACTCAGGTATGGGTAATCGAGGTAAAGATTTTTGAAAATGCATTGTTGGTACTTTGCTTCTTTGTAAATATTGATAATTAGCATCTCTGATACTTTTCTTTGATAAGTTTCTATGGTAAATAAACTTTTGGCATACAGTATTGTTTGTAGACAACAATTTATTTGTGCCAATCATCTTAACTATTTATGAATTACACCGCGTCTTAAATAATTATCCCAAGTTAAATGACAGCAGTTACACACACAAAAGTATTTACATTAACTCTCTATGATTTAAATGGTGCCGACTGCCGAATTGCCGATTCATTAAATTAAAGTTGGACCTTTTTTTTTTTTTTTTTTTTTGTTCTATGGCGATCCCAACAATGAGCAGTTTTCCAGTAGGTATAATAATCAGTTGGTTTTTAAGTCATCAGGAGATGGCGCTAGCATAGCTTTTGGTAATTTTAATGCACTCTGTGGTTTGTTTGTAGTATTTTTTCATGATTTTGCGATGTAGCCAAAGTTTAATTTAATTTACCCATATAATAATAGATAAAATATAATAAAAAGCCTAATTCTTAGGGAACACTAGATGTAACACCACACTCTTCTTACCAAAAGTGCCGGCTGCGCCATCTAGCGCGTCTTTGGGAACCCTATAAATACCTACTGGAAAACTGCTCATTCCGCCAACAACTCAGTTTTTATACTGATCAAAATAACGTGTGAAAGTACAAGTGTAAAATTATCCATACAAACAGTGAATTTGGAAAAGCGGCCAAAAGGTTTATAGTGTGTTGAAGTACCTGAAAAGAAGAGACAACATTAAAGCAAACAAAGTGTTATGTGGTAGAGCAAACGAGCACAGTTTTATAAGTTAATATTGTTAAGATCTATGAAGTGACATAACATATAAATTAGTGGGCAGTTGACATACGTCAGGAGGGTGTTAATGTTGGAGGGAAGAGGGATGTCGTTTGAGGGTAGGAGGTCATACAGGGATCCATTCATTCTAGAACATGAGAAAAACATGTGGTCAGCTGTTCCTTCGTCCAAACCGCACTCACAAAGAGAGCTATCCCTTATCCGAATCTTTGACAAAAAGACATTTGTACAGGCATGGCCTAAACGAAGACGGCAAATAACCGAGGTTGCCTTCTTAGAAGCTTTGCGGAATTTAAAAAACCAAGGTTTGCAGGGTATACCATTTTGGATTGCAGCATAATGTCTTCCCTTAGTAGAGCTGGACTGGGACCAATGCAAATTCCACTGAGATGTTAGACATGTTTTGGCGAGTGAAAGTAAGTCCTGAGAGAAGGCTCTGAATTGGTCACGAGATCCACTAGTGGAAGCAGTCCTGGCTAGAGAGTCTACAATTGTGTTGCCTAAGATTCCACTGTGACCTGGTATCCATACCAAAGAGACCATAAGGCCCCTATTGTGGCACCTGAAAAGTGAGTGTTTAATTTGGAGGATTAAGGGTGATCTAGATTTGGAGGCAAATTGGTTGGCTAAGAGGGCCAGTAAGCAACTTCTGGAATCTGTAAAAATAACCGATTTGTTGATACTGTGGGACTCTATATATAGCAATGCCTCAAGAATGGCTATAGCTTCTCCAGTAAAAATGGTGTTAATGTTGGGAGATTTAAAAGATAATATAATGTTATAATGGGGGATCCAAACAGCAGATCCAACACAAGAGCTATCCGATAACTTGGAGGAGTCTGTGTATATGGCTATAGCATCCTGCCATTTTCGATTGATTAGCCGCTGTAGCATCCTTTCGGCTTCAACTGATTGTTTACTAATGCCAGAGTCTAAAACAATATCAGGTGAGAAAATTATTGATTCAAATGGTATATCAAATAAGGGATTAAATTTGGATTGGAAACAGGGGAAAGGGAGACGAACAAAATTAACAAAAGAATTGAATAGACGGGGATGATCTTTATGAGACCAATATCTACCAGATGAGATATATTCAGACAGGGAATGTAGCTTAGGAATCAAAGGGTGGAAGGCAAGTTGGGAAGTCTTAAACAGGTATCTATCGGAGAGATATTGCCTTCTCATAAACAAAGGAGGATCTACACACTCTAATTGCATAGCATTTATTGGGGAGGATTTCATGGCTCCCAGAATTATGCGAAGGCATTTTGACTGTATCCTATCCAGTGAATTAAGAGCTGCTTTGTTACAGGGTTCAAGAAGAAAGGATCCATAATCCAAATGGCTTCGAATGAGAGCGTTATACAGCAGTTTCTGGCAATAGGGATGAGCACCCCACCAAACACCGCCCACAGATCGTATGATATTTAATTTTTTTTCACACTTCTCAATGGTATAATTGATATGCTCTTTTCCTGACAGCTTGGAGTCCAAAATCATACCTAAAAATTTAACATTTTCTTTAACAGGAAAGATTTGGTTTTCACAAGAGATCACACAATCGGGAATGGATCGGCGACGGCTGAAGACAACAACCGTGCTTTTAGAGATTGATAGAGATAATCCATGATCTGCAAGCCAAATTTGAAGATAGTAAATGGCAGAGTTTAATTTTGAAACCGCATCCGACATTTGCTCCATGGACACATACAAAGCTAGATCATCAGCATATTGCAGAATGTTGCAGAAAGAAGTTACAGAGAGGTCTAAGTCAGCTGTGTATATGCTGTAGAGGAGGGGGCTTAGGACAGAGCCCTGAGGTAGACCTTTCCAAATGGTTCTAGGGGGGAGGATAGAATTCTGGTACTTAATAAGGATGATCCTCTCAGAGAGGAAATTAGAAATAAAGTTAACAATCTTCTCTGGAACACTCAGCTTAAGCAACTTTTGCCTGAGCACAGGAAGAAGCACATTATCATATGCAGACGCTATGTCCAAAAATAAACCCACACAGAAATCATTTTTAGACATAGCTATCCGAGCATCCGTAGTAAAGATGGAGAGACTATCGGCAGTACCCAAACCCTTACGGAACCCAAACTGGGTTTTAGAAAGCAGACCCTGACTCTCTACGAACCATTCTAAACGATTTTTAATCAGGTGCTCTAATATTTTAGCCATTGAGCAAGATAGGGCAATTGGGCGATAACTGGAGGCATCATCGGAAGGTTTGCCGGGTTTCAAAATAGGGAGAACAATTTGGGATTTCCACTCCTCTGGAGGGATACCAGAACCAAAAATTAAATTTAGGATATTTAAGAAAAAAATTTTAGAAGATAGGCTACTCTTTACAATGAAGGAGTATGGAATGCCATCTACCCCAGGTGAAGAATCCTTTAGTGGATCCAAAACAGCTAAAAGTTCATTAAGGGTGAAAGGAGCATCAAAGTGATGACTGGGATGGGGAGAGGAATGGTGGATAGAACATTCAGAAGAGGAAGGGACGGACGGAGGAGCCAATTTCTGCGCGAACTCCTGGATCCAGGCAGAAGAATCATTTGAAGCAATGTGATTAGGTGATACCGAGTATTTGAACTTACGGATATTCTTCCATACCAAGGACGAGCGCGTACGTGGGGATAGGTTCTCGCAAAACCTGCGCCAACCATCACGTTTCTTCTGGGAAAGAAGTCTGACAGTTTCAGCGGCCACCCTTTGATAGTCAAGGTAATTTGACCGGGACATATCTCTCGTGTATGCTCTTTCAGCATCCTTTCTCCTTCTGCAGGCATCTGAACAGGACTGATCCCACCAAGGCAGGGAGGGGAGCCTATTCCTGGGGGACTTTTTAAGTGGGAATGACTTGTCTGCAGCAATCAGAAGAGCATTCTTGAAGCGTGAATATACAGAATGATAGTTGTCAGAGTCAGGAGTTGGCAATAGTTCTATTTCCCGATCAAGCCAATTAGAAAAAGCCTCCCAATCTGCTCTTGATAGGTTGTATTTAAGAAGAGGATTAAGTGTGGGATTTTGAATTTGGCTGGAAAGCGTTGAAATGAAAATAGGGTAGTGATCACTTCCATGAGAGTTACCTAAAACTTGCCATATAAGACACGAAGAAAGAGAAGGAGGGCACAGAGACAGGTCTACAGCAGAAGGACCAGGGTGAGACAAAGTCGGTCTGCGAGTAGCACTGCCATTATTAAGAATGCAGAGGTTCAAAGAATCTAAATAATCAAGAAATGAGGAAGACAAGTCATCACATTGGGATGATCCCCAAGAAGTATGGTGGATGTTGAAATCACCCAGAATGACTACAGGAGGAGGGATGGATGATATTATAGTAATAAGGTCTGAAAGTATGGAAGAATCAGGGTAAGGAATGTAAACGGATAGAAAAGAAATGTTCATTGACCTAACGCCAACAATGTGGAAAGAGTCACTGTGAGGAGGGATAGGAATTTGAGTGTATATAATATTTCTGGACACCAACATAGTGGATCCAGCATGTCCGTCATTCCTGTCATCCCGAAAGCAGGCAAACCCAGACACCCTAAAACGGGAGTTGGGCCTAAGCCACGCTTCCTGAATGGCAACAATGAGCGGTTTATGTTTATTAATTAGATGTATTAATTCATTTTTTTTATTTTGAATGCTCCTACAGTTCCATTGCAGAATTGGAGGGAATTTGACTAGTAAGGACTAACAGCTGAGAAAGTTTATTTTTAAATTTGTCTGGTAGCTCAGTGTCGCTAAATCTGGTAAGCATATTGATGAGGGTGGAGAGAAGAAGGTCGAGAAGGTTGTCATTTGAGGGAGATTTTGATTGTTCATCTAAGAGAGCAGAGCCATTAGGCATAGAAGAAGGGGGAGGTTGGGTTAAGAAATTATGAGCCTGTCTGTTATAGCCAGGACTCGAGGCTGGGTTATAGTTTTTTTGAGGGGAAAAGACTGTTTTCCTATAAGAGGTTTGAGATGGAGCCTGAGAGAAGGGAGAGGATAATTGATGGGAACTAGGAGAGGGGAAATTTTGGGAACTAGGCTGGGAGTTTAGCATATTTGGAGACCTAATAGTGTCTGCAAAGGACTTTCTGACAAAGGGGAATCTGGCGGAAGCCTCCATGTAGGAAACATTCTCCTGAGACATGGTAATTTTAATTGATTTCTGTCGGGAATGTTCAGGGCAGGAAGAGTCTTTAGCCGAGTGTGGACCTGAGCAAAATAGGCAAGTAGGGGTTGAGGTTGTACAGGTTGAACCCTCATGGGCCTGGCTACACAAGAAGCATCTCGGAGACGATCTACATTGGGAAGTTACATGACCGAATCTGCAGCACTTGAAGCACTGTATTGTTGGCAGGACATAAGTTTCGACCGGCAAGGAGTTGTAAAAACAATAAACATGTGGAGGCAGCTTTTGACCGGTGAAGGTAACCACTATGGTTTGCGTAGGCACGTATGTGTGGGAGTTATTGTCACCATTAACTCGTCTGTTTAACCTTCTTGCCTTCATGACAGATCCGAAGCCAGAAGGGACCTCTATGGACTGGACCACCTCCTCCAACGTCCATTCCACAGGAACCTGTCTGATTATACCCATGCGGGAACATGCAAAAGAGGGAATTGAGGTTGCATATTTAGCCCTAAGTAATGCCGGATGGGTTAGGAAATTGTTTGCATCAGTGGACGACTTAAATTCAACGGAAACTCTATTTCGGCCAACTCGTTTTACGCCTCCGGGAATGATGTTAGTGATGTTGTTGTGTGCTAGGAAATGCCCAAATTTAATTGATCGAAAAACTGTACCTGAGGAGGAATCACCGACGTCTCTTGTGACATGGACTAAAAATGGGCCTGAGTCCGAGTCTGTATATTTAGCAGGCTTATCAGCGTGATCCGGGTGAATGTATGTAGTTTGGATCGAAGAAGCAGCTTCCGTTGGATCTACAATTACTTTTTTTGCTGCACCAGCATCTCCTTGTGCTTCATTTGGACGCTTTTTGGAGGAAGATCGACTGAGGAGCAACCTCAGTCGTTCTTCATCCCCCCCAGGATCGGGAGGATGGTTATCCATACCACTAAATTGTTAATTTTGGGACTTACCCAGGGAATTTATGTAGTCTAAGCACACAGAAACAAAACAAAAGCAATAAAGTACTTCAACAACACAGTATTATCACTATTATCAGTAATTTCTCTTTTGGGATTGACGAGCACTTGTTGCAAGCACGATGTCACCGATCCAAAAAACAATCAAGTTGGACCTTGGACGGAACATTACGGAATAATTCTATGACAGTGACAGTCATGACAGTTCACTGCACAGTGGCACAACTTCAACTTCAACTTTTAAGAGTGGCTTTTTGTGGAAGTCCACCACAATTCGCCAATGTCATGTGTCAGAAAGACAAACTGTCAAATGATATTACACGAAAAAGAAACCATAACGAAGCCAAAGGAAATTTATAGAGATCACAATAATATTGTGATAAAACAAAACTAGTAAGTATTGATATTGAAAACATTAAATAAATAATTAGATATTTATACATTTAGACGGATAAAATCGAATAAATATTAACATAAAAAAAAGGAAATATTCTTGAATATTAACTTAAGAAAACAATATCTTATTGTTATGTTATGAACCTTTTTACAGTTTAATTTTATTAGCACTAATATATCTACCTAGAATATTTACAAAAGGAGTAAAGACAAGTGAAAGAAGAGATTTAATAGAAGTAGGGCGTGGAATATTATGAGGAATAATATCATAAAGAGAATACCTTGTCCTAGGGCAATTAAAAAACATGTGGTCCACAGTTCCTTCGAAAAGACCACAATCACAAATTGAATTATCCCTAATTCTAAGTTTAGCCAAGAAAACGGGAGTACACGAATGATTCAGTCTTAAGCGACAAATTGTAGAGGTGGTGGATTTATCTAGATTAGAAAATATGAAGAACCAGGGTTTACGAGGAATTTCAGGCTGAATATCACCATAAAATTTCCCAGTGATAGTTTTGGAAATTCGCCAAATTCTAGACCATGAGTCAAATAGATTTAATTTTAAAGATGAGCATATATCATGGGAATATACTTCAGGATGGTCAAGAGAACCTGAATGGACAGCATTTTTTTGCAATGGAGTCCACGGTTACGTTTCCTGAAATACCTGAATGACCAGGAATCCAGGCTAGAACAACCTCTATATGCAAATTATGACACTCTAACAGAAGATTTCTTATTTTAAGGATAATAGGAAAACAGGGATTTGATCGAAAAGGGTTTGACAATATTGATTGAAGACAGCTTTTGGAATCTGTAAAAATTATACTTTTATTTAAATTGTGGGATTTAATGAAGGAAATAGCTTCAAGGATAGCAATTGCTTCACCTGTGAAAACAGATGTGATAGCTGAGCATTTGTAATTCAGAATTATTCTTGAAGATGGAATCCATACAGCAGCGCCAACTGGGCCATTGTCTGATAATTTAGAAGCATCCGTAAAAATTATACGCCAATTATGGTAATTTGAGGAAATTTTTGTTCGAGGTCGTAAGATCGGTAGTGTTCACAAGGTAGTTGCGCACAAAAACAATATCTATTCTATTTAGTGTCTTATATTTTCATAATATAAAGGAACAACTAAATGTAGTCAGGATTATATTAATAGTTATTATCACAATCAAAAATATACGGGCAGCCATTAAGAAAGTTATTCAGAGAAGGAAGTGAAAAGAATGTTGCCAACATTAATAGTTATAGTCATTACATACAGTGTTGCCATAGTAGGCCATAGTCAAACATATAAACATTTTAACACTTCCCCTCTAGGGCATACTAGGGAACTAGGATTTACATAGAATACAAAACAAAAATTACTACACAAATGACTCTACGTAAATACACTCCACAAATTATAATACTATAATAAATTCATGGATCTCACAAAAGTAGTATGTTTTATTTTTCCTAAAGGTTTTGTTAGCACATCAGCTATCATTTTATCTGTAGGTAAGTACCTCACATCAATTACATGCTCTGATATTAGATCTTTAACATAATGATATCTTAAATCAATGTGTTTGGTTCTCTTATGACAATATTCTTTTGCTTGTAAAAGTTTTTGAGCACTCTGGTTGTCATTATAAACAATACAATCAATCTGTCTTTGTAAAAGCTCTGATAACAAATTTTTAATAATAACTACATCCTTACAAACATCACAGATAGAAATATACTCTGCTTCAGTAGAGCTTAAAGATGTACATCTCTGTTTACAACTTGCCCAGTTAACTGTACTATTACCTAGCTTTACAACATAACCAGTATAGGATTTTCTGTCTATTACATTATTGGCCCAGTCTGCGTCAGTATAAGCAAACAAAGACCAATTAACACTTTTATAAAAATATAAACAGTGATTAATTGTACCTGCTAAATAACGCAATATTCGTTTAGCTGCAAGCCAATGAGACCTATCGAAGCTGTTATTAAACTGGCTGAGCTGACTACACGCGTGTGATATATCTGGCCGTGTACAAACAGACAGATACATCAAACAACCTAGTAGTTGTCGATAGTTATAAACTTCATCCTGTAAACAGTCACTATTTTTAGCCTTAACTAATTTACAGTTAACCTCCATGGGTGTGGAAACAGTCTTACAATTTTCCATTCCAAAACGTACAAGCAGTTTTCTTATGTACTCAGATTGATCTAGTTTCAAAATACCTTTTGATCTATCTCTACTAACATTTACACCTAGACAACTCTTTAGAGTACCCAAGTTTTTAACATTAAACTCACTCTCCAAAATCCTTAATAATTTAGATATAAGTGAGCTGTTAGGACTGCAAAACACATACAAATCGTCTACGTATAAAGCCAATATAACTAAGTCATTACCAGTATGCTTAGTGTATACACATGGTTCACATTTAGACTGAACAAAGTCATTTTTACATAATAGACTGTGTATTTTACAATTCCACATTCTGCTTGCCTGTTTGAGGCCATATAAGCTTTTCTTTAATAAACAGACCTTATCCTTATCGTCATCCTCATAAAAACCTTTAGGTTTTTCCATGTAAATAGTTTCATTAAGATCTCCATTTAAAAATGCTGTCTCTACATCATAATGATACATATCTAAGTTTAACTCATTTGTAATACAGAATAAAATTCGCATAGTTGAGTGTCGAACAACTGGAGAAAAAAGTTTCCTTATAGTCTACACCCTCACGCTGAGTAAAACCTCTGGCAACTAACCTCGCCTTAAAACGATCAAAATGACCAGACGCATCATTCTTCAATTTATAAACCCATTTACATTTAATTACCTCTCGATCAATGGGCCTGTCAACTAATTCCCAAACCTTATTATTAACGAGAGAGTCGTACTCACTTTTCATAGCCTTTTGCCACTGCTGGCTATGTGAACTATTGATGGCTTCGTCGTAAGTACGTGGTTCGTCCATCGAGGGGGAGTGGCCCTTAGCGAGTAAAGTGATATCATGTGACAAGTCATAATCACAATATCTCGCAGGCGGTACATTACGTGAAGCGCGAATAGGGCGACCAGAAGATGCAGTGGCGGCCACAGGACGAACCTCTACATCTCCACCCACCGCAGACGGCGAGCTCACTGAAACGTCAGTAGAGTTGCAGCTGTCATCACTTCCGGTGCAGTACGTCTGGGACTCTTCACCTGATAAAGACATCGAACCATTTGAAACATTTGTATTCAAATTTGAATTATCATGAGTACTATTCATTTCAATAATATTATTTCGATTATTCAATTCATTATTATCATTATTTAAATTACTCATATCATTATTAAAATTCAAATTATTATCACAATTTGTTTCCCGATCACAGTGAAAATAATTAAAAACAAAATTGCTCTCTGAACACTCCTCAATAGGCTTGATAGACGGCCAATAAAATCTATTTTCAATAAATGCTACATTACGCGATTTAATAACATTAGTGGGATTACAAGGATCAGCCAAACGATATCCTTTAGAATCTTGGCAGTAACCCACAAAAATATATTCCTTACACTTAGCATCAAGTTTGTCTCGCTTATGAGCAGGTACTAAAGAAAACGCTGAACAGCCAAACACTTTGAGGTGACTAAGGTCAATTTTTGAACCAGTCCAGACCTCTTCAGGTATAAGCCCTGCTAAAGCAGATGTAGGAGACCTATTTTTTAAATAAATCGCTGTCATAACAGCTTCTCCCCAAAAACGCTTGCAGAGGCCAGAATGCTGCAACATACAACGTACCTTCTCAAATAAAGTTCTATTCAAACGTTCAGCGATACCATTCTGAGCAGGCGAGTAAGGAATTGTAGTTTGATGAACAATGCCCTGACACTTCAAATATTGAGAAAATCTAGAGCTGCAATATTCACCCCCGTTGTCTGAACGTAAGCATTTAATAGGCAAACCAGTTTGTTTTTCAACAATAGCTTTAAACTGAATAAAACAATCCATTACCTGGGATTTATTCTTCATTAGGTATCCAAAGCTCTTCCTGGTAAAATCATCAGTAAATGTGACAAGGTATCTCGCTCCACCAAAGCTTGTCTCCGGCATTGGTCCACACACATCACTGTGTACAAGTTCCAAACGCTGTGTTGTGTGACTGGAGCTCATCTTAGGAAAAGGCTCGGCCGTAAACTTCCCCTTAAGACAAGCGTCACAGGTCTTCAAATTGTGTTCCTGAAAAACAACACCACATGCATGTTCCCTTATACTAGACATACCTCTTTTATGTAAATGACCCAACCGCTGATGCCATAAATCCACTGACAGCGGGACAGAGACAGCAACTGCAGCACTCGATGACTCTTGCCTATTTTGCAGGAGCAGAGAGTGCATGCTTCTATGCGAGTACCCATCAAGTACACTGACACACCCATCGAGCTTATATATACCATTTATACACTTAGCTATAGCTATATAGTTGCCAGGTATTTTACTCATAGATTCTCTATCAAAAATAAAACAGCCCTCTTTGTTAAAATAAAGTGAATAACCATCCTGACATAGTTTTGAAACAGAAATTAGGTTATTAGATAAATTGGGAACTAACATGACATCTTTAAAGGATATAACATGTCCATTTACCTTAAGGTTCAACGCCCCAACCTTAGAGCTTGACATCACTTCTTTGTTGGCTACACCTATAGACTGTAAACTGGTAGGCTTCACATTTGATAACATTTCTTCATTGTTGACCAAGTGAGATGAAGCACCGCTGTCCACGTAGATGTCCTGCATTCGACGAGATAAGAAAGCAGACACAGCCGGCTCCTTCTCCTTTTTCTTTAATCTCTTGTCCCTTTTCAGTTTAAAACACTTAGGTTTTATATGGCCAATCTTCTGGCAGTAAGTGCATTTCAACGTTGTCCTATGGGTAACAAAAGCTGAACTGGAGCTGCCATTCTCCACTCTCCTCTGTGCTTCTTGTAGAAGACGGGCTCTTACCAGCTCACTGTCCAATTTCTTTGTAGAAATGTAATAAGTTTCCAGGTTTGAAACCAAGGTGTCAAAGTCAGAAGAAAGTCCACTCAAAAGCAGTTCGGCTATTTCTTCATCAGCCACAACTTTGCCTATATCAGCCAGCTGATGTACAAGCGACATAACATGCTCGATGTAAAGAGTCATATCATTAAATTGTGCATATTCCACTCTGTGTAGCTGTCTAAGCAAAAGCACTTTTCGATACAGACCTTTGTCTTCGAAGATGTCTGCGAGCTTCTTCCAAGCTTGTTTCGCAGTCGTAGCGTCGCGTACATATTGAAAAAGCGAAGGCTTTAGGCTTAAGCAAACTCGAGCTAAAGCACGTTGATCACGCGCAGAATCAGCACCGGTCAAGGGAGCGTCGGAATCCCTGTCAATAGTGTCCCATAACCCTTCCGTAATCAAAATCATTTTTATACAAAACTTCCACGTTATATAGTTGGTTCCATCAAGCTTTTCAATATTGCCGGCGGCTCCCACGACCATAGCCGGGGCCGAACCAAGCACATTGTCATTCGCCATAATGTAAGAACTTGTAAGAATTAGAGTTTCGGCGCGTTCCAAAATATTCACTTTTGAATAATGCCAAAGAAAGGTCTTGAATATAGGTCCAATCCACCCAGATGAAATCGGATTACCTTTCTTTCCTTGTGTGATCACGCTGGGCACGATAACCTGTTCGAGGTCGTAAGATCGGTAGTGTTCACAAGGTAGTTGCGCACAAAAACAATATCTATTCTATTTAGTGTCTTATATTTTCATAATATAAAGGAACAACTAAATGTAGTCAGGATTATATTAATAGTTATTATCACAATCAAAAATATACGGGCAGCCATTAAGAAAGTTATTCAGAGAAGGAAGTGAAAAGAATGTTGCCAACATTAATAGTTATAGTCATTACATACAGTGTTGCCATAGTAGGCCATAGTCAAACATATAAACATTTTAACAATTTTATCAATAAAAAGACTGTTAGCTTCTATTGAATCTTTATTTATATTAAAATCCAAGATTATGTTGGGCTGGAATATCAACGCTTCATATGGCGTGAAGAAAAGGGGTAAAACTGAGTTTTGGAAGAAAGGATCAGGCAGTTGAGAATAATGATGATAAGCTTGAAGTAAACAAGGAATAGCATTTGAACGGGGATATCGGGCGTTAAATAAGTTGGATAGATGACCAAGTTTTATAAGAAGAGGGTGATCTAGATTTTGAGCAAGTTTAAAGAAAAACCTTTTAGCAAGAAATTGTCTACGAATAGAAAGAGGAGGATCGACACATTCTACCTGCATAGCATTTATGGGAGAAGACTTCATCGCCCCAAGAATAATGCGAAGGCATTTTGATTGGATTTTGTCAAGTTTTTGCAACCCCAATTTGTTGCAAGGATCAATAATAAATAGACCGTAATCCAAATGACTACGAATAATGGCGTTATATAATAATTTCTGCGAGAAAGGATGAGATCCCCACCAAACCCCAGAGAGACAACGAAGCACATTAATATTCTTTATACATTTCTGCTCTACGTACTCGATATGATTGGAACCTGTAAGTCTGGAGTCTAACCACATTCCGAGAAACTTAACCTTGTTATCCTGCAGAATTTCTTCATTATCTACTTTAATTACTACTTGGGGAATAGATCGCTTTTTAGTAAATACCACCACCGAACTTTTAGAGGCCGATAAAGAAAGACCGTGACGAAGAAGCCATTCTGATAAGTATTTGAGCGCAGATGATAGATAATTCGCCGCCAGCTCAATGGACATATTGGATACATATAAGGCCAGATCATCAGCATATTGTAAAAGATGACAATTAGGCTGAATCACTAGCTCTAGGTCATACGTGTACAAACTGTATAGGAGAGGGCTAAGCACTGACCCTTGAGGTAATCCTTTCCAAATAGTCCTGGGAGGAAGAGAGAAATTTCCACTTCTAATCGATATGGATCTTTCCAAAAATAAATTACAGATAAAGCGAACTAATTTTTCTGGAATCATTAGCTGATAAATTAGTTTATTTTTCAATAAGGGAATTATGACATTATCGTAGGCAGCTGAAATATCAAGGAAACACCCAACAAGATATTCCTGGTTCAAATAAGATATACGAATATCCGAGGTTAAAATACCAAGGCTGTCCATAGTGCCTCGGCCCTTTCTAAATCCGTACTGAGATTTAGCTAGCAAATTTTTGTTCTCCACAAACCATTCAAGGCGATGTTTAATCATATGTTCTGTGACTTTAGATAAGACTGAGGATAATGCTATTGGTCTATAGCTATTAGGGTCGGAAGGACTCTTACCAGGCTTAAGAATGGGAATCACTATTTGATTTTTCCAAGACTGAGGGACAGAGCCTAAATCATAATAATTGTTAATTAAATTTAAAAAATATTCCTTGCTTTTATCAGATGCATGAGTCAAAAATGAATATGGAATACCATCCACTCCAGGAGAAGAATCTCGTAGACCGTCAAGTGCCAACTGAAGTTCAGAGAACGTAAATAATTGATCAAAACTATTTTGAGTAGGAAGAGGAAAGGAAGGAGAAGGAAAGTAATCTAAATTAGGAACAAAAGGAAGAGAAAGTTTATCAGAGAAGTTCTCAAGCCAGGACGAGGGATCATTGGCAGTCATATCAATACTGTTGCAGGAACCTCTGAACCTTTTAATTTGTTTCCAAACTAAAGCAGAGGGAGTGCGAGGGGAAAGGTTGGAACAGAACCGAACCCACCCTTCTTTCTTTTTCTTCGAAAAAAGTTTTCTTGCTCTGGCAGCTTTCAGCTGATAATCTAATAAATTTTCAATGGTCATGGAAGAGTTGTAAGTCTGTTCTGCCCTTTTCCTATCATTAACTGCAACAGTGCACTCTGAATCCCACCAAGGAGTGGAAACTTTAGAACTATAAGGTTTTTTTAAAGGAAAATTTTCGTTAGCGCTTGAAATAATAGAATCAACAAATTTAGAGTAACAATCTGTAAGGTTACTGGATTCGGGAGAAGGAAGAGCAGCTAGTTTGTTTTCGAGAGAAGATGAAAAAGAGGGCCAATTGGATTCTACTATTCTATATTTAAACGAAGGGTTAAAGTTACGCATAGGACAGACCCTGCCAGAGAGCGATAAAAGAATAGGAAAATGGTCACTACCGTGAGAGTTAGATAAAATATTCCAGGAGAGAGAAGAGGACAAAGAAGCAGAACAAATTGAAAGATCCACAGCAGTACTAGGGTTTTGTGAAGGGAGGACTCTTCTAGTGGGAGATCCATTATTGATAACACAAAGATTGGCATCATCTAAAATTTCAAGAAGAGAGAGAGCAAAGGAGTCGTTGTAATAACAGCCCCAAGATAAGTGGTGGGCATTGAAATCGCCCAGTAAAATGACCGGCGGAGGGACAGAAGAAACAACTAACAAAAGGTCTGGGATCAAACTAGAGTGAGGATTTGGAGGAATATATACAGAAAGGAAAGAAATATCAAGAGCCCTTACAGCTACCATATTTATCACTGGAGAAATTGGAGGAAGAGGAATTTGGTAAAAAGGGAGAGAACGTCTAATAAGAAGAGCACTACCATTATGACCAACAGGTCTATCATCACGAAGACATGAGAAACCTGACACTCTAAACCGAGCACCAGGCCTCAGCCATGACTCCGAAATGGCAATAACCGAAGGACTAAAAGAATTAATAAGGTAAAGGAGTTCATGTTTCTTGGCACGAAGACTGCCTGGATTCCACTGGAGAATTGTATTCATAATTAGAAGAAAGAGAGGAGATTTGAACAAGTTTATGGGCAACGTTGGGCGGTAAGAAAGATCTATCCTTTGGAATCAAATTAATAATCAAAGACAATAAAAGCTCAAGAAAATCATTGGAAGAAGGAGGGGAGGAATGCGAGGCAAGAAGAGAAAAGCCATTTGGCAATGAAGAAGGCTCATTGGCGATAATGGCCTGATGGGAAGATTTGTCAAAGGACTTACCTAAGGGAGCCCTAGAACGAGGGGAAGAGAAAACTGTTTTCTTGTGAGAAAAAGATGAAGCAGGAGAAGACTGCTGATTAGGAGGTGATGGAGAGAAAAGAGGACGAGGGACCGGAGAGTCAGTGACGACTCTAGAAAAGAATTTATTTACTTTAGGATAGCGAGAGCTAGCCTCTTCATAAGAAAGATTCTCTTGAGACATTAAAAGTTTAATATTTTTTTGTCTGCCCAGCTCCGGGCAACTATTGTTATTGGCAAAATGGTTGCCATGGCAGTGCAGACAAGATGATTTAGCCTCGTCGACAATACAAGAATCCCCGGAGTGGGGTTGAGCGCATCGAAAGCATCGAGGATTGGACCTACATTGAGCTTTAACGTGGCCAAACCGACAACATTGCCGGCACTGAATTGTTGGGAAAACGTAAATTTCAACGGGGAGAGATGAGTGGTAGGAAAAAACACGATCAGGGAGGACTTGACCATGGAAAGTTAAAACAACAGACTGGGTGGGAACCCAGACTGCTTTGCCATTCTCAATGACTTTTCTATTCAGCCTTCTGGCCTTCATAACCTCACAATTAATTGGAAATGATAATGACTGGACAAATTCGTCCATTGACCAGTCAGTTGGCACTTGGCGGACTACACCCATTTTCGAAATAATAAATGTAGGTATATCAGCTTTATATTTATTTTGAGGCAAGATGGGGTTGTCTAGGAACTTATTCGCATCAACAGCGGTAAGAAACTCAACAGAAATTTTATTTCTGCCGACCTTCTTTACGCCGTCAGCGCGAATGTTTAAAATTTTATGTTGATGTAAAAATTGGCCAAATTTAATTGGGCGAATTGAAAAATTATCTAAGGGTACGTTCGAATCAGACCGAGAAACGTGGACCACAAATGGACCTTTATCTGAAGGTTTATATGCCTTAAAACCTAGGACAAGGTTTGGATGTATAAACATGTTTTGTACCGACGGGATCGAAGATTCCCTATTAAAAATGGACATCTTAGAAGCAATGCCGCTATCTTCTGACACATCATGATGACGCTTACCATGAGCAGCATTGCTTGGCTGGACATCGATATCCATATCTAAACTGTTTAAAAAAATATCAGGATCCGGAGGATCAGGAGGGATTGGGGAAGGCGGGTCCATAATGGAACCCACCTTCCTAATAAAAGGAAGAAAAGAAAAAATAGAAATATAAAGACACTAAATATATAAATAATGAAATATTATAATAAAGATACTAGTTTTGTTAAAAATGAAAAGAAGAAATCATAAATAAAAATAGGAAATTTTCAAATCAAGTGACAGGTGACTAACCACACCGACGTTCTTCAGGCGAAAAAAACGTATCGCACAGTGGCACAGTCACACAGTCACACCAAGTCACACAGACAGTTGACCTCAGTTGACTCAATTGACACTTGACAGTGTTATTTTTTTGTAAATTTTGGCATGGTTACAAGCTAATTACCTTCACCACTAATTTTATTTTTTTATGATGATTAAAACTTTATTCAGTTTAGATTCCTCGTCCGCCTCATATTTCCAAACTTCAATTGAATATCACATCACATGAACATGAACATTAAAATCGTGATCAATATCAACATTATATTCAGGCAAAATTAATGAATTTCGAGAATTTGGCCTGGAATTTTGTTTTGTTTGGACAGCCATCGATTAAAAATCGATGGTGATTAAATTAGCAGAATTAGGCCCTTTGTGTCATATAAGTGTCATTTCATTTCATTGAGCTGAAAACTGACTGAACTGAAAAGGCTAAAAATAACTTCAGAATATTCAGATATTTGCGCTTTTAATATAAATTGCTATTGCTACACTTATTACGATTAAATATAACATAAAATGCTTTATGTCGTACAAATTCTTAATTTAATATCGATATAATCTAAAAGCGATTGCATGTTAATGTTACAGTGGCGTGAAATTTGAAATCCTATTTCAATACAGGTCTGTAAACTCTAAAAGTATGAACGAATCATCGGAAAATAGTACCAACTCGGGCACTAATGATTTAGAGGCCTTGGATTATTTACGCGGTGTAAAATCATCAACGTGCTTATTGCTGCCGACGACACCGAGCCCTACACCTCTCGATTTCAAGCATCCTCTTTCAGAAGAAATGAGTGATCGTCCGTTTTTAACATTAAATGATGATTCGAATATGGTCAACATTCAGGCAGGTTAGTCAATTTATGTAACTATAAATTGTTTACATCACTTTACTATTTTTGTAAAGATAAGACATCCATTACATGCTGTAATCGTCTTTAGCGCAGAAAAAAATATGAATTATAGGTATCCTATATTGTCTTTCAGATTTTGAACTATCTCTTTTCGAGATTTGCATACACGGAGTTTGATTCTCAATATTAAGTATTAATTTTATAGACAGTCAAATGTTTACAGCTTCTGAAAAGTATGGTTACTTATTGGCCCAATTATTTTAGATGTGGCAGGAGATTCCAGTTCATCAGGTGACTCAAATTCAGTGGTGCAGGATCCAGTGAGTGCTCAGCTGATAAACAATATTAGTATGCTGGACTACCAAACTCTTAGTAAAAATGGAGATCTTATAATGGGACAGGTGAATATATTGTTTTTAACTTACATTACTAGAATTAAGAATTATTAGTTTTATTCATACACTATCAATACCAATAAACCATTCATATACCATTTAGATGTGCTTCTATATAGCTATAAGGCTGCCTTCCTTACCTGCCCTTATGTGCTATGCCATGTTGCTAAAGATGTGTTTGATATCCACCAATCATACTTATTGGTCTATGAATGTATATGGATGTATGCTGTGATTAATAATTAATGTGATGTATCAATCACATGAATAATTATTATTCTTGTGATTGATACATCACATAGCTCGAGTTGTGCATCTTCATAGCACATCTTACACACTATGCTACATAGTATAGCAGTGGAAATGGTCTCATAGTTTCATAGCTTAGCTTTTACATCCTCATAGCATAGCTGCATAGCAGATCTTGGAAAGGCAGCCTATAGCACTATTTTTACTTACTTTTTGCCAAGTAGTAGACTGGGAACTCATTTTGAGCAGGATGAAGAAATGAAATTGAAGATGAATTCTATTATATAACAGTAGTCCCAAAAACTATTTATCCCCAAACATGACACAGAGTTTGAAGCTGCCTGCATGTTCATGGTCATTAATAAAAAAATTCAAAACACTAAAAACTCTCCCATAGTAAATATACGGTATTTCCACAACATTGTTTTATGTACAGTCAGGTTCATAATGCCCTCCCTACTCCCTAACTTAAGGTCTATAATCCTTTGACAACCTAAGTCTAATTTATTTACTACTAGCTAATGCCTGCGGCTCCGCCTGCATGGACGTTGGTGATCGCAACTTTGTGACTAAACATGGCCTGTCCTTTCTCAAGGTCTAATCTACGTCTACCCCTATATTAAATTTCATCAAAATCAGTTCAGTTTTAGGCGTGAAAGCTTAACAGACAGACAGACAGTTACTTTCGCATTTATAATATTAGTATGGTCCAGGCACTTCTGGAGCCCACTGTACTTTAGAAGTGAACTGACTTTGACCAATTTATTGAGTTCAAATAATTTATCATACATATCAATGTAATGTACCAATGCCTATGAAAATGAATTGCCAAGATAGCTATTCCTGCATCTCAAAGTATAGAATTGGCTCCAATTTATATCAATGGAATCCATTAGACTCAATTAATAAATTTTATTCTTTTCAGACTGAAGATTGTAAGCTCAATGGGAATCATATAGCAAATAACAGAAAATTACCAAACTTTGTAAATTGGAACTGGAATGTCATAAGGAAAGTACTTCTTTGGATTGTTTGTTCTTGTCTTGTTGCTTGCCTAGCTGCAATTATAGCATTAGTTGTAACAATACCCAAAGAATGTAACCCTAATCTGCCCTGGTATCAAGGTAAAGTCTTTTATGAAGTTTTTCCAGCTAGTTTTAAAGATTCTAATCATGATGGAATAGGTGATTTGAAAGGACTTGTAAAGAGACTTGATTATATACAAGATTTAGGTGCATCTGCTATCAGATTAAATTACATATATGAAGCTGAAAAATATCCTGAACAGTACTACAATATTACTTCTTACGTAAAAATTGATAGGAGCCTAGGTGTTCTAAAAGATTTCAAGGAATTAGTGATTGAAGTGCATAACCGAAATATGTCAATAATCCTTGATTTGCCTGTGGTCTCCTTGGCAAAACTGGTATCCTCAACTAGAAATTCCACAGATACTTTATTAGTTTCTGATGAAATTGGAACAACTTATGTTGATCCTACATCAGCAGCCCTTATATTTTGGAAAAACGAGGGTGTTGATGGATTCTATTTAAAAGATCTAGATAATTTTGTTGATGACTTGAAATTTGGTAGAACACTCCAATTATGGAAAGAAATCATTGGTAGTAACAAAATATTTATTGCCAGTGAAAAAGCTTTGGAAAAAGCTAAAGGTGATTCCCTAAATGTATTGTTGTCTAGGATTGATCTTATTGATATACATTTGGAATTAAAAGAAGGTGGTATTAATGGTTTAAAAAATCATATTAATAAAGTAATTGATGGTGTTCTATGGGGTAAACCTCATTATCCCTGGGTTCATTGGAATATTGGTAGCATTCTGGATGAACGATTATCTGCAAAATATGTTAACAATACTTTATCTTTGACTGCCCTCGAACTTGTACTGCCTGGCACTATTAGTATTTTCTATGGCGATGAGATCGGACTAGGGGGCCTCGAAAATATTGAGGGCGATTTTCATGAACATAAAGATGTTCATAATTTAGTGCAGATGTCTTTTTCTGATAATGAAAAATCGACAGTCGGTATTTTGCCTTGGAATGGAAAATCTGCTGTCGATCCAAACTATGATTCCCTTGAAACTATTAAAGAAATTATTAAGATGAGATTGAATACGCCGACCATATATTTAAATGCAATTTATAAGGAAGGTAGTGTACAAAAGAATATAGAAATTCGTAAGTATGAAGGAAATCTTTTAATTCTTGAGCGATGGTTCCCTCGTAGGAATACATGTGTTTTTGTTGGGAACCTAGGTAATAACGCCATTACAACCGACTTGTCCTCAATGTTTTACGGCGGTACTGTCATAGCCGGTACAAACACCTCTCTAGTTGGGCAGATGTTATATTTTGAAAACGTAACATTTCCCGGTAATTCTGCGATAGTGTTAAAATTGGAAAAGTAAATATAAGTCGTACTCTTTACTATTTAGCCGTATTCATTTATTTATTATACGTAATTACGTATTATTACCTAGTAAGTGATCTAAAAAGATCACAATTTATAATTTTAGAACTAGCCGAAAGGTATGATTCTGAAGGCGACCGCATACGACAACTGCAGACGCAGAGCGTATCGTGAAATGATAATTTTGAATATGATAATTTTGTTTATCCGTATCGGAGTTTAACAAGTAATTATGTGAAGAGACGACACGTCATCCGATCGCACATAAACGGTCCATAAAAATAAAATAAACTCGGTTCCGCAATTCGCTCATTTGTCTATAACATTTATCCGTATCGATGTTAAACTTCGATACGGATAAATAGCACCATTGGGAAACCGCAATGAAATAAAACAAACAAAATAATCATATTTAAGGCTATTTCACGGTACGCTCTGCGTCTGCAGTTGTATGCGGTCGCCTTCAGAATCATACCTTTATGGTTTGACCGGATTACGGTCTGTGTAAGAGCGAATCACCCATACTTAGATTATAATATCAACACCCTCATTTAAACTAATTTACTTATGCAGGTGACCAAAGTTTTTATGGAAGGTTCCTTCCTCACAGCCCGTGCCGTTTAAAACGGCTTAAAATTGTCTTAATTAAGTTCTATCTATATTGTTTAAATACATAATTATCTTCTCATATTATTTAATTTATAAAAACATGTGAATTGCATGAATTAGAATGTTCCTTATAATCATGTAGGTACGTAATTTAATGATCTTTTATGTAATGTTTTAAAACATACATTATTATGGCAAATATTTATTTTGAAGTATAGTACCAAAGATAATTTGAGTCTTCTCAACAAATAACTAATGAATCTCCAGCTTTTAAATTTTAATGTAATTGGTACTTAGCTAGGTAGGTATTATTTTAAAATGAGCTGTTATAATCAGTTTATTTATAAGTCCAGTATTAGTACTTTTGTTATTTATTTTATAGATGTAAAACGTCTTCCTTTTATGATATTCATTAAAATGTATTATTTTTACAATAATTAACGTTGAATCTTCTTAATATGTAAGACCAAAGATTAATATGTATAATATTATATACTTTACCTAATATCTGCCACTATCGGTAATATTAATATCGGTTTTGAAATGTCGATTTTTAATGAAATGGGCCATTGATCAAATAACCCATCGTCGTTGAAATAGTCCTTAATATGATTTGACGCTATTGAAATAGGCTTCGCAAAAATTTCTTCATAAAATGGATATGAAACCTCTGCTTCTGAAAGAGACGTGACTTTTTTGTCAAGTGTGATTATTTTATTTTATAACATTATTGTTAATTATATTGTAATTATATTTAATTCAATGCATAGGTATGGGTATGTACTTAAAATGAAAGATTAAAACACAGTTACAAAAAGTTTAATATACATTTGTACATATTCAAAACAAATATTATGTACTTAGTATATTCATTATTATGTACACATTATATTTTTAAGTAAATAAATAGTTGTCGACATTATTATACTTTCATTTACTACGATTACAAGTATTTATTTTTGATACACATAATTATTACAGGTAATATTTCAAACAGCGAGTATTTCATTACAAAAATATTTTTTTAACACTTCACTATTTTATAGTGAATTCTAATTGTGAAGTAGACCGATTTATTACAACAATATATTTATTTGTGAATGCATAGGTTTGTCTTAGTACTTCTATGGAATTATTAGTTCCGTAATTTGAATAGAATTTATTGGAAAGGCACATTTAGTATCACATATTTGTTAGGTATAATAATTATCTATTCCCAGACTTCAAAATTATACTACATACAAAGTTTTCAAGAGGAAATTATTTTAGACTGAAATGCAAATACACTAACAGAGCCCAGGGATAGTTTAATCTGGAATTTATTTCTATATAGACTTGAAAATGATTCCAGATTCAATCTTAGTAATAACTTTTTAGTAATGGAATAAAAAAAATGTTTTGAATATTTTAATGTACCTACAAAAAATAATAATTTTAAAAGACTTTTTACAATTTTGCAACTCGCTCATTAAGGGGATTTTAAAAACGTCTATGTATAGGGTGTATAGGTACCTAATAAAACTGTAGGTAACTAAATTTTTATCCTTTACTGTCCAGGAGAAAATTTGTGTTACAGTTTGTGGCAATGTTGTTAAAATATTTGCCCATAAATCCCTGGAACTTTTTGATAGGTACTAAGCGACTGGACAATTTCTAGCTGCGTCGGCAATTTCTTATAATAAAATTGTATAGGAAAAATTACTTTACTTTTACAGGTAAAATGGGTTTCCATTACACTATTGAGCAATTCAAATTTCTGGATCGTACCTAAATGATGAGAGTAACCGAAATTTAGACGACCGTTTTTTCGTGGTCCTACTAATTTAGACCCTGACATTACAAAACATATACCTACCAACCTTGCATATTGCGTATAAATATTTTCGATCTAATAGGTATGTACATAAATAAAATTTGCATGATGGTCGTGTGACATTTTAAGAAGTAGGTATCTTAATGTTTATAAAGTAGGCTAAAGATGGATCAACAAATCAATATTGGTTTACTTTTTATTCTTGTATTAACAGTTTATACTCTTAGGCGAAGCCCGCATTGCGATACTTCACTGCGTTACGTGATTATTCTCGTAGGATTCTGCGACATATGGAAATTATATGGCACGCACTTGAGAAATAAAGCCATGCAATAATAATTTCGCTAGGTACCAAATTTGTGATTTTCTAGTCGGACATACTGACAAAAATTGAGAATAATTTGAGTGCATGTTCAGTATGCGGTATAAACCGCCACTAAAATTACAGCGCAGTGAATTTCGCTGTGCGGGCTAAACCTTACACATTAAAAACTGATGTGTGATTCCAATCTAAGCCGTGGTAGCATTAAGTTCAGTCTTTATATCGGTGGATGAAAGATCATAGCACTGGAAGGATTCACAAGTAGTAGGTAAGCGATTATCATACTGTCATGAATTTGGTTGGGACTTTTTAATTTTAACTACCGTTGGATGCATGACATATGTATTGGACATGGCTCTTGGCGTATGAGTTTCAGTAACCGGCAATGCTGGAAGTTTATCCGTAGGGTTTCGTATTAATATTTTTTTCTGAGACCCTGTATTTACCTTCTTAGCATTACATTCTTGTTTATTCTTAAGATCTATGTTATCGGTGGTGTTTAGAACTGATTTTACACACTTCCGTTCACTTTCACAGTCACTACCTGTATGTTTACTTAACTTTGGAGCACCAAAAGCTTTAGTTTGTTTTAACAATGAGCGATCGTTACACAATGCCGCTATTAGGGGCAAGTCGAGATTTTTACTTTTCTCTCTAAGAGTTTTAATGTCTAGATCACAATTTGAGTCTTTCACTTTATTAACACTCGCGTCACTATTCACATTTAAGTTGCTTGGTGGAACTTTGACTTCTCTCGAATAAGCAAAAAGCTTTTTCTTATATTCATAAGGCGGAGGAGGCGGCGGAGGCATTCGTCTCATTTTAACTGGGGGCGGATCTTTTGCATTCAGCACATTTTCATCTGATTTCGTTCGTAAAAAATGCGTATCTGGTACCCGTGCAGACAGAATTGGCCGTTCAAGATTTATGGAGTGATTGCTCAGCGATGTTCTGCTCGTTAACGAGTACCAACTAGTCCGTGTTCCTGGTAACTGGACATAAGAATCTGAGAGATTTTGTATCGAGCCATACATGGACGATGCAGACATGGATGTCGACAGATAAGGCGTGCTTCTGTATTGAAGACCATTTTTGTGCATATTCGAAACTCGGGCCTCCGTTAGTTTGTGATCAAGGTAATTCTGTTGGGAAACAGCTGGGTCTTGCATTGGATAGTAAACGTAATCAACATCGCTGTACAATTGTTGATGGAACATAGAGTTGTGCGGTGGAGGTGGTGGTGGCATACGTGTTACAGGTGGTGGTGGCGGAAGTCGCGCGCGTCTCGGTGGTGGAGGAGGTGGTGGCAATTTCATCATTGCGACAAGCACATTGGAATCAACACCATGGGGTGGCATCTCTCGTGACGGTGAAAGACTACCATTGATACCTTGAGCTAATTTTGATCTTTCTGCCCTCCGACTAGAAGCTTGATGACGTTTAAACTTCTGAAATTTAGGTTCCAAAACCATGGGGCTTGCAAAAGTTCTTTCGCTTGACGCATTGACTTCGCCTGCTTCTGCTTTTAGAATTGTTATCATCGGTTTAGATGTTACAACTCTAGCTGCGACTTCTTCTTTCTCGTTTAACTGTTTTAAAGACAAAGGTGATGACAATGTTGAACCCGGATAAGCAGGTGGTGCTTTAACTGGCGTTGGAACATATGATGGAACAGTCTTGTGATCAAATTCATAAGGAGGTGGTGGTTTGTTTGGAAATGAAGGCCTAGTGGGCGCATCACCATTAATATCGAATATATTTGGCAAAGATAAGTTAAGTGATTTACGGCTATCAATTCTAGTTGGAGGTGTCGGTGGGCTATCAAAGAAGGAGTTATTGGGATAGTGATCATCTGAAGGAGCAGTGTCTTCATGCCCCTGTAGGTAACTGTCACCAGAAAAAGGTAGTGGCAATCTCACGTAATCGGATACTGAGTCCAGAGTATCACTAACAGATTGGCTTTTAGGATACACACCTCTGCCCACAATTAAATCACTGAGTTCACTCGCAGTAAGTAAGTTATGTTTATTATCTGTTGGGTCGCTTCCATCACCATGAAATGAGATTGCACTGACATTTGAATTCGTTCTTTCTCGGAATATATTTTCTTTATTATTGTGTTGTTCCTGGTTTATAAATTTTCCAGCGCCGTCGACACAATCAGAACTAGATTGTGAAGCTTGTAGTCTTAATGTGCTGGTCGAATGAGCAGTTCTCTCTGATTTATTTTTAAGTATTGAAGAGACACTATCAAAGTCAGCAAGATCATTTACCTTTGAAGGTTTGTAACTGTCATAATGAGAACTCCCATATTCTGTCCTATTACCTTCAAATAATGTATCCATTTTAGATCGTGCAGTAAGCTCAGAACTGCTCATGGTATAAACGCCACTAGTTTCGCTCGAAGCAGCTACAGTAATTGGTTGACCTAAACCATCGTATAAAGCTGATGCCGCATCTTGCGAATATTCAACATCTATTCCTACTGTACTATTGTCACTTATCATAGAATTTTGGGCTGTGTGGCTATATCCTAATTCTAAACTGCTGGCGTTAGATGTTCTGCTAAGTGTACTTAGACCCGCTCTAGCCATTATAACTGTACTGCATGACGAAGAACACTGCGATCCTGTACATTTTAATTTGTTTGATCTTGGACTATCTGTTAAAGTTTCTGTAATGCTTTGATCAGGTAAAGACGCTGTTTCTTCTAATTGATTTATGGAATGTGGATCTGATACTGGAAGTTCATTCCTATTAGTAGAATCACCATCTTCTTTATTCTGTTTTGCCCGTATTTTAGATTTTTGTAATTGTAATGAGGACGTTTTGTTTAGTGGTTGGTTGTTTTCTTGAGGCATGGGACGAATCACGTAAGAGTGAGAACTGTCTAGCAAATGAGCAAAAGCTAAACTCTCAGTAGACGGAGCTGGGGGCGAATCAATCATGATTTCCAATTCATCTTCCGATTGAACTCTGTCGCTAACGATTCCAGAAGTTGTATTAGAACTGGTAGAAGATATGACTGATATTCTCTGTTCACTTTTATTTTGGTTATGCTGTAAATTTAACGATTTTGAATATCCAAAACAAACCTTCCGCTCCTCTTCCTCCTTTCTGAGAATTTCATTAAATTTTGGAGCAATTTTCATTGAAAATTGGTGCGTCTCTTTACAGAGAGCAAAAAGATATTTACACTTTTCTTCACTCGATGAAAACAGCGTAATTTTGCCTTCCTCGGTTCGGATTTCAAACTTTTTTCTATCAAAACTTAATTTACCAATTGCACTCCAGATAAAATTCGAAAGTGATCCATTATCGGGCAAAATTTTAATACCTTTCGCTGTAACGAGAAGCCACACTGTTCCAGGCTCAGGTTCTGTCTTAGATTGTTTTAGGCGGTATCTGTGTGAGTTTATAGTATCCGGTAGAAGGCAGACTTCTCGTATGAATCTGATTTCAGCGTCCGATTTTGTGAGACCTCTATGTTCTCGATGACAAGCGCGCATCGCTGCCGAAACCCAATCACCGGTGAGTGATGCTGGGGCATAATCTTCGACTTTAAAATAGTCTCTATCTTCATAACTGTCTGCATCACCATATTCTGCTTGTAAAGCTAGCCCGGTGAGCAATAAAAGTATTTCGGCTGGGAGCGCATCCCGCGAGCGCATATTTTGTCGCAGCTGCAGGAAATACAAATGTCGGCCGACTTCATCATGTAACAGGAGTGGGCTCTCAACGTGAAACTGCACTACCAGGTGCAATTCTAGGAGCGGTTTCCCATTCGCGTCCAAACCCTGCAAATAGGAAATACTTGATATAGTACACAATAGTTGATAAAATTATTGATGCTAAATAAAAATTTTGCACACACCACGCACGACTGCGCAATTTTATATGTTAATCACACTAGGTAAAAATAATGGATCTAATTACTCACATGGGTATGTGATGATCTCCAACTCTTTGGCGCATATTTTGATAATTTGCTTTCTAAGTCAACAAACAAATACTCTCCATCTGAAAAATATAATGTTTTTGAATGTGAGTAATAAGTAGTAGGTAGCAATTATAAAATAATAAGTAGCATATTCTAACAATTTAGACAAAGAGGATTGAGGAAGTGTTTCGATACTATCAATAAAATTAATTTGCATGAACGAATAAAGAATAGGTATGTACCAGTGTACCTACGTAATAATAATTTAGTAGATACCTATAAACGTGTCTACTTTCCTAATGCGGTACGTTCTACCTATAGACATTGATTTATATAGTTTAACTCAGTGCCTATCTGTAAATTTGTATAAGTATACCTACTTATCGATTAAGATTAGAAAAAGTGAATGCTCAGACAGGACTTGAACCCGCGACGCATACTAATTGCTTGAAAATTCTATTAATCTGTAATATAAGTTACCTAATCAAAATAATTTGCACTATTTTTTCAGATAGGCAGAGATAGTCATCTCTTTGTAATGTGACATTGTGATGCCCGTACAAATATAGGTATCACACACATCACACATCACATTGGTTACCCAACTAAGTATACATTTGTTTGCATAGTTAGGTTGTGAATACTTACGAGGTGGAATGCGTGACGCCTTGAATACACAATAATTTTGCTTTGTGAAATCACTGTGTGAATATTGAGAAATTAAGTCAGGTACAGAAAGTACTTATGTAAATCTTAGGTGTATGATATGATACTCACTTTGTAAAACTGCTAATCCGAAGAGATCGATATCGGTCATGTCTTGTAGTTGTGTGTGAGCATTGGCCAAGCATTTCAATTCTTTGGCCCTCGCTTTGGCCTCGACCACGAAGTGGAGGGGTTGGGGCTGTCCGGGCATCCGCAGGGACAGGAACCGCGCGCCCGCGCCGAGAGCGCGCGTGTCGCCGCCCAACGGCCCGCGAACCGAACACAGAGCACGCATGTCGCATCTCGAGACCACTGTTACTCACACTAAAACAACAAAAAAATGCATAATTATGTAATAACATAAAATGTGACTTGGCATTAACTTCAACAGAAGTCTTATAAAGTAAGATTTAGTTAGAATAACGATATCCACGAGCAAGAGCCTATACAGATATAAACTCTGCAGCAGCAGAGTATGTGTCTATTTCATGGGCAATGTTACCGACAATACCGAAAAATATGCATAAAAATTAATCACCGAACTCAACCCAGTTTACTGCTTTATATATCGATGACTGCTTTAGTTTAGACAATTAAATTACTTTAAGGGTTGTTGTGAAATATCAATCTAATTACAGACCTCTTCGTCTTATGAGGCCGTGAGCATAGGTTTAGCCAACTTTGTAAAAAAAATAGTTATGTCGCTATATCCACCCGAAAATGATTTGCTATAGAAGCAAACTGGCCTAACATGTATTTTTTATACGACCATCTCTCAGGGCAGGCCTATGCCACATATGCGACCATTAAAAATGGCACAAACGTTCACTGGTGAACCAAACGGGAATGTTACACCAAAAACGTGAATTCCGTCAGATGTTAACTTAAAATTAATTATTTCCGGTGGATGAGTAGATACAAGCAAACATATTATAAAGTTTAATTATTCACCTTTTAACACCAATAAGTTGCTGTAATGTAAATGTGATAAATAAATAGGTATCTTTTTTTAACTGAGTTTTGCCCGCGAAAAATTAAGGGTTGACATGTCACTAAACAAGAAATATAGAAATATTGAATTTTGTACCATAGACTATAAAATTGCCATTACCTGCCATTATATAGTTAATTTGTAGGAAATAGTTTAAGCTCGCATTTCTGCTGAATCAACTTTAACAAAAATTGCACGCCAGGGCAAAGTTGCCAACTTTTACAGTTTATAACAGACAGTAGTCGTTTTTACATTCATTCATACATTCATGCATGCTAATGTTATACTGAGCGGGAAGGTTCGATTCCCGCTCTGTATAATATTTCTATACATGCATGTGTATATTGTATATTTGTATTGGTTTATGTATAGTGTACGTACATTAGTAGGTACCTAATGTAATAACAAAAAATGTCTCTTATGTATGTTTATTCGCATTTTAGAGCCTATAATAGGTACAAATTAATTATGTCTTAGATTTCTTCAATATAAATGAAATGAATTATTGTCCTTTGACAATTCTTGTAATTTAGAAGTATAAATAATAATTATATTATAATTGAATATGCAATTTCGAAAAGGGCAGAAGTCGCATATTTTGGCAAATACGTTTTTTATGGAAATGTAATCTAATCTACGTGACTCCATGCACCGTTATAACGTCAAATCACCATATATTACGTTCAAAAAATTTATGACTTAATAAGTTCAATAACTAAAACGGACTTTTGTTATTATTCTTATGTGCTACAAAAATGTTTCCTATTCACCAGAAGTTGGGCGATGGAATGTCGGATCTGAGCCATCTGTGCATTCCATTACTTTTTTTACGTACACGATCTCCTTTTTGCTACCTGCTCTTTTTGTGGCGCGCATGAATCCGCACATTGTAACGTTTACTTGTGAATTATATTTTGAGAGTATTTAGACTTACGTTACGGGACTTGTAGAAATTAGTTACTTATGTATTATTTTTTGAAAATCAACTATCAAAGATTGGTGAATAATGAAATGTATATCCTCGGATACAATATAGCAGCGCTATCAAGATTCTAGACTCAACCTTAGCATAGCTTGAAAGTTGAATAAAGCTTCTAGTAAACTTGATTTAATATTACTACTTTAGTATGTAGCTACTGTAGGTACTATCACATATAGTAATAGAGTACCTAATTAATTAAACATTTTGGTTTTTTCTTACATATTACCTCTACATGTTTAAATGCTATGTTTAAACCGCCCGCCCCTTCTCTCAGGACAATCAGGGGTTACCTAACGTTTCCTGATAAACCGAGTACATTAAAAGTGATTGATGTCCGTAGGATTGATACCCGTAGGAAGGATATACTGGCTGTTTTGGGCGCAGTTTCGATAACCAAATCTTCTGGAAGTTTAATTAAAAAAAAAGAACTACATATTCCAAACAACCTGGTTCAGTTGTTCGGAATAAATAATGTCTGGTTTATATAATAATTTTCTTTTTCATTTTTGCTATACATTTTTCATTTTAGACTATTAAAGAAAATAGTAGTTAGGATTAGCCTTATCGTTTAAATATTTTAGATCTGATATGAGGGTGTAACAGCTTTAAGGGTTCAGGAAAAAATCTCCGGAACATTAAAAACAGGTGCAGGAATGCAAATTAACGTTAATACTTAGCTTATTAAATGTAGAAGGACTTTCTAGGGTAAAAATGGGTGGATTTATACGATAACTGCGATTTAACAGTTTTTGGAAGTGATTAAAGTAAGGTCGCTACTCGTCAGGGCTCCATAAGATTTTTTTTTTACTACTAAAGTAGTAAACAGGGAGTTAAGTACGACATACGCGATGGTAAGTGGTTACCGTGTTATGAATATTTAGTATTTACGTACTAATTAGATGTATAACTTGTCCGTAGCAACCTGCAGAGGGAAAGGGGAATTCTGGTATTTTCACAAACCGTACGAAATACATACTATGAGCCAGCATCATTTTACCACTACTCGAAGGCCTACCCATACATAATAGAAAAAGGACACCTATTAGTTGAATCATAAGTACCTAAGTAGATCTCTATAGTAGCTGTTGCCGGTAGTAGAGTAGCAATAAATTATTTGTTTTTATCTTGCAAGCTTACATTCTTAGCAGGTACTTAGGTGGGTGCCTATGCAATTGTTCCATTGATCATAGGTACATACATTTCAATCCTCTTAATACTATGAATAGAGAGGACAATCCTAGACAGACCGAACTATAGCTGAAGCAAACCCACGCGATATAAGTGGTATATTCACTATGACATGTAAGTAGGTATCGACGTATTATAAAATGTTTATTGGAATGTAGAACCACAAGATCACGTTAAAAAAACTAGACGCGAATAAATTTTATCCCATCCGGTACCTCTGCTCGGCTCTTCAGCTCTTGATAGCCATAAGAACATGTTTTTTGTTTTAGTAAATGCGCGATAGTTTGTGATGGCGGTCAGGCGCAGCGGGGCGGGGGCAGACCGGTCGGCGCAGGCGAGTACGGGCGGCGGATGGGGCGCGGGCACGGAGGGCGAGAGGGGGGCGCTACGTAAGCGCGGTAGCAGCGGACGGCGACGCGAGGAATGCGGACGACCTTCAGATGCCGAGCGCCCCTCCCCCTACGCCAGCCGCATCTTGCGTCCTCGCATACCTAAGGCCGTCGCTGCCTCCACTTTTCGACATCTCGCCACCAATTTTGACACTCGGAAATGTATAAGGACGATAATGGAAGAATTTTGGGCTGGGTCTTCTATCGTCTGTCTTACAATCACAGACCGTGATCCAAGTGCTCATTTGAAATACTGCCGTCTGTTTTTTTGATTTAATTTATGGTAATTCATTCGTTACCTACCTATATTTAAGTAAGTAGGTACCTCGAAGATAAATTACTATGTAATGTTTCAATTAATAAGAGCTACCGCTTCCTAAATGCCCCAATATACTAGCAAAATGATTTAAGTAAGTATAGGTACCTTGAATTATTGTGTTTGCAAGACAGCAGCCGAAGTTTGCAGTAGGATATCTATTATAATATATACTTAGGCGTAATCATGATCCCGTTCAAAACATTTCCATGTAAAGTAGGTCCCGTTTGCTTACACCTTAAAAAAAAATCAGAACTTATGAAGAGCTCAGCTCTAGTCAAAATGCGAAGACACTATGACTTATAAACAGAGAGTAATTAACTAGGCGTTAATTTTGTGCTAATACGTCCTATGACTATAATGAAACGGCCAAGACACCTTTAGAGTAAGGTATAGGGTTTGTAGTGAACTTGGCAGGGTTACCTAGAGAGTGTTAGGTTCGAATGTATCTCTAGCTCTCTACACACCCTTATTACAATTATGGAGCTGGGAGTGGGCTCTTCATAAGATCATAAATTTTCACGGCGCAGCAATAATATATTATGTCGTCTTTGCTTTAGTACCTAACCTACCTACTTTACCTACATAGTTTACTTGAAAAAGCTTTTAGTGGGATTATGATATAATTTCTTTCTGCAAGTTAGTATAGGGTTTGTAGTGAACTTGGCAGGGTTACCTAGAGAGTGTTAGGTTCGAATGTATCTCTAGCTCTCTACACACCCTAATTACAATTATGGAGCTGGGCTCTCCATAAGATCTGATAACTTTTCACGGCGGCGCAGCAATAATATATTATGTCGTCTTCGGTCTTTGCTTTCGTACTTTACATAGTTTACTTGAAAAACTTTTAGTGGGATTATGATATAATTTCTTTCTGCAAGTTACATACTTGTGGTAATTTAGTTTTCATTGTTACGTTTGTTTTATTATTATTATGTGTACAGTCACGTGCACTGATATGTATACAGTGATAAATTTGCAAAATGCAATAAAATGCAAAAAAAATGCAAAATGACAAAAATTTACATTATTGCGAGAAATCCCGATGATTACAAAGAATATATTGATAATGTGACTAATTATTTCCGAAATTTTCAGAGTGAACATTTATTCAAAATTCTGTCCGTGTATACATTTCATTGCACGTGACTGTACGTGTGTATTTTTGCGGATCAGCACTGGGCAGCGCATTTTTTCATAGCCCACTCTCTTATCATACCGTCACTTCATCGGTACAAGTATACAGTGCTGCAGTTCATCCCAATGGTCAATAATTTATGTAATAGCAGCTGATATATATAGCTGCCCACTGTGAGACAGGCCTTCCAATGTGCGTAATAGCAACGGATTCTCCGCCTTCAGCATTCAGTAAGATTTCAGTGTTTCAACCTCCTTGTAGATGGTCAGGTCAGTCTATCTGGCTGAGGGGCGCCCCACCTCCTGTTTACTGATTCGCGGTCTCTACTAAAGGCCTCGCTTACTATAGCGGCCATTGATCCTTCGGTAGATTTAACCAGCCTACAACTACTTCAGCTTGCTCATTCTGCGAGTTATGTCGGTAATTATTGTTCTCTGTCGGATGACCTCATCCCAAATTATATCTTTCTAAAAAACTTCCAAGCTTAGTTCACTCCATAACCGGCGAAGCGAATGTGTCTGTCTGTAGACTAACCTCAGCGCGTTTTCTTTTCTAAGGCATATGTTTAACTTATGTGGCAGATCAGCACACAGCCCACCTGTTGGAAAATGGTTACTGTGGCCCATGGACGTGTGCAATACCAGGTGTGTCACACTCGCGCTACTGACCCTCGACAGTTTTGGCAGACCCTCGCTTAGAGGCAGTGAGGAGAAAACCCGACGTACTTTGCTAAATGCTGCCATATGCTACCCAGTCCAATCCATTCCGACGGGTGACTTCTTTGTGTAGCTTTTTCTATCGAGGTGGACAACCTTTTTTTGCGAAAAATCCCCACGGATACCTCCCCCGCCGGGGCCGGAGGAGGAGGTTATGTCGGACTCGACCCGACTAAAACGCACGCCTTCTGTGGGCCGTCAGTTGCCGGAGGTGAGATTGTCATAGCCATATCCCTCGCACCCCGGCCGACCCAGGGCCATATCTCTCGATCTGGCCCTCTTCCGGTGTGGGGACCACGGAGTCCCCAACTCGCCCCCGGGTATGGGGGGGCACGCAATGCGCGCCACCGACGTGGCCTGCTTCTGCTAGGGTGACAGGCGGCCCCACCCGTCACCCCCAGGCCCGCGCTCATGGGGGACGGAGGTCATTCTGCGACCTCCGACGCCCGAGTTGCCGCCGCTCGTCGCGTGCCGCGCAGTTTGCGATTCTCCTTCGCTCCTTGCGGGCCGCAAAGTCTGCGATTCTCCTTCGCTCCCGCTCCGCCGCCTCCTTCACGAGCATCATTTGCTCGCAGAAGGAGGCGCCGGCGGCCCACGCATCCGTGCAGCGAACCATCGCTGCGAGCAAAGTGACGAGCGTGAGAACTCTCACTCCCAGGGTCGCCACCAGCTCCCGTCTCAGCGTCTCCCACGCTGGACACTCGGTGAGCGTGTGCAGCACCGAGTCCTCGCTCGCGTCGCAGTGATGGCACTCGGACGTTGGCTCTTTCTTCGCGGTCCGATGCAGATACCGTCCGAAGCATCCATGATCGGTGATGATCTGCGTCAGCCAGAATGAGAGGCCGCCGTGTGGCCTCTCTAGCCACTCCCCCATGATGGGTCTTACCGCCGCTACTACGGCGTGCCCTGCGCGTGGTTGCCCAAGTTGTAGCTCCCACTCCGCCACCATGTTCCTGTGGAGCCGGGATCTCACGGCCCGAATTTCTTCAGGCACAGGATCGTGTTCCCGCTCCCGCGCCGCCTTTCGGAAGCGGTATAGCGCCGAAAGGGATCTCGCTTCCAGGATTCACGGTAGCGATCCGGCGAGGAGACTCGCTGCTTCAAAGGATATCGTGCGGTACCCCCTGATGGCCACAATCCGCTGCGGTCTACGCAGCAGGTCCACGTGCCTGGCTCGCAGGTTGTCTGCCCATACGGGGCTCCCATATAGAGCCATGGACCGCACGCCACCCGCGTAGAGCCTCCTGCAGGAGTCCTCCAGGCCCCTCAAATTGGGCAGCAGACGCTTCAGAGCGTTAGCTGTTAGCACCAATTTGGGGACCAGGCTTCGGAAATGCTCCCCGAAGTCCCACCGACCGTCGAGTACGAGCCCCAGATATTTCATCTGGGGCTTGATGTCGATGAGAGTGTCTCCCACTGTGATGCTGGATCCCGCTGGTGGTCCACGCCGAGGTCCATGAAAGAACATTGCCTTGGTTTTCTGCGGATCCAATCGAGGTGGACAACCTGGGCCTCGATTCTGCTAAAGCACAACCACTGTCACACCACAGAGACTGCGAGAAAATTCCATTTGATTTTAGCCTTTAAAGCAGTACATTTAAAGTTAAAAATTAAATGGATTTTTTTGTAGAGTGAACGAAAGCGTGAAAAAAAAATATTGTCATTTAATTTTGGACTTTAATTCTATTTTAATAAAGTCTAAAATTTAATGCCAATTTTTGTACAGACTGTGGCACGACAGTGGTTTTCCTTTAGCAGAATCGAGGGCCTGCCTAAGGTAGACGACGAGTGACGACCCTCCAATATCAATCGGTCTCGGTGTAAGACGTTCATTGAACGTAATCTTGGTTTTGTCCAAGTTTACTCCAATGCCGAAAACGAGCGACACATTCTAGATGAAACTTATAAGGGCTGGATAAGATTAATTTGCCTATTATTTATTAAAAGTAAATTAATAGATACTACCGTGAAACCGTAATAATAAACTTGAGTTATTATTCTTTTAGTAGAACGCGAATTTCCAACATTATTAAACCGCCAATTCAGAGGAGGCATGTTGAGACTGAGACCTCGAGGACTTAGTGCTAGGATGAGAGGATCGAAGTATGAACAACAGAACTGCTAGTAGTAGTAAGTCGTTAGTTCCGAAGCGCACGCAGCCTCACCTATAAGCCGGCACAGGATGAGACCGTCTCATATCAAATCAAGATGAAGTGTAGGATAGTGGACCCTGGACTCTAAAGTGCAAGCTCTAGATGCATATATGAAGTTTTCAAAAAAGAAGATAGATAAATTATACGGATCCCTTGCCATAGGCTAGCATTAGGCCACAGATTACCTAATATTAAGCGCCGAAAATTTTATAAAAACTATAAAAAATGGAATAAAATAATACGACATTCTCGCTAGAGCATACCTACATACCTGACAGCTAGAGACCGCCGGATTATACCGCTAGAAGGTAGTGTTTCATTAAAGGAACCGGATTTATACCAAATTGGATATGAGTATGCGTGGACAACAAGAGGAAACTTGAGCAGTTTGAAGGAATGCTGTATTGTAAGTTAGTTTTGATATTCACAAGGTAGGTTGGTACCTCATAAGGATCTCGGAATAAAACAATGAAAATCTCCCCACTAAGCTCAATTATAGAGCATCCGCGCCGATTCTAAAGTACCTATGTATATTTATTAGGTACTTACAAATCATTACGTAGGTAGGTACCTAACATAATATACATTGCATCTTGAATTACAGTCACAGACAAGATCAGGTGCTTGGTATCATCAGATCTGTTTCTACAGAGGCTGAATCCGTTCGAATGTACATAATCATCCTATCTATAGCATCCCGGTTGCTTCCAACGTATTCATTATGAACCCAGGAGACCCTTTTCTGCTCCTGGAAGGTATTTTATGTTTGTGACTGAGGCCGACTGCCCGTCAAACCTGAGAGGAAATCCAGAGCCAGGGTCTCTACCAGGGTTAGTCAGCAGTTGTATACTAGGTGAGCTTGGCATGGACCCCAAAGATCTTGACATGGCCTCGTACACCCCAACACGTCTATATGTACCAAGGTAAATGTACATAAAGGCGTGTTGTCAAACAAAACGACACAATAGGCTATATTTTTGAAAACATGCGGCTATGTTGCCATTTAAGTTGCAGAAACATTATTGAGCAAAATATAACACTAAGTAGGTAGGTGTAGGTACCTAATACAAATTATTGGATTATAATTGTATCTGGTCTGAAAGGGATGTTGAAGTAGTCTTATTTATTTATTTATTTATTTATTTAAAGGAACATTTAACAGTTATGCGTTGTACATTAATATTACAGGAAAGATATTTATCTGTTAGGTAAACGCATAACCCACACCAATGTCCACGAACTAATGTGTATTTTAAAAGAGAATGTATAAGCACGCGAGTTTCATGTTAAGGTATTATAATTATACATTAGATTGTTGTGAGGTCTTTAAAGCTTCAATAACCGCTTCTTTAAATTTGAAGTGCGAGTTTGCAAATATGTCTATGTCTGCTAGGTGTGTGTTGTACGTCTCCAAAAGATGGCGAATAGGTGCACGCGCCCCCGCATTCGTTCTGCACCGTCCCGTGTAGAACAGCCATATCCCCTTTGTTATGCTGATCTTAATTTTAAGTGTGCATGCTGATCGACGTTACACGGCGTTAAGTAGCATAATATATCTACCTATTACGAAGCAAGCATTTAAGATTCTGAACCAACGCAGCACATACGCGTAATTTATTGCGGCTTCTCAATAGTCCCCTTTAACAAGTAATGGGTAGGTACACTGTAGGTATCTGCTGCATGCGTGTGAAGTTATCGTATGCAGTCGGCTTCGGAATCATACCTTATGTACTGATCATTATGAGAAAACAAGCGAGCTATGAGCCAGTCGACATGACGATAGAACATGAGATAACCATAAATAAACATAGTATCTCCCACTTTATCGATAGCTATGAACTACAAAAGACTTTTCGTCAGTAAGTACCTATCTATGTAGTAGAGCCATGTGCCCATGCTTGCCCAGCAGTAACATATACTGGCAACCGGCCTATATCTTTAACTTAGGTATAATAGCTTATAACCTTCCACTTTTAACTGAGTAAGTAGCAGTATAGGTAAGTACTTACTCGCAAAGTGACTACACAGGTGACTATCCGTAGTCCACTTTTCGCCGCCTCCAGAAACGAGTCGTTGCGAACTAAGTCACTGCCATATCCGAAATAATAGTTTATGTTGTCCATTGCGTTTCTATGAAAAATAAGAAACACCAAACAGTGACCGCGTGTTCGTGTAAGACATTCTGGGGCAATCCGGCTCATAATTCGGCTCACCTCTAGCCTCTCACAGCCCTCACGGTAACCGGACAACCAGCCATTAGCCACAAGTACCTTTGTACTTCAGCCCAAGCCAAAAGTCCAGCAGTCAGGAGAGTTTTTAAACACTCTTTAATTGTTCTCTGCAATCCAATTTATATACAGGATTAGGAACGATAATATTATAGAAGATGTTATCCCCAAGATAGAGCGCTCGCTGCTCGTTCCTGCCCCTTTCTTGGGTTCAATGGGGACATCGTGCTTCTCACATTCGGACTACGAGGGAAATGCCTTATTGGTTAACCTTACACACAAGAAATTGAGAGCCGAGACGGCGGCGTGCGGTTTTAGTCGGTCGGAGTCCGACTTATCAATCCCTGATGGCTGACGGTACATAACTGACGGATATAGTATAAAGAAAATCAATACTCTGATACCTTTCTGGTAGGTACATTATGTAGGATTTCAGCACGAAAAAAAAAACAACTAGGTAGGTAAAAAACAAATGAAATATTGTACATGCCTCCCAGCTTGTTCATTCAAAAATTTTAAGTAGGTACAATCTGTACAACACTTTGTCATTGGTTAAATTAACTCTTATTTACCTACCTACTCGCTTTGCTATCAAAGGAATGCGGTCGTTGTTAGTCGTTTATTACGCGCTGATGAATCATCAACTTTATCAATCACGGTGATGGAGTGAAGACTTAGAATACTAACTAATATTACCGTATCTATTATTATAAATTAATTTAATGGATGCTACTTTCTGATCTAGCTATATTCGTCGCAAACTCTCAAACACACGGATAACGGAAAAGAAAGAATGCCGTAATCTGCATGACTTTAATTTCATACTGTGTGTTAGTTAATTACCTACTAGTAGGTCAGAAAAAGTACCTACTTACTTACAGATTCTTGAAATACCAATACACTTAATCAGAACGGAATTTGTCACACAAAGATTCTTTTGCGATTATGAGGTGTTTCATTGATTTATTTCTGTTGTATTTCAGAAAATTTTCGTTTTAAAACCGACTGCTAAGCAAATTACCTACAAAAGTAATTATTAACTAGTGAGCCAAATTTTCTAACACATCTTTACATAGGTAGGTACCTATCTATTTCTACTTTCTGTTTTCAAAATAAATTGAAATTGATAAACATAAATCCTATATAGTTAACTCTTCATGGTAGGTATCTACACCATAAAATTAACAGTGGGTATATAAAGAGTTAACTCGTAGGTACAGTCGCCCTCAAAAGTTGTTGAACCACAAAAATCACATTAATAATTTTTGAAAGTTTTTTGTTATCGTCAGAGTTCAAGTTTAATATAGGTACGAGTATTATGGATGTAGGTGTATTTCATAATTATTTTGTTTGTTATTTCTTCTATAAAAGGCTACGTTGATCAGTATAAAAACTTGCTTGGTATTAAGTATATGATTTTGTTGTCATTTAAAAATGGAAAAGCGTATTGTTAGTTCTTCTGGTAATTGGTTAGGTAGGTTAGGTACCTACCTATCTGTAACTACCTACGTATCCCTCAGAAAGAGTTACCTACAGACCACGACGTAAAACTTTCTTTAATTAGCACCCACGTACTTCCATATAGTACCTACGTGATATAATTTCAAATTTACCTAAGTTAACATAGTTTAAATACTTCATGTGATTGCCAAACTCATTCAGTTAGAATAAATTAAATTCTATGGTAAATCAAAGAATTTTATCAATTTCCAAATAGGCAAATACGTAGGTAAATATACTAATTATGATAATCATATTGCAAAACAGATTACATGTATCTACTTGCCAACGTAGGTATGAATGATCTTAACATTCCTTGTGTATTTTAAACGTCATTTAAGAAATACCTATGTGAATTGTTCATGCATTACGTTGTGAACTAGTGAGTCAATAAAATAAAATTATAAATTAACTTGTTTGGCTTTTTAGAATCTAGAGTAGGTTTTGTGTCACGATGTATTGAAGGGGTTCACTAATTGGGACTAATATTATTGTCGTGTTAATTATGCTGTACAGTGCCAAGGATTTTTGCTTCATACAAAATAATATTGACTTAAAAATATATTTAAGATAGGAATATTTTTGGGTGTTAATTATATATATTAAATTAATATTGTTTTATGTGCACAGTGCTATAACGTTGGTAAAGATTTTATTTTTATAGTGCTGTCTGGGCTAATAGAACACGTAGGTACACTCTGAATGTACCTCGTTACTTTGGTATCTTGGCACATTGAGCAGACTTAGTTGGTATTGCTGCTGAGGTGGTATCGAGGAAGGGCGCGCGAGCGTAGGGTCAGCGGCCGCAGTGCGGTCGGCGCGGGCGCGCGGAATTCGAGCTATGCGTATGAAATGAAAGTGGCCGCATCGTGAAAGCGCGCGCATCCACTGTGGCTGTCCATGGTGCCGTCTAACTCAACCTCACTCACCATGAATAAATAAATCCAAAGTAGTTGCTCCTAAAGACACTATATTCCTTGCTAAACCGCATCCATTGGCACTACACTTCACTTAAATGTTGCGCGATGTCGTGAGTTGAATACAGCAACGACAAACGTCGAAGCGCACTAAATCCATGGGCGCGCTAGTACGACTGAGTGAAGCGAAGCGGTCGCGTGGGTCGACGGCGAAGGCACGCGCGGGGCGCGCCGCGACTTCGGATCGGTGGAATGCGGCAAGATAGTGGCGCGCGGGTACCGGCCGAGGTTCACTGTAGGCTAGAGCCTCCGTGTGGGTATAGTGTGCGGCGCGACTCAGCGGCGTCGTATGGACGGAATGCGCGTGGTCAACCTCTGGCCATTAAAATAAATAGCATTTCCAAACACTTTGAGGCCGTGGCCCCGGTGACCTGCCTATGAACACCTCATAATTTTTGTTTAGCTTACAGTTAATTCTACATCTGGGGCCGTACTATACCCGCTTTACTAAATTATTTAGATTTAGGTGGATAGCTTTAGAATAGAAGGATATGCCAACCTCCTACCTAGCTAGCTACTGCCTGTGATGGTGGTTGGGGGATACCAGAAAAGCAACGTGCGACTAACACCAAAACGCTGATCTTGTAAAATGTTTATATCGGCTTCGGTACCTAACCACTACCAGAATACCGGTCCTATGTTTTTTTGCTATCTATTACCTACTTATAAAATATCATGAAGTACGAGTGGATGTCTATAGCATCGAGTTCTTGAATTTACTTGGTATAAGTTACCGGTATAGTTATAACTTACCTAATCTTGCAAGTTCATTTATAAGTTTAGACTAGAAAGAAAAAAGTATTAATACATTCGGTAGTCGCCCTAATTGACAAAATGCTGAAACACGCCGTTTCTGCAGGTTATCCTAGGTGGTAGTTTCAAGAGCCCAATAACAACATGGTACGTTCTTTAGGTCACAACCATGTCACAACTCACAAGTCACAAGCGTAGGTATGAATTCACAGAAAGCTCCATTTTTTTTCGATAAATAGGTAGGTAGTAAAATTTATGAGAATCATCGAATAACAACGTGCTAAACAATTAGTCTCAGGCTATTTTGAATATTCGAACAAAAATTATTCCCTATTTCAATTGTTTATTATTATTTTTTATTTCAGCTTAAAATATAATATATGCAGCTTAACACATTCCAAGAGAACGATTAGCTTTACTAAATAAACAAATCTGTCTATTGTAAACCTAGCTGTGTCTGTACATAAATTGGAGATGTTAAACTGAAACTCTTATTTTTTTAGGAAATATAGGCTCTTTATCTGTTTGTTCGCGATAAACGCAAAACCTACGGATTTTCATGTGTTTTTTTTTTGGTTTGAAAAATCTTGGTAAGACTTTTAAAATTTTACAAGCTTGCTCGCAGTCAGTTGAGTAGAACCGGAGATATGATCAAAAGTCGCGATAACTGACATGCACGGGTGCGGAGCCGGGGGCATCAGCATCAGCTAAGGATATATAAAAAAAAAGGTCTTCAGATTAATGCCAATAACAAAGTTTCCTGACAAGTAAAATTGTGTTAAAATTAAAAACACTTTTAAAATGTAGTAGGATGTCAATGTCATAAAAGTTATCATTATAGCAGCTAGGTAAACGAGTAAGGCCATCATTTTTACCAATTACCATAATTAAGTGGTACCTACAATGTAGAGGAACACCGAACAGGCGGGATGTCTGGTACCAGTTTTAGGTGCGCTTAAGTTAATATGGGAAAGTAGATCAATACCTACTATTAATTTCACATCTTACAATAGCAAATAAACATCTCTTATCTATCTAGTAAAATTACCTACAAATCAAAATCATATACTTACGTACATACCTACCAAATTATTAATATCAATGAAAAGATGTTCGTAAACTTGATAGTGTCCAGTAACTTTTGATGGTGACTGTACCCTAAACAAAATTTGTGATTTATCCACTCATTAAATATTGACATTTTATTTTGCAGAAAATCTATATTATAGCCTATCTATATTTTTATATAAATGATATGATAATTTTATATATTTTTTAAAGATAGATACTCTAAGATTTTTTACCTATTTATAATTCTCAGCATGTCACAGTGTTCGTTCGCAACCAAACTTCTTTGAAACGGCTTGCTTTTTATAAATTTGTTTATGAATAGGTTGTAGGGTTGTAGGTACCCCTCTCTCTCCATCTCCAGAAATAACTTATATGGAAAAGAAACGTTTGCCGAGTAAACTAGTAATTTGTACTGTAGTGAAAACTGAAATGCAGTGTAATGAAAAATATCATTAAATTTTGATGTATTATAAACTCTGTGGTCTTTGCTCATAGACTTAGATTAGATACTTCTTTGCTGGCTCTGTGGTGGTGGTGGCGTCACTGTCGTATCAGTGTTGCTATTGACTTCAATATGCAATATAATCAGGAAGTTAGCAGAAATTACTAACAAAAAAAAACCTTTAAAAACATAAACAAGCTTTCCTTTAAATAATCTGCTGTACTAAAACGATAATAGTAATTTTATATAAGGGTTGTGTTGATATGAAAAGCTTGTATCGCGCAAGTTCTTTCTCTGTTTTCTGTTCACGCTGCAAGTACAGAAGACTAAAGGAAAGCTTGTTTTTGTAAGTTTTTTTTTATTTTCCATTTTTACTTTTAGTAGCATGTAGCACAAGTGCTTACTAAAATCAGCCAAATGAACCCAAATATAATTATTCTATTTTGTTTAGTTCAGAAGTTCCCATGGCCCCGTTTTCGGACCCTGAATATCATGTAATACCAGAGAGTTTGATTAGACAAAACAAATAAGTAAGTAAGTATAAGTTGGTTAAATAAATGAATGAGCCCAAATTCGATAGGTTTATCTTGTTTAGTTTAGGAGTTCCTATCGCCACCTTCTAACTCCACCTTGAGACCCTGAATACCATGTAATACCAGAGAGTTTGTTAAGACAAAACAAATGAAACCAAACTCGATAAGTTTATCTTGTTTAGTTTAGGAGTTCCTATGGCCACCTTCCTACTCCATCATCAGACCAACTCCATAGTACCATATTAATTCATAGTCGTACAAACTAAACCTGTATCATCATAAAATCAGTTGAGGATAATATCTGCTTCAAAATCGAGTTGCAAGATTCCACTCGAACAAATTACATACAATTGTACATACATACGATGCAAGTTAATAGAAAGCTTGTAAAATAATAATATACCGAAAACTGATAGCGTGGAGCATGAATCATCTGTGAAAGTCTCCAAAATTTTATAATCTTTAATATTATCAATTCTCAAAGTGGGGTACGCGAACTCCTAGGAGTTCGCAATAAGATCACGTTACGGTGACTCGATGGCTGGTAGATACGTGTAGCACACTGACACACACGGTGGCGCATCGTAGTGCGCGCGCGATTGTGTTCGCAGCTCGATCTCACACTAGCTCAGTAATTTTAGACAAAAAATCCTTGAAACCTAGGACTAATTCCGGCGGAAGGTTTCTTTGTTTTAAAATGTTCCTTAGGTCCCCCTGAACATATCTGGAAAGTTCCCCATAGATCCCATGTACGCTCCCCCCTCCCCCCCCCTCAAACGTCTCCCTAAATCCAGTTTTTTCTATTTTTCTCAGAAACGGTGAAAGCTACAAGAAAGTTGTCCAGGTACCATATAATTCATTGTTATAGTAGCATTGGTTCTCGAGTTACAGCGAATAGTGTCAAACACCACAATATAATTTTCTGGTGTGAAGAAAGTAGGAACTTAGAAAATGATGATGCCTAAGGGTCAAATTATGGTTCAATCAATCAATTAGCCTATTGCAGTCCATTGCTGGACATAGATTAACATAACATAACATAAACTCACGCCTTTGTCCCCGAGGGGGTAGGTAAAGGTGCTAGCACCCACATTTCGCCGTTTATGTTTAGGTCCCAATGTAATAGGTGGCGAGCCTATTGCCATTAACCGGGCACTTATAAACCTGCGATAAACACACAATAACTTCGAAAATCATCGAAAAGTCATTGGTGTGTGCCATGGTAAACCTGGGATCGAACCCGTGACCTCGTCTCAGCAGTCCATTATCCATACCACTAGGCTACCGCGGTACTTACACAGGCCTGGACATAGGCCTCCCCCAATACGCGCCACGTTTGCCGATCCGTAGACGACATCACAATGGTAGAGAGTTACGAGACGGCCGTACGCTGGCATGGTTGAGATCCGGTCTCTTAAGGAAATCATGGTTGAGCGGTTGAACTTTCCTTTGCAGGCATCCTCCGATTGGGGAGATGCCAACTTGGTCAACCTCAACGCAACCAAAACCCAGTCAGGCGTGTCTCTTCTCGACGAAGCTGCTAAAAAGCTGAGAATGCTATCAAAAGTAAGATTAGTACTTCACACTGGAACAACTTCTCATTCTCTACCAAGCGCAAGTTCGATCGTGCATAAAATACTGCTCGCACCTTTGTGACGGTTCAGCCAAATACCAGCTTGAATCCCTTGAGTCAATAGAGAAACAAGCCTCTTGGAGGCTCATCAATAACGTCGCTCTAGTTGAAAATAGGCTTCAGAGCCTAGAACATCAGCTAAGAGTTGCATGACTCTCGATTTTTTATCGGATGCACTTCATGGAGTGTGCACAAGATTTGCACAACTTAATTCCGCCAAACCCTTTCCACCATCGAACGACCATACGCACGGTGACCCGCCACTGATACACCATGGATTTTCCACTTTATACGCACCAAACGGCCTTGCCCGAATCTGTGTTGCCGGATAGCTATAACTTGGGTGTATTTAAGACTAGAGTGAATAGGTTAGTTAATTCGTTTTTCAGGAACAGCTTATCAGTTTCATAAGCTTGTTAGAAGCGGGGAAGGCTTCCATGGGGACTAGTTATTATTCATTTTTTTAATAAACAGATAGTTTTTGATATAGTTAAAGCTTTTATTTTTTTTATAATAAAACATGACAAGAAGTAGGTATTATTTGACACCTCATATATTAAAATCGGAGTAACCGTTTTGCATATTTTTTTCGCATTATATTTATAATGTGGCGCTACATAACGATGTACTAAACGATTTATCCTTTCAGTAACGACTGAAAGGATAAATCGTTTAGTATTTCAGGGGAAATGATTTTATTAATTTATTTAAACTTAATTGCGGCGTGGTTCCCGGCAGAGAAGAATTTGGGCCACTCCATCTCCTGCCATGCGGTGTCGTACAAGGTGACTAAAGAATAGAGATGTTTAACATCAGAGAGATATAAACAGCCCAGGCTCAGCCACAGATACATGGCTGGAGTCAACAATAGTGCCCGAAAAACGGCAATAGGCTATTACTTATTGCCTGAGACCTTATACCATGATTGGTGAAATGTGGGTGTTAATTCACCTCTGCCTAACACTCCAGGGATAGAGGCGTGATCATATGTATGGATATTTAATTGCCATAATTTAAATCATCATCATAAATCATCATCTTCAAAGTTTCTACTGTCTTCGTACTATAAAATTATATTTTGTTGTTTTTTGACACTATTCACTGTAACTCGAGAACCAATACTGCCATAACAATGAATCATACATCATTTTATTCCTTAATGTATGAAGATTTACTTGTGCCTACATCATTTTGCAACAACTCCAGTAATTTTTCTTCAAATTTAGTACAAAGAATAATTTTGGGCCAATTTTTTTTTTTTGGTGAAATTTCTGTAGGTATATTTCAGAGACTATAGCTCACATTGAAATGAATGAACTGTCGTTTGGTAGGTAATTTTATAGCAATTATATAGTACCTGGACAACTTTCTTATAGCTTTCACCGTTTCTGAGAAAAATAGAAAAAACTGGATTTAGGGAGACGTTTGAGGGGGGGGGGAGGGGGGAGCGTACATGGGATCTATGGGGAACTTTCCAGATATGTTCAGGGGAACCCAAGGAACATTTTAAAACAAAGAAACCTTCCGCCGGAATTAGTCCGACCTTTTTGCTTAAAATGACTGGCGTACACGCTCTTCAACGAAACTCTTCAAGCTGATTTAAAAAGGATGTCTTTGATAATTTTTTGGGGAGTTAGGCAAAGAAGTTTCAACTTTCACTCAAAGTAGGATTTTTTTTTTGCTACAACGCACTTATGTGAGAGTGTGTTTGCACACCTCATCCTGATGAAAATGAAATGCGGAAATCGACTTGATACCGAGAGGGGGCGGGGGCGGGGGGTAACCTGATTTCATTGCTAATATTATAATGCGGAAAGATTTGTACCTTTGTATGTAACGAATAAACTAGAAAGCTACATTATTAGGTACCAACATAGGCTATTATTATATCATCACGCTACTATCAGCGATGAACAAGATCGGAACTGCACGCGGGCGGAGCCGCATGCAACAGCTAGTAAATTATTATAGGGATATGAAATATAATTTAGGGGCTGTTCATTAATCACGTGATGTTTTTTTTAGCAATTTTCCAACCCCCCCTCCCCCATGGTGATACGTGGTGAGGTTTTAGACTACCCCCTCCCACCCTAGCCAATATCACGTATTTTTTATTTATTATTTAATGCTAGAAAACTAAGAATCGTGACAAAAATCACCAGCTGTTATAAGAAAAAATAAATACACGTGATATCCCAAGCACCTTATGGGCAATATTCAGAAACTAGCTCTGGCAACCCTGGTAAAAGGTGACACAAGTGCTCTGTCAACAGTGTCAACTCTGATTTGTCTTGTCTGTTATCAAATTGTCATTAATGTCAATTTGTGAATTTTGTGATTGTGTTGTGTTGTTTGTTGCTCTGTCTGTATTGGATTGTTTCACTTGAATGACATTATGTGTAGATATTTTTTCAGACGCAAAATAAAATAGTTATACATTTTATGACTTAAAATAAAAGACAAAATTCAGAAATGATTTTTTCAAAGAGTGTGGTTTGGTTGTTATGTGTCTTATTATTGGCTTCAATATTTATGGCGAATTTACTGAATTTAATCGCAACGGACCATAATTTTTATTTGGAAAATAAAAAGGAAGGAATTAATCATACCAATTATTTAGGTAATAAGTATGTGAAAATAACAGATACTAGTGAAAACTTAGTGTGGTTTCTCCAGGTGAGTAAAATTTTACTCGATTTGTACGTACTTATTATTTTGCGATGTTATTTTCAGAACAAAGCCTCTCAAAATAAAATAATATTGTTATTCGTCCTCACAAAGAGACATTGTAGGTACATACATTCGAAATAATGTGATATATGTTTTTAAGTATTTACTGCAAACAAAGCTTTAAAGTTTAAAGTGATGCAATAATCAATATTCTTATAGATTTCAGACATACATATTAGTATATTCCGGGATCCGGGAAGAATATCACAATTTCAACAGTTTTGTGATAATACAGTGAAGAAAATTAACCCACTTTTGGTTTTGGCCAGTGGAGATCTGACTGATGCAAAAGCCAAAGATAACTTAGGGAGTTCCCAAGTTGAGACAGAATGGATATACTACCACAATATTATAAAAGAGTCAGGTGTGACTGAAAATACTGTCTGGTTAGACATAAGAGGAAATCATGGTAAGTAAAACACACTAACACACTACCTATCTATGCTATGAATTTATTCAAGAGAAAGTTTAGCTAGATGTTATCATTCTTTTTAATGAGTCTTGCGTTACCTAGATTCTGAATGGAACTTAAACGATTCTGAAATGAGATTGTTGTTGTAAAGATACCTCTCACATTGGGTATCTCAGATTAGTAAAGAATTCTTTAATTTCTGGATTCATTTGAAAAATATTCATTTAAAAAATGCATCAAAAATGAATCAAGGATAGGCCAGTTCAGGGGAATCTGCAAGGATTAAATTGTCAAAATTTTCATTGAAAAACTGCCTGTGTGGGATGTATCCAGTTTTTCCTATATCCTATAAATCCTGCAAAATTTTGAACGCCGCAGGTGGATTCATCCAGCTTCTGGTGTTCCAGTTTTTTCAATATAGTACAATATTTTTCTGAATTCATTTTCAATAATTTGTTTCATTAAAAATGCATGTTTACAAGATTTTTGGACTCAAATAAAACCAAGCGCAGTGGTCCCTCAACTTTAACGTATTAATAAAAAAAACTAGTGAGGTAAAGCTCTAAAGGAATATCATTTTTGTTTTCTTTAGCCGGTACTTGCAATTTTGGACCAAAATGAATGATGTCCTTTATTGGTCTTTTGTTATCATTATCAAGTTTCCGATTGCATCTGAGGTATTTCCTCATAGGTCAGGGTACACTCACATCTTCTTTTGGTTTCACATGTATGCTTTTTTGGGAGGGACTGCCATCTGCCATGCCAACAATGAGAGTAAAGGCCATGCCAGAGCCTGGTCCGTCAATCTGCAGGTGTATCAGCTAGCAGGTGAAGTTGACTCGGCCCAATAGGTCTTAGTGGGGGCCCTATATGCCCACAACACTATTTTGAAACAAATACAATGGTAACTTATGTGGAAATTATATTTTCATGCTATGAGTCTTATGTATGTCTTTTTATCTCATGTGCCAATAAGGCAGACAAGATAAAAAACACTCAGTTGCTAATAATGTGGATGATGAAATATTATAACTTTGTTGCTTACTTTTGGTCTCTAATGACTCACTCATTGTTGGAGTTTAACACTTTGGTCCGTCTATGGTCTATCTATTGATGATATGCAATGTGAATTAAGTAGCTAAGTGCCATATTTATATGACTAGCTGTACTTCAACCTCTTATTTCGTACGGATATCCCTCGGATACCCCGAGCAAGGGCGGTTACTCGAATCGACTAAAATCGCACGCCATCTAGCCTATAAGGCATTATCCTGGCAACAGAGATAGGGCTGTTCTTCACCCGACAGTAAACATATACTAGCCCATGACAAAGTGCGCTCGACGCTAATAGGCTCGCCCCCTATTCGAAAAATCATAGTTGGTGAAATGTGGGTGTTAATACCTACACCTCTATCTACCCCTTTCAGGGATTTACAGGAATGAGTGTAAATGAAACTATGGTAATAAACATACATACAAAGTATGTACAATCATGATAATATTTCTTTCACTTACCATAAAAGAGTGTAAATGTTCGGCCAATATGACGTAAGCGTAACACATCACGAGTTATCACGCTATCGTTATTAGTATCTTTGTAATAGGTGTTAGAGTCGTGTAATAAATGACTGCGAGATGTGTGTTCATACATATTTTTGCCAACCATACATTAGTTTGTAACAATCATCGCATTTTCGATCGCATTCGGGGCTTTCCCCTAGAGTAGAGTGTTCTTAAATATGATATAGTTTGATTTTTTCGGCTATATTGGGAGTTAGTGCCGTCTGGCCACCCAGCCTGAGGCAACCGACGATAAAGAACATGTTTAGTCTATAACATGCTCTTTAATAGATTTGTCCGATTTTTTTCTCATAAATCTTCAACGCAATGGAGCTCGCCAACAAACACCTCTTGTCATGAATTATTCTTAAGGTGTATTAAAATTTTAATAAACTATTATCTACCTAGTTGTGTTGTGCCAAAAAGGATTTTTGTTCTTCATTATGTGGATAATCATTATCTCAGCGTTGAGTCTCAGTCGGATCCGAGGCTTTCACCTCATGGTCCAGGGTCCGCTTTCTGGCTTTTCCTCCTCTATTTCGCACGGTCTTGGGCATTCATGTCAGTGAGACATTTAGCGCACATGTCATCTTTTACGACGCTAAGCCAGCGTTACTTGGGTCTACCCCATGGCATAAAGGAGGCGGCCTTTGCTCCAGGACGATTTAGGTCGGTACTATTCGTTTTTGTCACGGACATGAAGGCTGCCGCGGATGCGGAAGTTCCTCACACGATGCCCTATTAAGTGCACATCAGTGCTTTGCTTATTAAAACAGACTATAAAAATTATGTTTTCAATTAGTCGGACATTTGAGTATGAATTAAATATCGTACATAAATGCCATACCACTTCAGTAAGTACCTATTGTAGTATAGGTATGACTTAATTTCTTGATATTAATAGCTTCATAACTGTATACACCAAGTAAAAATATGTATATAATTAAGGACTGCAAAGCTACGCAAGCAGTAGGTACAATAGGCAGCCTTGTCTCTACCAGGCAACCTTTGGATGGTAATTATGGTATATGGTAAAAAATAACTAATGTTTTTCATGCTGCAAAAACGGCGCTGAAAAACGAAAAATAACTGATTCATAGATTCAAAACTCAAATGACAAAAATACGTGTTAGATCCTCTTTTTTGAAGTCAGTTAAATAGAGTGACTGTGGTGGGTCGGGAGTCTTTCGGGGCCTGAATCGCAGTCCCGGATTCCCCTTTATTATTTTTGAGAAGTATTTTAGAACTACGAATAAAATAAACACAGTAATGTGTAAATTACACCCAACCAAAAAATATTGAAGTTTTTCGTGAGAATTTATTAACTGCCGTATTTAGCTGTTAATGTGAAAGCATTATAACTTAGTTTTTTTTAAAACAAAAACGCCAAAACTATTCATACCTATTTATTCAAATTCAAATGCATTTATTTTTCAAGTAACAGAGACTTGAAATTTTGAGTTATGTATTTTACGCAGTACCTACGCTATCGCTTACAAAGTTAGCTCTACTAATAAATCCATCCAAAAGTTGTTTGTGTTAGATAGATAATAGATTGGAAAATGATAGGCAGTGTAAAATAGAACAGTAGCTAGCTATATTTCAAAGTCATTTGGTGGACAATAAGAATGGTAAAGTCGTGGAGCTCCTAAAATTCAAGCACACATCCTGATCGACCACCTGAATCTCGTAGGGCATTGACACACGGAAATAAGTTTACTGGTGTTGCTAACGTGGCTCTGGCACATTTTCTTGAAAACCTTTACTTGGCGTAACGGCAAATTTTTTGTAAACATTTACAATTTACTTGACATTGACAAAACTGCGGCGATTCGCTGCAGAAGTCATTAAGAAGAAGACTATCGACAATCGATATTCTATGATATATTGCTTTGATGATTTTATGATATTTTTTTGCAGATAACTTTAACATTGGGACACTCAATTCTCAAAAGAACTACTTTAGAAATTACTCAGTACAAGGACAACATCATATTAAGTCCTATGTACATTATGAACAGAAGAATGGTGTTAATGTGGCATTCCTGGGAGTTGATGCCTGTCCTGACCCAGGCCTCAGACGACCCTTTAATTTCATTGGCATCCTTGATGTACAGGAGCAAGCAAATATTCAAAAACTTACAGCAGAAGCTGGGACCAAGGCTGATCATATAATTTGGTTTGGTCACTATCCTACTTCTTGTATACTACCTCTTCAGAGAGATTCTAATAGTTTTAATTTGCGTCAAGTCATTGGCTCCACTCATGCATCGCAAGTTTATCTTTGTGGTCATCTACATTCCATGGGTGGTTTAGTGCCTAAAATGTACACAAAACAGAAAAAAGGATACTTGGAACTTGAGTTAGGAGACTGGAAAGACAACAGAATGTACAGATTAGCAGCTATAGATCACGGACATTTTTCATTTGTTGATCAAAAACATAATGTATGGCCACTTGTACTGGTCACAAATCCGAAACATGCAAGATATGTAATGCCCGGAAGAGAACCTTTGCATTTAATTCCCGAGTCAACTCATATAAGAATACTGGCATTTAGTGATGTTAATATTGTTAGTGTACAAGTCACATTTGATCAAATTAGTTGGATGACATGCAAACACGTCAAAGGACCTTTGTACGCCTGTCAATGGCTATCTCACCTGTTTGGAACTGGTTTACATAGGGTTTATGTAAAAGCCATTGATGAGCTAGATCGACAGGTTGTAATTGAACACCCATTTACATTAGATGGAAGTTTGATGAATTTTGATATAACAGGAAGGATTTTGCTTATGTTGAATGCAGGTGTTGTGGTAAGAGAGTTAATTATTATCTTGACTTTATTTTTAGTATATTGCATTTCTCGTACCCTTTTGATTAATGTATTATTGTGACAGTTTCAGGCAATATTTGGCACACTTCTATTGATAAATGTGCTACCTCTAGTCATTTTGAGGCTTCAGAAATCGCCACCAAAGTATCGAAGAAGATTTGGACGGATTGTATTGAGACGCATTTGGCTGCTGACTAAACTCGATCGAGTTTTTTATCCTGTTGTGTTATATGCAGTATACATACCAATTGGACCATGGGCCATTGGAGAACTTATCGATGGCTACACGGGTGCCATTTTCGCTTGGGGTATATTGATAAAAAATGCATTTTTACCAGAACCCTTTACATACATGTATGGTAGTGTACAGCTCATGTTTGTACAAATACCCTTAATATTCGTATTGGCCCATTGTTTAGAGAATCGTCTCTTTAAGTCCCATATACGAGGAGTACGGCGGCTAATTATAAATTTGCCGTTTGTTTTTTTGCTGTCAATACAGCTGTTATTGGCTTACTTCTTTTGGTTGGAGTATGGAACAATGTCGTTAATGTTTGGACCACTTAGAACATGGAGTATCGCTTTAAGTGTATTGCTGTGGTATAAAACATTGAATTTGCCCCCAGAGCAATGCAGGTACGTTTATTTTTTACTTTACGTATAAGAAGTTTAAGAGCCCGTTATCTGAATGCTTCGTCATCCCAGTTGCACCCAAAGCTTTCACCTCGAAGTCTGGGGTCCGCTTTACCAGCCTAACTGCAGAATTGGCTGAACTTCGATATTTTCCGTGAAGCGATTGCCATTTGACCTTCACAACCCAATGCCGATATCGAAGCATTGCAGCTCGACCAGTTGTTGGATTTTTATACTGCTTCATCTACCCGTTACGACTACCATAGATGTTCGTATGCAAACCGAGACCTACAGCTTAATGTGACCAGACTCATGTAAATACCGATATTCATGCATACAAATGTTTGCACTGAGCGGGATCGAGCCCGCGCCTCCTGCGTAGCGGCCGCGATCACTACCGCCACGCCAGAGGCTGTCTGAACGCTAACGTAACGTATAAACTTTTGTTTCAGAAATCTGAAAAAGTTAAACGAATTATCATCATAGTATTGTCAGTTGGCGAAGGAGCATACATTCTGAACAATTTGTACAGCACCTGAAGATATTGTGATATGATTTGAAAGTAACAGCTGCCAAATACGCTGACTCAGGCGTGATATGGAAGTTACGAGGACGATATTTATTAACAAAGCTAATAATTTATTATTTGAATATTTGTTTGCACCAAAGATGTTAAAGGTTAGGCATTCCAAATTTAAAAAAAAAGACAATGTTAAGTAAAGCATAGCTCTATTTAGCATTCTTAAAGTTAACTTGTATTGTTTGATAGTCGAGTCTAATTAATTTCGATGACGTACTCAAGTTATTAGAGCAATGAACGCAAACTTTCTTATTGTTCTGAGCTATCTATTTCACTCGATGTTTTATCAGCACCGTACTTATTGTTGTATCGTTGATGCTTATACCTATATTTCTGAATGTTTTAATCTAATGTCTCTCTTGATGGAGATACTTATTGCTTGAATGCACATATATCTACTTATAAATAACATTTTATTTACATGTAATGTAATAAACATAATTATATCGTCGTAATTTATATATAGTATAAACTTTACTTACGAGTATATATTTTACTTCAAGTACAGACACATACGCATAAGTTTATGCGTTGGCTATTTTTGAATGAAATTCTTACGATAACTTAGTAGACGCCTTAATAAATTTTCGAATACTGGTATTGTGGTAAATCTTACTGTACTCCATTCAGTTAGGTACTTAACTAAAGGTAAACTATCTTGTAGCGACTATTTATAAGGACATAATATATTAAAAACAAATGAACTAGGCTAACTAACTATTGGTTCGATTTTTATCGAAATATTTATAAACTGAGTTTTTAAACAAAATACATTAAATAGACACATCTAGATTGTTCACGTTTAGTTAAGCACCTAACCGATTGTGTAGTATAGGTGTCAAAACATTTACTCAAAATTCTCTTGCAAACATAAAGTGGGCGCCATTGCATATGTTGTATTTGAAATAGTTATGGCTATGTCTTAGGCGTTCATTACACGGTAGGTTTTGCCGTCAGTGTAACCACAGTCACGGCCGTGATTGACGAATAACCTGTCGTCTAATGCGGTGACTGATGGTTGCACTTATGTCGATAGTATAACCATCATTCAAATGTAATTCATGATTGATGGCATGATTGACGTCTGTATGTGCGTATAATGGACGCCTTATAGACATGTGATGCCCGAGTTTTAACAGTAGTACTTACGTAATAAAATGTATATTTTCAAAGACTATCATACCACTAAAACAGAGGAGCCTTAAGTTTGTATGAAGATAAAGAAGCCGCTTGAGCTCATGAAAATCATTGCTCATGTGTGATAAAATGGAAGAGAGTCTCCATAGATAATTGCTTAAGAAGCAAGACATAATGAACGGCGATCGACGGTTTGTTAGGGTATGAAGCAAAGCGAGAAATTTACAAGTAAGTAATTTCTAAAGAAGAGCTACAACGCACTAGCTGGACCTGGCTGGCCGAATTGCGGCTAACCACAAGTGCGGTGCGGGCCTACACAGGAAGTGGAATAATGCGAGTTTGAAAATATTCTGAAGAACTAAATTTTCTTGGTATTTGGTATTTTTTGATCTTATTAACTCTCCTGACCCACTAAAGAATAGATCTATATTATTTAGTACATTATAATATGCTGACGACTGGTTTAGATCTTGGTTGTACGTAAAACTTTCTTTGAAATTATGACAGCACGCTTTGCTATGATGAAAGTAAAGGTATTTCTTATTTTAGAACAAAATAGTTGTGTAATGAATGAATGCTCTACCAAAATGAATAATAAACCTATTTTAGTTAATGACTCTGAAACTCACATAATAATTTTATCTGTACCTACTAATTAAGAATCAATTCTATTTATTAATCTAAAATTAAATAAATAAATGGTGCTTACCGACGATATACAGGAAATATTCAGATGCAATAAAATGTTATGTATAAAAATGTAAGAAAATATATTGGTACTTTCATAATTACAATCCTGTGTACAAAATAATGTAGTAATACATATTTATCACGTAGGCATATGAATATTATTTTAATAATATCATTATTTTATCACTTAAGGTCCCACGCGGCTGTGAATGTGTCTAATGTGCGCACTTATTTTTGAATCTCTTTAAACCGTTGTTTAAAATGTTAATGTTATCTTTTCAAAATATAATGCTATTATTTGATGTCCAAACAAACGTGATAGATCTGTATACCGGATGACGATTTCCAATCGCAATAGTAGGATCGTAATTATATTGACTATCTGTACACGTCCAAAGAGAAATGGAATTGAGAAAACAATATTGCTAACGGAACATTTATAGTTTCTGAATATAGTGCATTGCATCGGTATGAATGTCATATAGGTACTTAATTATGCCATGGCCAACAGGTTGCAATACCATATTAACTTACCTGGATTCAAAAGGATGGAGTAATTACATTCTAGTCAAGGAATAACTGGATAAATTAACAATTATTTCACTTCCATTTCTCTTTTCCTGTGCACCCATATAATTATTAATTAATGATATACTTACAAATTCGGTTTCGGTTTTTGTAAATCAATAAATACGATCAATTCATGAAAAAGTGTATTACAAATATGCGGTGCTATGACAGTGCACGTTGCGCGTTGGTCTGGATGTGATTATTCCAAACTTTTAGTTCTCATAAAATGGTCGTATTATTTTGGTAAATATGAATATATTCATTCATAATATCGTAGTCTGATTGATGTCTAGTCCAGACAGTATTTTTGTAATAAATAAGACATTGATATTATTATAAATGTTAGAGTAGCTGCTTCGTAAGTTCTTGCTAAGATGCAAACTCAAGTGATTTGTAAGACTAGCTACTTTTTAGAGTTATGTCATTAAAAACAAATCGAAATTGCACGTAGTTGTTGTTTTATTTTTTGATTAGCTGTGGCCCGCGGCTCCGCCCGCGTGGAATTCTGATCCCGTTCATCGCTGATATATAGCCTATGTGTTATTATGATGTATAAGCTATATTATTGTAAAGTATCGTTAAAATCCATTCAGTAGTTTTTACGTGAAAGAGTAACTAACATCTTCACATACTTACAAACTTTCGCGTTTATAATAGTAGTAGGATATACCTAGTTGTTATTTGGGTGTCGTAGAGTGCGATTGAGAGATAGGGCTGTTCTTTATCCGACAGTAACCATACAGCCCATAAAAAAGTGCTTGCTTGATAGCAATAGGCCAATATGGGTGTTAATATACCTCTGCCTACCTCTTCGGGGATTTACAGGCGTGAATATTTGTATGTATGTATGTATAAAGTTGGTAGGTAGACGCGAGGATCAGGCCTTCGATTCTGCTAAAGCACAACCACTGATAACTTATACCACAGAGACTACAAAAAATGCCATTAAATTTTAGACCTTATTTCTTTAGAAATTCAGTCAAAAATTAAATGAAAAGAGTATCATTACTCTCTTTCATTCACTCTACAACAAGCCATTTCATTTTAAATTTTAAATACATTACTTTAAAGGTTAAAATTTAATGGGATTTTATTGCAGTTTCAGTGGCATGAGAGTGGTTTTGCTTTCGCAGAATCGAGGCCCTGCTAAATTGTCGGACGAATAAAAACAAGTTTTAGTTTAGTTCGTTTCTTACCACTTCATTATTGATAGCACAATTGAACATTGAACTTTATAGAAGTAAAGTAGGTACCTACAGTAAGTATACCTAATTCGTCACTAAGCGCTTTGTTTCAGTACAAAGTATAAGTTAATAGAGTAATGATCCTTTATTTTATGATAACAGGCTGTTGACACAATTTGTAATCATGTATTTCTTCTTCACTTCAGTAAATTGTTCAAACATTAGGTATTGTTTGTAGTAAGACTTAGATATATAGGTAGGTACATCATCCGCCGCCAATGCCGGTTGCACAAAACTTAAATTTGAGTTTGTAGTCAGCTCTCCTATTACTCCTTTCCATAATTTAGCGTATCTTAGCTTTTATGATAGCAACTGCCGTCTGACCTCCAACCCTCTGGGTTCCTCAAGGGCCGATATTGGGGCCGAGATAGGCCCTAAAACCGACTCTTGAGGAATCCCCGAATTTTATCATTTGATCGTTAACATGTTTCTCTCAAGTCATCGATATCACTAGCATTGAGACCGTTGACACGCATGTGGTTTACCTATTGATTACAGTAAATGTTTGAATAATTTAGATACCTGCAGGAATTTATGATAACCGAACATAGAACCGAACATAGACTCAAGGGCCGAGAGAGGCCCCAAAGCCAATCCTTGAGAGACTCCTGATTTTTAAACTCCTGATATTTAGAGAGGCCCCGAAACCAGTCTCCTGATATTTAGAGAGGCCCTAAAATCAACCCTTGAGAGACTCCTGATTTTTATCAATTATTGTCGTTAACACTAGTCTAGTCTAGGACTACAAAAGCGCCGCGCTAGCAGTGAGATCGTTGACACGTATGTCATCTTTTACTATCGTCAACATGTCACGCATAAAATTCAGGAGTCCCTCAAGGGCCGATTTTGGGGCCGAAAGAGGCCCCAAAACCAACCCTTGAGAGACTCCTGAATTTTAGCAATTGTCGTTAATACACTTCTCAAGGACTACGAAAGCGCTGGCAGTGAGATCGTTGATACGTATGTCATCTTTTTACTATCGTCAACATGTCACGCATAAAATTCAGGAGTCCCTCAAGGGCCGATTTTGGGGCCGAAAGAGGCCCCAAAACCAACCCTTGAGAGACTCCTGAATTTTAGCAATTGTCGTTAATACGCTTCTCAAGGACTACGAAAGCGCTGGCAGTGAGATCGTTGACACGTATGTCATCTTCTACTATCGTCAACATGTCACGCATAAAATTCAGGAGTCCCTCAAGGGCCGATTTTGGGGCCGAAAGAGGCCCCAAAACCAACCCTTGAGAGACTCCTGAATTTTAGCAATTATTGTCGTTAATACGCTTCTCAAGGACTACGAAAGCGCTGGCAGTGAGATCGTTGATACGTATGTCATCTTTTACTATCGTCAACATGTCATCATTTTCTTGAATAATTGCGTGACTTTTATGCAAAAAAAGAATACTAAGTTCATATTTACTGTGTGCGTATTGTATTGACACTGATGCGGAGTACCGTAGTGATGATGATGATGGCCGTATCCACTGTTGCAGGTTCGCATCCTATCGAAGTTTAGCTACTGGAGGAGGAGGTAGAGGGTCTAAGGATCTAAGTACTTACCATAGATATTATAACGATTGTATAAATTGGTTCTATTTACTGAAACCAGATTATGTGTTGCTTATTATAAAAAAAAAACGTTATTGTGTGCAGAAGCTTAAAAATTTATTACGAAAATTGGTGAAGCCAGCCAGATTTACATAATTAAGCATAAGTACAATAAGCCGCGGGCAAAAACTATGTGTCTGATTAATATTATTAGTATCACCTTTTTCTTATATATTTCACCAATATAACATTCAATAAACTTCTTTTATATACAAACTGTTCTCAGATCCAGAACTAATTATTCACCCTCCCATTTAACATTCAGCCTTATTTTCGATATTCTAATCAGAAAACTTCTTTGACTTATAATATTAATAACTTAGGTACTAAATATTTAAAAATTGTCTCAAATCAGTTTTTGCTTTGTCTTCATCTTTCGAATCATCTACATGCTCTATATACTCTGAATTTTAAAACTACTATCAGAGCGATTTGTAAGAAAACTGTCCACAAGAATAAAGCGAGGAAATTTCTGGTCAAGTTGCCTGAAAGTTGTAAATGTTTCAAGTAACCTTCAGGGCTTTTAAACATACAAAATATCTTATGACATGGTAATTTTTCTCGGTCGAAACCATATACTGTTTCAAGGAAAGCGGCGAACGCATAACGAAAATAGGAGATCAAGGCGAAGGGCCGAAGGTATGTAGGTATTTCATTGTAGGGAATGAAGAATTCGGAGAACATCAGCATGGGTATATTGGCTGCCGGTATCACGAACAGTCCCAGCTGAAACATAAAGATTATAAAATGTGAGTTATCTTAACTACTTTACTTTGGAAAATTAGAAAACATTACATTCAACGTGATCGTGCAAGAAAGTAATGTTTTCGAGCTTCCCAAAATTCTGTACCAATTCAAAAAATAATAGAGAGAAATCAGTAAGTAGGAATCTAATAGATTATTACAATGTTAGTCTAATGTCTTAATTTGAAACTCACGGAACTCCCCTATTTAGGTAACGCCTACGTTTGCGAGCTTTATTTTTATTGTCTACAAGTGTCTATTTACGTCTAGCTTTGAGTACCTACGTAAAAAATGATGTAGGTATATTTTTAGATGATCGGGATGACAATATCTTTTTAGTTTTTATAAAGTATATTTCTGTAGATTAAATTAAACCCTTTGGAGTAGCATATAGATCCTTAAGTTCACTTTTTAAGGTATTATAACTAAGCAAAAATTTCTACATTAGATATTCATACCTTCATTCCGCATGCGGCACCCATAACAAACCCGAAAGTTTGTGCGAGTATGGTCACGAGTGCGCAGGTTAGCCAGGCCAATCCCATGCGCGTTGGGTCTAACGGCTGAGATGTGAGGTACCACGCAGGGAATAAGAACACAGTTGCACATAATAACTGAAATAAAACAAAAGGCACTTTACAACTAGTTACCAAGTATAGATACCTGTAGCAATTTAATTGATTGTTTAAACTGCATTGAATGGTGCTTCGTTGGCGACAGGTACCTAGCTCAGGAGGTACTCAGAGTGCTCCCCCTAGAAAGTGATGGGTCACCGGTGCAAGTTTTGTCCTGGGTGTTGATATTTTTAGTTTTCAAATTTATAGGAAAAGTTAGTACTATTTGCTAAAATAAATTGTAAGAAATTTCGTGAAAGCTCGCTTTAGGGTGTACAGAAAAGGCAAGCTGAAAGTGAGTTAGAGGCGCGTTAGAGGAATGATATCGTAATAAAGGTCAGGTTCAAGCCAACCTCAGTTGCTGAATGACGAATGAGGCTCTGGCGTAGACTCCTTGCGGGGTTGGGAGATCAGGTGGCAGTTGCATCCATAAAAGCCGTATAAACCAAATGAAGGAGAAGGAGTAAACGGACTCCCGGTATCTTAGGTGAAAGACCATAAAAGCCTCGGATGTGACCAGAAAAAACGACGATGATGAGGGTAACTTAGGTTAATTCATTCCGTGACTTGATTTCGAACGATATTGTTATTATTATTAAAAGAGTTATAATATATTGTTTGATACCTGTATGGGTAAATCCACGATGATTTTGGACGCACAGTATACTGGCAGGGAGTACCATTTATTGAGATGTTCGTGTAAGACCACTTTTGCTTCAACTGGAACTGTAATCAAAAAAGAAAATATAATTTGATAATTTGTTATGTCTTTATACACTCTTGGTGGGCTTTGATAGATAGGTACCTACCTAATTGATTGATTATCGCAGATCTAGCTGGTAATCCATTGGTCCCTTCGTTAGTTTAGGTTAGTTTAGGTATGCCATAAAGCTTGAATGTATACGTAATAAGAATGACTAGATGAAAAATAAGTATAGGTACAGACTTGACGCCGTGGTGTTAATGGTTTCACTGTCGAGGATCCAAAGGGCGTGTGAAGTGGAGACGAAAACGTAGTAAAGTGGATTCTAGGCTCCGAGGAAAAGTTTCAGATGCTACCGTGATAACGCGCTTGATTAGGGTGACGATGGTGAGAAGATCGAGCGAAAAATATCGCACACATTGACACAAATCTACTTGCGCGGATCGTAATTTTCTTCAATCACCTTGCCAGTTAAGAATGTGTGAGAGTTAGGTAGTTCCGGCTATTACCTCGATTTGACGGGTTATGAATTTGTAGCTTGCTAAAAATTATAAATTACTTACTGCATTAAGTATAACGAAAATGATTATCTCTAGTAAGTACTCATTTCTTATACTTACATGTATGTATGGTTGGCATGGCGTTTGAGAAGAAAAGAAATAGTAGAAAGAAGAAAAGACATCCTGTGTTTGATATCATTCTGCCAGCATCTGCGCCGGCGCCATTGTATAGTGCACCCAATAATAAGGCTACTACAAAATGGCACACTAACCGAATCTGGAAATAATAAAGTTCTCAACAACTTTCAACCAAAATTGTTTACAGGCTAAAAGGGTCTGTTCCATCTAGTTACATTAATGTAACGCCTGCCTAATCACTTCCGAAGGATATCGTAAGGACGATATCACTGCGAGAGACGGAAAACTTGAAATAAAACCCTGTACCAAGCTGTCTAGCCAGCGTGGAAACAGTAGGCCAAAGCCGAGACATTGGGAGAGGCCTATGTCCAGCAGTGGACTGCGATAGGCTAATTTTGATTGAACGCCTGCCTGGATGTCGATTATCGGGACCAAACATTGCCTTTGTCCTTTCCCAAGGTCTATTTTATTCATGTACCAAATTGCATCAAAATCGCTTCACTGGTTTAGGCGTGAAAGCGTGACAGACAGACAGACAGACACACATCCGGTTTTATAGCAGAGAACTTATTTAGTAATTTGTAGAATTTAAGGTGATTAGGTAGTTCTTAAGACAGCCCTTGCGTACAGTTTATACAAATATATACGTAATAGTAACATACTTGCGTCAAATAAACGTCTCGAATCACTCCAATGCTGCATCTCCATAACAAAGCGTTTAGCTGTTGACATACAGTTGCCGCGTAACCGTCTGCTGAATTCGGGTTCCGGCTACTTGGACTTAGCAAGGCTTCAGATTCAGGTGATAGCTCTATAAAATAAAAACAAGGAATGTATTAGGTAGAGACGGTATTGTGGTTTCTAGTTAGAAGGAAAATCTCAGATATTGCTCAATGGTTTTTCAAATCAACGAAAGTTTTTTAAATGTCAATATACACAGTGACGGTCAGTGGATTATGGTCTGGGGGAACAGCTCTACCCATACCTACCTTTGAGGCCCAAGCCAATCTCACCTGCTAGACAGTGCACCTGCTGAACAAAAGCCGAGGGTTTGGGTGCAGGCTTTCCTCTCGTGCATTTTATATCTTTATTTTTTGAGACGGTTTGTTCACGAACTGAATATGTCAGACGGCAGTCGCTTCTAGAAAAGCCAACATAGTTACCATTCGGGGACTCCGTGGGCTCAACACCCAAAATGGGCCAGTTCAAAAGAAATGACTCTGGGTCGGCTGCCTGGGGTGCGACAGTTATGTCTCTATCAATCTCACCTCCGGCAACCTACGACCCACAGACGGTGTGCGTTTAAGTCGTTTCGCGCACGTTAAAAAAATAAAACATAGGTAGGATACCACTCAAAAATAATATGCGGACTTCGGGAAATTGCCGAATCATGACACAGTTACGTATAACTACCTTAAAAGTTTAAAGCATTTAATGACAATAAAACTAACCACTTTCTTTTCCATTTTGGATATATTTGTTGGAAATCTTACTCAACTCTTTTGCATAACTATTAGATTCATTTTCTAAGAGATTCTTGTTACCCTGGTGTCCATCACTTGCTATCTCCAGCACTGCAAAATAATTAAATCTTCTACATAAAAACGAATCGCCGGAACATAATGTACGGGCCTAACTTCCTAACAACTGTACTAAATTGCATAATTCTTTCCAATGTGGCGATATGCTACGAGGAAATCGTTTGTCCTTCGGACATGTAATGCGTAGGGATGAAAGTAATGTCGTACGGAAGGCATTAACTATGGACGTGGATAATTACAAGGGGACAGGAAGACTTAAAAGGAGGTGGACGGACTGTGTGACAGATGATATAGTTATGAAGGAAGTGAATATTGAGATGACTGCGACTAGAGATGAATGGAAAAAGCATACATGTTGCGCCGACCCTAAATAAACTTGGGATAAGGGTAGGAGGATGATGATGTGGAAAGAATTATCCAATTTAGTTGTCAGTCGCCGTTGTATAATAAATATCGAATTTGCATTATATTATTGCAAAGAAACGCATTTCAATTAGGTACCGTTGCACAACTCGGCCGTGATCCTATATAGCTATATAGATTTGTATAATATATATATATACGTTTATTTACATTGTCCGTGACACAGTGCAATGACTAATTGACTGATGTGTTTATTTATATATAACCTTTGTTCTGTATCGATTTATAATTTCATCATTAACAGTGTCAGTCCCGGTAGCATTCAAAGTTTACACCTTGGAGCCCGGGGTTTGCTCTACTTCTTTTACCACTCATGTGGCCTAATTTGACCCCCAAACCTGAAAGTAAAACCTTCACCAGAGTATCGTCTGTTAATCAGTAGGTGTAGGTACAGTCGACAAAACGAGATAGGTACGGTTGCACTTTTTCATATAAAGTTGTATGTAAAGGTACAACCGTATCGCCTTTGTCGACTGTGTAAGCTAGCAGGTGAGGTTGGCTTAAGCCCTAAAGACCGTGGTGGCCCCCTTACACCCTTGTTTTACCTACATTAGGTTAGTTGAACGTGATAAATGCCCCTTAACGCCGGGCACTGGTACGAGGGGCAGACTCAAGAAGTGTTGGCTTCACTTGGTGTTGTAGAAAATGAGCTTTGACATGTGCAAACCTAGCATGTGCTTGGTCTCATTACCCTGGATGCCCAAGACCACGCGAATTGGAGAAGTAAAAGTCGGGAAGCGGAATCTGGACTCCGAAATGAGACCCTCAGATGCGACCGGGGTTAACGCGATGGTGATGGTAATTACTAAATTAAATACAGAAAAAATAAGGAAATCGTCTACTCACAATAATCAGCTATGTTATAATATTGTGGACAGATGAAACCTGCTCTGGCTAAGGCTCCTGGAACGTCTACTGTTGCTCCTGCATATAATGTTCTACCATTGGCGAGTACGATGACGTCGTCAGCCAAGGCAAAGAGTTGTGATGACGGTTGGTGGACCACACAAGCTATGGTGCGACCGCTACGAGCAACAGTGACGAGAGCTTGTGTTACTGATAGTGAAGAGACTGCGTCTAAACCGCTGAAAAAGGAAGAGGTCTACAATTAACGATCTTTTTTCAAAGACTAAGAAAGAAAGAAGAGTAAAGAGTAAAGAACTTCTTTTCATTCATACATACATAACTATACAATTAACGATCTTTTTTCAAAGACTAAGAAAGAAAGAAGAGTAAAGAGTAAAGAACTTCTTTTCATTCATACATACATAACTATACCTACATCCTTAAAAACGTTGTCATTTATAATGCCATTCAGTTATAATAAGTTAGGTTTACTGCAGACTTAGGTAATTGTTGTTATTTTTTTTGGATTATTTTATAATTGAATGAAATTTTGAAGCATTTACTATGCTAACTGTTCAAATCGATTTTATAATTGCCAGTAATATTGTTATATAATATAATTGTCAGTAGTATCTGAAATCTCTGAAACTTACGGATCATAGAGCTCTTGGCAGTTGCCCAAAGTGACCAATTGAAAAGAGCGCCCAAAACTGTATTAATATTCCCAAAGATGAGTTTGTGCTCTTAATGCTAAGTATCTGAATATAAAGGGATCAATGTCCAGCTCCGAGCTAGCAACTTCTCTAAAGTGATTTTTCTTTAACTTTAAGAATAAAAATTACGATTTTAATATTACCTAGTTGGTTCATCTAATAACATGATGGTTGGGTCTGTCAACAATTCACAGGCGACTATCAGCCTCTTCCGTTCTCCACCAGATAGGCGGCCTGCTCTCGTATCCAATACATCGTTGATGCCTAGTTGTTTCGTCACAGTACTGATCTGGAAAGAGATAAAAAATACAATATAATATTATCATCATACAAAGATGAAAACATTTTCACAGTAACCTAGACTCACTACTTAGTTGGAGTGGGAGTGAGGTGGGGTGGGTTGGAATTAGAAATAGACCCTTATTTCTTATCTACTTTAGGTGTAGAGAGAGAGATGTAGAGTTCAAAACTCTACATCTTTCTCTACATCTAAATATGAAAGTATTTAAGATAAATAAATAGGAGTAATACTCGTACAGACTCGTACATTGATATGAAATTGAAAAGGAAATTTCGCGCTATCCAATCTTCTATCGTCTTTTTTTTTACTGCAGTAGTTGCAAATATATTTAACTGCAGTAGGTAGGTACTAATGGATATTTACGACGGTGTAAAATACAAAATTCATACCAACTTACTACATTGTTCCGTTCTTTTTGTGTCATTTCTGGCAGTTTGAGGCTGGCAGCAAACCTCAGAGTCTCTCCCGCGGTGAGGGTGTCGATAAGCGTTGAATCCTGTGGTACTAACACAGAGTTCCTACCTGCACCGCTCAAATAACCCGTAACTCCTGATTTCCTGAAACAATTGATTTCATATTGTTACTTTATTTCTGTTTCTGACTAAAAAATAAACCCGACTCTGATTAGTTTTCTGTAAGAGCATCAGCATCTCTAAGAGCACTTTAGACGCGTCAGGCAGTTACCATGAAAAATTTTTTGGTTGAACTGAAATCATGGAACTTGCTTCAGCATCAAATTCTACACGTCACTTTCACGACGATACAATGATATGACTTTAATTTTAGCTACTTATTTGACAAATTGTGACAATTCATGTGACACCTCTCTACCCCTCTAGATAAGTGACAAATTCGTTGTCTAGGGGGCTGAAGTGAAAATTATTTAAACGCGTTGAGCACTTTTTTGTGAAGTAAATATACCTACCCGTACTTTTTATACAGACTGTTTTCACTTCTGTCGGCACTACTAGAGCGACATATTTTTTTATAATGGTTACGTCAATACGACTACACCTCGCATGGAAGGCTATAATTATTTTATTTAGTAATTGATTTATTGACTTGACATTAGAGCTCGCCGATTCTATACAAATCAAATAGATAGTTTCAATCAATTGGCCTAACTAGCCCCAGGCCACTGTTGAACATAGGCCTCTACCAATGGTGGGAGGCTTTAACCTACTGTTTCCACACTGGCCGGGTTGGTACAAGGTTGTATTTCGAGTTTTCCTTCTCTCGCAGTAATATCGTCTGCGTATTTTTCTGTTAGTTGCCTATGACATGAGGTGTTGATACTTTTATTCTTTCTCCTTCACCATACGCATCGACAATAGACAGTTTATCCATTGGTTAATGCTGTGACTTGCAACTAATTTACAGTATAATAGGTATACGTAGGTAAATAAATGACCTTTAAGTTAACGATGCGATGTGATGTTTATGATAACAGTGGTGTTAAGTCATTAAGAGTTTGCTTGCTATGTTTCTGCACCGTATTCAAGTCTGGTCGTAAAAAATGCACAATTACACATTCGGACACTTTGTAAACTCGGTTGTCGTATGATGGAAAATCTCTTTAGGTCCTCTTTATACCGTCATTCCCGGTTGCCTCCTAAGCTTGCCCTTTGGAGTTCGGGGTCTACTAGCATACTCCTCCCTTCCATAATTGGGTTTATTTAGGTTTTTACGGGAGTCAGTCGCTCACGTACTTCTTCTGACCTTCCAACCCTGAAAGTAAAGTTTGAGCCAGAGCCACAGCAGGCTTGCAGATGAGGTTGGATTGAGACCTGAGACCTTGTTGGGGCCACATGCACCCTATATATATATGATTTATAAACATGGGAGATATAACAATAACATCTTGAAACACCAAGTGTTGGAAGAAGTGGAAGAAGATTTGCCTATTGAGATAATTTTAATGCATTTAGTATGCTAAACTAAACAAATTATTTTAAATTGGAAAAAGCGAAATCAATACTCGGGCAGGACTCGAACCCGCGATCTTTCCCTTACAGGGGGAATGCACTGAGCCACCGAGCTTCGCCCGAGATTGATCCAAATTTTCCAATACATCCATCTTAGGGCGATGGTGGGAGCCATCTACCGATATTCGTACGAACTATAACGTAACGTAACGGAAAGATCGCGGGTTCGAGTCCTGCCCGAGTATTGATTTCGCTTTTTCCAATTTAAAATAATTTGTTTAGTTTAGCATACTAAATGCATTAAAATTATCTCAATTGGTTGGGCGGAGTTATCAAAAATCAATGTTTAGAAATGATTGCAACATCATTCATTGATTCCGATAGTTCGTACGAATATCGGTAGATGGCTCCCACCATCGCCCTAAGATGGATGTATTGGAAAATTTGGATCAATCTCGGGCGAAGCTCGGTGGCTCAGTGGTTAGAGCATTCCCCCTGTAAGGGAAAGATCGCGGGTTCGAGTCCTGCCCGAGTATTGATTTCGCTTTTTCCAATTAAAAAAAAAAAAGATTTGCCTACTTCTTAAATTGTCGCACTTATCAAAATATCAAATTATTGAAAAAAAAAATGTCTTACTTTCTGCCAGCCAATATTTTGAGCAGTGTAGTTTTGCCGGCTCCCGAAGGTCCTAAAATGAACGTCATTCGCCCTGGTCTAAGTGCTCCAGATGCGCCGCGAAGAATTACATTTGTATCGTCCAATGTGTTGGACCTTCTGCTCCATAGCTTTCCTGAAACAACAAAATAATAAAATCAGAAGAGTTGGGTGTATGGAATCCAAGCCAAGCTTTAAAGTACAAGCTTAGGATGCAGCTGACATTGGCGCTCGGATGTAAAAATGGTAGGATGGTACATTTAGCCAAACCATGTCCAACCACCCCGTAACATGGGTCCCATTTCGTTGCCCAAGGGCAGCATCGTGCCCCTGAAACGGCTGAGACGTTATAGCTTCGGTTGCTTAAGATACACCACGTGGCAATTTTTTTTAGCCCAACACACCAAATGTGTATAGATGGCATCAATTATGTGTACAGGCAGTTCTTTGATTTCAGCAAAAAGTTATATAAACTACCTAAAATAGTTGAAATCGTGAAAATATGACGCCTAAAATTTAGTAAAAGCTGTGTATTCATAAGTTATAGAAAAATCAATAAATGTATTAAGAAACTAATTTCAAGCGATATGAAAACAACAATTATATTAACGTCATTGAATAATTAAACAGTGAAATAAATAATAAATAGGATTTATGGATTAAAATACGTCTGTTGAACTTGCCTATTTTTTATATTCTTGTGTCGATTGTTATGACATACTGTCTGTCTACTGTACCTAATTTCATAGTTTAAGCAAGCTCATCATGGTATTCATGCGTTACAAATATTTTAAATACGTAGAGAAGGGTTTACTAACAGTGTCGATAGAAACTATAATGTTTACTCGACTTCTTGTCGGGCTGTACTATAATGTTAGTCCAAATATAATAGTAAGACTCGCTGCAAGGCTGTATTGTGTGTTTTGTGCAACAATAGTCCTACTACAATCCTATCAAACAATAATTACTTCGGGAATCCGTTTTACCATTATCGGTGCAACAATTGGATTTATTGTAACACTGATAATAAATTTCATATTCGAGGGAGAAAATCTCACTAAATTCCTAAATAAAATAAGAAAAATAGACGGTGCCCTGGGAGCTGCAATCTGCGATGAAATACCAATTTCTAGGACTATATTTATTTTTATATTATTGCATAAAATATTTATATTTGGTGCAAGGTATTTTTCGGGATCATATTCTTTATTTAATTATTTAACACTTCTGTTGTTATCGTCAGAAATTACTATGAGTAATTTTACAAGAATAATAATGTTTGAAGCGCTTTACCAACGATCGAAGGTACTTCGTAAACGATTTGAGTGGGATTTGTCAGCTGCTCGTAGATTTGAAGAAGGGGAAGAAATATTGATGCAAAATTTGAAGAGATGTATGATTCTTTACAAGAACTTATTGGATACGGTGCATGAAACCAGCATACCAATGAAGTTGCTGGTAAGTTGACTAATCCAATATGAATTCTATGTTTACGTTAAGAATGTTGCCTATAGACATGTTTTCTGTGCTGAATATAATCTGCGATGTCACCCACGTACGGTAGACGTAGAGATAGCGAAACTGACCACTTAACGAAATCTAAAAAACTGACGAATAAGGAAACTGACGATTAAGGGATAATGACCAATTAGAGAAACTGACGGGTGGTGACCTAAACAATACTCGAACCAAGCGGTTTGACATTTCATTTCTCTGTCGCACGGCAAACGAGTGGAATGATTAGCACACACATGTTTCCCTCTTCTTCACATAAAGTTAGTATACAGGTGGAAAAATAAGTCGGGCCCTGTAGTGGCAAGCTGGTAAGCGAGTTTTGGAAAATCCTTGAATGCAGTTTTGTTTCTTTTTAAAAGTAAAGGAATGTCTCCTTTAAGTAAAATGAGCCAACTTAAAGATTTAAGGTAGTTTCCCTCCAGGGCCCGACTTATTTTTCCACACTGTATACTAGCGTATTACCAGAGTAGGTATAACGAGTCTCGCACAAGTAGACTGTGGTATTACTAAATTTAAGGTTCTTCAAGCGGAACGTGAAGAAGCATCTGCGAAGGCCGTCAAGATGGGGACCACCATTTGATTTTGGAGTTATCAACACCTGGAATGGTGGTCCTTAACATCTTTTTCACCCTACCTTCTTAAAACCCAGCAGGGTGTAGTCAAGTGACAGACTGAATCTAAAAAAATTGTTTTGTCAAACCGAAGCAGTAATTTAGTGTAGGTCAATGCTTATACTGCAAGTCATCCTTAAAACCAACAGTATACTTGTACATATATTGCAATACAATAAGTACTATGCCGCGATGCGAAGTAGAGACCATGCGTGATTGCATATTAAATGCGACGTGTCTACACGCAATCTCAGATAACGGACAAAGGGATTCTAAAAATAAGGTGTAGTAAATTGATGAAGAATAATTGGGAATTATTACTTAAGCAGAAAATATCTAGTTTTTCTATACATGTACAATATTGTACATATGTGAATGTAATTTCAGATGTTTCTGGACATCGTCTTCCTCATACCTAGGTACCTGATCATCATTTATGCATTTATGAGCTCATCAAGCGTACGTATAACAAACTAATGTTTAGACTATAAAGTGTTGTGCAGATTGAGCTAGAATTAAAAAAAGAGTAATTATTGCGCACGCTATGTGTTTAATACTTTAATACAATGCATTTATTCTAAGATAATAACAAGCTACGCCTGTGTACAGCCTGCCCCCCTAGACAAGTGGTAATTCGTTGCTCGGCGTATGATGGAATAGAATGACAAATGTATAGGATTTGACGTTTTTGACATTCGTTGACGCCTGTCATATACGTCAAATCCCATACATTTGGCATTTTATTCCATCATACGCCGAGCAACGAATTGCCACTTGTCTAGAGGGGCTGTACTTTGTTGCACGATAAATAACGCACGTTTGTTCCTACGAGTGGCACATACCTACCTACTCTAATAATATTAATATTTATAAACATGCACTGTAGCTGTGACTGTACTGCTTAAAGTGCATCGATGAATCGATGTGCAAGCGTTGTGCCTAAAAAGTTGAGGCACAACGCTTGCACACACCCTTGTAAGGCTTCCGCAATGCCGTACACCCGGTACCTACTCCGTACAGTTTTTATCACACACGCGCGTCAATTTATTGGTACAGTTAAACCGGTACTAACAGTGCTCGTCTGCCACCTAAGTGGTATTAAAAAAAATCGTAACGAATGCTTACAGCGTGTGTGGTGTGCCCATCATTTCTATAAAGGTTGATTTACATTAGACAAGCGAATGCTCATTACTACGTCAAATTTTATTAGTGTAAACAGAGACAGAACATTTTGTTCGTTGTTCTTTCATATGTAAACTCTGAAAATAAGGTTTAATTTACACTAAAATATAAAAAAATATATATTTATTACTATTCAAACAGGACAATACATGAACAATAGTAATAGCACAAAAAACACTAAGGTTTATACCTGTGTGCTATGGACAGTTATCACGAATTAAGAAAGGGTATTAAAAAATACATAATATCATATTACCTACACAACATTCGCCAATAATGACTATTACAATTTTAATAATAAATAATGCTCTTGTTCTAGCTCTAACTCTACGTTCGTTTGGTCTAAATCTACCTTAATACGAGGTGGTACAATATAGAATATCCGTACCTATAAGAGCGGTAGCTACATATTTTCATTGTCAATAAATTGTAAATCGGTATTGTTGTCTACAACAGGCCACACTAACTTTGGGAGCTAATTTAGTGGGATCGATCATGCCTTTCGTGCCTGGCGTTATAAGCGAATTGGTCAGTCGCGAGGTGGACGAGATTAGGCTATGTGTTGTAAAACAGTTGCTGGTGTGTAAAGGTGAGTATATTAATTCTTTTTTTATTCCCCCATCTCGGAATCGTAGATTGTATGACAAGGGACAAAATAGTATTTTTACTGCGAGGGCGTTACTTTGAACCATGAGCGAAGTGAAGGATTCTAACGTAGACTCTTGAGCGCAGCGAGGAGTTCAAAGTACATCGTCCGAGGAGAAAATAATAAGTCGAGTCATATAATTCTACTTTTCATACCCTTTACAATAATATAGCTTATACATCAGAATAATAAACGTAATAGTTAATACCTTAACTGAAAATTACTGAAACATAAACGCGGTTAAAAACCAACTTTGCACTCTAAAATCTCTTAAATCCAAATAACTGTTTGATTCCTTTGACACAATGGTAACATCTTTATCGCAGCTCGTTTGAACTTCGAAGTGTTTGAATAAAGATAAGCATACAATACAATAGCATAAAAACAAAACAGTAGCACTAACACAATAAAATAATCGACAGCAATTATCTACTTTAATATAATACTTAGTTATTGAATAGGCATTAATGTCATCATCTTCGCGTGTCTCCCCTCGTAATCCGAGGTTCCCATAGCAAACTTGATTATCTTAGTAATTGTGGTAACAGTACCACAATATTGAATATTCAATTATCATGAATATCATCAAACACAACCTGGGCCTCGATTCTGCTAGAGCACAACCACTGTCACACCACAGAGACGGCTAAAAAATTCCATTTGATTTTAGCCTTTATAGTAATGCAGTTACAGTTTAAAATTAAATGGCTTTTTGTAGAGCGAATGAAAGAGTGTAATGAAACTCTTTTCATTTCATTTTTGACTGTAAATCTACAAGCATAAGGTCTAAAATTTAATGCCATTTTTTGCGGTCTCTGTGGTGTGACAGTGGTTGTGCTTTAGCAGAATCGAGGGCCTGTTTGACAACAGACGTTCTGTTGTCAAACAGAATTAGTAATAAATACCTGTACAAAAAATTCCAAAATGCAACAAAAGGTACCTACAATGATATCTGTTGACTATTACGATTAGTAGGTAATGTGTTATCTGCGTCAAATAGTGTTATTCTTCTTATTAGTGAGCATCGAAGGTGATATTATTTCCATCGAGGCTATACATATACATACAATACATACTTACATATCTTAATAATTTCACTTGGCATAACAATCCAAGTGTAAATAAAAATCAGTTGGTAGCTACGAGTTAATGAATTTTGAAACAGTATGAGTTTTTGTGGTATGAAGGTGGGACGGTTTTATATATATACACATACAGTTTTATATTTCTTTATTACAGGAGCGAAGTCACGGGACAGGATCAAAGATGCAGTGAAGTTTTTTAAATATCACCCGTTCAAGTACACAATATGGCGACTGATGAACATAGATCTTACTCTTATAGTTACTACAGTAGGCTTGATTACGACCTACACGGTTGCCATGATACAGTTCGCGCATTTCTATTAACCCCCGACGAAAAAAGAACGTTGAGATTAAACTGAATTTAAAAATAAATAAAAACAATATTTATTGAAAAACTGCCAAGAAGTAAAAAAAAATTGGCTGGCCCATTTATTTATTTATTTATTTATTTATTTATTAAACACTTTATTGTACACCATTAAAACATTATAATTATTAGAATTAAAAGAAAGAATGAAATAATTTTGTGTGTTATTATTATTAGTTTTTGCGAAATCCGCTTGATAATCTAGTATGATTAAGGAGTTAATTGGTGAATAGAAGACGCCAGCAGTAGCAAAGAAACTCTTGTTAACTTAGTTAAGGATTTATTTCCAGTATTTAATAGGCAGGTACTGACATAAACAATAGGTATGGTAATAAATAGGGCACGGTCCTGTAGGTGTTCAGTTGTTCGAAGCTCAGTACCTACTTCCTCAGTACACATGCAGAGAACCCTAGTATTCGGCTAGTTCCACGAGAGGAGGAAGCTTCGCCGTACGCAACAGATCTTTTTTGTTAACTAAGTAATTGTGTTAACTGACAAAAACTTGCAACTTAAGTGTATTCATACTATTATACAATTTATAAAGTGGTCCTGTCTGTACATTGCAGATATTTAAAAAATAATTGGGTTATGTTTTAACACAAACATATTTTTTTTGGAATTCTTGTCTGTTTGTCCGCGATGGCCGCAAAATCTACTGAAGGGTGTTAATCAGTCTTAAAATCGTACGTTTGTATGATCGCAATCGGTTGAGTAGAAACGCAGATATGAACAAAAGTAGCGTTTACTAATACGCGGGCGAAGCCGTAGGCTGAAGGCTAGTTGTTCATATATTTTGCCAGCTAACGTGCCGAGCATAATGAACAATTTGTATGCAAAACGCGCATCTTATCCATTGTGTATATCCAGGTAATAAGTACCTACCCAAACCACGTATGCATGAGATGTAGGCACTTCTTGTATATATGTAATACTTGTATAAAAATAAACATAAAAATTTGATATTCTGCGTTTTGTATATAATAAAGTAGGCACGAATACGAAAATATTATAAAATGTGAAGATGTTTAGATGTTTGTTATTCAACCACGCCCTAACGGCTGAATGGATCTGGCTGAAAACAGGGATAGATATTCCCAGAACAGGTCAAAATTTTATGCGGACAAAGTCGTGGTTAGCAATATATAAAATGGTAATTTCTATTAGAACTACATATCTGGATATTTACCATGTATTGTTTCGTCTGTGTAATGTGAACGACCATGAAAGATTAAATAGATACCTATGAAAGGTTTGGAATTTGATTATGGACTACGTGGACCCGTTCGATTAAAAGCTCAAAAAGGTTTAGAGCTCAGGGTTGACTTCCTCCATTTTCTCATTTAGATTTGGCTTATATTCACACACTGACTTATAGCCACAAAATAGTTTGTTTATATCAAATGAATGTTGTTCTTGGTGTACAATACCGAGATATAACTATGTATTATTATTAATAAACGTATTTTCTTTCTTTCTTTCTTTTCTATTCTAAGGTTTTTTGGGAGCAACTGCCCTTAACCACCAGAGCCTCGCCCGTCGATTAACCGGCGTGTAACGGCTTGCAGGCAAGTTGGATTTAGCCCCGAAGGTATTTGTATCCACAGGACTAGGATTTAGCTCTGATCCGTTGCTTCTACAAATGGCCTGCTTCAATAACAGCCTAAGTTTTTACTATGTACCTGTACAAAAAAAGTTCCTACATAATTACTTAGTACTGTTTTTGTGTACTTAACATTGTCTTAGTTAGACGATCTTCATAATTTACTATATTATGTATCTATTTATAATTGTGCTTTATAAACTCGTAGTTAGTATCTTTTAAAATTTCAAGGTAGGTAGATTATGTTATGCGGTTCTTGTTACTTCATTTCATGGTAGGTATATTAGAAAAGGTTTTCCACCACCTTATCTCATGGTCTGCTGTTATGGAAATATTTACTTTATTGATTTCTTCTTTAGATAATTTTAATAGATACAAAATTGGAAGAGAGAATCACAGAAATTACTTGCTGCATTTACGCAATTTGCAATCAATATTTTGCTACCTAGTCTAAAAATGGAGAGTCAATCCTTGCCTTAGTTGCGATTTAACTTGTCTTACGCACAAAAATACTTTAAAAAGAGCTTTATTAGATAGGGTAGTAGGATTCTGCTTGAAAATTTAAAGTCTATTTTCGTCGAGTACCTAGGTATGGTGAAAGGTGATATAATTAATTATATACAATATCCTGTAAACTCGTATGTCGCAAAATAAATGATATGCTTCGATTCCACTCGAAACTATATCACAATATAAATAATATTCTAAGTGGCCAGATACACTCATATCAGGATTGCGTACCCACTCGCACTTGAACACGAATGCACACATATATGCACACGATTGTACCCTATCGTATGTAGGTAGGTAGGTATGTGAACTTTGTTCAATAATGATAACTAGACTACACTGACACTGACTGCAGTTGTATGAGTCGCCTCGCTATCCGGCACTGCGTGGACTGATGTGGGTTCTGGGTTCTATCTGCACATAGGGTAATTCTTTATGCTTCATAGATACAATTTGATCTTTTTTTTGGGGCGCTTGGGGCAGTAATTCTGTTTTATGGAATCTGCGTAAAGCTTGGTCCACATTTGTATCATTTGCCCGATCCGATCACCGTATCCGTATCGGCGACGCGTATCATGATCACAATGTATATATCAGTGATATGCGTATCATCACCCGTCCACATATGCGATTATGATACGCGTCGCCGATACGTATACGGTGATACAAATATGGACCCAGCTTAAAACATCCGCGCGAGCGAGCGGAGCCGCGGGTAAGAGGTTAGTATTAAATGAAACTGTTACTTGTATCAATAGTTTTATGTTATTCTTTATCTTTTAGTGGAAACGAAGATAAATAAATGTTATTAATATATTATTTAAGTTAAGTACCTATCTATAAGAAATATGACAAGGTTGTAGAGATAATTTAACTAGGTAATATAATCTCAATAAAACTCAGTTTTTGTAAAACATTAACGAATACAAAGTTTGCGACCTTAATATGTTTAGGTCGAAATCTTTCAGGCAGTATAAAAGCTTATTTTACTAGTCAGCGCATAGCATCGGGCAATTGGTAGATAGGTAGGCGAAGGGTAGTTCGAAACGCTAATCCGTCTCGGCCACTGGCGTAGCTATGGGTGGGCAAGGTGGTGCGGTGCACCAGGGCCCTCAGACTTAGGGGGCCCCCCAAGCCCGAGCTTGAAGTAGCAAATCTCATATTGAACTACCAAAAAAGTCTTACCTAACAGACTCTAATCAGTGCAACTCATTTGTTGGAATTTTGTGCAGTATTGTCTCGTTGAAAGATTCGCCATCACACTTGCAGCTAGCTTGGAAGCCCCCTGAGCCCTCAGGAGGCCCCCAAGCTTAATGTCTAGAGACTAGGGAGTGATATTATTCTAGCAGTCATAATACAATATTTTACTTATAGTAAATTGATTGTAACTAGTAATATTATAACAGTAACACGAGTTCCAGTACCTACTTATTTTTTTTTTGCTAGATAATCGCTGGTCTTCTATTGAAGACCATTTGTGCACCCTGGGTAACGGAGACAGCAGCAGCCTGTCTCAAGATGGCATAGACGCTGCGGCCTATGGTATATATAACTACTTATGAACTTTCCACGTGTAACTCTGATTAGCAACTGTCGCAGTGGAAAGCAAGTAAGGGGGTTCTGGGCCAGATGGAGATATCGTGGTTCCCATATTTGAGGGGGCCATCTCAAAGTCGTATATGGCCCAGGGTCTGTCGAGGTGCAATGGAATTTTCTTATTGGTCCTGCTTACACTCCGGCGTTTGAGACCCGTTCGATTCCGGCCTAAACACCTTCACCGAATGTTTATGTCGATTCGACATAAACACGAAATCATCATCATCTGCATATAGACATATTTTCCTGATTGCATCCGTGGCCAAGATGACCTCGGAACTCCTGGTCCGCCTTCCGGCTCTTCCTCCTCCACTTCGCACGATCTTTTGGGCGTCCATGAAAGTGAGAAAAATTCGCACGCATATCACCCTCCACGACATCAAGTCAGGACCCAGCGGGGGCGCCATTGCTTGGCATTTGTTACCCACGTAGCCTAGCGGTTGCCGCAAGACGTGGCCGCACCGCGAAAGCGGCTCTCTTGCATTTTATCCACTATATCACGGACATGAAGGCTGCTGCGGATGCGACAGTTCGTCACGCGATCTTTACACGTAACGCCGCATAGCATTTTCACCTCCATGACCTTTCTGGTTATTTCTATCCATCCTATGGTTGCCTGTAAGAGATTGCCGCAGAGTGATAAGGCCGCCATCTGTACTTACCACATACCTAACTCAGTTCTCTATGTTATATTGTTATATCTATGGTGTACAATAAAGACGTTTTTACTTTACTTTACTTTACCTCCGTGGCCTAATGACCTCCCCCTGATTGTGTACTGTGTACCTAATGTGCGTTGTTTTGCAATAAATGTATTTTCTTTTCTTTCTTCCTTTCCCTTCAACCTGACTGGCATTTTGGGATCACACGTGACGCCAGTCATTTCTCGCCACTTGGCCCACGCGGCAGCAATGCGTGCCCTGACGTCGTAGTCGATTTCACCAGTCACATGAAGTTCAGCTCCCAGGTACTTAGCCTGGTCCGAGTGGTCGACCAAATTATCGCCTATGTGAACGGGTATGGGATCTGTAGAGTTTAACGTTAAGTATTCTGTAGGCACACGAAAATAAATGAAAATTTACGTAAGAATGCGCGGAAACAAGCTAGATGTAGGTATATCTAGATTGTTTTCGCGCGCCTCTTTACAAGGTAAGGAGGATTGGACTGCGGGGTCCGCAGTCACCACGCGGTGCACACTGGGCAACGGAGACGGTAGCGCTCCTCTCTCGCGGATCTGTTGAGGGCTGGTCGGAGACTTTTCACATGTCCCACTGACTAGCAAAGGGCACAATGGAGAGCAGGCAAAAAGCGGACCGGTTACCGAGCGCAGGCGTGGGGGTTACATGTGCGGCCGCCTGTCACCTTTCACCCCCACTGCGGTTCGATGTTCGTCCCTCATTTCAGAGTTCTATGGGGACACCGTGCTTCTCACACCCGAGGAGGCCATTTTAAAACCGTAGATGGCCCAGAATCAGCCGGGGTGCCTGTGATATGTTCTCGGTAACCTTACACCCCGGCAGCTCTGGTATATGAAGATCCGAGACGGTGCGGCGGCGGCGGCGTGTGGTATTAAGTGGTCCGAGTCCGACATAACTACCCCCGATGGCCGCAACGGGGGTGGTATCTGAGGGGATTTCCGCACGAAAAAGAGGGAGAGAGGAGAGATTTGATCCCCAACAGCACGTTAGCGACCGGTAAGGGGTATGGCCACCTCATCGTTTACTTCGCTAAGGCGACGTGCCACGCCCGAAGAAATGCTCGGAACCAAAAAAAATAGGGGGGCCCCTGTTTCTTTTTGCACCGGGGCCCTTGGTCACCTAGCTACGCCACTGGTCTCGGCGCACAAAATAGTACTTCTAAACAGTAATAGATTTTAATATGACAGTCGTTACGGGTAGTTAGAACCCTAAAAAGTACCCTTATAATAAGGGGGCAGAAGTTTTATATTTTGCCCGTTATAAGCATCTAAAATTAGGTTATTCAAACCGACGAAAACAGAAGTTACAGAACTAGGTACCTATTAAAATGGTAAATTAAATCACTTTGAAATAGAAGACCTTCATTAAGCACACATGCACAAGAGTAGCCGAGTAGACACATACTGTCGCACAAACTCATGCGTATACAAACACGACTGACTAGAGACTAGGTAGGTACGACTTGGCTGGCGAGATTAGGTACTTTTTTGTACTGCTTGTTGTGTTGTGGTTACATATTTTCAAAATTTGCATAAGACCCTGGCTGTATTCTGATGACTAACATAGATTTCTCACCATTATATAAAAATTTTTGTTATTACATTTGCTCCGGCTAGACAATTCCGCTCTTCTCTTCTAGACAAGATGGTCTCAATCGCGCTCAAAAACCTCAACGAACATTTTTACTTAGGGTACGCTAGTAGGTAGGTACTTAATCTGTTCTCTTTGATTAGTGATACTCACTTTAACGATTCACTTAAAGCTATTAGTATGATGCCTTTAAGTCGTGACTTGGTACCTCAGTGGTCAAACCATTCCCCCTATACCTAAGGGACTGGTCGTGGTTTCAAGTCCCGTCTGAGTCGTTTCATTTTTTTCGATACCCATACAATACATACCCACTATTTGCCCACTACTAGTATACTCTGGAATATCATATAGCCTACTTTTCGTCCCTGAAAAGGTTCGTGTAAGTTACATACTAATGGTTATTAGTTAGTATGTATTTAGGTGCCTACAGTCTAAATTTTATTCTGTTTCAAGTCAAAATAAATACTAGTAGAGGATCCGAGTAGGTATACCTACATAATAACCTTCACTGATGTAGTCTTCACCGATTTTATTTTAAAATTTAATATTTTGAGTAGTAAGTAGGTATAAGTAAATTATTTCCTGAAAAATTTCAGTCTAGGATATAATGAATTTCAAAATTAAATTTGTTTAGTTTTTAAATTTTCCTTTGTTGGTTCAATGACAAAATGAAATACCGGACAGATTATGAGAACGCTAAGTTTTGCCTATTATAGAGAGCTACAATTTTATTGCAATTAAATGATTTTCTGAAGGAGAATCTAAAGAAAATAAATCAATAAAAAGAATCGTTATTGGTAATAATGTTTGTTTACCAGTTCATCCATATTAATATTATAAATGCGAAAGTAACTCTATCTGTCTGTCTGTTACGCTTTCACGTTTAAACCACTGATCCAATTTTGAAGAAAATTGGAACAGATATAGATTTGACGATCGCGAGATAGTGAATGACTCAAGGATAGGCTATGTTTGGTCGCGTTAACCGACGTCCACACGGAGCCGCGGGCAACAGCTAGTGTGTTATAAAAACAAGTAAGTACTTATCTATGTTGTCATAACGGATTTAGATAGTACCTACCAACTTTGAATTGCACTTAGGTACAATGCACCTATATTGTGTTGTGTACTTGCTTACCTTGTGCCTAATGCCCATCAGAAGTTCCTAAAACAGTATACAATGAATTGCCAGCCACAATGCATTAATAATATAATCAGGCAAGCTCTACGCTAGTTCTGCTTGGTGATGCAGCGAGAACTCGTCGCAGAAGTCGAAGTCGCCCATCGCTACCGGTTCTCGCATCCGACACCCAATCCACCACAGCGGTAGTTGCTATACGTTTGCATTTTTCTAAGGAGGTGGCTGAGCAGATCAAGGAAGATACCGTCGCTAATTCGATCAGCCATCAAGTAAGGTGGCATGCGCGCTTATTTGTGCATTATGTCTCACTGAGAGTGGCCGCGTATGGATGATACAGGGTATGCCCTTCATCCACTATAGTGCCTCCCCCGAAGGGGTGATCTCTGAGTGTGTCTGATCCTTAGCTGATCAGCCGTGAATGAACCATTTATAACGTAGAGTGCAGTTCCAAGTTCTAAGGATCCACTTGCTTGTGCCCCTGGGCAGTTTGTTTGTGGTGTCAGGCACTATGAGGCTAATTTTTTAGGGTCTCGATGGGGTTCTTACCTTGGCTTTTGGGACCAAGTCAACTTTACCTGCACACCGGTTCACCTACAGATTAACGGACGAGCCTCTAGCGTAGGCACAGCATATATTATCCGTATTTAATAATGCTTCGAATGTTTATGTAAAGAAATAATACAGCAAGTTTTCTGAAGACAAAGTTTGCTGGCGTATTGTAGAATAGAATGACGAATGTATGGGATTTGACGTTTATGACAAACGTTGATGAGTAACACTGTTACTGGTTGGGAATAAAATTCGCAACGAATCACAAGTGTTACTGGATTCAACAGTTTTTGTCCCAACGAGTAACAGGTAATACTGGATGCAACATAATTTGTCCCAACGTGTCACAGGTGTTACTGGATGCAACAGTTTTTGTCCCAACGAGTAACAGGTGTTACTGGATGCACCATTTTTTGTCCCAACGAGTAACATTTGTTACTGGATGCAACATATTTTGTCCCAACGTGTCACAGGTGTTACTGGATGCACCACTAGGTACTTTAATCAAAATGTCAAATAGGTACTTAACTATTAATTTGGTAACAATTTAAAGTTATTGTGACGGACGATGGATCAATTTATCATTCTGTTCGACCTACTGGTTGTTTAATGTCAAATTATGATTAGTTGGAAACTCGTTATGTTAATAATATCTACTAATGTACCTACCTACATTGATAACTTTAAATTACGAGTATAGTAACGTTGTCCTTACAAAGTATTTTAATCGAGATAGTGACTGCTTTGTTTGAGAATTGTTTTTCCAAAACCAGTCTGAAATTTGTCGAAGTAAACAAACTTCGTTTACTGAGCAACTAAGTAGCTGTTAGTTTTTATATTGCATCGTTAAATTCAGTATACATGGGATTGTAGGTGTGCTTTAAGGCCTCATTCGCACGCACGGGAGCAATTTTAATGCCGCGTGGTTCCCGGCAGAGTAGAATTTGGACCAACCCACCTTTTCCAGTACTGTAGCGTAAAAGGCGACTGAGGAATAGGGCTGTTTAACATCAGACAGATATACACAGCCCATACTCAGCCTCAGAAGCATAGCTTGAGTTAACAATAGTGCCCGGAATCCGTATTCTAATCTAAGTTGGGAGCCGTCAACGGGCTCACCCCTGATTACGTGGGACTTAATACAGTGATTGGCGAAATGTGGGTATTAATTCACCTCTGCCTAACCCTCCGGAGATAAAGGCGTGATTATATGTATATATATCGAATATATATATGTATGTTGTTCTATTTGAACGCTTTATTAACGGACGTTAAAAAAGCTCCCGTGCGAATGAGGCCTAAAGCTTGCTTACACACGAGGACAAAAACTAAATAACATAAGGCGAACCAGTTTTTGTTCTAAATATGTCAAATTTGTTGATTAGCCACATATAGTTGATAACTTGATATGCCTATAAATGCTTTGTTAGATTCCACACAGTTTTCATTCCGTTGCCTAACACGCTACGAAGATAATGATTACAATACTGTGGCCATGGTTCTTACTGCTTTCAAATTCCATTTTATGTGAGTACTAGCTTTTGCCCACGGCTCCGCCCGCGTGGATGTCGGTTATCGCGACCAAACATAGCCTATGTCCTTTCTCAAGGTCTAATCTACCCCTATACCAAATTTCATCAAAATCGGTTCAGCGGTTTAGTCGTAAAAGCGAGACAGACAGACAGGCAGACAGACAGACAGACAGACAGAGTTACTTTCGCATTTATAATATTAGTAGGGATTGATGCCTGATCTGCGCCCTAAAAGTGCTATTTTACTTTTAAAAGCAGTAGGTTTAACTTAGTTGCCTAATTTTAGCTTACGCGCATCAAAAAATCTGTTATATTCGAATTATAGTCACTTACACGGGTGTACGTGTAATCCGTTTGATGTGATCTAGGATGAAACTTTAAATTATTTTATACTAGCTTCCGCCCGCGGCTTCGCCCGCGTGGTGTGTTGATAAAAAGTAGTCTATATGTTAATCCAGGGTATAACCTATATACATACCAAATTTCAACCAAATCGGTCCAGCCTTTTATGCGTGAAAGAGTAACAAACATCCACACATCCATTCTCACAAACTTTCACATTTATAATATTAGTAGGATGCATGTATACATATTACTATAATTACCTACCAATGGCGAGGAGTCCCTATAACCCAATTCCTGCTGGTTTGCTCTCCAAAGGGAAGTCTGATGAGCAAATAGCTTTATGAGTAAATAAATTCTATTCCATCCTATTCTATTCTGTTTAGTAACTGAAATATAGGTACTGAATTTCAGTGAAATTCAGTATCGGAAATCAGAACGCTCAGAATTCCATACAAAATTGCTTATTGTCATTCTCCATCGACATTCCTTTTGAAAATTTTCACCCTTCGCCTTCGCCACTGTTATCTATTTATGGTCATTACTTCTAGTCTAGTTTTACTCAAAATATTGTAACCTCCCTATCCTACCTACCTGTACCCCTCCTTAACTCCTGACCGTTTTCTTCTACCTTACCCTCTACTTTCCACTCTTACCATGCTCTTATCCCACACCCATGTGAAGCTCACAATTCCTATTCAACTTCCTAACTAACATTTGATGTCAAATCTATCAATGCAATACCTACTTACTTATCAAATAACTCTATCATGATACATATAAATTCTATTACGACTTAATATTAATTTGGCCAATGAAAGTCGTAGTGGGAAAGGACCCTTATCATGATACGTAGTTACCCTATGCTCTATAAAGGGGAGTATGTGCTAATTCTTCATTAAAATAAACGCCTACTTAAATTATTATACTACTTAGTTTATAAACATGAATAGCTAACTCTCTAACTAAGATAAGGAAACCCTCACTTTCTATAAATATATTACCTGACCTATTTATATTTGTTAAATTGGATACCTACTTAATTTACTACTGAAACTAATTATGATTGTTATAATGACTACCCATCTAAATAATTCTGATATTATCTAACTTATTAAACTTCTTTTATAGTAATACCTATCTAATCTCTTACTGAAATTAATTATAGTTCAGTTATTATACAACTAATGATTTCAACATGTTATATGTTTATTCAGTTCAATACATAGACTAATTGAATCCTGCACTTATGTGATTTATTCATAATTTTTAATCTCATTGGATCAAATACCTTATATGAGTTATTGATATATTACCAATGATTGTACACAACATGATATATTTGTTTTTCGGTCTAGGGCCCCATGAACACACGCCCAAGACAGTACAGTTCACACCAACTGAGGAATAACTGTTCCTATGTCTCTTATAGGTATGGAATAGGTAGCTTTACTCACTCCGCCTGGCCAAGACATCTGGCACCCATAACAGACAAACACCAATTCGAATGGCGTGGAATTACAATATATCATTCCCTTTACCTAATTAAAGGCTTAAGGTAAAATTATAAGAGTATTCTCTTTTATATATTCCCCTTCTAGAGGTGTAAAAATATCATAGAGATGTATATAACAATCTTTTAATGTAGAACCTAATTAAAGTAGGTATACAATAACTGAGAGAATAATAAGTAACCTTTATATTCCCTTTCACGTTAGAGTGCATATTTGCAGTAGATACTTAAGAAATTTACAAGAGATTTCATCTTAGAACTAATGTCCATTTCACCAAACCCAATCCAAAGTTTTAGGTAGGTAAAGTTGAGTTGTAAACTTATTAGTTACTCACATCACCAAGATTGCCACAAGTCATTATTAGACTATATATGTGTACGGGTCTATTGCCCAAGTCTAGAAGTTTTGAATCTATTCCATAGTTGGAAAATATCATCTATTGTGATAAGATTCTCATTCTCCAGACCATACTCGATTAAATGAGCAAATACTAAGTCAATTGTTGCAATTGAGAACTATTTTAGTCACAGTAGAATAGACATAAGTTCCGTCATGATAAACTAAACCTTAACGGTTTTCTCTGGCTATTTGCATATAAAATATAACTAACTGCAAAACTACACAAGAACATGAATGACTCAATCTACAATCGGTTATCAATCACCAACCCCATATCGTTACACTTTCCGTTAATAGGTAGGTACTATGTTTATCTTTTGTTCATAATATTACTATACCCGTTTGGCTAAACAAATAGTCTAGCTAGTATATGATTGAATACTAATATTGTAATACTATAAGATACTTTATTTGACTTTTAGTCTTGTTTTTATTCAAATGACCAATTTGACACTTTAAATTACACTACAAATTATGGTAGTCTCTTGATTTAGAATAACAATAATAATACTTTTCTATAATGCCTTTAAACAGACAATTCATCTTTTGTCAAGGAGTTTGAAATTAATAATACTTGTATCAACTATTAGCTCGTTTGTTTGAATAGTTTCTGTATTGAATTAAAGAGTATAACAGTTAAAATTCTGAAATATTACTTTATCAATAATTCGAACTGACCTTGAGGGAATTCATGACTGTATCATTGAGTTAAAGTCAGATTCAAACACAAAGCCACACACACTCGTAACTTCTTATATCACCATATCATATTGGTCTAACACTGAACTTTACATAATATTATAGCCCCTTCCTACAACAAACCATGACGGTTATTAGATTCCATAACAGACGTAATTACGCTTAAAGTTAGTTTATTCCTAATCCCGGTTTATCAAGTGTACCTACACCTACCTATAAGTCTATTCCCTGTGTTTGTACAAATTATACCCATTTAGACTAATTGTGTGGTGTGTTATGTCCCTAACTATTTTAATAAAGATTACAGGTGAGTCAAGCCTGATTTTGGCGTACCTAAGACCCGTGTTTTGTCACAAGAACAACGACCGTAGTCTGGGATGTTGCCTCATGACGACCCTACATATGTATTGTGTGCATAAATAAATATATAATTATATAAGACTGAGCTGTTGACTTCAATAAATGTGACTAGGTCAAACTATTGGGTATCAACACTCAGATGGCTTTTTCGACCCTGAAACTCAGGTAAAGTCGAAAGCTGTCCCGCCATTTTGGATTATCAGCAAACTAGCTAAAAGTGGTCACGAGCTTAGTTAACACCGTCAGGTCTCCACTCGTGGCTGCCACATCGACAGACTTACCTATTGGGATTCCCTAGCTATTCCTATGGCCTCAGCCCCTAGCCCTAGCCTAACCTTTTATACCTACTATCCCCATTCGAACTCCTAAAACAACATCTCGCGTTAGGAATGGCCGTTGAGCAGACTCACTCGAACGAACTACGCTTCATATCTAGATAATCAGCGAAGCCAGGAAAGGAGTCTTGCTACCATTCCAACAAGATGCTGTTAACGCGACATTTCAACCAATGTTCGAGCTAAAATTTCACTAAAGAATCATGATTTTACACAAATGCAACGCGATTTTATCAATTATAATGAATTAACACGAATTTCAATATAAGAAAATCATTTCAATCAATTCACAAAGCAAAGTTTCACTAGTTTACCACAAATTTTCCAAAATCCCGCTTGGTAACCCGCACTCAGTTGTTCCCCGTTAGCTATCCCCGAAGAAAGTGAACGAGGATCGCGCCAAATCCCAACTTTCTCACTATTTTCGCGGTCTAATTCGGCGGGAGTCTCCTTTGCACCAATCAGCGTCTTCTAAATCCTCTTTTTAATTCCTACAAACCCCGCAATATTTCTAGACCAATCCAGTACTGCTTCCCAATGCTCGCAACTTAATAAATATATTTTTTTTAATTATTAATATTAACTCCCTGTGAGAAATATTCACTTTATACAATTTAAAATGCCTAACTGAATTAACTTTCCTTCTCTTTACTTCAATTCACCTTTTTTTGTAATTCATTCTATTTATTTACCATTATAAATAACTTCCAAACCGGAAACTATCTAAACATCTATCAATATCCCCAACCTAACAAAATATACCAAGTATTTCTTTCCTTCCCTTTTTTTTTTTTTTTAATAATATTATTTAATAATAAAAACCCTTTGTACAACCAATTTAAAACATTAAATTAAATTAGAATTCCTTATTATTAGAATATCTCTTCAAATAGTATAATTATATCGATTTAAAACCATCATAATCTGATAAGAACAGCGCCATCTACCAGAAACCCGTATTATTACTTAGACTAGTCAATATGATGATGCAATATGAAAAACCCTATCTTTCATTACATTTATCAACAATCCAATTTCATTTATTAGCTTTTCCTCTAAAACAGATTATTTCATGAATCGTATTGCAACAAACCTTTGTTATTTTACTTCTAAATATTAATTTTATTATTGATTACAGCGCCATCTCTTAGAAATCGATTTATTACTTATAAAGACATGTGACGTTCTGTCTCGTTACAATCTGATAAGAATAGCGCCATCTACCAGAAACCCGTATTATTACTTAGACTAGTCAATATGATGATGCAATATGAAAAACCCTATCTTTCATTACATTTATCAACAATCCAATTTCATTTATTAGCTTTTCCTCTAAAACAGATTATTTCATGAATCGTATTGCAACAAACCTTTGTTATTTTACTTCTAAATATTAATTTTATTATTGATTACAGCGCCATCTCTTAGAAATCGATTTATTACTTATAAAGACATGTGACGTTCTGTCTCGTTACAATATTATTTAGAGTAGTCATTTACGCTAGTAGGTTATCGTCATTCATAACAATGGCGTAAAATACCCTTTGACCTTATAAAAACGCTATCAGCTTGACACACAGCTCTTTATCTTAACATAACAGTAGGCAATTCTACCAAATAAGTACCGAATACCGACACAAAATATTATATAATTTACGCATTAACGCAGTTTTTTAAATGCCATCTTATGCTGAGAGTGACATTATGAAATAGGGAAGTTCGTATCAGATGGATACCTTCTATTCAATTCTTCTTCATTCAATTTAGAAACGATTTCCTGAAATTAAAATGACCTTCTCTTGAAAATTAACTACTTCCTTTGAAAATTATGCACTTTTATTTAAAAGCTCATTGCGTATTGAATGCTCACGACATGAAAGGCATCAGCTACCAATTTAGTTTATAGTCCCAGCGAAATAGGTAAGTAAGTGTGTGCTCGTATATGTAGAGATTCTTCTATGTAACACACTTCTATGTCACATACTACTAATAATCATATTCTACTGATACAAACCGAACAACTATCGAACGTGCTCTTTGTGTAGGTCAGACACACCGTCATCAATGAACAAAAACAACGGAAACCTATTGTCTTTAAGTAAAGAAAGAAGAGAAAGTAAAGAATAATTAATCAATCAATCTTATCAATCCATTGTGCCATTGCTACTGATCCTGCGCCGTCTGCATCCAGTCTATCCCAGCCACCTTTATCAGGTCGTAAGTCCATCTGGTAGGTTCTCCTTTCAGGATTGAGAGAAAAGATGGCTTTCAGAAAAGCCGACATGCCTATCAACAACAATAAGCCGCCCTCGGATTCCAAAATGCAAACTGGGAACTGGGAAATCGTTACGAGATGATGATTATATTCCGTGGTATATGTAGTAACTGAAATATAGGTACTGAATTTCAGTGAAATTCAGTATCGGTACTTTACAGTACTTTATAAAGTATGATGCCATTATACGCCTTATACACCTCCCGGAGTTTTTGTTTTCACTGTTCTTATCTATAGAATTACACTGCAGGTGACACGTGTGGCAATACACTCAGTACTTCCACTTCTGATGTTGCAAACAATTATGGACAACAGTATCAATACGTATACTGTGTGTTTGTTTGCCACTGAGAGTGCCAATCCCGGCTCTAAGCTTGCAATTTGAAGCAAGGCGCCCGCTATCTAAAGCCTGCTTCTTTCCGCAATTTGGTTGTACCAATACCATACTAAAAAGTGAGGTATTCTTTACTCATTGCTAATAAATTAATGTTACACCCGCTTATAGTTTATCCCCGTACTTTACCATTCATTCATAATTTTTTTAAAGATATTTTTTTTGGGAACAAAAATGAGGATTTTACAGAAAAGCGTTTTATGTGGACGGAGCCGTAGGCCACTCAAAAATAGCTTAAACAATATAACAACAACAAGCACTATGTTGCATGTTAGTAAATAACTAGTTGCATATAAAAACTCGTTGGCGTGTATTTAGTATCTACCTAACATAGTTTATTTGACTTCTAGCCTAATTATGTTCTTATTATTAAAATTATAAGTTCAAAACAGACAGTTATTGGGCGCTTTTTTGTGTAGGTACAGTCGGCATCAGATCGATCTTGACAAATAAAGTAGATACCTAAAATGGGGTGAATAGGGATAAAATGGTTGTTAGATTTTTTTAATAATTTTCTCTTTTCTCCCGAATTCCAAGTATTTAACCAGATATTATTGATAACTCTGCTCATTATTACATTGAACTAATCCATAATTTCACTATAATAACTACAGAATTCAGCTGACCATTTTATCCCTATTCACCCATTGATCCCTATTCACCCCATAGTACCGGTACTCAAAATGGTTTTAATACCTTGGTATTCCCCCCTTCCTGTTGACTGATTGTTCTGATATTTGGTACACACTTGTAGTTCGGACGATAAACCTAGTGACCTGTAATACATGTAATCTATTACCTACAACAGGCAACAGCTATTCAGAAGCAGATTCTGTATACCCTAAGTTGTGTAAACACTGTATGTAATTTGGTATTATGAAAATTTAAGATAATTTTGAGACTGTGTAGTCAAGATAGACCTGCTGCTGATTGTGCTAAGAACATTGTATTTACGTATTACTTTAACCTTATTCCTAAAATGCAAACAACATAAAGTTTAATGATACAACAGAGGTAGAACATAACAATCAACAATCGGGTCAAATCATTCTTTCAACTTAGCTTCTCTTAACTTTCACTTAGTTGCTAAATTTAAGTTAAGTTTGTATACACACCGTCGGGTACCCTGTAACGCACATCCAAGAATGTTGAAACATCTTTATACTTTTCAAAATCACTATTCATACTTTCTATATCCATTATGGACACGAAATCACAGGCTGTTATATTTAAAATATAAAATTCGAACGCGAATTTAGCGCGTACTGTAAATGAGTGCAGCGCGTTAGCGGCATGCGCAGGCGACTGTCTGTCGTCAGTGTCCGACTGACATGATAAAATATCCGCGCTGCCTACATTCACATGTATCCTACCGTGGCTGCACTTGTAGTCATACATTTATATCTATCCTATGGCTATAAATGTATGACTCGTTTGCATTCTGTTTTAGTAAAATTACGTTTTTTAAAACGTATAAAATTATACGATTCTATTGAAAACGATTCAAACTAGGTAGATACGAGTGATTCCGAAGATTTAAAAATCTCGAAAACATAAAAAAAATAAGTAGATTTTGTTTCGACATAAGGAATAACATGTTATTATTTTTTACATTTATCTACTGTATTGGAATTGGGCCCCTGAACAGTTTGTTTGTTGCTTTTTTTTATTTCATCACAGTATAGTCAGAAGGTCAAAGTCCGAGGTGAAAGCTTCGGATGCGACTGGGATTAACGCTACGATGAAGAAGAAAGTCAGAAAGCCAATTCTGCTAATCTATCTCTATAGATTTTTACGGTCTGCCTTTTGACAGAATTGAATCTTTATTCAATTTCGATTCAATTGACTGTCAATATCAATGTCAAAAACGATCACGATTTAAATGAAAAGAGTACATACTAATTCTTTTAAATAATAAAAAAAAAATTGCCTCGATCTATTGTAAAAAATTATCACAATTTCAATTTTACTATATGTATTTTTCCAAAACTACAATATTACTTGTGGCATTATTATCTACTGGCCCCTCCGAATCGAAAGACACCTCTATCATAATGTTTGGAGAATATGCAAAAGTTTTGACCCCCCTAGACAAGTGAAAATTCGTTGGCCCCGCTAGACAAGTGACAATTGTATTGTAGAATAGAATGACGAATGTATCTATGAGATTTGACGTTTATGACATATCTACGTTGACGACTGTCATATAACGTCAAATCTCATACACTTCTGCTTCTATGCTACAATATGCCAGCTAACGAATTGCCACTTGTGTAGGGTGGCTGAAAAGTACTTGTTGGTTAGATTATAAATTAGTTTTTACTTTGACAGACGCTCTCACGATAGAGCATAATTAAAATTTAATCTATAATTGCTCATTGTTTTTTTTTATTTACTATAAAAAAATAATCCAGTACATTAATTTCAATTTATTACATACGTAGTAGTAGTTAATTTTATAAAAAAAACTATCTATGTCCGTAACTCAGCCTGTGCGCATATTAACCGATATTTATTTATTTTATTTAACCGACTTTTGCTCATATCTCCGGTTATACTCAACCAATTGCGATCAAACAAACTTAAGATTTTAAGTCTCAGCAATATCCGTTAAGTACCTAGATTTTGCGTCCATCGCGTACAAACAGCGATTTTTGGCGCTAAAATGATACTAAGATTCCATAATTTAACTTTGAGTCTAGATAGCGCTGTGTAGAATACTATTATATACCTACTCGTAATAGTAGAATTACAAGTGAAATAAAATACCAGCCATACTAGTTTCTTCTACTTTTTTTAGATTCGTTGTGTCCACACAGTTCACAATAACCGGTTTTTTGGTATTTTTTCAAATAATAACTTGTTTTTGTATAGGCACATATACAAAATTTTGATTTTTGTTACGTAACGTCAAAGTGTGCTTACTGTGCTAAAATTTTTAAGTAAGTAGGTAGGTTACGACATCAGCTGTCCTGCTAGAAGAGTACTAGATATTATTATCTATTACTCACTACTGCCATAAGAAAAAGTTTTACTTTAACTAATTATCTTCGTTTTTTTTGGCAGCAATGGTTACCATTTTGTATAATTGTAGGTACTTAACTACAAGATTATTTTATTTTGTTTATAACGATTTTGTTTTTGATTTATCCTAAATTAAGGTTGTTAATTAATCTATTCAAGTCGAGATTACTGAGACATAGTTAAAAGTAAGCTTTCCTTTTTAAAAAATATCTCTTTTCGCTACCATCGTAAGAATCTTTACGAAAACCATAGGTTACATAATCATTTCTATCTATAGCGCAAGTGGAGTTTTTGGATAACAAAATATATCCTCAAATTATACATTTATATATTTACTTAAATTGTACCTATTTACAAATTATACAGCTTTTTATTTTCTCACAAATCTAGTTAAAGAAGTAATAGAAACAGTTGTGGCCGCTTTATAACTATTTGAAAAACTTAATAATATATATCTTATAACCTGTCTGTACGCCTTTTTTATAAATAAAAGTTAATTAATTTAAATTTCGAGTACCTTGAGCTGAAATTATCCATTACAAAAATAATTAATAATAATTTATTCGGCCATTACTCTTGCATATAACCACTCATTATTTTCCTTAACGATATTTTGTAATTCTTTTGAGGAACTGAGTTTTTGTGGGGCCATTGTAACTTCATGGATAAAATGCAAAAGAATGAGCAGTTTTCCAGTAGGTATTTAAAGGGTTCCTAAAGACGCGCTAGATGGCGCAGCCGGCACTTTTGGTAAGAAGAGTGTGGTGTTACATCTAGTGTAATTTATGGAAAAAATGTTCTTCGGTTTTGTAATGATTTACTTTACTTAAATATTATGTCATTTTTTCTGATACAATGAAAATACCACTAACAAACCACAGAGTACATTAAAATTACCAAAAGCTATGCTAGCGCCATCTCCTGATGACTTAAAAACCAACTGATTATTATACCTACTGGAAAACTGCTCATTGCCATCGCTGGTGTGGCCACGACCGTTTGGCTGCGTATAGCATCAAAGTATGATTCCGTAGCCGACCGCATACGACAACGACATATGCATGCAGCAGATACAGCGTACCCATTACTTGTTAAACTCCGATACAGATAAAGGGGACCATTGAGAAGCCGCAATGAATTACGCGCATCTGTTGCGTTCGTCGACAGTTATCGTATGCGGTCGGCTTCGGAATTATACCGTAAACTTTTATTATAAAAAAACAGGTTTCATAAATCAGAAAGCACCAAAAACAGGCACAGGAAACCGAAAAATAACTGATTAACAAATTGAATTCAAAATACAGAACATACCTACGTGTGTCTTACACGTATGTTCTGTTGAATTTCGAAAATCTGGACATGCTGTTACCTCGTGTGCGTTATGCGTAATAAGTTATTTTTTTACAAAATGACGAATTAAGTGATAATTTTCTGTTAAAATTAATGTTTATGAAATGTTTTAGCGTATTCATTATCACAGAGGTTAAAGGTTCTTTATTGTAGGTATAGGCGGCATGGTAGATAAACGCTAGTGACATAGTAGATGGAATTTATGATGTAGGAAACATTTAATTAATAATATTGCTTAACTAGTGCCAATTAGTCAATATAAATGTTTGTGAGTACGGATGTGTAGACAATTTGATATTGAAATAGATTTATTCATAACCTAGAGTAGCATATTCCTAATTCAGACCCTTTTTCTAATTCAGTTGGGGTCGAAATTTAGTATCACGAATTGTATACCTATGTGGTACATCGACAGCAATGAAAACATGGTCAATTTTGGTGGATACTAATTACAGAGGTGTCACTTACAATCTGTCATAAGAGGTGTCGGTAAAAGAGGTGCAATGGTTTTCCCATCTCAAAAAATATTCTACGAAAAATGCCCAGTGCACCTAAACAAGTTTTCACTTTAAAAAATCACTTCTTTGCTAAACTAAGACCAAGCGCTAAATAGGTAACTAAACTAGTACTCGTAATAAAGATACCTAGTGAGTGAAAGCATACACAAAAGAACGCGCCGTTTCTTGATATTTATTTTTTGTAACTATTTTCTCCCTACGTATGCCTATTGCCTAGTGAATGTCAATTTAGTGTGTTGAATAGCATGATAGTTAATCATTTGACCCAAAAGTTTGAACAATAAGTAATTTTTGTCTAGGTACTACTGATGTAAGACACAGAAAATAATATTAATTTAAATTACTATTGGTCTTCCCCTTTCCAGCTTAATTAAATTACTTGAGTCAGAAGTAGGTTCACGTCGGTAAGCAAATGTCTTGCCGCTGGGGATCTCTAGGGATATCTTTGGGGATTATGTAAAAATGTTTTTCATCCCACCATCTCGGAAAGGGTACTTTTTTTCTTCGATATCTGAGTGTAAAAGTCGTTTTTACCCTCTAGAGTGGTAAAGTAAATTTGAATTTAGAACATCGTGTGTACTAGGTTTGTGAACTCAAAACATCATTAAACCTATTTACTTCTACCTCTATGGTGCCGATTTATCATACAACTTTTTTTTAATTTATGAAAAACTCAACTCGGAACCTCCTTAGTGTACCTACTTTTTTTTTTAAATTTGCTTTGCGCGCATAATTTTTTTTCACGTCCTATGGTTGAACATTGTTGTTGAATTTTATTTGTTGATATTTTATTATTAGTATTATTACACATAATTATTATACAGCCTCCGTGGCGTAGTGGTAGTGAACGTGGCCGCAACGCAGGAGGCGCGGGTCCGATCCCCGCTCAGTGCAAATATTTGTATGCATAAAAAGTTCAACAACAACGGTCTAGCTGCAATGCTTCGATATCGCCTAATGTCACCATTGGGTTGTGGAGGTCACATGGCAGTCGCTTTACGGAAAATATCGAGGTCCAGCCAAATCCGCAGTTAAGACTGGTAAAGCGGACCCCGAACTCCGAGGTGAAAGCTTCGGATGCGACTGGGAATTAACGCTAGGAAGAAGAAGCATTTCATTATTTCCTCGCTGAGGTGGGATGAAAAGTTACGTGTTGCACTCGAGTGCAAAGATTTTACACCTTGTGCTCTTTTGATTCCCTCGCTAACGCTCAAGATTCTAATTTATGAATCACTCGCTATGCTCGTGATTCAAATTTAGAATCTTTCGCTTGCTCGGTCATCAAAACTGAGCACGCGGTTAAAAAGCAACTTTGCACTCTTGTATAACAAATAACTATGTATATATTTAAGTAGGTAATAACCATATTTTGTCGGCGACTGTACCTTCAGTACACAAAAACTCATCATAAGAATATTGTTATACCTATGCTATTTGGCTCTCCTCCAAATTATGTTTTTAAGTTAGCCATTTATTATGCTAGGTGTGAACTGCGAGATCGTGTATTACGCAGTTCATGCGCAGACCCAGTTGCGTTTTTCGTTTGCAGTTGGCCAGTCATGCGTAAAGGCAAATAGAAGTACCTAGAACAGGTTTTATTAGATGGCTACTCCTACGATTATTATTGCTATTTTGAAGGATTAGGATAGCAAAACTGTCTATAATCATGTCAATAATTTGTTTTGTCAATGAAATACGTGTTAAATTAATGAAAAGGTTAATATAAAATAATCTTTTAATTCACATTAATGACGTTGAGGTCACCGGGCCAACGTCCTTTGATTAGGCCCTCAATTCTGCTAAAGCAAAGTGTTCATAATATTGCTACCTTTAAGGATTACAATTAAACAATCCCAGTAAGATGTAGTCATGATATGTGTAAGAAGTCTTAAAAATTCAACAACTGGTCTAACTGCGACTTAAATAACAAAATATCACCATTGGGTTGTATAGGTGAAATGGCCGTCGCGTCGCGCGTCGCTTCACTGAAAATATCGGAGTCCAGCCAAACACGCAAATAGATTAAAAAAAATGCGGACCCCAGACTTCGAGGTTAATGCTTCGGATGCAACATAAGGCAAGGATGATGATATATCCCAGTGAGATGCTTCCGCTAGCCGCTAGTATTAGTATTCCTGAGTAAAGTTTTAACTATAGCCCGCAAAGGTTTCGCAAAACAATGGTATCGGTACTAAGTTTACAAAGAGAAAAACTCGATCGCCTTCACATCTATACCATAAGTAGGTATACCTCGGGACACGTATCTTGGACCTAAATCGCGAGATAAACGAGGCTGTGGCGCGTGCGGATTGTTTTGTAATAATCTATGCTTGGTGAATTTGAGCTCGTCCACAGCAGTAGCACCTCGTGTTATCCTCAAAAGACAACTAAGAAACGCAGTACATTTTGAGAACATTTTAGGTCCAAGATATATAATATATTATATCTTGGGCCTGACATATGTCCTGAGCAATGTCTTGGTATGTAGGTATTAGTATATACAACATTAGTATTATAAATAGTACTTAATGACATTATATGAATGTAGTCTTGGACTTTATCAAGATCTCTGTTTTATTTGCGGTTTTCCGAAGATAAGAGAGTATACAAACATGCAGGAACTCTCGCTATTCCCGATCCAATGGTACATTTAGTATTACGTTTTTGAAACGTGGGATTTCAAAACTAACGAGAACTATTAAAATAAAAATTTTCAAATCTAATTAAAAATACAATCAAATTATGAGTGATTCTGAATTTTATTACCTCACGAAAACGTAGGCAGATTTTGTTTTGACGAATATGTAACATTTTTTAAATGATTCTCTTTCTAATCGACGATTCTAATCACGTGAATTGAAAACGTGGTGTAGGTAACTGAATCAATCCCCAGGGAAGGAAGAGACAGCAGTCCTACACTTACTTCTGTCCTCAGTTTCATCTAGGTACTGGAATTTAAAACTTGAAAATAAGGTTACCGGTTTCGAGCGTTTTTAGACTTATTTAAAGTAAAAACGCCACCAATTTGAAAGTGCATATTTTTTTAACTCGTTCCAAACCGCCTTGCCTTGACTTGTTACCTACATTTCGGAAGGTGCCTCTTATTATTAAAACAAACTTAAAAAATTTGCAATAAACATAATTAAAATAATGAGTACTCACTTTTCACTTTAACTGAATAAAATATGTCCGTGCAAACAATTAAATGTCCATCTTCATAACTAACGTCGTCTTTCCCAGTTTCCACATACATTGTGTTTGATTTGTTAAAGAACGGACGACACTAATTTATGGCGTTATGCGCGGAATTGAAAAATTGGGAACGTCGGTACGTGCAGGACATACCGGGTTCACGCATTTACAATCATGAGCAGCGGCTAGTCTTGCGCTCAGTGGTGTCGAGACTGTCACTCGATTATACAGAAAATATAAAGATAATATAGCTGTAGCGACCTTGTTATTAGCAAGAAATAAGTAATACAGAAGTCTCACTTGAGACAAGCTCATGACTTGTGCAGCCACGCCGTAAAGTGCATTCTAGCATGAACGCAATCGATCAGAGAACGCAGAACGCCTTTCTCTCTCCGTGGTAGGGTAAAATGCGTGAGCATGTGTGTGTGTTATGTATTTATATGCTATGCTATGTAACACTACTAGTAAAATATTATTTTGCTTTAATCACTAGATACCTACTTCAATTTTATTAATTTCATAAATGATAGGTTTAATCATATTTATTGCTTCATTGGTCCTATGACATTTGTTATGCCGATGTTTGTACGTGATGGTGACATCTTAGATTCCATTCCGGCATTGCATAAAGTACACTTGAGTTTTGGTAATTTGGGATTACACAAAACAATTATTACGTAAGAAATTATCATAATGAGCGACATCATCCGATCTACCCTTAACGATGCATTTGCATACCTATGAAATCTATGTTGCCTATGCATGAAATTGCTTCTGTTTGAAGTCGATCTTCTGTACTTACTTATGTATTCAAATTTGCCATATCGTATTATCTTTCGATATTTACTTATATCTCGTAATTACAAGGTAGATAGAGCATTTGTTAAGATTACTGTCTAAGTCGGATTTACGCTAAGTCTATGAATTATTTTAATTAATGTATTACTTAAAATGTATTAACTAAGTAGATACATTGTAAGCTGTAAAAACAACAACTAGGTATTGTGTAAGACATAATATGTTATGTATGTACCTATCTACTTAAATTCTCACACATTCTGCTTTTCTCTTCAGTCACAAATAATTTATCTCTGCATCACCTTTAGATATCAATCAATCAATCAATCAATAAGCCTTTTGCAGTCCACTGCTGGACATTTGCCTCTCCCAATGCACCTTTAGATATATAGATTGGTAAATAAAAGCATCAAGGCCGTCTTTATTTTTCTCTGTGCATAAAAATAAATAAATACGAAAAAAGTGAGGATGAGTCTATGTTCACTTCTTTGTATGTGTGTAAAACTTCGAGCGGTTTTAGACCACCTGGGCTAGCGATAAAACTACTAATATTTAAAAAATCTATTTGAGTAAATCTTCACTGTTATGTCAGGAGATCCTACTACCGGAATCTCGGGTATGCCATCATCATCAGACATCAGTGTGGTTTTATTAAACAGCAAACGGATTCTCCGTGAAGATCGAGAGTGTTCCTCACCACTTTTTGTACTGCATTCTCTGCCCTAAGGCAGTAAGGCAATAGTCCACTCACATGGAGGCCGTAGATCTGTGAGCGTTCTAGGCGTAGGGACAGTGCTAGTTCTCTGCTGTTACGTTGTATCTTTCGCGTACGTAACTACGTACATCACCTTACTGGAACAATTATTTTGAAGGAGTTATGTACTCGTACTTACATCCACAGTCCGCGACAGAAGGCTTAAAAGAGATTTATTAATTTACTAGCGGCTGCCTGCGACTTCGTACGCATGGATTTCGTTTTAAATTCCGATGTCTACGCTCTATAAGGAACCTACGTGCCAAATTTCAAGTCTGAGATTTCGAGATTAATCAGGGAGTGGTATTTCGCTTTTATATATAGGTACCTAAATAATTTAACTCTAATTCTTGATATACATGTAGTAACATATTAATAAATTAATCTTGTCCTTCGAGGATTGCAAAACTATTAACATACGATGGTTTTTGCTATTCCATGTATCATAAAATGGGACGAATAAGGTTCAAAGGGTGAATAAACAAAAAATTTAAAATTTAAAAACCCCCGATCCAAAAGGAACCTATAAAAAATAAAATAATAGCTATTACATTATATACCCTAAATATACCCTAAGTATTGACCCTTTTGTCTTTTGTCTCGTCGGGGGACCGCTAAGTACCTTGGTATGCTCTATACCCCTCTGACGGTCAGACGGCGGTCCCCCGACGAGACAAATGACAAAAGGGTCAATACTTAGGGTAGGTCATAATGTAATAGCTATTATTTTATTTTTTATAGGTTCTTTTTGGGTCGGAGGTTTTTAAATTTTCATTTTTTTTTTATTTCATGCTTTTATTTTATATTTGAAAATATTCGATTTTGCATTGCCAGTATTGCCACTTTCAATCCTCATATTTTTCAAATGGCTGAACCGAGTTTTATGAAACATAGCTAAGAACACTCTCGACTAAACCATCTTTCAAACAAAATAAACAGAATCGAAATCGGTTCAGCCGTTTGGGAGCTACGACGCCACAAACAGACTGATATACACACACCCATACACACGTCACTTATAACACTCCTCTTTTTTGTCGGGGGTTAATTAAAATGGTCAGCTAAATTCTGTAGTTACAAGTGAAACTATGGACTAGTTTAATGTAATAAATAATAATGAACAGTAATAATAAATATCTGGTTAGAAACTTGAAAATTTGTAAAAGAAATTATTTAAAAAAATCTACATACATATAAATATAATTACGCCTTTAGACAGAGGTGAATTAACACCGTCATTTCACCATCATTGTATTAAGTCCCATGTAATGGGGGGTGAGCTTAGAGCCGTATATTATATTCCGGGCACTATTGTTGACTCGAGCTATGCATCTGAAGCTGAGTCTAGGCTGTGTATTATACTCGTATCTGTCTGATGTTAAAGCTGGCTGTTAAAGCGATGGGGCTGATGGCAGCCTTATACCTTCGTCTTAGACCGTACACGACACCGCATGATGGGAAGAGATAAATTGGCCCAAATTCTACTCTGCCGGGAACCACGCGCAGAAAAAATCTGTCCTCCATTATTTATTATACATACATACAATCACGCCTTTATCCCCAGAGGGTTAGGCAGAGGTGAATTAATACCCACATTTCACCAATCATTGTATTAGGTCCCACGTAATAGGGGGTGAGCCTATTGCCATATTCCGGGCACTGTTGTTGGCTCAAGCCATATATCTGAGGCTGAGCCTGGGCTGTATATATCTGTCTGATGTTAAACAGACCTACCTATCCCTTAATCGCCTTGCACGACACCGCAAGGGAGGAGATGGGGTGGCCCAAATTCTACTCTGCCGGGAACCACGCGGCGACATTATTTATTATAGACTGCCTAAATTCGGTGAAACGAAAAAAAACATAGGTAAGAAGTTATAATAAAATCGGTAAGCCTGGATGGATGACTTTGGGTACCGGCTTGCCTATTTTTACCCAATTGTGGATATACCGGTCAAAGAAAAAAAAGAAGGAAATCCGTTCCTCAAAAATAATTAGGTTGCTTTGGGCACCTAATTTATTAATTAAATAATACTTATTCACTGAAATAGTTTTAACTGCTTTTTAATTCGCCTAGCGTTAACCCCAGTTGCATCCGAAGCTTTCACCTCGGAGTCCGTGGTTCACTTTTTCAAGTCTAACTGCGTATTTGGCTTGACTAGCTCATTTTCCGATAAGCAACTGCCACCTGACCTCCACAACGTGGCTATATCGAAGTATTGCAGTTAGACCAGTCGTTGGATTTTTTAGGGCTTCAACTTACCCGTAACAACTGCCATAGACATATGGCATGGAAGTACCCAGAACAAAGAAAATAGACATTCATGCATACAAATATTTGTACTGAGCAGGAATCGAACCTGCGCCCTCTGCGTAACAGTCACGTAGTTCACGTACACTACCGCTACGCCACATAGGCACTCCAATTTCAGTATATTAGTAAAATTATATAATAGGTAGACACTATATAATAAATAAAATAATAAAACTTAATTAAGAATTGATATTGTTTTATTTCCAAGGCAACTCTTTCTTACAGGCATAATTAACATAAATGTACATTACATATTTTTATATAAAATATTAAATTATACTATCTATCAGAAATATAACGAAGCCCATGAATTAATATACAAGTGAAATATAATGGGTAACTAGTTTAGTAGGTACTTGTACCGACAAAAAATAAAGCTTAAATCGAAAACACTGACCGCACATCAAACTCAATAATATTAACAATAAAATATACCTAATAATCTTAATCCCTACGTTAATCCTGGTCCCTGGTGGAAAAAGCGGACCCCAGAGATGAAAGCTTCGGATAGCTTTCATCTCTGGAGTCCGCTTTTTCCAGTCTAACTGCGGGGTTGGTTGAACTTCGATATTTTCTGTAAAACTACTGCATTATGACCTCCACAATCCATTGTTGATATCGAAGTATTGCAGCTTGACCAGTTTTTGGCAACCAGGACCGACGCGACGGCTTAAGCTACTTTCATGGAAATACCCAATGCAAATAGACATATTCATGCATATAAATATTTGCACTGAGCGCTCTGCGTAACATACTGGCAAAAATATGGTGTGGAAGTACATAATATATATCACTCAATAATACTCATAATATTATTGGCAGTATGTATTTTATTGTCAATATTATCGCGTGAAGGTAAGATATAATTTTACTGTATCAACTGTATTTCTGATAGTACATATAGCAATTTAGTCTAAGCAACATGTTATATATATTTTAACAGCCTTAAAATAATATATAACACTGCTGTTGTAAACAACACTTTGGTATGTATTTAAATATTTGAGCGATAAATGTTTCCTTATAAATAAGTGCAAAAATATTGTATCTAACAGCATTCGCAGCCTTATACTTGTGCAAACATGCGGGCGTACTGCGTACTATTTCGTGCAAATGGCACATATTTTTTGCACGTAATTAGCACCATAACAGTTGCATGAAATAAGCGCCCGCATGTGTGCAAACGCATGAGGCAGCGAGCTTCCTAAAAGTTGAATGTCATAACGTAGATACAATGGCATTTGTAGAAATGCAAATACGTATTTATAGACAAGTCAAAATAGGACGTACTTCAGTCAGACCTTGAGTCTACAAAATTGGACTGTTTTACTGTGCACTCCATAATTGACTGCATAAGCTGATTGCGTGAAATACAAAGACCATTTGTTACTCTTATTTTGATAGGACACACACTTATTTTCTATTAAAATAAATTATAAAAAATATATTTACACAGTAAGAAATTTTTAGCTAAAATGAATATCTCTAGATTATTTCTTATGTAGTACGTAAATATAAGCAAAAATCGTGATTATAATAAAATATGGCTACTTATGTCACATAATATTTCTTTATCACTTTTAAACATGCAACGAAGATCATAATCATAACCAACTATTCCATTAAATAACTATAGCAGTGCATTGATGATAAAAAATTGGCCACAGATTACATAAGCGAATATAAAAATAAGTAGTAAAAAAATGTGTTTCTGGTTTTTATAGAGACAAGCAAGGATATTATATATAAAAAGAAATGTCTTTGGAGACAAGACAAGATTTTTTGATCTTATTTATATTAAGTGAAAATTGTTGATGAGTTTCGTCCTAGTAGCGAAAAATGAGAACATTAACTTGATGAAGATAAGCATACAATTGCGAGTGGATAGACGATATTTTTTTCTTCTTCGTGATATTTTTTCTTTATGTTTATTATTATTGCGTTTAGGGCACCTCGAATCCGGGGTTGGGTTTTCTTCGTATTTCCATTATTTATGTTTATTTTTTTTTCTTTTAAAAGAATATTAGCAACCGTAATTACTAATATTCCCGTTAACCCCTCCAACTAAGCTAAATTGTTTGTGCTAGGAGTGGGTTCACTTCGGTAGTGTAATGGCCAGGATTCAAACCCGGGACCTCTCGATCGTAAGGCCGACTCCTTAACCACTAAGCTTCCGACCCGTCACTGTTTTATAAAACCTGAGATAATACCGAAGAAAAATGACAAACATTAACAAAGTTATAAGACATGAACATGTTCCTGATAGTTTGCGTGAAAGCTTTGATGAATACTCCCTAGGTCAAAGCGGCTCACGATACTATAAATATTTAATGCAATAATATCAGACATCATTAATACGCAGCCACACGTTACAAACTGGTCACTTTCGACTTAATAAGCCCAAAAATATAAAAGGAATACGGATTATCTGCTTTAATACATACATAGTGTACATACGCTCCCTTCGGGGTATAATAGAAAACAAAGTATGAATAAATATATAAAATATGCACTTACATTATTTGAAAACTTCAGATTGATTTTGTACTTAGGCATTATAGATAAGTGTTATTACTATTCTTGGTACAATTCACTGTATGCTGCATGTCACACATTCGACGTCGTATCGATTCTTTTTGCACGATTGTGCAAGTTTTCAGCACGAAATCAGCTCAGTAATAATTAGCATGAAATAGTTTTCGTGCACACGCAGTACTCAGCGCTGGCCCTAAAGGTATATAAACGGTAAGGTACTAGAGTAAGGTAAACAAGATTCTATTTACATTACAGATTTATGATTTTAAGTACACAGTACTATCCGCATTATTAAAGATAGGCCTCATACTACGAGTATTGAGTTATTATTTCATCAATTAGCTGTTGAAAAAATGTCTTAAACCGAAAAAAAAATCTATGTATTCTGAGCTTAAATTGAACTCAATGCTACAATTTCTTCGTGCATTATTCCAGTAACCTCACATCTTTTTTTAAATAATTCAAATTATTTGCCAGCGTTTTTTATATAGTCTAGGCGTTTAATTAGCAGTCTAATATATAAATGGCCTCGACAATATAATTAGATATTACTAAAGGAACGTAGACTATCTTGGTAATATTTACATTATGACGTCATAAATAAGATACCCAATCATGGCACATTCGTAATTCAGTGATAAGATTTTAATTTAGGTACATTTTTACAATTTTATTACTATTGAAAAATTAAAGATTTAAAATAATAAACAAATAAAATAACAAAGATCGATATAGGCCGACCTCCGAAACGAATATGTAGAGCTTTTTTACAATATTTTTTTTATATAATTCCTTTGTGGTGTATGACTATTTTTAAAGTAGGATTGATCCCGACCCGGCCTGATGATACTGTAGGATTTGTAAGCCTGATGGATTCTAGTTGCATTCATTCGTAAAATTGTTATTATTTTTTCTAAATTATATACCTGTTACGGAAATTATTTCTAAAAGTTGACCATAAACAGAAGGATTATTTTAGATGATAATAAATTTCGCCGAAATAACACGGATAGGGAAAACTACGCGGAGTTTTCATTTGCAAAATAAACATGAATTTTATTTTAAGTAATAATTAACATTTTAAATCAATGTGACCGGCGTAATCGTCAGATATACTTATTTAAACCAACCTTTTGTCCAAGTACCAGCTTCGAATGTAACCGTAATTAACTGTGATGATGAAGATGAAACCAGCCTCATGATAGTTACCGTGTCCCTTTGGTTCTAATTTTAATCTCTATTTACATGATACTAAAAATTAAAAAATATTATCGTCATTTATGTACACTTTTGATATTTCAGAATATTATCTCTTACAACATACAATTTTATTAAAGCCTCTCCATAACAAATAGTTTTTTTAATTGAGCATAGATCGCATTCAATCATCTTGTTGGTCCTATGAGTGTTTTACATGGGAATGTCTTACTGTAATTTGTGATTATTTTGTGGGCCCGAAAACCATAGTTAGTGTACCTATGTATGGGTGTTAATCTCTCCCCCTCTGCCTATTGATGTCAACTACGTACTGACTAAAAATTATATATCAAGCTCAATATATACGTAAATATAAAAATACGTAAAAACATAGAATACGAGTATATATTAAAATACGTATCAAAAACTTTGGAATACCCGTTACAATTTACTGTTGCTTTCCCTAAATTATTTGTCCCAGTCAACGTTATCTTAGATATATTTACACATTATAACCGCCTCCATTGCATCATGCGTGTCGTGCAAATCGAAAGGATTTTTTGCACGATTCTGTGCAAAATATTTGCACGGTATTAAGTCAGTACTATATTCATGAAACAGATACACGCATACGTGCACACGCACGACGCATAGCATAGCCCAAGTCTTATTTCTTCAACTCATATTTCCTATTAATTATTTTTACAGAGGGTTTCATTGGATGACGTACATACTTAATCCACTTATCTGACTAGCTTTACATCATGTGTCATCTCATCATTAATGTATTTTAAAATCTTTCTCTCAATTGTGTCCACTCATATTTCTATTGTCACCATTTATTCCTTAATCTCGTTTTTAATATTATAAAGGCTGTCAGTGCAACTATAGCACCTATCGAAAATAACGCTATTACTAAACTTAAATAATCTTCTCCCAACGCACCATATTCTTTAAGTATTGTAACAGGATGTTTCCAATGACAGTATATATGTGAATTATCACACACGAGTCTGGCTCGCTCTCTTCCGAATATTGATAACATTAGGCCAACGAAACCATGCTTGAGGAATGAAATTTGGAAAAGCTTCGCAAAAATATCTGGAACATCGGATTTTCTTATGAAGATCCCGGAGAACATTATGAAAGGCATTATGAAGAAGGGGCCCATTATAACTCCATTCTGAAATAAGAAATAAAATAATTTTAATATACCTACTTATTTTGCCCAAACGCGCCCCGATTGCAACGATTTGGCTATATTGACTTAATGTTGTCGAATTCGATCGGTTAGTCTTGGCACAGCCATGGCGCATCTATGTATTCAAAATTATAGTAGGTTTAGATGCTTTAAAAGCAATATTGTCTATTTATTTCGTTTACTTTATTCAAGAACTAAATACGAGTACACTTAATTATATTTCGGCTCACTTTATTTTTGCTACGTAACATTTTTGAGATAACACAAAACCGAAAAATTTTCAGTGTAAATTATTCATAGGAGTAGGTATATTATTATGTGTATTGTCGTGTGGTAAGTGGTAAATATTCATACTAACTTTGACATTGAAGATAGATCCCACTAGCAATCCTTTGCAAAGCGCGACGTAAGTCACCATGAGCAAAACAGTGAAGAATCCGAAGAATCTTATCCAGTCTAGGGGTTGTCCAGTTAATAAGTACGTAATAAGTGTGAAAATGAACGTACAAACTGTTTGCAAAGGTAGTATGGATACTACAGTAGACAAATAGTAGGCCCCCGTGGAGTACCATCTATTGAAGTGCTCACGGCGAATTACCGGGATTTCTTCCGGAACTGTAAAATGAATAAAGTGCCTATTTGAAAAAAGACGAGGCGGTTAGAGTTTTGGTGTTAGAATTTGATATTAGATTAAAAAAACGCACCAATCATCGGCACCCACGCCAAATGCTGGTCATTAAATATAAGAAATACTAATACAGGTATAAATAAGAAAATAAAGTTTGGTACCTATATAATTGAACTGAAAAATGCAATATTGGGCTAATTTACAATTATTAAGTGAGAATTACACTATAGAATAGATAGTGGTAATTATACTTACATCTTATGCATATAGCACTAAAAGCCGTAAACATGAGGAACAGTAGACAGTAATGTAAATATCTGATATTATTTTGTGCGTGGTATGCATCATTGCCGACTTGATACCACAAGAAGCCTACAAATCCGGCCATTCCGATGTGAATAAGTAGGAACCTCAGTGTGAACCAGGGGTCTCGCCAGATTGTCTGTAAAACAAATATTACAAATATAGACTATTGATCGAATAGTATTTATCCATACCTACTCCATAGTAATATTATAAATGTGAAAGTAACTCTGTCTGTCTGTCTGTTATGCTTTCACGCCTAAACCACTGAACCAATTTTGATGAACTTTGGTACAGAGATAGATTAGACCTTTGGAAAGGACATAGGCTATGTTTGGTCGCGATAACCGCCATCCAGGCGGGCGGAGCCGCGGGCGAAAGCTAGTTACATATAAAGTAAAACTAGCTTTTGTTTTGGCATGTTCGTCGGGAAAAAGACCAATAATAATATAAAGTCGGCTTGGTTTAGTTTTGTAGAGCGCGAGCGTTCTCTCGGTATATGCCCATTCAGTTACACTCAAACGAGTAACACTGTTATTGGTTGGGATAAAAAACCTAACGAGTCACAGGTGTTACTGGATGCAACAATTTTTGTCCCAACGAGTAACACCTCAAAATATTAGTGTTACTGATTGGGAAAAAAATTCCCGACGGGTCACAGGTGTTACTGGATGCAACATTTTGTCACGCAGCGCATATGTACAGCTCGACATATTTTTAGAGTAGTTAAAATCGAATTTATAATATAAACGGTTTTAACTATAATATACTAAACTGTTAGTTCGATATGATGTGATAGAGTGAATACTCTAGAAAATCAAAAGCCTGGTGATACGAGGGTCATGCCAAATGAAACTAGATATTCAAAAATTATATTATTTATTCTTTATTTTAAATATCAGTCTTCTCAAAGTATTCACCCTGAGCACGTATACACTTTTCCATACGTCTAAACCATGTGGAAAATACTTCAGCCCACTCTTCTTTAGACACCTCGGAATTCCCCAAATTATATGCAGCGAGTGCATTTTCTTTACTTTAAATTTTTTTTCCTTTTAATTTTTCTTTTATTTTTAGAAACAGATAAAAATCACAAGGTGCTAGGTCTGGGGAATATGGCGGATGAGGTAGGATAGGCACATTTTTCGAACTGAAAAAGTCGAGTGTTCTGGCAGATGTGTGCGCCGAGGCATTGTCGTGATGCCAGAGAAGCAGCCGGTTTCTTGACTTCGACCGCTTGTCACTCCAAGCTGACAGTACCTTTGGATCGCAAACTGTCACGTACCATTCAGAGTTAACGGTTTTTTGATCTTCTAACACCACAGTAGCAATATGACCTGTCTTGCAGAAAAATGAGGCGACCATTTGCATTTCATGCTTCATGTGCGGCGACATTTCGTGGGTGTTGGCTCATTATCAAAGCACCATACCGTCGATTGTCGCTTTGTTTCAGGATCGTAGTTATTTAGCCATGTTTCATCACCAGTCAGTATACCTATCATAAACATTTTTTTTCTCGCCGCCATTGAATTTATCAATCATAAACTTACACCAATCCACGCGATGCCCTTTCTGCTCATCGGTGAGTTTGTGCGGCACCCATCTCGAACAACGCTTACGCAGAGAGAGGTGGTCGTGTATGATAGTCTGCATTGCTGCTGATCCAATGCCCACTTCTTCCTCGAGTTCTACATATGTAATTCGTCGATTTGCACGAACAAGTTTTTCGACTGCTCGAACATTTTCTTGAGTGACCGCTGTTGGCGGCCGACCAGTCTTCAACTCATCTTCAAAGCTATCGCGTCCTCTTCTAAACTCAGCAAACCAATTGAAAACTGTTGCGTGTGAACAAGCAGATTCACCAAAAGTAGTAATCAAAAGTTCAAAACACTCTTGAGGCCTTAAACCTTTTTTATAGTCATAAAAAATCATTGTCCGAAAATCTCTTCGAGTGAGCTCCATTAGTACGAACGAATTGCCGCCAGATTCTCTCAGAAAAAAAGAGCATTTTGAAAAAAAAACTTTGAATCAATGAATGTTCGATATTTAAAATTATTACTCAATAACCGGCCTATACGTAAAGTTCTATTGTGCCAGTGATACATTAATGAGTAAAGAGTATCTAACTTCTTTTGGCATGCCCCTCGTATAACAGGTTTGGACCTAGGGTTCATTAACTTAAACCTTAAAGGCTTTTTCAAGGTTTATGCTGCGATCTGCTCACGGATTTCACTGAAGGATTTGAGCTTTGTAGGCAAAATGCTTTATTACAGAATTGTATGTTATATTGCAGGATATACAACAATAAGTTTAATCTGAGATTTAAGCTTTTGACTATAAAAGCTGCAAATAGGTTATTAATGTGTAGAACGATCAATAAAATTTGTTTTTGTTTAAGTGATGAAAAGAATTGGTTCCTGGATACTGTTTTGCAGAATGAAAAACAGTTAAATGTATGTTTTTAGTCATAAAGGTGGTTAACCTGCGCGTGAGTCGGCTATAATGCCAACAACAAATTATTGCGTGGTGGCAAATGCTCAAGTGAACTTTATTTCTTACCAAATGATGGTTTTTGCGTAAATAATTGCATTGCAAGAATACATGTTATAAAGTTTTATACATACTTATTTGAAACAAGGAATGTAAACTATTCAAAAGTTTTACCATCTGTTTCTAATAAAGAAGATAACCGACCCTTTGGTAAGTTAAAAGTTAAAAATGTTGCATGCCAGTCTCTCTAATCAAACAGCAACTAGCAGGAGAGGTGGCTTGGGTCCTGATACCCAAACAGAATATATGTTGTGTCGGGAAAAATACATGGTATTCCGATAAATCTAATAGTAAGGTGATTGACCATGACAGTTTAAATAAAAATATAATCAATAGATTACCCATAGAGATCTTCGAGTGAGAATTGTAAACTGCTTCCAATATGACGTCGCGTATGTACTTTTTAGTGCTAGTAGAGTTTTCCTAGTAGAGTCTTCCTTTGGAGCTGGCAGCATAGTGAGAGACACTTCTTCCCCTGATGTATATTCAACTGAAATTAGAATTAAGCTCAATGTTAATATCACTTTCAAATTCTACATAAAATATCGGCCAATGGAGCAAATTGGTCCTAAAAGTGGAGGTCGCGTATTAGCAAATGGAAGGTGGGACGCAGGGGATGCCTCCAAGCAAGGAACGGACAACCAAAAAGGTAGCTTAGATAGACTGGATGGCAGGGCTGAGGATTAGGTGGTATAGCGCTGTAACCTCCCTACCTACCTACCTGTACCCCTCTTTAACTCCTGACCGTTTTCTTCTACCTTACCCTCTTCTTTCCACTCTTACCATGCTCTTATCCCACACCCATGTGAAGCTCACAATTCCTATTCAACTTCCTAACTAACATTTGATGTCAAATCTATCAATACAATACCTACTTACTTATCAAATAACTCTATCATGATACATATAAATTCTATTACGACTTAATATTAATTTGGCCAATGAACGTCGTAGTGGGAAAGGACTCTTATCATGATACGTAGTTACCCTATGCTCTATAAAGGGGAGTATGTGCTAATTCTTCATTAAAATAAACGCCTACTTAAATTAATATACTACTAGTTTGTAAACATGAATAGCTAACTCTCTAATTAAGATAAGGAACCCTCACTTTCTATAAATATATTACCTGACCTATTTATATTTGTTAAATTGGATACCTACTTAATTTACTACTGAAACTAATTATGATAGTTATAATGACTACCCATCTAAATAATTCTGATATTATCTAACTTATTAAACTTCTTCTATAGTAATACCTACCTAATCCCTTACTGAAATTAATTATAGTTCAGTTATTAAACAACTAATGATTTCAACATGTTATATGTTTATTCAGTTCAATATATAGACTAATTGAATCCTGCACTTATGTGATTTATTCATAATTATTAATCTCTTTGGATCAAATACCTTATATGAGTTATTGATATATTACCAATGATTGTACTCAACATGATATATTTGTTTTTCGGTCTAGGGCCCCATGAACACACGCCCAAGACAGTACAGTTCACACCAACTGAGGAATAACTGTTCCTATGTCTCTTATAGGTATGGAATAGGTAGCTTTACTCACTCCGCCTGGCCAAGACATCTGGCACCCATAACAGACAAACACCAATTCGAATGGCGTGGAATTACAATATATCATTCCCTTTACCTAATTAAAGGCTTAAGGTAAAATTATAAGAGTATTCTCTTTTATATATTCCCCTTCTAGAGGTGTAAAAATATCATAGAGATGTATATAACAATCTTTTAATGTAGAACCTAATTAAAGTAGGTATACAATAACTGAGAGAATAATAAGTAACCTTTATATTCCCTTTCACGTTAGAGTGCATATTTGCAGTAGATACTTAAGAAATTTACAAGAGATTTCATCTTAGAACTAATGTCCATTTCACCAAACCCAATCCAAAGTTTTAGGTAGGTAAAGTTGAGTTGTAAACTTATTAGTTACTCACATCACCAAGATTGCCACAAGTCATTATTAGACTATATATGTGTACGGGTCTATTGCCCAAGTCTAGAAGTTTTGAATCTATTCCATAGTTGGAAAATATCATCTATTGTGATAAGATTCTCATTCTCCAGACCATACTCGATTAAATGAGCAAATACTAAGTCAATTGTTGCAATTGAGAACTATTTTAGTCACAGTAGAATAGACATAAGTCCCGTCATGATAAACTAAACCTTAACGGTTTTCTCTGGTTATTTGCATATAAAATATAACTAACTGCAAAACAACACAAGAACATGAATGACTCAATCTACAATCGGTTATCAATCATCAACCCCATATCGTTACACTTTCCGTTAATAGGTAGGTACTATGTTTATCTTTTGTTCATAATATTACTATACCCGGTTGGCTAAACAAATAGTCTAGTATATGATTGAATACTAATATTGTAATACTATAAGATACTTTATTTGACTTTTAGTCTTGTTTTTATTCAAATGACCAATTTGACACTTTAAATTACACTACAAATTATGGTAGTCTCTTGATTTAGAATAACAATAATAATACTTTTCTATAATGCCTTTAAACAGACAATTCATCTTTTGTCAAGGAGTTTGAAATTAATAATACTTGTATCAACTATTAGCTCGGTTGTTTGAATAGTTTCTGTATTGAATTAAAGAGTATAACAGTTAAAATTCTGAATATTACTTTATCAATAATTCGAACTGACCTTGAGGGAATTCATGACTGTATCATTGAGTTAAAGTCAGATTCAAACACAAAGCCACACACACTCGTACTTCTTATATCACCATATCATATTGGTCTAACACTGAACTTTACATAATATTATAGCCCCTTCCTACAACAAACCATGACGGTTATTAGATTCCATAACAGACGTAATTACGCTTAAAGTTAGTTTATTCCTAATCCCGGTTTATCAAGTGTACCTACACCTACCTATAAGTCTATTCCCTGTGTTTGTACAAATTATACCCATTTAGACTAATTGTGTGGTGTGTTATGTCCCTAACTATTTTAATAAAGATTACAGGTGAGTCAAGCCTGATTTTGGCGTACCTAAGACCCGTGTTTTGTCACAAGAACAACGACCGTAGTCTGGGATGTTGCCTCATGACGACCCTACATATGTATTATGTGCATAAATAAATATATAATTATATAAGACTGAGCTGTTGACTTCAATAAATGTGACTAGGTCAAACTATTGGGTATCAACACTCAGATGGCTTTTTCGACCCTGAAACTCAGGTAAAGTCGAAAGCTGTCCCGCCATTTTGGATTATCAGCAAACTAGCTAAAAGTGGTCACGAGCTTAGTTAACACCGTCAGGTCTCCACTCGTGGCTGCCACATCGACAGACTTACCTATTGGGATTCCCTAGCTATTCCTATGGCCTCAGCCCCTAGCCCTAGCCTAACCTTTTATACCTACTATCCCCATTCGAACTCCTAAAACAACATCTCGCGTTAGGAATGGCCGTTGAGCAGACTCACTCGAACGAACTACGCTTCATATCTAGATAATCAGCGAAGCCAGGAAAGGAGTCTTGCTACCATTCCAACAAGATGCTGTTAACGCGACATTTCAACCAATGTTCGAGCTAAAATTTCACTAAAGAATCATGATTTTACACAAATGCAACGCGATTTTATCAATTATAATGAATTAACACGAATTTCAATATAAGAAAATCATTTCAATCAATTCACAAAGCAAAGTTTCACTAGTTTACCACAAATTTTCCAAAATCCCGCTTGGTAACCCGCCCTCCAGTTACCCACGCTTGCTGTCTCAAAAGAGAATGAACGAGGATCGCGCCAAATCCCAACTTTCTCACAATTTTCGCGGTCTAATTCGGCGGGAGTCTCCTTTGCACCAATCAGCGTCTTCTAAATCCTCTTTTTAATTCCTACAAACCCCGCAATATTTCTAGACCAATCCAGTACTGCTTCCCAATGCTCGCAACTTAATAAATATATTTTTTTTTAATTATTAATATTAACTCCCTGTGAGAAATATTCACTTTATACAATTTAAAATGCCTAACTGAATTAACTTCCCTTCTCTTTACTTCAATTCACCTTTCTTTGTAATTCATTCTATTTATTTACCATTATAAATAACTTCCAAACCGGAAACTATCTAAACATCTATCAATATCCCCAACCTAACAAAATATACCAAGTATTTCTTTCCTTCCCTTTTTTTTTTTTAATAATATTATTTAATAATAAAAACCCTTTTGTACAACCAATTTAAAACATTAAATTAAATTAGAATTCCTTATTATTAGAATATCTCTTCAAATAGTATAATTATATCGATTTAAAACCATCATAATCTGATAAGAACAGCGCCATCTACCAGAAACCCGTATTATTACTTAGACTAGTCAATATGATGATGCAATATGAAAAACCCTATCTTTCATTACATTTATCAACAATCCAATTTCATTTATTAGCTTTTCCTCTAAAACAGATTATTTCATGAATCGTATTGCAACAAACCTTTGTTATTTTAATTCTAAATATTAATTTTATTATTGATAACAGCGCCATCTCTTAGAAATCGATTTATTACTTATAAAGACATGTGACGTTCTGTCTCGTTACAATCTGATAAGAATAGCGCCATCTACCAGAAACCCGTATTATTACTTAGACTAGTCAATATGATGATGCAATATGAAAAACCCTATCTTTCATTACATTTATCAACAATCCAATTTCATTTATTAGCTTTTCCTCTAAAACAGATTATTTCATGAATCGTATTGCAACAAACCTTTGTTATTTTACTTCTAAATATTAATTTTATTATTGATTACAGCGCCATCTCTTAGAAATCGATTTATTACTTATAAAGACATGTGACGTTCTGTCTCGTTACATCCGACCCCCTGAATCTGACGAAGAAACTTAACTACAATTTGTTCGAAGTAAGATTCACATTAAAGACTACTTAAATAAATATTATATATATATATACAATTATGAATATGAATTATCAATCTTCCCTTCCCTATAATTATGATTCAACCCATTTCATAACCTATTCAGTTATAACTCAAATTCCGCACCTTTTATGTATTGTGTAAATTGACCAAATATCAAAATCCGATACCTCCCAATCTCATTACAAGCTTTTTAGTTAAATCACAACATTACATTATTTCCCGTCAGGACTTGATCCAATTCAGTGAGAGAAAATGGTTGTGAGGCACCTTTGCGCTGTCGCACAGAGTAAAAGTTTATACAGGAACCTACATTACGCTCGCCATATAACCAAGTACTCCGCTCCCCAGAAAAAGTTCAACCCTATTGACTAAAGACATAAAAGAATGTATAGATTTTCACCCCACCAGTAATAAACCTGAAAGGCCGACATTAAGACAATGGTATTTGTAGAGTGTGCCAAGTTCCGACCTATTCTGTTTAGTTGGAGATTCATGAAAGTTCTTCTCGACATGCATGACCTTGATTTCAAATTTTGAAATCAATGTCTATTACTAACCTAACTCTTTGCATCTTTCATGAATCCGTTTGTGATGCATGCAGATATTTGAACCATAACTCAATTTAATTATAAACCCTTGAAAATTAATGCTGGTTGGGATGGCCCACCATACTGAATTTAATAGCATTCACTCATTATAACCTTTCATATTGACATCGTTCCGTTCGTCTCATACACTAAAATATTTCTTTAATCCTTTCCAGAACCCTCTTCTATGGTCTTGCTTCCTGCCAACCAGTCAGCATTATGAAATACAAAATATAATGTGGTTATGAACAATAATGTTTTTTTTTTTTTTTATATATATATATGAAAGAAGACAAGCAATCAATTATTATCCTTCAATATATTTGATAACATTTTTTTTTTTTTTTTTTTTTTTTTTTTTTTTTTTTTTTTAATAATTATTTAATAACAGCTTTTCAATTTTATTTAATTATACATATATTTTAATATATAAATATACTTTATATACCTACATAAATAAAATAATAATTAAAAGGTAAAGCCACCCTACGCTCCACCATCTGACAGGAAGAGTCAGTTACATTTATTATAATTTTTTTTTTTTTCTTCTATTCAAAACTAATATTTCTATATCAAAATTTTTTTTTTTTTTTATCATAAATAACCTAATATCAAACTTCTAACTTAAAAAAATTTTTTTTTTTTTTCAACAAACTCATACCATCAGATGGGCTTCACCCCTTTCCTCCATTTAATCTTTATTTATTTTTCTTTTTTTTTTTTTTTTCACATCTAGTAACATTAATATTTTTAACAAATATTTCTTTAACATTTTTTTTCTTCTAAATCAAATTTATCCTTATAACAAGTTTCTCAACCTAAACCAATTTATTTCCCCTTTTTTTTTTTCCCACATTAAATAACATTTATATTTTTAACAAATATTTCTCTAACATTAATTTTTCTATCCCAAAATTTATTCTAACAACAAGTTTCCCAATCTAAATTAATTTATTCCCCCTTTTTTTTTTCCCACATTAAGTAACATTTATATTTTTAACAAATATTTCTTTAACATTTTTTTTTTCTTCTAAATCAAATTTGCCCTTATAACAAGTTTCTCAACCTAAACCAATTTATTTCCCCTTTTTTTTTTTTTCTCACATCTATTCATACCATCAGATGGTCCTCTCACCTCTCTTCTTCAATTAATATTTATTTATCTATATTTTTTCTTATATAAAATAACATTTATATTTTTAGCAAATACTTCCTTTAACAGATTCTAATGTTTGTATTTAATTAGGTTACTAGTTCCATTATACATTGCAATAGATTACAAATCCTTCTAAATTTCCTTAAGTTAAAAATATACCGTTCCTATTCACTTATACAATTTTACATAAATTTAAATCTACTTTCGGCTTCTCGTTCCAGTCCCAACTCAAATAATTATAATTTTTCCTATTCCCTTTAAATGTAAAATTTTGACAAATGAATTGTATTGAATTTTCCTCTAACTTCTTTACTCTGCGGATGAACTAAAATATACACATTTTTATAGGGACTCCCAGCTATCATGTATGGCCCTTCATATAAATTCTCAAATTTTTTTGTCAATTTTAGTTCAGCATTAGATCTATTTAATTTTCTAATTTTCACTAATTCTCCTATTTGGTATTCTATTAACCGACAGGTTTTATTAAATTTTAATTTTCGCTTTTGTGCTGACACCTTTAAATTCTCATGGGCTAATTCTCTAACTTCTAATATATTTAATTTATCATTACCTTTATTTATTTTGTCATCAAAAGAAAGTTTAGTAGAAGTCCCATACATTATTTCACATGGAGTATAACCTGTACTCTCATGAAAGGTATTATTATATAATTCTTCCAATTTAGGCACTGTATCTACCCATCCCTTATGGTTAGTACTATTATAAGTTCTAAACAATCTACCCAGTTCTCTATTAACCCTCTCTACTGTATTTGGTCTAGGATTCCTAACAGTAGTGTAAATTATTTTGATCCCCAGCGAAGCCATCCCTTCCTTCCATACTCGACTAGTAAATTGTGTACCATTATCTGACATTATTACTTTAGGTTTTATAATTTCTAACAATTTCTTTACTTTACTGAATACTGCTTTTGCTGTAGCCTTTCTCAAAACGTAAAATTTCACGAACTTACTAAATGAATCTTGAAACACTAACATATAGTTCATTCCAAACTTTCCAGTTGGCAATGGACCATAGATATCCACCATAACTAAATCTCCTATATCTTTAGTAACAATAGGACAGCAAGGCCCCACCTTATTAGAGTTAGAGTGTTTTGTTAATTGACAAATTTCACAAATCCTAACCAACTGTTTTACATTTCTAGTCAAACCTTTCCAATAAAAACGTTGTTTTAAATATTTTAGCATTTTATAACTACCCTGATGTCCCATCTCTAAATGTACTTGTTTAATTACCTCTTCTCTAAGTTCTCCTGGTAAAAATATAGAATTTTCTTTTCCCCCTTCTCTAGAAACAACCAAAACTCCGTCTATTAATTTACATTTACTACTTAACCCCTTTAATGACTTTCCTGTCTCATTTGAAACTTTAATTTGTTTAATTAATTTATTTATTTCCTCATCTCTCATCTGAAATTCCGCTATCCGACTTAACTTTTTTAACAAATCCTTATTTTGACTAGACCCCATATATAAAATACTCGGCATTCTGTTTCTTTCCTCCTGTAATACTCCTTCATTCGGTGGATAACGTGATAAAACATCTGCCACTATATTATCTTTCCCTTTAATATGTTGAATTTCATATTGGAAATTCTCTAAATAATTTATCCAACGAGTTATTTTTGCATTGTACAACTTCCAAGTTTTAACAAACAACAAAGCCTTATGATCCGTTCTAATTATTACCTTTGCCCCCCTCAAATAAGTTTCAAATTTCTCTAAACAACAAATTACCGAATAAAACTCTTGTTCTGTTACTGTCCAATTTAATTGTGCCCCCCTTAAAGCTTTACTATAAAACCCCAATATTTTTTGCATTCCATCATTATCTAATTGATATAAAACCCCTGCTAATCCTATTTGTGAACAATCCGTTTGTAAATAATATGGCTTGGAAAAATCTGGATGATGTAACCGAATGGTTTTTAAAAACAATGATTTAATTTGTTCAAAGGTTAGTTGTTCCAAATGACCCCATTTCCAAATTTTATCCTTCTTTAATAGATTATACAGTGGTTGAGCCTGTCTGTTATAATTTGGAATAAACTTCCTATAAAAATTACATAACCCCAAAAATGCTCTTACTTGTTTTAATTTTTTTTGGCACTGGAAATTCTTGAATTGCTTTAACCTTATCTGGATCAGTTCGTAACCCTTCCGTAGAAATTATATAACCTAACATTTTAACCTCCTTACAACAAAATTCACATTTTTTTAAATTACAAGTTAACCCTGCTTTCCATAATTTTCCAAGTACTACATTTAAGTGTTCCAAATGTTGTTCAAACGTTCCCACAGTTATTATCGCTAAATCATCCAAATAATTCACACAATACTCTCTAACTTCATGTCCCAATATTATATCCATCGCTCTACTAAAACTTCCAACCGATGTTTTTAACCCTTGAGGTAAAACATTATAAACATAAGATTTCCCATTAAAAGTGAAACCAGTATACTTCTTACTATCTTGTGTAATAGGTATTTGAAAATATGCATTATTTAAATCTATTATGCTTATAAAATTTGCTCCATGAAACGAATTTATCACGTCTAATTGTAAAGGTGGTTTCTCTGTTTCAGCAACCATATATTTGTTAATTTCTCTAGCATCTAGCAACACTCTAATAGAATCATCTTTTTTAATTGTAAATGTTAGTGGGCTACAATATGGAGTTGCTGATCTACTAATAATACCCAATTCCTCCATTTCATTTAATTTAGCTTCAATTCTCGTCCTATAAGCATATGGAACAGGATAACTTTTCCTAATAATTGGTACTTCTGAACTCATGACTATTTTATGTTGATAACAGTTTGCCCTCCCTAATTGAGAAATAAACAAACTCCCAAATTTTTGTAATAAATTTAATAATTCTTTTCTTTGACCTAATTCTAATTTGAGATCAATCTCAAATTCCGACCAATTTATCTCACTCTGTCTATCCTGTCTAGCTATTAACCCTTGCACTTCTTTAAAACTTTTACCATTACCCCCCTCTAAAAATGGTATCACAGATCTTTGTTCCGCTTGTTTCAGAATTAAACCCCTTTCTACTGGACCTGTATTAAGTATCACTTCATTCTTCCTCAACCAATCAAACCCTAATATTATTGGATTTATTAATCCTGGTACTACTATAAACCCAGTTTGCTGTACAAACTCTCCTAACATTAAAGGTAGTAAAACCACTTTCCTAATCTCCCCACTTTTATGACCTACAGCTGTTTTAATATTGAACGGTTTAATCGGCAACCAAGGGATATCATGATTTTCGTCAGCTTTCAATTCATTTAAAAACTCCTCAGATATACTAGTAATGTCGCATCCCGTATCTATTAACGCTATTACTTCACGCTCAAATATTCGAACCATAACTTCTGATGTAAAATTTAAATTTATTTCCCTATCCGTCTCCTCCTCAAACACCACTCCTGCATTTATTGAATCTAACGAATCCCCTTGTTTTATATTATTTACCCATTTAAACAAATTTACTAGCTGTAACTCGATATTTAACTGTTTTGGTTCTAACGTTTTATAACCTAATCCTTCTGTACGACTTCTATTTGTTAATATAGTAGTTATAGGTGTTCTAATACCGTTTCCATTTATTCCCAATGATGAACCTACTTTCCAACCCATTTTATACATTATTTCTAATGCCTTGCTCCCTGAAATTGAGACTGGACCGAGAGCCGAAGTTCCAATCCCCTCTAGTTTAACCCTACTGTTTCTTCTATTAATGTAGCGTTCTCTGCCGAAGCTAACGCCGCTGTAGCTTCTTTTGGTTTTTGGTTTGCTGAAGGTTTTGGCCATTTTTTGTATCCTTGCTGATAATCTTTAAACTTCTTATCTGTTTCTTTTCCTTTAGTTGACACAAATTGATTTACCCCATTGTATTGGTTGGCAATATCATCCATTCCTCTTAAATATTCTGCCGCTTCTATTACTGTATCTATTTTGGAGGTATACCAACCTTGTTGGACGTATTTTGGGAATTGCCTAATTATATCCCCTATTAATTGCTTCTCAGACATTCTGTATGTAAGCATTTGTGCCCTCCCTGTTAAATTTAGGAAATAACCCAACATTGATGGAAAGTTTTCACGATCCCAAACACCATTTACTATACTTCGTCTCAATTCGTTTTGCTTACTTTCACCCCAATAGGTATTCAAAAAATCTAATTTAAAATCCTCTAAGGTATTCCACCGTACATTGAAAACTCTCGCCCATTCCCTGGCTTCACCTTCTAAACATTCCTGTAGAATTTCCAATTGATTCTCATTATGACCAATTTTCCTTAAATAAATTTCCAAGTCTTCCAAGAAAGTTACCGGATGAATATGTTCTTTACCTCCAAATTTTGGTTTCTCTATAGTAACATTTCTTATATGATAGTTCACACTTCTAAACAAATCTTGGTCTGCATTCCCCCTAATATTGGAAGCGTTCCCCTTCTTCGGTTCCAGATTTTCACTGTTTGATGTTTGAGATATGTCCGGAATTTCCTGTTCCTCAAGTATAATATTATTTCTTCCCAAAGATGCCTCAGTATTTAAACCACATTCTTCTCTATCTTTCTGCTTTGTTTTAGTTTCGTTCACTTCCTTTCTTAATATTTCTAATCGAGAAGACAACCCTTCTATAGCACGATTCAACCTTTTAAATATAACAGTCGTCAAAGTGGAATTTACTCTCCTGCTCCTTCCTATGCATTTTCTAATCGGACTACGACTCATTCTTGAGTGATGAGAAGTGGAAACTGGAGGCTCCACTTCACTCATTTCCACCTCCTCTGAACCATCCGTTCCTGTATTTACCGCACTTTTTTCTATAAAGCGAACTGGCACCTTCCTTCGTCTATTAGGCCTAACCATCTTCCTCACTCAAAAACAAAATCTTTTCAAAATAAAATGCACAAACTGTTATTTCCACAAATTTTAAATTTTCTCTATTATAATTCTTTGTTATTTCCACAAATTTTAAAATTAATTAATTTTTTTTTTTTCACAAATTTTACTATAAATCAATTTTCACACAAGTTAATTCAACTCGATTAAATCGATGAGAATTGATATTAAACAAATAATACCAATTCCCACCGTTTCCTATCTTGTATTTCACTAAATTTCCTTTTTGTTTTTTTTTTCAGGCCCTACAATTATTGTTTTAAAATTCTCCATCCTATCATACATAACATTCTATGTTAAACAACACTATATTAAGTTTAATAACCTTCCTAATCCAAATACTCAAATTTTGGATAAATGGAATTTTCATCAACCTATAACCATCATTTATTTTTACTGGATTCCTTCATTTATTTAGATTAACAACCCCTCATTATTTATTTACAACAAATATATGTAAAACAATTAACGACCCCCATTATTTACTAATAACAACTATGTCTAACTAACGACCCCCATTTTGCTAAACTGTTATTGTCATTCAACAATTACTATCACAATAATATTAATTTATCTTATCTATCGTTCCTCATTATTTATTATTATTAATATAACTAATTAATCGACCCTAATCATTTACCTTTAAAATTAAGATTAATATATTTAAAGTTTCAATCCTCAATTATTATCAAAATATAATTTCTAGCTATTCACTATGTTTTATTATTTTAGCACAACTATTCCCTTTTACCTTTTTATTTATACGGCAACAAATTGTACGGTATAGACATACCGTACCTCCTCATTATAAATACCTCATTATTAACATTAGTTTCCACCCATACCTTTTTTTTTTTTTTTTTATAATAAATAATTACCCCCTTATAAACTTCAATAATTTATTTATGACTGTTCTAACATAATAATCATCATCATCACTACTATAACATAGCACCAAGACATCCTATACTATCCTATCCTAATTCTATTCTGATCCTGGTCACGGCACCAAATTGTAACCTCCCTACCTACCTACCTGTACCCCTCTTTAACTCCTGACCGTTTTCTTCTACCTTACCCTCTTCTTTCCACTCTTACCATGCTCTTATCCCACACCCATGTGAAGCTCACAATTCCTATTCAACTTCCTAACTAACATTTGATGTCAAATCTATCAATACAATACCTACTTACTTATCAAATAACTCTATCATGATACATATAAATTCTATTACGACTTAATATTAATTTGGCCAATGAACGTCGTAGTGGGAAAGGACTCTTATCATGATACGTAGTTACCCTATGCTCTATAAAGGGGAGTATGTGCTAATTCTTCATTAAAATAAACGCCTACTTAAATTAATATACTACTAGTTTGTAAACATGAATAGCTAACTCTCTAATTAAGATAAGGAACCCTCACTTTCTTTAAATATATTACCTGACCTATTTATATTTGTTAAATTGGATACCTACTTAATTTACTACTGAAACTAATTATGATAGTTATAATGACTACCCATCTAAATAATTCTGATATTATCTAACTTATTAAACTTCTTCTATAGTAATACCTACCTAATCCCTTACTGAAATTAATTATAGTTCAGTTATTAAACAACTAATGATTTCAACATGTTATATGTTTATTCAGTTCAATATATAGACTAATTGAATCCTGCACTTATGTGATTTATTCATAATTATTAATCTCTTTGGATCAAATACCTTATATGAGTTATTGATATATTACCAATGATTGTACTCAACATGATATATTTGTTTTTCGGTCTAGGGCCCCATGAACACACGCCCAAGACAGTACAGTTCACACCAACTGAGGAATAACTGTTCCTATGTCTCTTATAGGTATGGAATAGGTAGCTTTACTCACTCCGCCTGGCCAAGACATCTGGCACCCATAACAGACAAACACCAATTCGAATGGCGTGGAATTACAATATATCATTCCCTTTACCTAATTAAAGGCTTAAGGTAAAATTATAAGAGTATTCTCTTTTATATATTCCCCTTCTAGAGGTGTAAAAATATCATAGAGATGTATATAACAATCTTTTAATGTAGAACCTAATTAAAGTAGGTATACAATAACTGAGAGAATAATAAGTAACCTTTATATTCCCTTTCACGTTAGAGTGCATATTTGCAGTAGATACTTAAGAAATTTACAAGAGATTTCATCTTAGAACTAATGTCCATTTCACCAAACCCAATCCAAAGTTTTAGGTAGGTAAAGTTGAGTTGTAAACTTATTAGTTACTCACATCACCAAGATTGCCACAAGTCATTATTAGACTATATATGTGTACGGGTCTATTGCCCAAGTCTAGAAGTTTTGAATCTATTCCATAGTTGGAAAATATCATCTATTGTGATAAGATTCTCATTCTCCAGACCATACTCGATTAAATGAGCAAATACTAAGTCAATTGTTGCAATTGAGAACTATTTTAGTCACAGTAGAATAGACATAAGTCCCGTCATGATAAACTAAACCTTAACGGTTTTCTCTGGTTATTTGCATATAAAATATAACTAACTGCAAAACAACACAAGAACATGAATGACTCAATCTACAATCGGTTATCAATCATCAACCCCATATCGTTACACTTTCCGTTAATAGGTAGGTACTATGTTTATCTTTTGTTCATAATATTACTATACCCGGTTGGCTAAACAAATAGTCTAGTATATGATTGAATACTAATATTGTAATACTATAAGATACTTTATTTGACTTTTAGTCTTGTTTTTATTCAAATGACCAATTTGACACTTTAAATTACACTACAAATTATGGTAGTCTCTTGATTTAGAATAACAATAATAATACTTTTCTATAATGCCTTTAAACAGACAATTCATCTTTTGTCAAGGAGTTTGAAATTAATAATACTTGTATCAACTATTAGCTCGGTTGTTTGAATAGTTTCTGTATTGAATTAAAGAGTATAACAGTTAAAATTCTGAATATTACTTTATCAATAATTCGAACTGACCTTGAGGGAATTCATGACTGTATCATTGAGTTAAAGTCAGATTCAAACACAAAGCCACACACACTCGTACTTCTTATATCACCATATCATATTGGTCTAACACTGAACTTTACATAATATTATAGCCCCTTCCTACAACAAACCATGACGGTTATTAGATTCCATAACAGACGTAATTACGCTTAAAGTTAGTTTATTCCTAATCCCGGTTTATCAAGTGTACCTACACCTACCTATAAGTCTATTCCCTGTGTTTGTACAAATTATACCCATTTAGACTAATTGTGTGGTGTGTTATGTCCCTAACTATTTTAATAAAGATTACAGGTGAGTCAAGCCTGATTTTGGCGTACCTAAGACCCGTGTTTTGTCACAAGAACAACGACCGTAGTCTGGGATGTTGCCTCATGACGACCCTACATATGTATTATGTGCATAAATAAATATATAATTATATAAGACTGAGCTGTTGACTTCAATAAATGTGACTAGGTCAAACTATTGGGTATCAACACTCAGATGGCTTTTTCGACCCTGAAACTCAGGTAAAGTCGAAAGCTGTCCCGCCATTTTGGATTATCAGCAAACTAGCTAAAAGTGGTCACGAGCTTAGTTAACACCGTCAGGTCTCCACTCGTGGCTGCCACATCGACAGACTTACCTATTGGGATTCCCTAGCTATTCCTATGGCCTCAGCCCCTAGCCCTAGCCTAACCTTTTATACCTACTATCCCCATTCGAACTCCTAAAACAACATCTCGCGTTAGGAATGGCCGTTGAGCAGACTCACTCGAACGAACTACGCTTCATATCTAGATAATCAGCGAAGCCAGGAAAGGAGTCTTGCTACCATTCCAACAAGATGCTGTTAACGCGACATTTCAACCAATGTTCGAGCTAAAATTTCACTAAAGAATCATGATTTTACACAAATGCAACGCGATTTTATCAATTATAATGAATTAACACGAATTTCAATATAAGAAAATCATTTCAATCAATTCACAAAGCAAAGTTTCACTAGTTTACCACAAATTTTCCAAAATCCCGCTTGGTAACCCGCCCTCCAGTTACCCACGCTTGCTGTCTCAAAAGAGAATGAACGAGGATCGCGCCAAATCCCAACTTTCTCACAATTTTCGCGGTCTAATTCGGCGGGAGTCTCCTTTGCACCAATCAGCGTCTTCTAAATCCTCTTTTTAATTCCTACAAACCCCGCAATATTTCTAGACCAATCCAGTACTGCTTCCCAATGCTCGCAACTTAATAAATATATTTTTTTTTAATTATTAATATTAACTCCCTGTGAGAAATATTCACTTTATACAATTTAAAATGCCTAACTGAATTAACTTCCCTTCTCTTTACTTCAATTCACCTTTCTTTGTAATTCATTCTATTTATTTACCATTATAAATAACTTCCAAACCGGAAACTATCTAAACATCTATCAATATCCCCAACCTAACAAAATATACCAAGTATTTCTTTCCTTCCCTTTTTTTTTTTTAATAATATTATTTAATAATAAAAACCCTTTTGTACAACCAATTTAAAACATTAAATTAAATTAGAATTCCTTATTATTAGAATATCTCTTCAAATAGTATAATTATATCGATTTAAAACCATCATAATCTGATAAGAACAGCGCCATCTACCAGAAACCCGTATTATTACTTAGACTAGTCAATATGATGATGCAATATGAAAAACCCTATCTTTCATTACATTTATCAACAATCCAATTTCATTTATTAGCTTTTCCTCTAAAACAGATTATTTCATGAATCGTATTGCAACAAACCTTTGTTATTTTAATTCTAAATATTAATTTTATTATTGATAACAGCGCCATCTCTTAGAAATCGATTTATTACTTATAAAGACATGTGACGTTCTGTCTCGTTACAATCTGATAAGAATAGCGCCATCTACCAGAAACCCGTATTATTACTTAGACTAGTCAATATGATGATGCAATATGAAAAACCCTATCTTTCATTACATTTATCAACAATCCAATTTCATTTATTAGCTTTTCCTCTAAAACAGATTATTTCATGAATCGTATTGCAACAAACCTTTGTTATTTTACTTCTAAATATTAATTTTATTATTGATTACAGCGCCATCTCTTAGAAATCGATTTATTACTTATAAAGACATGTGACGTTCTGTCTCGTTACAGCGCACGTTGGGAGAGGCCTATATCCAGCAGTTGACTAAAATAGGTGATCCTGTATTATCTTATGCGAATCCATTATGAATATAGTTCTAAGAATTCCCATTTGTTTTTGAAAAAATAAGCCCCATAGATATAATATCACCATTTACTGAACTTTTGAATTTGACGCAATCAAAAGGACCTTAAATTAACTTGCATTGCGTCAGGGTTCTCATGTATAACCAGTGTATAACCCGCGCCACGTATCTTGGACCTAAAATGTGATCAAAATGTGCTCTATACGCGCAGTCCACACTTCTTGGGTGTCTTTTGAGGATAGCACGGGATGCTACTGTGGTAGACGAACTCAAATTCACCAAGCATAAGCTATTACAAAGCAATCCGCAGGCCCCAGAGCCTCTTATGTCTTACGATTTAGGTCCAAGATACGTGGCGCGGGTTATAAATGTGTCTTGCCGCTTAGAGATTTAGACTCCTTACAATTTATTAATCTCTCTTCTACATAAACTGCATAAACTACATGTTAATGTAAATCCATAATTACGTGCACCACAGCAGAATTATCGGGACTGTAATATGATTTTAATGTAATTGTAAACTTGCAATTAGTTTTAAGTCTATTTCAATAGGTTGCTCAGAAAGTACCAGTAGTTTTATAATATTACGCGAAACTTTATCCGTATTTTTGGCACTAAAATAAATTTGAAGAGGATGAGTCATCTTGCATCTTATATATCGAAATTATGAGTACAATGACTTCCATCGGATTTCAGTTTGGGTATCATAATGACTTAAGTCAAGTCATTCCGATAATGCACAATCATACATACACTAAATTCAGATACATAGGTATTGTACAGGTTTTAATTATGTACTTGCCTGTAATACTACTATCACTTGCACGAGAAATGTTCAACATCCACTGCTCGTTTTTTCCATTTTCTGATTTTTCTACAAGCATATCCGCTTTTTCTGCAGATATTTCTATCACTGAAAAGAATGAACGTTATTGGTTATAGTAACAATAAACTTTATATTATTTTATACTACGAACTTGTGGTTTTGAGTGTTCTAACAATCGTACCATTGAATCCCTCTTCTTCGATGTTGCGTAATCTACAACAATGAGGAGGATAGAACATCATATAGGTACCTACTTATAAATCTATTGTATATTAATATGCAGTGGGTCGTCGGCCTCTACGTATCGTAATGTTATTCATATAGATATCGTTGTTATGTAGATTTGTTGTAGTTGAAGGCAGCCAGGTTGAAGGTGGCCGTGGCGGTAGTGAACGGAACCGCAACGCAGGAGGCGCGGTTTCGATTCCCGTTCAGTGCAAATATTTGTGTGTATGAATATGGTTATTTGCATTGGGCTGGTCGTGCATCTGAAAACACGTTATGCCGTCGGTCCTGGTTGTCATACGACCATCTATGGCAGCCGTTACGGGTAGCGGAGCCCACAAAGTCCCACCAGTCTAATTGCAGAATTTCGATATCGACAATTGGTTGTGGAGGTCAGATGGCAGTTGCTTCACGGAAAATATCGAAGTTCAGCCGCATCACAGTTAGACTGGATAGCCGACCCCAACTGAGTTGAGAAAAGTCTCAGAGAATGATGATGTTATGTTGATTTGTCACACGGTCCGCCTGATGTAAAGTAGTTAGCGTGGCCTATAGACAAGTGCAACACCAGAGGAGTCACACTCATGCTGCCGACTCTGTAAGAACAGAGAGATTCTGTGCCGTCAGTGCAGAAGACAACTTCTTCTTCCCACTGACAGCACAAAACCTCTCCAGTGAGCTCTGGCTACCTTACTCACAATTTGCTCGTAATATAAGACTGGTAACCTAACTTCTCTTTATCCTCATACCCATTCATACGAATATGGAATAACTAGGGCACGATATAGGTACCTAATTACCTACAGCTGATGTATTGTGTGCGTGAGACGTGAGGTCAATAATTCCTTTGATAACTGCTCTTTGTTATTCTATATTGTACCTATTATATTATTATAGATTTTACTTAGATGTGGGATTAAAAGTGTATATGATGATTAATATCCACTTTTAGTTATATAATTCCTAAGTGATAATTAGATGAAAAAGTTTAAATAGTCCAGACTAGTATTTTAACTCAGCAATTACTGCCTCGTATTCCAAAACATACTCAGAAGGGAAACTGGTCTAAAAGTAGGCCAGTTACTAGTTAAGCCATGTTTTTAAACTAATCCACTGCATATATAGTTATTTTAATTTTGAGGCGAGGCGAGTCTCTGAGTTCTTCAATGATTAATGAGGTGTGATTAAAAGTATAATTACGTTATGCTGTATTTTATTGTAAATGAGCAGTTTTCCAGTAGGTATTTATAGGGTTCCCAAAGACGCGCTAGATGGCGCAGCCGGCACTTTTGGTAAGAAGAGTGTGGTGTCACATCTAGTGTTCCCTAATTTATGGAAAAAATGTTCTTCGGTTTTGTAATGATTTACTTTACATAAATGTTCTGTAATTTTTTCTGATACAATTATTTTAAATATAATATTATTATTTTAAATTACAGACAGTGACGCGAAAATAATTAATTATTATATTTTATCTATTATAATATGGGTAAATGAAATTAAACTTTGGCAACATCGCAAATGTCATGAAAAAAGACTACAAACAAACCACAGAGTACATTAAAATTACCAAAAGCTATGCTAGCGCCATCTCCTGATGATTTAAAAACCCACTGATTATTATACCTACTGGAAAACTGCTCATTATGTTTATACAGAAATCAGAGGGATTGGTCTAAACGGCATACAAGAAAATTTATTTACCATTTTATTTGGGTTATTTGTGGTTTAGAAAAATAGAATTATGTCTAAATAAACATTTTGCAAGAATTAATGAAAATCGGTTATCATAATAGATATTTAAAACGTTATTTATTTTTTAAATGCTATAGATACAATAGATTTCTGGAAACAATAGATTTTTCAGTTAAACGTCTTTCGAAATCTACCCCATTTCAGAGACCCCATGGGTTGTAGATAGCGCCTTACTGGCTACCGGGTAGCTGGTACACTACCAATCAACGGGCGAAGGTCTAGCTCAGGCATTCATATTTCACATTCTGGTTGGTAGACCAAACGGCAGTCGCATCCATAAAAGCCAGAATAAGTCAAACATGAACATGTAAAGCGGACCACGGACACCATGGTGAACTCGTAATCAGAGGATGATGATAATGTAATTTTAATGTACTTACAGAAATCTACGGGATTATGGAATGCTGGGCATTTCAGATTCATTTCTTCTAGACACGGCCGAAGTTGAGTTTCTGCTCCGGTGTATGCACATCTTCCACCCACTATGGCATACAGCTTATCTACCATTCTTAGCAGGGTGGCGGACGGCTGGTGCATTGTTGCGACCACCGTCCGCCCTTGTCGCGCTAAAAAGTGAAGGATATGTACTATTTGCTTCGACATTGAACTGTCCAGGCCACTGGAAATAAAGAAATATATCGTTAGATTATGGTGATTGTGGAAACTATACACGACAAAGAAGTGTAATGCTTTGCATAAGCACGTGTTGCCCCCTTCCTACAGTCTTTGGTGCTTTGTACACATGCTGATTGACGTAGGAAGCTCTGGTGCAGGTTTCCCCTAGCAGGTGATAGTCAGACGGCACTGACGGCAGTCGCTACTAAAAAGGCCATCTTATTATAAACCAAAGCAAAATATGGAGGAGTAAGCGGACTCCAGACTTCGGGGGCCTCGTATACAACCGGGAACAAGACTGAGATGATGATGGAACAAGAATAAATAAATAAAATTAAAATAATGTAGTTTATTTCGGGCATATACCCATGTTATTTCGTTCGTTTATGACATTCAACGTGTGCTAGTTAACTTCTACAAATAAACCAACCATGAGCGCTGTTTTACATCTGTAGCAGAGCTGCTGCGTATTGATTGATAAATTATGGCATTGCGTCAAACAAGCAGAGTTAAGTCTTATTCAAATGGTAGTGTATAAGTATATTTTGAAGGAGGCAGGATACGGACCCCAGTCGGACTGCACAATTGGGAAGGAACTCAATTGTGCAGTCCGATTGAGGAAGTAGATAGATAAATAATTCTTTATTGTACCCAATATATTTACAGTAGGTATGACTAGTAGGTCGCATGTATTCAGTTTAATAAGGCCTTCCATTGCAAGGGCGGGCTTATCGCTGGAAGCGATTTCTTCCAGGCAGCTTTGTATCTCCACGCGGCTATAATAACCACGTGTGTTCCCGGCGGTTAGTACAGTAGCCCGAGCTCACTTCAGAGGTTTTGTGCTGTTAATGCGAAGACCAAAGGCTTGTCCTGCTTGTATTCTGTGCTGACGGCACCGAATCTCTCTGTTCTTACAGGGTCCACAGCACCAGTGTGACTCCCCTGGTGTTACACATGTCCATACATACGTGTTATGTGCAGTTGTACAATATACTTGGCCAGTAGCTGAATGCGCCTTAGGATATGGCATCTATTTAGCATTTGCATTGGATTATTGTTTATTATGATTGGCTTTTCCTGTTAGGAAATTCTCAGTAGCAGTACGAAGTCTATATACGTGTTGAGTATATGGCAATGGGCTTACATCTTATTACATGAATACAAATAATATAACTGACAAAAAGTCCTCGTGTCTATTACGTTATGCTTATTAAGTATGATAATAAATTACGTTGTATTGTTTCATACGCTCTCTGGCAATACTGCCCCGCCGCCGCCCGGTCCCGGTAGGGGGAGTGCACCCAAGAAGTGCTGGATTGACGTCGTCGACATGCGTGCCAATGGCCTTATTGTCGGGGATGCTGCTGATCGCGTGAGTGGAGGAAGTAAATATCGACGGCAAACCCTCGCTTTCGAGGTGAAGACTTCGGGTGCAATCGAAGGCTGTTATGATGATGATGAAGTTTTATCTTGTGAGTTAAACATTAAGAACTCACCTGGTAGGTTCATCAAGGAACATGATTTGAGGATCGCTGACTAGTTCGAGGCCTATTGCCAGTCGTTTTCTTTGCCCTCCAGATAAATTTACAGATTTTGTATCGACTACTGCTCTTAAACCTAATGCTTCGATTATTTCATTTACCTGAAAAATAACGATATATTATAATTAGGGGAGTTAAGATGTTTTTGTAGTCATAGGAAACGCCAAATATGACCACGTTGTGTATAGAATTGAGAAAAAAAAAAATTCTTTGTGTGAATAAAAATCAACTAGATATGCTTTAAATACTAAGATAACATAGTAGGGCAAAGGCAAAGCGTCGGTAGCTTGTTAAGGAGTCGGCCTTACGATCGAGAGGTCCCGGGTTCGAATCCTGGCCATTACACTACCGACGTGAACCCACTCCTAGCACAAGCAATTTAGCTTACAATGGGAATATTAGTAATTTCGGTTGCTAATATTCTTTAAAAAAATGATTCGTCTATAAATATAGGTCTATAAGGTGACAAATTTTAAGTAATTATAGGATACTTACTCTTTGATTTTTCTGTTCCTGGCTAATATGAGTTCCTAATTTAAAGTCAGCGGCGAAGTTCAGGGATTCCCGTGTCGTAAGCATATCCTGTATTTTATCATCTTGAAGTATATAACACGACCGGCGTCGAAACTTCTTTTCATTCCGTACTCGATTATTTATGAGAATATGGCCATCAGTGGGTTTCCTGAAAAAAGAGAAAATATTTATAAATATAATGTAACTATAACTACATTTAATGGAAAGAACTCTACTAGAATATTCGGACCAAAGCCAACCTAGCATGCAAGTCGTTACCCGAAGAGGGCCAGCTCGAGATTGATGGCCCTGGGTCGGCCGAGGTGCGAGAGATATGGCTCAAATAAACTCATCTTCGGCAACCTACGACCCACAGACGGCGTGCGTTTTAGTCGGTTCAAGTCCGACATAAATTCCGTTTATAGATTATACTCGTACTTAGATAGGTATTCGTGGAAATTGTGCGCACTATTAAAAATCATCTGCTGATTGTCGGATAAGACTTATATGGGGTTTTAGGGGGCAGTACGCACCACTGAAAGCGTCGATAAACCAAAATATGGAAAGCAGGGGTTACCAACAGGGGGCCCGGACTCAAAAATACAACCCTATATCACAGAACAGATAATATATATTATGACAGCCTCCGTGGCGTAGCGGTAGTGAACGCGGCCGCTACGCAGGAGGCGCGGGTTCGATCCCCGCTCAGTGCAAATATTTGTGTGCATGAAATATGAGTATTTGCATTGGTCTGGTCGTGCCTCGGAGAGCACGTTAAGCCGTCGGTCCCGGTTGCCATAAGAACATCTATGGCAATCGTTACGGGTAGTTGGAGCCCTAAAAATTCCAAAAACAACGGTCTAACTGCAGAGCTTCGATATCGCCTAATGTTAACATTGGGTTGTGGAGGTCAGATGACAATCGCTTCACGGAAAATATCGAGGTCTAGCCAATCCGTAGTTAAGACTGGTAAAAGCGGACCCCAGACTCCGAGTTGAAAGCTTCGGATGCGACTGGGAATTAACGCTAAGAGGAAGAAGATCACAGAACAGATAATAGTGCCTATATTATGTTCAACTTTGCTTCAATTAAATTATATTTATTATTATCAATTTAATAAAATTGTGGTTTGTCGCAATTAATGGGAAACCTGACCATATTAATGGCGACGTTTAACTTTGTTGACACCTAACCACAACCGGTTGAAGTATTTTACCCATATTTTATATCAATTACTTTTACATTAGTTTAACCAATGAAAACATTAATTATCATTATAAAAAAGTCATAAATCTATTGTGGGGGGTGACATGTTCAGAATGTACAGACTTTAACAGAAAAAGTTTACCTACAGTTGTTTCCGTCAAAAATATGGGAATAGGATGAAGGAATGGTTATTCATAATCATCATACAAATACATACATGTATTTACGCCTTTAAATGGCCGAAGGGGTAGGCAGAGGTGTATTGAGATCCACATTTCACCAACTTTCATCATCATCCGAGAACCAATCTCAGTTGCATCCAAGGCATACCTACACTTTGTAGCCCGTACAATAAATATAATACTCATACTACGTTCTTTTTAGGGTTCCATATCTGAAAAGGAACCCTAAACAAACCGAATGCTTATAGGATCAATATGTTGTTCATCTGTCTATTTGTCAAGAAAAAAGAACTAGCGAAATCGGTTCAGTCGAAATTTGCGCTTCTTAGCAACACATTCAGCGATTCATTTTTATATTATAGATATTGCAGAACACTTTTTACAGTAGGAAACTTTTTAGCTTTTTTCAGTGGCTTCTTACAAGGAGGAACTAGTTTACTAGGAAATAGATTAAACAATTTTTTGGCAAAAAATGTAATTTTTAGCTTGGTGGGGTATACACCCTATTTCCTTTTTTCAAATACATTACCGATTTATCTTTTATATTCTATTTTTAATAAATTATATTTACATTATCTATATTTTTAATAATAACTTTTAGGACAAGCATTAGATGTCTCGTCAAAAATTTTTATAATAGAAAGCCTTGTCAAAGTAAAAGCCTCTCTCGCGCAAGTTCCGGACTGGTTTTTGACGAATAACATACCTACTCGTAGATAGTTCTAAAGGCGTAGTAAACCGGATTCACGCACGTGACGTGAGTGTGTACGGACCGCATGTAAACAATGATCGTTACTATATTAAAAAGAGGCACATAGGTACATAGATAGATACGGCACTGATGCTTAAAACCGCTACTTATATATAGGCAACTGCATCTACCTCACCGCAGTCATTAGGAGTGTAACAGAAGATGCCGTTCTAAGCTGTGTGAGTGTGAACAAGAACCAAGGTTGACATAGGTAGGTAATGGTTCTGTCGATCATGGAGGACTGGTTTGATAGGCGACACGGAAGGCGTACCGGCTCACGCACGTGAGCTCCGGAAAAAGACGTTCCGGGGATCACCTGTTTCGGACCAGGAACGTCTGAGTGCCATCACTGCGAAGTAAGCATAGTTTGCTACTGATTGTGATTATTTGAAATGGACTAAACTTAAATAATTATAATAATAGTGATGAAATTAGGTATATGTATGTATGTATTCATTTGTTTACAAACTACTGTTTAACTACTACATCCCTTTTCTGCTTTTCAGCCATTTCATTTTAAAATAACTATGATTTGATCCTTAAAGTCGAACAACTATACAATGCAAGGTCCTTGTATCTTTTTTCTTGTGCAACATTGTTCACATCTTCATTGTTCTAATCTTTCCGGTCTTTTGCCTCTTAAACGATGCACTACCTTTATAAAACTCATGTTTATTGATTGAATTTGTTGACCTATTAACCTATTTTGTTAAATGTAACCCACACACGCTTATTACATTTCGTGAACTCATCGTCTGATCTTAAATGAGGTCCACCGCAATAATAGAAGGAAGTCTGTTATTAACTGCAACTGTTAGTTCCACGTCATCAGATAATCGATTAATAATTTTGTTCTATTGAACAAAGTTATTAATCTCGTTTCTTATTTGTACATTTTATTTAGGCTTATGCCAGCGAAGTTTTTTGTTTTACACTGTTGTGTGGTTCAAAGTTGTTTGATAAGCATTACATAGAATATCCTAGATTATTAATTAATTAATAATAATCGGTGAATAACTGCATAAGTGAGTACAGTGAAGTATTTATTGTTAATTAAGAAATAACATAACATAACATAAACTCACGCCTATATTCCCGAAGGGGTAGGCAGAGGTGCTAGCACCCACCATTCGCCGTTTATGTTTAGGTCCCAATGTAATAGGTGGCGAGCCTATTGCCATTAACCGGGCACTTATAAACCTGCGATAAATACACACATAACTTCGAATAGCATCGAAAAGTCATTGGTGTGTGCCATGGTAAAACCTGGGATCGAACCCGAGACCTCGTCTCAGCAGTCCATTACCCATACCACTAGGCTACCGCGGTATATTAATTAATTAATTAATTAAGAAATAAAACAATTATAATAAATTTTATTATTATTAGGTTTGAAATGCATTGCATCACAATGTGGAATTGATTATAATATGGATGGAAATAATTGATATATATCATCAATCATTACTAATGTATCAATAGATACATAATATATCTTTATGGACAATGTAACATTCCCATTTTTATGCATATTTTTTGTTAATATAATAATGCATATAATCAGACTTAGTTATTCAATATTATTCAATTTTGTATATTGGATTATATATATTTACTAATATTGGTAAAATAATATATACTTTTCTTTTTGTTTGGTGTACAATAAAGTTTATTTCTATTCTATTCTATTGGTTAGAAGTCTCATCCGATATAAGTTCTACCTATTAATTTATCACTAAAATGGTAGGCTGGAAACATTTATCTATGATATGATTAATTAATGATAGCTTGCTTATCTATTCATATATACATAAGTGTCTAAACTATGTTTAAGGTTAGTAAGATAATGTACCTATTGACTGTGTATAAGATGAAGGGAATAGTTTATATATTATGGCCATAATAATAATTATAGCAATTAAAATAATTAGTGAAATCAATGTCTCTATATTTACATACAATGATTTGATTGTGATATTGCAATAGTTCGTAAGTATACATACAACATGAAAATAAATACACATTCTGTTTTTCAGTTCAAGACAAGTAACAACATGCGCAGTTAACTTGAATCTTTAATTTATATAATACTAGCTGTCCCGGCGAACTTCGTACCGCCATATTTTTCCCGTTCCCGCTGCACCTATTTTCTCATCTTTTAAACCTTCCCTGGACACCCACGAATATTTCAAGATTAAAATTAGCCAAATCGGTTCAGCCGTTCTTGAGTTATAAAATAACAACGAAAAGTGGCATTGATTTTTATATATTAGACTAGCTGACCCCGCGAACTTCGTACCGCCTAAAAGTTGATCAGCTCGACCGATTTTGTGCAAACTTCACATAAACCATCTACTAAATAGTCCAAACAAAGCCTAAACATTTGGTTTGGATAGGTGAGCCCGTTCCTGAGTTATAAAATTACAACGACAAGTGGCATTGATTTTTATATAATACTAGCTAACTACTAACTACTAGCTAACTTCGTACCGCCATATTTTTCCCGATCCCGCTGCACCTATAAACCTTTCCTGGACACCCACGAATATTTCAAGACTAAAATGAGCCAAATCGGTTCAGCCGTTCTTGAGTTATAAGCTAACAACGAAAAGTGGCATTGATTTTTATATATTAGACTAGCTGTCCCGGCGAACTTCGTACCGCCATATTTTTCCCGTTCCCGCAGCACCTATTTCCTCATCCTTTAAACCTTCCCTGGACACCCACGAATATTTCAAGACTAAAATTAGCCAAATCGGTTCAGCCGTTCTTGAGTTATAAACTAACAACGAAAAGTGGCATTGATTTTTATATATTAGATTTTATATAGCTGTCCCGGCGAACTTCGTACCGCCATATTTTTCCCGTTCCCGCTGCACTTTTAAACCTTCCCTGGACATTCACGAACATTTCAAGACTAAAATTAGCCAAATCGGTTCAGGCGTTCTTGAGTTATAAACTAACAACGAAAAGTGGCATTGATTTTAATATATTAGATTATGTCAGCTTTGATAAACTTCAAATCAAACAAGTAAGTTCCCCGAACAACATTCTAAAGGTCCGATAATAATCACTACTTGTAGCAGGAACTAGGAATAAAGACGATCAAGCATACATCCGTTGAGGACTTTAGTTTCCGACAATTTGTACCATCAGACGAATTTATGCCGCGATCGGGTCCGAAGACGACTCGTATTATTTCGTTTGCCTTTAAACTACTGACGGAAAGATATCCGAAGTATCTAACTTCATGGTAGTGGTGTAGTCAGTCTTTCATTGGTGTTTTGCGCAGGCAGGAAGTTTCATGTGTTCGTTTTATGGTAGTCACCTTGGGGAACCGGCACAGGAGCCTGATTCAGTAATATAACGCTTTTAAATACTGGATTTCAAAACTTATAAAATTAAAATGTCAAAATCTAATTCAAAAATCAAAATTCAGAATTCACAATATGCAAAAGTTTTTTTTATTGTCAATAGATTCTCTCGTTTCACCGCTGGCGCTGTCTACTTGTTGGTAAGTTGAGATGATGTTTGGCTGATGGTGGAGCACCCTATTACTTAGGTACAAGTAGAGATATGCATATGCATACATCCCATAACATGCATCCATTGATAGTTTAGAGAACAATATTAACATCAACTAACACATAACGCGTTCAAGCCGTTTTTGCTATGCATTTTGTTAGCAAAGTCAGTTTGTGCAGCATACGGTCAAAGGCACTGTAGCGAGAATTTTTTTTCTGCTACTCTCTGAATAGCAAGAAGTACTAAAGTCCCTTTTCTTTCGGCAATGATCAAAGCTTTAGTTAAATATAAAAATAGTTAAATTGCCGCGATTAACTCTTTACATTATCTAATCTACTTTATTGCTACTGGTAACTGGGGCATCACAAATATTTTAATTGTGTTTAACCTGTACAGACTATTACTTTGCATTATCTAACTCAGCAACAAATTCATTGTGTCAATATATTATATTGATATTAGATAAATACCTATCAATTTATTATATTGACTTAATGATACATCATTATTATATCAATAGGTAATAGGTACCTATATTTATTTTATTTAATACGGTGCTGTACAGTCAGCAGTGTACCTACTCGTATGTATATACCGGTTGTCTGAACAAAGCTCGCAATAGGTTCCTATGTTTCAGATGGATCATTACCATCATTATCCTACTAACGGTTGCCTTATTGGCTCCAAAGTTTAGACTTTTGGGACCCGAGATCACCTGATGGTTGGTATGTTGGCTTTTTACAAGAACAAATGCAGTCTGACTTCCCAACCCCGAGAGGAAAACCTACACCAGAGCCTCGTCCGTTATTTAGCAGTGAGCAGGGGAGCAGGCGAGATCGACTGGCAGGTGAACCAGCTTTGGTTGGATTGGGTATCAAAGATGTTGGTCGGACCCTGCACACACTGATACATTTGAAAAAAATAGTAGGTACTTACTGAAAGGTACCTAATACCTGAAAAGTATCCCGATACTAACTGAAAGGAAAACGCCAGTGACAAAATTTGCTTCAGAGATGATATGCACATAACATCTCTGTCCAATTTTAATAAGAAAGAAAGAAAGAAAGAAAGAAAGAAAGAAAGAAAGAAAGAAAGAAAGAAAGAAAGAAAGAAAGAAAGAAAGAAAGAAAGAAAATACGTTTATTAAACACACACACACACACATAACAATACAAAATACCTAACACCCACAAAAATAAAATACAAAAACATACAAAACAATATACATACTGACCAAACAACAAATATAAATACAAGAACTGTAAGTTGTAAGGCGTCCATAGGTTTTGCTGTCAGTTTAACCACAATCACGGCCGTGTTTGACGATTAACCTATCGTCTAATGTCGACAGTAAAACCATCGCATGACTGATGGCATGAATGACGCTTGCATGAGCGTGTAATGGGCGCCTAAGGATACTGTTTGTTAGGTCAATTAATGCACATACTCAGGAATAAAACTGAGGTGCAGAGTGCGGCAAAGGGGCTTGACCTCTGCGGGCTCTGGGTTTTTCAATCTATTTGTAAACCAAATGATCAGGTCGGGAGTTCAATATATGGTAAAAAAGTCAACAACAAGTATTATTATGCCGATAACATGATTGTTATTCCTGTTAGTTTACTCAAGTAACTTTGGGATATTTGTATAAATATGTAAAGACTAGTGACCAAGGTACAGGTTTGCTTGAATTATGCGTTGTACAACGCGGATAAACATTTCTTAGATATGAACAAAAACAATAGGCACATATCGCACATATCTACAATATAAGTATTTAAATATGTAGGTAAGTATGTTGTTCCGCATTCTGGAACTCGTGTTATTTGTAACATGTGTGTGACTCCCTTGGCGTTGCACACGTCCATAGGCTACGGTAATTGCTTTCCATCAGATGGGCCGTGTGCTTACCTGCGAACTAAAAAACTCCTATACGAGTATAATATTTATGTACTAATGTAGCTTATGAATGGAAGAAGTTCAATCTCAAGACAGTTTATCTTTTATGTGACTAATTAGTCACGCACAACTATTGATAAGTAATAGTTATTTGTTATACAAGAGTGCAAAGTTGCTTTTTAACCGCGTGCTCAGTTTTGATGACCGAGCAAGCGAAAGATTCTAAATTTGAATCACGAGCATAGCGAGTGATTCATAAATTAGAATCTTGAGCGTTAGCGAGGGAATCAAAAGAGCACAAGGTGTAAAATCTTTGCACTCGAGTGCAACACGTAACTTTTCATCCCACCTCAGCGAGGAAATAATGAAATGCTTCTTCTTCCTAGCGTTAATTCCCAGTCGCATCCGAAGCTTTCACCTCGGAGTTCGGGGTCCGCTTTACCAGTCTTAACTGCGGATTTGGCTGGACCTCGATATTTTTCGTAAAGCGACTGCCATGTGACCTCCACAACCCAATGGTGACATTAGGCGATATCGAAGCATTGCAGCTAGACCGTTGTTGTTGAACTTTTTATGCATACAAATATTTGCACTGAGCGGGGATCGGACCCGCGCCTCCTGCGTTGCGGCCACGTTCACGTCACGGAGGCTGTATAATAATTATGTGTAATAATACTAATAATAAAATATCAACAAATAAAATTCAACAACAATGTTCAACCATAGGACGTGAAAAAAAAATTATGCGCGCAAAGCAAATTTAAAAAAAAAAGTAGGTACACCAAGGAGGTTCCGAGTTGAGTTTTTCATAAATTAAAAAAAAGTTGTATGATAAATCGGCACCATAGAGGTAGAAGTAAATAGGTTTAATGATGTTTTGAGTTCACAACCCTAGTACACACGATGTTCTAAATTCAAATTTACTTTACCACTCTAGAGGATAAAAGCGACTTTTACACTCAGATATCGAAGAAAAAAAGTACTCTTTCCGAGATGGTGGGATGAAAAGTTCATTTATTATATTTATTGATTCTGCTGGGACTTAAAATCAATGGAAACTCGTTTGAAATATTTGTAAATAACTATCAATGTATTAACATCAATGTTGCTCTTAAAACAAATTAAGTTTGATTTGTTGAGATTAATTAGACTGTGCCTTCCCATTGGGTGATTTGAATATTTAAAAAGGTATTTGATTTGTTCATTGACTGGTGATTATTGTTCATTATTGTAATAATATTTGTTATCATTATAAGTAATACACAATATAAACTATCTACTAAAAAATCTATAATATTAAAATGAATCGCTGAATGTGTTGCTAAGCGCAAATCTCGAGAACAGCTGAACCGATTTCGCTTACTCTTTGCAGGACGGGAATGCGCTGCAAATCGGTAGTCCATTTATTAAACATTAGTAATTTTTTGATGTTTTTTTCATATTAATGGATGAACGATTTTTGCCTTTAATTCATAATTAGTAGGATAGGTACCTATCTATCAAAATAAAACTCTTATTTTCAGAATTATCTTATAATAAATTGGTAAAGATTCTCAACAAGAACATTCACTGCCGAACATGAGATTAAAAAGCTCATATTTCAATGTTGAGTTGTTGTTGAATTGTTAAGGTGTGTAACGGAGTTACTCATGAATCATGACGATTGTAAGGCATCAAACTAAGAACAAAGAAGTATTACTACCGCTTTATGAATTACGTTCAAGATCAATCTCAACAAAGCAAATATATTTAACGAGAAAACCGTAATTTTTTATGACTTAATGACCACAATGTATAACTTGAAATTCTTCAGTGTCAGAAATAGAAAGTACCTAATGCTTTTTCTGATTATTTTGTACTTTGTTATAGATCTTAGTTATTTTTATGTGTTTTGTTATTTGATTTATCATTACGTATTTGTATGTGCGAAGTGGCGAAGTAAAAGTTGGAAAGCGGACCCTGGACTCCATAGTAAAGGTCTGTGATGCGAGCAGGGCTAACATGAAGATAATGAACACATGAACAGTGAGCTTATACCACATATTTCCTTTTAATAATAAAAATCTCAATAACAGTCTCACTACTATGGACGCCCAAGATCGTGCGAAGTGAAGGAGGAAAAGCTAGAAGGCGGACTTTGAGCTCCGAGGTCATCTTGGCCAGGGATGCAATTAGGAAAATGCGTCTCAATAACATTCACCTTACCGAAATCCATCTAAAAAACTATAGTAAATACGTGAACAAAAACACCAGCTGGTTAACTAATGATGATAATTTATATGTCAAGCATATAATGTCAAGTTCAGTGTACTATGAATGAACGTAACGTTTACTCGTGTGTTATTGATCAGAAACGTAAACAAAGTACCTACCTATCTGCAACAATGTTGTGCGGTGTACAGCTGATACATTGTATTCAGAGATTGGTCATGGAACTGTAGATAATTATGTTGCAGTAAGATAGATAAAGTCGTAATATACTTATATCCCTAGGGATATAATTATATACCGTAACATACTTATATGTATTACTAGATTAAGTTTAGTGAAATAGCTTTCGTTTTCGTGCATGTTTCATGTATCATACAAATCATTTCCGGCTCTGTTGGGGTCACAGTTCTAACCTAACCTAACCCACTTTTGTAAGCAGTTCCAAATCAAGTAATATATTTATAACACTGAACATAATCTAGTAATATAAGTATATCACTAAACTTGGACCGTTTTATAACTATATTCCTAGTGAGATAGTAATGAATCGCTTTCGTATAACTATGTTACGGAATATAATTATATCTCTAGGGATATAACTATATTACGGCATTATCTCTATCCTATTGCGACAGATACATACCTATACTGTTTTGTTTTGAATAATCGCATTGAATAATTGAAGAGCTCAATTGCTCCTGCAGATGAATGATTCATTTCTGCGCAGTGACTTCGGCGCGTGCAGTCCGGACATGAGAACGCGTCACTGGTACTGCGTGTCCATGTGAAGAACATGTGCGTGTAATGGTATGATTCCGAAGGCGACAGCATACGCCAACTGCAGACGCACGCAGCAGAAACGCGTAATTTATTGCGGCTTCTCAATGGTCCCCTTTATCCGTATCGGAGTTTAACAAGTAATGGGTACGCTGTATTTGCTGCATTCGTCTGCAGTTCTCGTATGCGGTGGACTTCGGAATAATACCTTAATAGTTCCAGCTACCCCCAGGCACAATTTCTGTGGAAACTGTCTATAGTAAGAGCTTCTAGCACAGGTAGAAGGAGATGATCTCAGAAAAGTAAAGGTTAATGTGGTATTCATATTCATAACAAATGCTCTGTGAACATAAAAGCGTGTCAAACACTTTGTTTCCTCCTTCCTCTTTGTACTACCGGAATGCGTCATGGCAGTCTGATTACGCTAACTGCAGTTACTATTATCGTTATCGATATATTGAAAATAGAACCGAGGGAAAATGGACCGATGGATAATGAAGATGGCGATGGTTATTGTGTAATAAGGTAAAATACTTTTTCATCCCACCATCTCGGAAAGAGTACTTTTTTTCTTCGATATCTGAGTGTAAAAGTCGTTTTTATCCTCTAGAGTGGTAAAGTAAATTTGAATTTAGAACATCGTGTGTAATAGGTTTGTGAACTCAAAACATCATTAAACCTATTTACTTCTACCTCTATGGTGCCGATTTATCATACAACTTTTTTTTAATTTATGAAAAACTTAACTCAGATCCTCCTTGGTGTACCTACTTTTTTTTTTAAATTTGCTTTGCGCGCATAATTTTTTTTTCACGTCCTATGGTTGAACATTGTTGTTGAATTTTATTTGTTGATATTTTATTATTAGTATTATTACACATAATTATTATACAGCCTCCGTGGCGTAGTGGTAGTGAACGTGGCCGCTACGCAGGAGGCGCGGGTCCGATCCCCGCTCAGTGCAAATATTTGTATGCATAAAAAGTTCAACAACAACGGTCTAGCTGCAATGCTTCGATATCGCCTAATGTCACCATTGGGTTGTGGAGGTCAGATGGCAGTCGCTTCACGGAAAATATCGAGGTCCAGCAAAATCCGCAGTTAAGACTGGTAAAGCGGACTCCGGACTCCGAGGTGAAAGCTTCGGATGCGACTGGGAATTAACGCTAGGAAGGAGAAGCATTTCATCATTTCCTCGCTGAGGTGGGATGAAAAGTTACGTGTTGCACTCGAGTGCAAAGATTTTTCACCTTGTGCTCTTTTGATTCCCTCGCTAACGCTCAAGATTCTAATTTGTGAATCACTCGCTATGCTCGTGATTCAAATTTAGAATCTTTCGCTTGCTCGGTCATCAAAACTGAGCACGCGGTTAAAAAGCAACTTTGCACTCTTGTATAACAAATAACTATTTCATCCCACCATCTCGGAAAGAGTATTTTTGCTCTTCGATAACTGAGCGTAAAAGTCGTTTTTATCCTCTAGAGTGGTAAAGTAAATTTGAATTTAGAACATCGTGTGTACTAGGTTTGTGAACTCAAAACATCATTAAACCTATTTACTTTTACCTCTATGGTGCCGAATTTATCATACAACTTTTTTTTAATTTATGAAAAACTCAGACTCGGAACCTCCTTGCTGTACTTTTTTTTTAAATTTGCTTTGCGCGCATCAATTTTTTTCACGTCATATTCTTGAACATTGTTGTTGAATTTTTATTTTTTTGTATTTTATTATTAGTATTAATACACATATTATACAGCCTCCGTGGCGTAGTGGTAGTGAACGCGGCCGCTACGCAGGAGGCACGGGTTCCAACCCCGCTCAGTGCAAATATTTTTTATGGATGAAAATGGGTATTTGCATTGGTCTGGTCGTGCCTTGCAGAGCACGTTAAGCCGTCGGTCACGGATGCCATACGAACATCTATGGCAGTCGTTACGGGTAGTTGGAGCCCTAAAAAGTTCAACAACAACGGTCTAGCTGCAATGCTTCGATATCGCCTAATGTCACCATTGGGTTGTGGAGGTCAGATGGCAGTCGCTTCACGGAAAGTTTCGAGGTCCAGTCAAATCCGCAGTTAAAACTGGTAAAACGGACCCCGGAGTCCGAATCGAAAGCTTCGGATGCGACTGGGAATTAACGCTAGGAAGGAGAAGCATTTCATTATTTCCTCGCTGAGGTGAGATGAAAAGTTACGTGTTGCACTCGAGTGCAAAGATTTTTCACCTTGTGCTCTTTTGATTCCCTCGCTAGCGCTCAAGATTCTAATTTGTGAATCACTCGCTACGCTCGTGATTCAAATTTAGAATCTTTCGCTTGCTCGGTCATCAAAACTGAGCACGCGGTTAAAAAGCAACTTTGCACTCTTGTATAACAAATAACTATTATGATCACCATCCCGCATCCCGCATCTCACAGTTTTTAATACCACTTAGGTCGCAGACAAGCACACGGCCCATCTAAAGGAAAGTGGTTACCGTGGCCTATGGACGAGTGCAACACCAAGGGAGTCACAGTGTCTACCCCAAAAGAACAGAGAAATTACATGCCGCCAGCGCAGAAGATAAGCAGGACAAGCCTTTCGTCTTCCCACTGACAGCACTAAACCTCTTCAGTGAGGTCTGGCTACCCTACTCACCGCCGGGAACACAACACGAGGTTATTTATTATACCCGCGGCCGCGGTATTCTGTGGGGTGACGCGACGGTACATTCTCAGTCCGACTGCTCAATTGGGACGAAAATACCGCCGTGTTCTTTATTCATATTTATTGAAGGACGTATCCTTTAATATTCAACATTAATCTCCAGAACAATTTAATTATTAGGAACCGGTGGTCTATTTGCAAAATAGTCTTTAATATATTTTTAATTGACTTTGACATTACTTAGTTAATAAGTAGCAGTAGTTAATATTATAAGAGCGGGCTTTTTGAGTAATTGTAATGTACTTTTTCTTTTTTACTATGGGAACAGGTTCGTGTGAGCTGCGGGATTGATCCGCGGGTAAGGTTGATATAGGTAATTAATTAAAATTGTAAGTTTCGGATTTGTGACACATAATTCTGATAAAATATATTATCTTTATAAACTTGAACGCAGTAGGTATATCCCCGATATAGTGTCATATCAGGGTTATACCTACCTTGTCAGATACAGTTAGGTACCTACCTAGTCAAAATTTCAACTAATTTACATTATTTTGCTCTCATGGCATATTTCATTGATGACTGGTTAATTTTTGGATATTTTTATCAGCGAACGGTTCACTTCTAATTATTTATTATACTTTAAATTAATGCAGGTCTTCCGACCCTGCAGTAATTAGAGGTCAATGAACGTTAAGCCTTAGAGACTAAATAACAATGAGGACGTTTTGATCTCATTATCATCTGATCATAAAGGGACCTACTGTTAGTGCGATACGATATGTGTAGATATAAAAGAGATAGTGTTGGAAAAGGTGTTACTTGTTATGACCAGCTTTAAACGATTTAAGAAATTCATATATAGAGCTATTGACCGAATTTCAGATAGTGATCAAATAATCTTTTAAGGTCTATTATAATATAACATAACATATTCAATATTAATTTCCAGATTTTCAATATCCACTTCAAGATTGTCAATATCCACTTCCAGCTTTCATCACTACACATTTCTCAATTCAGATACTTAATATAGACTATTACTACTTACTAGCAATTTATCCGAACGTAACGAATACCAATATTTGTTTACAAAGTTACAAGAACGCTTCTACTTAAAACTTTAAGCTTTAATGTTATTTATGAGGAGAAATAAGTCCGCGTTAAAGCTCCTCCACCACTTCACGCTACCTGTCAAGTTAACCTATCATAGACCGAGATAAGTACCGTAGTTTTATGTTTGATTGAGCAAACCAGTTTTGTTACGCAGAGAATGTGTGGAGTGGACTAGTCGTCCCGATAACTGTAATATTGTTTGTCGGTATAAAAACCCTTTCACCGCTTGACGCAACTTAACTCGAGCAGTAGAAGGTTAATTTATTAAAGAACGAAGAAAGAAAAAAGCAAAAAACAGTTAATGGTCAAAAAAAGTAACTTTTAGTCTTCTATTCCAAGAGGAAAGTATGCGCACAAGTGTCGCCTGTTTTTCAGTAGGTGACCTTCGGGCGACTTTGGAACCCGAAAATCTTGATGAAAGAAATATAGATACATATATTTGGTTAGATAAATATTTGCATCTGCTACGATTTCCACAGACGCGTGACGTAACAGATACCGCAAAGGATCTACATAATTAGCCATGATAATAATAGGTCGACAATTACATTGTTGCCAGGTATTAGTGTTGAGTAAATGTCCGATTACAGTGATTATCAGTGTTGCTCACCAGCAACCAGCAACATTGTTTGGGGCCGTGTTCATCCAAAAGAAATTTACTTGACGTATCAGAATGAATGGAATCACATAATATGTACCTACACCTGTAATGTACCTACACATTACACGTGCGCATAGGTGCGTGGTCGATTGAAAGGAGAAAACCGATTACCATACAAACATAGACTGAGGCGTGATAGTAGTGTGACAGTACCTGAGCATTGAAATTAGAGCACTTGGTGATTCCTAAAGCCACAGTTTTTACAACTATCAGTAAGGGCCATATTAGATAAATTCTGTATCGTTTGTGTAGGTACATGATAATGTTCTCTAGATTTTTTGAAAAAGTTAATTTTTGAACGACTTTGCCATATTGCCTATGAGGTTCAAACAACTTCATTTAAGTAATTTTTGTAATGTGTACCCAAATGGTGGTTTGGAGTTAGATTTGTGAGGCCCGAAACTTTATTCCCTTCTGTAATAAAACTAATAAATGCATTGTGCGACTGCGTTGTAACTAGATTCGACCCTTTTAGACGGATAGTTTAAAGGTAGTCTACTCAAGTGAAGTACCAACTTATTTGGTCTACGAATAAATAATACGGCTTTAGTAAGTCTAGATCACGGTCACTCATGATTAGTTACAAAAATTACAGTCTTACGGTAAAATGTGCTATAAATAAAGTAGAGAGTTACATCATTTATTATTACAGAGATATTACTCTTTTTCATGACGATGGTTAAATATATTGCCATTGTCACGTAATGATTACCGATACTTGTAGTAGAAAATGGCAACTAGGTATATGGCCATCGTATGAACATGGAATCCTAAATATTTATAAAACTATTACTACTAACTAAAACAAATGCAGTGTTAGTATCCTCGTTACGTTTCATAAAGGTTACATGTAGAGCTCCTGCAACGAAGGCTGCCTTCGTATTAACTTTAGCAGATATAAAATGCAGGAGAGTCGCTTTGTGCGGACACGTTTTGCGCAGATCGGCAGGCTACATGGGTAACATATTATGTCTGCCAAGCGCCTTGTCACTACAGAGTCGACTCAAGATATGATGATTTGACGTCGTAAAGGATCACATGCCTGCCAATGGTGTCAATGCAATGGATGCTCACGAACGTGCGGAGTAGAGGAAGAAGAGCTGGAAAGCAGATCCCGAACTCTGAGTTGAACAACACTAAGATGTTGATGAATTACATTTGAAATATCGTCTTTTTTCAATAAGGTTAATATTGATCAAATGAGTTATTATTAAAATTGCTTTTCCAAGGTACAGGTCAAGTGCATTGCGCATCATGATTGATTGTTGTACAATCATGCATGCCTAATCTGTGATAAAATGTCATGCTCGCAATAAAATAGTGTTAAAGAATGGTTTGAAATCGAGCATTAATAATTAAATTATCAATTTTCTTAGCGATGTTCCAAGCTGTTAGTGGGAAAACCAAGGGCTTTGTCCTAATTATCTTTTGCGCTGGATGGCGGCACAGAATCTCTCTGTTCTTACAAGGTCTGCAGCACGAGTGTGACTCCCCCGTTGTTGTACTCGCCCATAGGCTGCGGTAACCACTTACCATCAGGAATGCCGTGTGCTTGTCTGCGACCTAAGTAGTATAAAAAAAAACCGGGCACGCATGTGAGGCTTACATATCCTGTTTTTGATTTTACTACCAACCCCTAGAGGAAAACTGCCAGAAACATGTCGGTTCATTTATTAGCCTTTATTTGTTTATTAAAAAAAAAATTGTACTAAATATTATTAACCGTATTAATATATTGTGAGCAAGTTATTTTGTACACACATGTTATGTTGAAATGATCAACTTGGTAGAATCCCAAGTTCAATACTCGCATATCACACAATATGGTTTAATCCGGATGGATGAGTAATATAATACACATACACTCAACAGTACAAATTAATGTGAATGTGTTACAATTACAACGTAAAAGATCAACGAACAATTACGCATACAAAATATTATATATTTTACCAGATGTTCATTAATGGGTTACCATGTAATGAATGCATAACAGTTCTTGGGTAAAGACTTTTGCACCCGAAAACATTTTTAACCGACTTCAAAAAAGGAGAAGGTTCTCAATTCATCTGTATGTTTATTTTTATTTATTTTTTTATATTTGTTAGGTATGTATTTCTTTTTGCTTGATTTTTGGTCACCGCCACCGTTCTTTTGAAACGTAGACGAGTTTTGGTTGCTAATTTTTCGCGTTCCATGATCCATACTTAATATTATAAATACGAAAGTAACTCTGTCTGTCTGTTAAGTTAGTCTAAACTACTGAACTAATTTTGATGAAATTTGGTACAGAGATAGATTAGACCTTGGGGAAGGACATGGGTGGAGCCGCGGGCAACAGCAAGAAATAATGTAAAGAGAAAATATTAATATTTTTGTATACAGTAAACTCATAAACTACTGAATGGGTTTCAAAAATCTTCGCCATTAGAAAGTTTTTTTTTATACCACTAAGGTGGCAGACAAACACACGGCCCATCTGATGGAAAGTGGTTACCGTGGCCTATGGACGTATGCAACACCAGGGGCGTCACACTCGCGCTGCCGACCCTGAAGAAACCTTCTAATACCCTTCTTGAAGAACCCCATATTGTAGTCGCTTGGGAAAACCATCACGGGGAGTTCATTCCACAGCTTAAGTGTGCGAGGGATGAAGTTCCTTTCATACCGCACAGTGTATGTTGTGTACCAACATCAATTTGGACCGTTCAGACTAAACCTACCCGGGTTCTCCCGTTCGGCGATATCAAGTTTTGCGCGTAGCAACAAAGCGATTATTTTTATTTAAATATAGATGAATGTTAGGTATATGAAAATTATCCTTGAATGTGACATACACATATCACCACGACACTGGGTCAATGCTTATCATATTGATTATGCTATCAGTGACAATAATATAACAGTTAACATTATTGTCTTGAAGTTCTGAACTAGTTTCTAATTTAGCAATGGTTAAATATTTAATTCACAACATGTACTATTTATAAATGTGTAAGCACTTTTATAGATTCTGAAAAAGTGAAAAAGCACTTGATGAGGCCGTCAAGCTGAGTGCCACCATTATAACATGGTACCTCAGACTAAAAGAATATTCTTTTAGTCTGAGCATGGTACGTGTTTGTTTTAGTTTACCATCATGCGAGGTCAAATTCGTTATTTCTCAAAATAGTGCAACACTGTTCTAGCTTTTTGACTTCAGATTCTGCTTTTAACTAAGTTAAGTTTACCTTAAACATTTTTTTATATAAAAAAATCTAAGTATATTGGATGTATTAAAAAAAATAGTCAAAGCACATGATTGTTGGAAAGCTGGAAACACAATACATTTTTAAACGTTTCCTTTATAATAGGCTACAACATTCTACACAGAGCTTCCTAAACTTAAATTATAGCCGAAGTAGTTCAAATTATTTTACTAGCATAATTTGCTAGGGGAATGTTAGTTTTTTATACCCCTTATGTGGCAAACAAACATACGGCCCACCCGATGGAAAGTGGTTACCGTGGCCTATGGATGTATGCAACACCAGAGGCGCTGAAAAAATTTTTTGATGCCCTTCTTGAAGAACCCCATATTGTAGTCGTTTGGGAAAATTACAGCAGGGAGTTTATTCCGGTTATTAATAAACCTTCAAAAGCCATTATCCCGCTCCGTATATGGGCTAAGCGTGCCCCATGTACGGTATATCGAGTATTCTTATCATCATAAATTAATAAATTCAAATTTACAATATATTATTACACAAAATAAATATGTCACCTTAATACTAAATAAAATAAATCAATCAAATAACCCGCCCCTGATCGCGCCCGGTGCAAAGGTGCTCATCACACTTGCCGCATATCCACGTTGGATTGTGACGGCCATCCTCTGCACCAGGAACGACCCGGAGTGAGAGTCACCCGTGGCCTCTATGAGCCTTTGTCCAATCGCCTTTATAAGGCAATAACACACAGGAATTTGTCGTACTCTAGTATATTTATATTTCCTTAATGGTATAACAAAACAAGCTGTTATTTAGAGTGATAAGTATTATAGTATACGTAGATGACTAGGTAGGTATATTACTATTATGTTATGACCATATTGCCTCGGGACACATATCTTGGAACTAAGTTGCGAGACAAACGAGGCTCTGGTACCCGGATTGTTTGTCCACCACGTGCTATCCAAGAACATCCAAGAAGCGGATACTGCGCATAAAGAGCACATTTTAGGTCCAAGATATTTGGCCCGAGGTACTCCTGCAATTGGGTCAGAGTGACTCATTTCATAACTCAATTAATATCAAATACATTATATGAAATAAGTTAGCCAAGAACTATCTGTCTAAAGTTTTTGAGAATATTGACATTATAGAAAACTATGTTAATCATCCTTCCCTAAAATCAATTATGTACATTTAACATCTAAACAAAGGACACCTTGTAACATTTAAATGTTTCTCAATGATGTAGCCTATATAACTCCGGACACGTATCTTGGACCGACAAGACAAACGAGACTCTGGCGCCCACGGATTGCTTTGTAATAATCTATGCTTAGTGAATTTGAGTTCGTCCACCGCAGTAGCACCATGCGCTATCCTCAAAAGACACCCAAGAAATGTGTACTGCGCGTATCTAGGGCACATTTTGAGCACATTTTAGGTCCAAGCTACGTATCCGGAGTTATACTCGTACCTATTGAGTAGGTATACCTCCATGCCTTTCAATAATTATTTAATAAACGGAATTAACCTTTGGAAGAACCGCTTGCATTGCCTTTGTTTTGAACCACAAGTAAGTTATTTGAACGACGACATCAGTGTTACATAGATAATGCATTGTCCTATTAGTCATATAAACATAGTATGTGTATTATGTACGGAGTCTATCATGATAGTTTTCTGAACTTTTCTGTATGTTATCTGGGTACTGATACGGGTATATTTATATGAGCTTAGCAACACTTTAAATAAATACCGTATGATAACGAATGATATATTATAAACTTAAACTATAGATGCGTTGTCCGCACTGTAAAATGGCAACAAAAATGAGGACAAAATGTCCTGTTTTTTCGCACCAACCATACGCAACAGTGAGCTGCGCAAAAAAAAAACATGATTAACAATAAATTCATAATAATATGCCATAAATTAAAAATATAAATTCATAAAAATTAATAATATTGACGTATTATTTCTTCACGCGAGTAGGTACCTACTATTTTTTTTCTTTAGTGTTTACTCCATTTTTGAAAGCCGCAATGTTCCTGCATGCCGGATCTATTAATATGTAATACGTCATTGATGATAACAATTCATTCTTTGTTTCCCTTAATCATCATATACCATCGTCATGACATTGTTCACGGTAGGATCTGAGGCGTTCACTTTGGAGGCCAGAGTTTCCTTACTATTTCGCCAGCCATATCATACATATCTATCCGAGTGAGATCACCAAGCTCTTAAAATAAACATATTCCAGAAGAAAAAAATATTTAGCGCTTTATTTGAAGTATACACAGTGTACACACACCATACTCGTATATCTACTCGTTCTGTGTCTTTTCTTTCTGCGGAAGCTATTTTAACTACCATTGAACACATTTAAAACTTACATCAACGCTGATTCTACGCCGCACAAACGTAATGAGGTCAATCTTTAGGTACCTACAACTAGAGGTAAACAGTGTACACACACCATATTCGTATATCTACTCGTTCCTGTTGCGCACGCATCACCGCCTCTTAGAAAGGTATAACAGGGTCAAGTTTATAAGTGTAAAGAATAAAAATTGTTAAACACTTTAAGATTGTACTGACGTCACTGAAATGTACGACAGCGGTTAAGGGTTAAAGATAACGAATATTTTAATTATAGAACCACAGACCGTGCTTAAAATTTACAGATTATAATAAAAATAGTGTTATAATTGTAAAGATATGATTTTATTATTAGTCGGTCTTCTACATGGTTATTGTTCTATCTATTGGGATTTAATATCAGATATACAACCCAGAATCAGCCTCAGATACATGGCTCGAGTCAACAATAGTGCCCGGAATACAGCAATAGGCTCACCCCATATTACGTGGGATTATCAGCTAATACCGATGGCGACTGTACTTTTAGGATAAACAAGAAGCGAGTGTAACCAATGTTTATAAACAATGGTAATCACTTACCACTAGGCAGGCGTGAGTTCGACTGCCACTTCAATGTAAATAAACAATGTAACTATGTCTATGTAAACATTTCCTGTTACATATTATTCTGTACTGAGCCAATGACACACCAAACATGTACTAGTACTACACGTGTAGTGTGTACTAGTACCCAGAATACACACATTACACACTGATGAAATGGAGATGTTGTTGAAAAATGTCTGCTTAGAAGTACTGGAAACTGGGGGACGTCCGACGTATATAAGTGGTACTTATAATGACAGTAGAGAAAGTTCCTGAAGTGTATAAGGATAGAAGTAATGGCAGGCTGTTTCGCTGTTTACTCCAGAGTGAGAGAAAAGGAATTAGGTTGATGGTTATTGTACGTATTTAATTAAGAATAGTTACCAGCACAAATCTTGACCTGAATCACGTCATGTACTCGATAGACGCAGTACGCGTTTTTTTGGATGTCTTTAAGATAGCATATGGTGCTACGGCCGCAAAGGAGCTTAAATCCACCAATCATAGATTATATGAAACCAATCCGCACGCGCCAGACTTGGGGTATTAAAGTAATTTATTAGAAATAGCATCAAAGAACAACAACAACTCATCATCAACCTCATAGGGATTGCCCATTTGTTTTACAAGTTTAGTTTAGACTTTGGCGGCGGCACGCATTGCGTGTCTCCCTATACCCGGGGGCGAGTTGGGGACTCTGTAGTCCCCACACCGGATGAGGGCCAGGTCGAGAGATATGGCCCTGGGTCGGCCTGGGTGCGAGGGATATGACTACGACAATCTCACCTCCGGCAACCGACGGCCCACGGACGGCGGCGTGCGTTTTATTCGGTTCGAGTCCGACATAACCTCCTCCTCCGGCTCCGGCGGGGGAGGTATCCGTGGGATTTTTCGCACGATAAAAAAAAGGTCCTCATTTACTAAACGGATTACCGTGTGACTTACGTAGCTTTAATTCTACGCCAATACGACGTCGTTCTTTAGCAGGTGCGTCGATTATCAGGTGGTTGTCATGGTACAAATAATAACAACAGCTGTTTGTAGATTATTCTAAAAATTACATCTGTTTTACACTGTTAAGATAACACGTTAAGATAAGATCTAATCCTGCATGATTTGTGCTATCATTATGCTAAAAAAAACCACATTAATCTGTTAGCGTAATGTTGACAGAAAATCGATGCTTTTTTATATGTTGACATGGTTCCATAATGCTTAACATAATGTGCAAACACGTCGTCATAGGTATTACTAAAGTTGAACAAATATAAGCAAAGATAAGCACGTGTTAGATAGTGTACTATGAACCGTAAGTTTGTGTTGACTGAAATACACATTTAGCTATAATCTATCTGTACATATAAATGCGAAATACCGCTCACTGATTAATCTAGAAATCTCAGAAACTATAACACCTACAAACATGAAATTTAGTAGGAATGTTCCTTACAAATGTAGGCATCCGCTAAGAACGAATTTTACGACACTTCACCCCTAAAGGGAGTGAATCGAACTCTGTACTCGTACGAAGTCGCGGCTGCTAGTATCTATAAATTTGGTAAAAGAAAAGATAGATGGATTGTGTAATAGACAATAGCAATGAAATATAAGCAAGGAAATAAATGACTAGGGAGATGATGTCTAACTAAAGTCTGAGATACTAGTTGCAGCCTATCACTAGGCCCTCCATTCTGCTAAAGCAAAACCACTGTCAAAGCCACTGCAAAAAATGTCCTATGATTTATACTCCAAAATTAAATGAAAAAGTCATTTAATTTTAAATATTAATCTATTATTTTACAGTCTAAAATTAAATGGAGTTTTTTGCTCTATCAGAATCGAAGCCCAGGTATTTTTGCTGGGTATTCAGTTAAGAGCAGGTAACGTCATTTCACTCTGCTCATTGGAATGCGAGACCGACCGATGGTGGTAAAGGAATGTATGGGCGAAAATGACAAAGGCAGGCAGACATCTAGAGATGATGATGATATTGCGTTCCATTAATCAGAGACCGTCTTGTTGTTGATTTATTGACGGCACTTATAGCTCTTCACATCGAACTTTAAAATAGTATCATATCCTACACTACACTTTCATTTGCCGTGCCGGATTGCCACGGAAGGTTTATAATTATGTGCCTGAATTTCATTAAAATGAAACATGAACTGAACTATGACTAAAATGTAAACTAAACTCAATCAATTTCTCAAAATTATATGGGTGAAACCTACCTTAAAACTCCTAAGCTATATAGCATTTAATCATTACGTCACGTCAGTTAGACACCGTAACTTCAACTTTAAGTTGCTATGTGTGTAATCATTTTTTCCGGAAGTTTATCTGTGTCGTTCGGCAACTTCTTGTACTTATCCCCTCCTCCTAACAAACGCATTCCAGTCTTTCTACTGACGGTAGTCATATTACGCGCACGTGTCGACTAAGTAATAGCTTTAGCATCTTGCTACGCTACGGGTCATAATAAATTTAGGGTCATGCAAAGTGTACCTATACTCTTTAAGCGTTTAAGTATATACGTATATTTCTATCAGGAACGTCACGATAACAACTACATAATATACAGAAATGGTGACACATTTTAAAATCTACTTATGACTACTACTTACTACTTATGTAATGTACCTATATATATAAGGACTTTTAGATCGATTAATTATGATTGATGGCAACCATTCACTTATATTGAGGAATGTAGTACATAATGCCGACCATTTATTGTATAATTGTATCATAGGCAGTGAGCTCAAAAATTGGGGTCGTAAAGATACAGTAGACAAAGGGTATCTCCTTTGTCTACTGTATCTTTGCGACCCCAATTTGCACTTTTACGTACAAATACTGGTTATGTAGGCTATCAAAACAAAATTACCTGGTTTTCGATGTCGAATAATAAGTATGTAAGTAATAAGTGTTTGAAGTTAGAAAGAGGCATAAATGAGATTGTTTGCAATATTAAAGCTCCTTGGTCTCGTTAGCAATATAAGTAATAATTTAGTTTTTGCGTACATAATGTACGTATGCAGATAATTGACTAGGTAGTTAGTTATTTTTAATTTGTATTTCAGTCCAATTTATTATTATGATATACGAAATTATAAGGATATAGGTAAGTATAATAAAAAATACTAAATAATTAATGAAATATATCTTCATTTAGGTATTACAATAAAAAATATTCCACATTTATGATATTTCATAATTCCTAATTGCAAAAAAAGGAACGGATTTCTTCAATGATACCAAAAAATAAAATTATTTGTAAAAAAAACTTTTAAAAACAAGCTTTTCTTTATAGAATCTGCTGTACTAAAAAGATAATTGTGCTGATTTGAAAAGCTTGTGTCGAGCAGGTTCTTTCTCTATTTACTGTTCCTATCTATTTTTGTTGCTTCTTTACCTAGGGTGCACCACTGTGAAGTGAGAGGTTTATTAGCCCTACAACCTACAACCTAATTGTATCAGTAGTACGTACCATAATTCCTCCATATCTACCGATTTATCTCTAAATTTGTGCCTAAATTAGGTTTAGAGATAAGAGGATATTTATGGAATGAACCTTTGTTATCTCATGGTGAATTAGTTCTTCTTAAATTCACATTCGTTCGTGACATGTTGTTGCTTAAATTGTAGATAAATAGGTAGGATATTATAATTTTATAACATCTGTGAGGGTGTATGGGTTTATGAGTGTGAGTCTGTTTGTTACTACACGCAAAAACAGCTAACGGATTTGGATGAAATTTTGCATAGAGATGATTTTGGTCTAGTTAGAATAGTAAATGGGTTATTATTACTACTATGGGTCGCGAGAATGAATGGGGACTAGGTACAGAGCCACGAGCAACCACTAGTCATCATCATCATCTGCGTATAGACGCATTCTCCCAATTTCATCCGTGGCCAAGATGACCTCGGAGCTCAGGTCCGCCAGAAGCAACAACTAGTGTATTATAAATAATAATATTTACTAGTAATCGTAAGTGGACCGATAGTTATCTATGTAGAAATCCACTTTCATTATTATATTACAGAAGTTTTAGATTGTCTTACCAAATAGGTACCTATTGTTGTTAGCCTTACTAATGAAAAAAATTAAAAATAAAACGATATAAAACCGAAATCGAATCACTAGTTTAAACAGTAGTTTATTTATTTAATATGTGTTTGTGTAAAACGACACATCAAGATTGCTTACCTTTAGTTCAGTCCTACTTAACCAAACGGTAGTATAGATATGTAATTTATTTTTATTATAATTATGTATTTTGGTTAACAACCCATTATTATTGAAAATGGAATGTTGTATTGTCAATAATGATAATGATTCGATCTCTCGATCTCGATAATGATAGGTTATAAATTTACAGTGTTTTATGTTAAACACTGTAAATCAAGAAGTCAAGTGACAACAAAGTTTAAAGTAGAAGAAGTTCGCACAATTCCATTCCTTTTTTTTACTGTTGTACTTAGCTACGTACTGTTCTCTTCATATAATCGCTTGATAATGAGAAGTACCGAGTCCTTTAAGCGGGGCGTGAAAAAGCAATAATGAGGCGGTCAAGCTGAGGGCCACCATTGTTACATCGTTGAGTCTGTAATGGTGACCCTCTGTCCTGAGACTTTACCTTCAGCTTATCATCAAGTGAGGTGAAGTGAAATTGACGTGTACTATATATTAAAAAAAAAAAAAAAAAAACTCACGTATAGCCGGCTAGAACATCCATGAGAGTGCTCTTGCCCGCTCCGGATGGCCCCATGATAACAGACAACTCGCCGGCATTGAAAGTGCCCGACACTTTGTCTAGGATAGTTTTGCATTTCTTGTTTCCTGGGAAAGAAAGAAAGAAAAATAAATAAATAATTTAACACACATTTTCCATTCTCGAGGTACTGGTGGATTGCAATTGCTTTGTTTGCAAATGCATTATTTTGAAAAAAAAAAAAAAAAAAAAATAGTTTATTGTTCTTGAATGCAGAGGTTTGTTAATTAAGAGTTAAATTTGAATAAAACAATTACTTCCAATTTTAAAATTCTCTTACATATTGTTAGATATTTGGTGGTTTTTTAAAGTATTTTTTTTTTTTTTTTTTACTGAATAACTATAATAGAAGTACTTTATTAGATTCTACATGGTTATTAATTTATTAATTTTAAATTGGCAAAATTTAAAGAATGATACTGATCTCTTCCTTTTTGAAAGTTTATCCGCAATTAAATAATACGAATATAACAATAGATATTTCCTTTATTCAGTTCTTATTGTGATGTTGTAAAAGTAATTAGAAATATTTCAGCTTTTTTATTTCATCCGTTTCAGAACGATCTTTGTTCATATTTTTTTACTGTTATTTTTTGATTTTTTGTGGGTGTATAACAATACATAACAATGTTAATATAAAAAATGCAAGTAATAATTTTGTAAATATTCAGTTAATTTCTCGGCAAAGCTACCTCATTATAAAAATAACTGATTATGTTTCCTGTGATAACCAAAACAAAAATAAGTTGTGCAGTCTGTTTAAAAATAATATATCCGCTTAATATAAAATTAAGTAGTAGGTACAATACTTAATAAAATTTGACTTTATAATTAGAGCCACCTATGCTTTATTACTAGCTTATGCTATGGGTTCCGCTCACGGAGAAAATTGTAGGTCTTTTAGCCTACTATAAAACATTCGCATTTGCGTGTCACTTTTATTCCAAAATCGAATCCATAGACGATATGAAACTTCAGTTCCATATAAACTTTAAATCCTACCGTAAGGAGACCGAAATGAGTCCATGATACTTATTAGTACCTATATGGCTCAACGCTACGTCTTTTGTTCTACTATCTACCTACCATGAAACATCCGAAACTGCGGAACTGCACGAAATAAACTGCCTATAGCCGGTAGCAGCAACGGGATCAGGGGGTAGTCCCCCTGGGGTAGGCCTATTTCATTCCTCTTTTAAAGATCATCCTCATAGTGATTGTTATGCTGTTAACAAGTTAACATAGAGCCATTATTTAAGGCTACTATACACGCTATAACATAACTTTTTTCTCGATATTGAGGACATCTTTAGAAGGATACCATCAACCAACGTGATCGTTCGTATTCTCTATCAAGCAATCAATCAACCTATCGCAGTCAATGGACTGGATGGGTTGATTAATTGGTTGGTCCAACAGTAGTTGAACATAGGCCTCTCACAACCTCCTTCTCTCCTCTCCTCTCGACCTCAGTGTCTGTCTCACTTTTACGACTAAACCGCTGAACCGATTTTGATGAAATTTGGTATAGAGGTAGATTAGACCTTGAGAAAGGACATAGGCTATGTTTGGTCGCGATAACCGACACCCACGCGGGCGGAGCCGCGGGCAAAAGCTAGTAAAGTATAAGGCAAGAAAAATCGAGAACGGGAGAAATCGCGATTAACCCTCCCAAATAAATCTAGCTACGGTAAATCTATGTGTCATATGGCAGTAGAGCCGGCTACTACGTCAAAATTCGCAGGTTCGGTGGTTAGCGTTTGGCGAAATCGCAGAATATTTGTATGTATACCTACTTATTATATCTGTGTGTACTTATATGTTTTAATATTAATAAGCTATTCCTAGTTTGGATCTAGATGACGTGTAATAATCAGGTGCGGTTGAAGCCTGAAATGGGGGGGGGGGGGGGGGATTACCTTTTTAAGTGCGGAAATTCCTTCAGAAAATACCTTTTTAGAAGACTTTTCTATTAGACGTGCAGGATTTGGGGGCGGGGGGTCATGTCCCCTGTCACCTTCCCCCCCTTGGACCGCAGATGGTAGGTAATAATGTTCTAGAATATTTATTCCAATATATATTCCACCAGGCAACCTTGAGGCGATGCAGAGCTAACTAGGTTGGTGTAGTAAGTTTTTATACACATTTGGTGTACTTTGTAAGAGTTATATTCACATAATAATATGAAAACACATAAAATGTTAATTATATATTTCACATAAAGGACAACGCTACATACTAAACAAAACATTATATGACATGTATCAGTAATAAACATTTTAAACAAATAAATAATATTAAAATGTTTGTATAAGACAACAAAATAACAGCTTATAAAGATTGCATGTCCAATATGTCCATACTAATTATTATGAAAGCGAAAGTGACTCTGTCTGTCTATCTGTCTGTCTGTCTGATAGACTTGGTGTAACTCTTCTCTTTAGACCAGTGACCGGGGATGATACCGATATTTTTTAATATCATCAAACTGCAACTATATTTGTTGTTTTAAAATTATTTTGATGAAAACTACAGCGTCATTTCAATTGTTACAGCGCTAACGTTTCAGCCTCCTTCTGTTTATCAGGTAATTACCATAGAATTGGCTTCACTCGAGAAATTGTAATGGTATGTATTGATTTATTAATAGAATGCATGAATACTGCCCCAGATTTCAAAATTGTTTAATTTGCTACACTGTGAGTATATTTGTTCTGGTTAGTAATTATTTCTCCTAATAAATGAAACTGTGTGGTTCATGTCTTTAATGCTGTCAACCAATTCAATCAATCAATCAGTTTATCGGAGTCTAGTTAACCTGTGCCATAGCTACCGATAGTCCCGATCCTCCGCCTTTAACATCCAAAGTTACCTTTCATCATTTTAATACCCTTGCATAGAGTTATTACCTAAGTACCCACGGATATAGTTCATTCTATGTAAACAACTGAGGTAAACAACTAGAAAAAAGCATATTTCAAGGCCGTCAAGTTAGGGACCACCATTTTAAGGTCAGAAGCATCAGAAATGGCGGTCCGTATTTTGTTGACTCTCTCAGCTCAGCTTTTCACCATCTAGAGGGGTGCAGTTAATTGACGGACCAAATGGGTGTGGTATGGGTATTTGCATTGGTCTGCGACCTTACCATAAACTCTTAAAACAGGTCAATATTGAACTGCTGTCATTCCACCAACTGCAAATGTCATTTTATAATGTCATATAAATATATAGGATTACAATGTGACATTTGCAGTTGGTAGAATGACAGCAGTAAAATATTGACCTGTTTTAAGAGTTCATGGTATGGGCCCAGGTCGTGCCTCGGAGAGCACGTCAAGCCGTCGGCCCCGATTGCCATACGAACATCGATGGCAGTCGTTACGGGTAGTTGAAGCCGCCGCAATGCTTCGATATCGCCCAATATCACCATTGGGTTTGGACGTCAGTGGCAGTCACAGGAATGAATTTTGAATTTCGAATTAGGAACGGCTGTAGTTTAGCACTATGCTACAGAAACTACACAAATGATAGGTACTATAGGAAGTTTATGCTAACATCGCTCAATAAAAAGAAAATATTTCATAACGGTTTTTACCGCGATTTATTAGGCATTATTTTATTACTTTATACGGTCTCGTCTGTTTCCTGTGCCCATGACTGCTGAAAAGCAACCAAAAGTATTTCAATTATGCATTTCGTTTTTTTAATGTCTGTAATAAAAATACGTGTGTAAAATTGCCGTTTTTTGTATTCAACTCGTGCCTTAATAGATTAACTGAAAAATTAAAACTAAACTTAAATTCAAATTCAAAATTCAAATGCATTTATTGTTTGTCACAGGTAATAAAATAATAGATGTTGTCAATGATATAAATTAAGTAGGTATCACCGTAACATGTCTGATAAGAGTAAGACGTACAATATCTAATGGTTATTAAAAGATTAATCTAAATACAATTCTTTATCCTTAGCATATGGACGTATGCAACACCAGGGGTGTCACATTCGCGCTGCTCACCCCGTAAGAACCTTCATCCCATCTTTAAGAACCCCATACTGTAGTCGCTTGAAAAAAACACGGCAAATTAATGTATAATTATTAATTATACAAATATATTAGACTAGACTCTCCTAAAAGCATTTTGTGACTAGTCTATTTTAGTCTAAACGAAAGTTATTTTCAACATCACAGTTTTAGATCGCGACCAAATTCAATAAATATGGCGCCTTGAATGATACGAGCATAGAATAGAATTGATTGCCCTAAATGACCCAGTTGAGTTCATAATTAGACTAAATATAAACTATTTGTGTTTATTTAAAGTCATACGGTTCGCTTGACGGCATGCAATTTCTTTTTTTAATCAATAATCAGCTACAAGGTTGAAACCAATGATCTTCTCTTAAAATCTTCATCCTCGAAGCGATGTTCCAGTTTCGTGCAAAATATGCACTCTAGAGTCTGAGGTCCGCTTATAGCTTAGAGTATACATTAATATAATGTATACTCTAAGGCTTATAGCCTATAAGCCTTAGAGTATACATTATATTAATGTATACTCTAAGGCTTATAGGTTTTCTTTGGTAAGCGATTGCCTTCTGAGCACCCAAATACGCGAGGAAGTCCAACCCCACCGCACCGACTTGCAGATCAAGTTGGCTTGGGCCTCAACGGTGAGACGGTCCCGCACAGCACCTACGTAGACTAGCGCTTGAGTGATGAGAGCGTAGTGTTTCCGACGGTAGATTGCTTGAAGTGTGAGCCTCATACACCCGCACGGCTTCCTCGAGCCCATGGAATGTGGAAGGTACATTTTTTTTACCTAGCCATTACATCACCGATGTGAACCTACTAACAACACAAGCAATTTAGCTTAGCTGGAGGGGTTAGAGGGAATAATATATTAGTAATTTCCATTGCTAATATTCTTTATAAAAGAATACAAAAACAAATTTGAACATTGATAGCCTTAGTGTTATTTCTGAATCTAAATGGTCCACATTCCATATTTCATCAAATTTTGTTTAGTACGAGACATACGTGGTTACACACACTTTCGCATTAGTAACATTGGTAGTTAGTATTTTAATATCATATTTTATTTATCGGTGCTTTCTGTGTACTTCGGAAATGATTCTATTATAAATGTCATTCATCTTACACAAGTATGTAACCACCTAGTTTTTATCTTCATTGAATTAATGGCATTCATCTTAGATCTATGGTTGATAAGATAAATGTTCTTTATTGTCCATTATAATGAGTAATACGTTGTTGAAACATGCTCATTATCTTATACTTAATGAGTACTTAGTATGGGTGGGCTTTCTTCTATTCTATTCTAGGCCACCTTTTGTAGTTAAAACCTTGTAGGTATAAAGGACAATTTGTGCTCCTGACTTCGTCCGCCTGGACCTCTGGATCTTTATTTTATTCACGCAGAAACCTAATACTTTTTCTAAAATATATTGTAACTTTAAATGTAAATGTAAAATGTATTTATTGTACATATAAGTCGATACCTATAAGTAAATAGAGATAATTTTAAAGCATTTTTTTTTTAAAGAATATCCGAACGAGTCGAAGACGTTTGGGACACAAATTCTACGGACACTGTGTCCCTAAGTGTACTTTCAAATTTATTTATTTTTTCGAAGACGTTACGGACACCAATATAAAACGATAGTTTTGTACAGTCGACATGGAAAACTTATTCAATATTGGATAGGTTGTACAAAAGAAAGTGTTAATATGTTGTTGGAGGAAGTGCCTGGAATAAGGGAAATTCGGAGGGGGCTTCTGGTGGTTTTATTAAAACTAAGGACAGGTGATTCTGATGAAAGATTGTACTTTTGATAATCATTAACTAATGTATTAATACTGAATGTAATTACATTAGTTAATGTGCCTAGGCGAACTTTAGAAGTTCTTTAACAGGATTTGTGCCAGCCCAGCTTGGGATTAGCCATATTCAGTGATGCCAACTTAGGGGTTTTCCCCCTAAATTTAGGGGGAAAGAACATGTCTAGGGGATTTTCTAGGGGGTAAATTTATTTAGGGGGATTTTTAGGGGTAGATTATTCAAGGATTATCGTTGTTTTTTTTAAGTGTCCGCCATTGGTGCTTTATTATTAATTTGTTTAATCATCCAAATAATGTTGTGCCGTATCTTAGTCACGAAATAAAAAATCACGAAATCTCACCAGGGGGGAGGTATAATAAGATATCACGTGTATTTATTTCTTCTTATAACGCGCGATTTTTAGGATAGATAGATAGATAACACTTTATTTTACACCAATAGATGTACAGTAGAGACAAGTAGGTATCATGTATACAAGGACCATCAGGGGGTACCGCACGATATCCTTTGAAGCGGCGAGTCTCCTCGCCGGATCGCTACCGTGGATCCTGGAAGCGAGATCCCTTTCGGCGCTATACCGCTTCCGAAAGGCGGCGCGGGAGCGGGGACACGATCCTGAGCCTGAAGAAATTCGGGCCGTGAGATCCCGGCTCCACAGGGACATGGTGGCGGAGTGGGAGCTACAACTTGGGCAACCACGCGCAGGGCACGCCGTAGTAGCGGTGGTAAGACCCATCATGGGGGAGTGGCTAGAGAGGCCACACGGCGGCCTTTCGTTCTGGCTGACGCAGATCATCACCAATCATGGGTGTTTTGGGCGGTATCTGCATCGGATCGCGCAGAAAGAGCCAACGTCCGAGTGCCATCACTGCGACGCGAGCGAGGACTCGGCGCTACACACGCTCACCGAGTGTCCGGCGTGGGAGACGCCGAGACGGGAGCTGGTGGCGACCCTAAGAGTGAGAGTTCTCACGCTCGCCACTTTGCTCGCAGCGATGGTTCGCAGATTCGTGGGCCGCCGGCGACTCCTTCTGCGAGCAAGTAATGCTCGTGAAGGAGGCGGCGGAGCGGGAGCGCGAGGAGCGAAGGAGAATCGCAAACCGCGCGGCCCGCAACGAGCAGCGGCAACTCGGTCGTCGGAGGTCGCAGAATGACCTCCGTCCCCCATGAGCGCGGGCCTGGGAGTGACGGGTAGAGCCGCCTGTCACCCTAGCAGAAGCAGGCCGCGGCGGTGGCACGCATTGCGTGCCTCCCCATACCCGGGGGCGGGTTGGGGACTCTGTGGTCCCCTCACCGGAAGAGGGCCAGATCGAGAGATATGGTCCTGGGTCGGCCGGGGTGCGAGGGATATGGCTACGACAATCTCACCTCCGGCAACTGACGGCCCTCAGACGGCGTGCGTTTTAGTCGGTTCGAGTCCGACATAACCTCCTCCTCCGGCTACGGTGGGGGAGGTATCCGTGGGGATTTTAAGTGAAGGTTAGTGTTTCATCATCTGCATATAGACGTATTCTCCTGATTGCATCCGTGGCCAAGATGACCTCGGAGCTCAGGGTCCGCCTTCCGGCTCTTCCTCCTCCACTTCGCACGATCTTGGGCGTCCATGGTAGTGAGACCATTAGCACGCATATCACCCTCCACGACGTCAAGCCAGGACTTCTTTGGCCTACCCCTTTTACCTGGACCCGGCGGGGGCACCATTGCCAGGCATTTGTTCCCCACGTAGCCTGGCGGTTGCCGCAAGACGTGGCCGCACCAGCGAAGGCGGCTCTCTTGCACTTTATCCGCGATGTCACGGACATGGAGGCTGCCGCGGATGCGAGAGTTCCGTACGCGATCTTTACGCGTAACGCCGCACATCCACCGCAACATTTTCATCTCCGTGACACGCAGCTCTTGCTTGTGTCGCTCGAGCAGCGGCCACGCCTCACAACCATACAAGAGAACAGGCCTAATGATCGTCTTATAGACCTGCCCCTTCAACCTGACTGGCATTTTAGGATCACAGGTGACGCCAGTCATTTCTCGCCACTTGGCCCACGCGGCAGCAATACGTGCCTTGACGTCGTGGTCGATCTCACCGGTCACATGAAGTACAGATCCCAGGTACTTAACCTGGTCCGTGCGCTCGACCAAATCATCGCCTATGCGGACGGGTGTGGGATCTGTGGAGTTTAACGCTAAGTATTCTGTCTTCGCTACATTTAGCTTCAGACTGCCGTTCTCAAGCGCTTCTTTCCATCCTTTCACGCGTCGCACCAATCTGCTCCTGTCCGCGTCCATGAGCGCAATATCATCAGCATACATGAGCAACCACGGAGGCTGCTCATGTGAGTTTCTAACAGGTAAGGACTAAGGACGGATCCTTGGTGTACCCCGACGGTGATAGGGAAGGCTTTCGAGTCGCCAACAGCAGTCCGAACCACGGAACCGGAATCGTAGTACATGTCTCGGATGGTGTCAATGTAAGTCTCTGGAACACCCTTGGCCCGCAGTGCCCACCAGATCACCGCGCGAGGAACACAGTCGAAGGCCTTCTGCATGTCTAAGAATAGGCAGTGCAGGGGCGTGTTCTTCGCCCTGTATTTCCCCGCCACGACCCTTAGGGCGAACACTGGGTCCATGGTCCCGTGCCCGGGACGGAACCCGTACTGGCACTCCGAGAGTGCACTTTCCTGTCGGATCCGGGAGTCGATTATCCGTTCATAGAGCTTCATGGTGTGGGACATTATCTTTATACCGCGGTAACTACCACACTCCTGCACCGATCCCTTGCCTTTGAAGACTGGCATGATGATGCTCAGCCTCCACTGGCTCGGGATCTCGCCGGTGAGGAGTACGCGGTTATAAAGATTTGCTAGAATGTCCACACCACGGGCGCCCATTGCCTTCCAAGCCTCGATGGGGACTTCGTCGGGTCCGACAGCTTTCCGGTTCTTCATGCGGCGAATGGCAGTCTGGACTTCCGCAGGCGTTATCGGTGGCACTAGTCCTTGATTCGGAGGGAGGTCTGGTGGCTGCACCTCTTTATGCTGCTTATTCAGCAGCTCGTGGAAGTATGAGCGCCATCTCTCCTTCACCGCGACTTGCTCGTACAACAAATTGCCCCCAGGGTCTTTAATGCAGCGGCACTTGGATAGACCCTGCGCCGCTTTGGCCCTGGAACGCGCCAACTTATATATGAGCTTTTGCCCCTCAGACGATTCCAACTTGGTATATAGAGGTTGCAAGTGGTCTCGTTTGGCCCTGGCTACGGCTCTCCTGGTGGCGCGTTTTGCATCTTTGTACGCATCGCGGTCGTCGGAAGATTTGGAAGGTTAGTGTTTGTCCTTCTGGAAGTGAACCGTATCCGTGGGGATTTTGCGCACGATAAAAAAAAAAAAGGTATCATGTATACAGCTAGATTCGATTTTTATCATGTTTCTTAATTATCAAGCATTCAAAAAAATATTAAAAAATACACATGATCTTGGTTAAGGGATAGGGGGAGGGGGGTAGTCTAAAATCTCACCAGGTGTCACCATGGGGGAGGGAGGGTTAAAAAATTGGTAAAAAAGTTTCGGGGTAAAAACCCCTGTTTCTGTACTTGCATAAGTACTTGCACAATTGATTAATTGTTCCCTGGCCATATTGCCAGGGAACAATTAATCAATCGTACTTTGTTAATACCTAATGGGCTGTATGGTAAAAGACATAATAGTATAGTTATCTGTGATGGCAGATGTATTAATATTAATAAAAGCGCAAACTTTAATGTTTCAAAAACAAACATCATGTCTCTCTCCAATCGCTACAATCATGAATGGTTTTAATAGGTTTCTGTACTTATGCAAGTACAGAAACATGAGATTTTAGACTACCCCCCCTCCCCCTATCCCTTAACCAAGATCATGTGTATTTTTTAATATTTTTTTGAATGCTAGATAATTAAGAAACATGATAAAAATCGAATCTAGCTGTATACATGATACTTACTTGTCTCTACTGTACATCTATTGGTGTAAAATAAAGTGTTATCTATCTATCTATCCTAAAAACCGCGCGTTATAAGAAGAAATAAATACACGTGATATCTTATTATACCTCCCCCCTGGTGAGATTTCGTAATTTTTTATTTCGTGACTAAGATACGGCACAACATTATTTGGATGATTAAACAAATTAATAATAAAGCACCAATGGCGGACACTTAAAAAAAACAACGATAATCCTTGAATAATCTACCCCTAAAAATCCTCCTAAATAAATTTACCCCCTAGAAAATCCCCTAGACATGTTCTTTCCCCCTAAATTTAGGGGGAAAACCCCTAAGTTGGCATCACTGAATATGGCTAATCCCAAGCTGGGCTGGCACAAATCCTGTTAAAGAACTTCTAAAGTTCGCCTAGGCACATTAACTAATGTATATATTCTTTCATCAGAATCACCTGTCCTTAGTTTTAATAAAACCACCAGAAGCCCAATGGGCCCCTCCGAATTTCCCTTATTCCAGGCACTTCCTCCAACAACATATTAACACTTTCTTTTGTACAACCTATCCAATATTGAATAAGTTTTCCATGTCGACTGTACAAAACTATCGTTTTATCCGTGGTTTTATATTGGTGTCCGTAACGTCTTCGAAAAAATAAATAAATTTGAAAGTACACTTAGGGACACAGTGTCCGTAGAATTTGTGTCCCAAACGTCTTCGACTCGAAATTACTAATATTCCCGTTAACCACTCCAACTAAGCTAAATTGCTTGTGCTAGGAGTGGGTTCACGTCGGTAGTGTCATGGCCAGGATTCGAACCCGGGACCTCTCGATCGTAAGGCCGACTCCTTAACCACTAAGCTACCGACGACGCTTCAAATGTTTAGTATGCTAAACTAAACAAATTATTATAAATTGGAAAAAGCGAAATCAAGTTCAGGCAGGACTCGAACCCGCGATCTTTCCCTTACAGGGGGAATGCTCTGACCACTGAGAATACGTTGCATCGTGTGTTCTGAATTCTCAAAATGAAATGTGTACCTTTTCTTGTTGTATATACACGTTTCGTGTTGTCTCGGTGTGAGCTGACCCTAAGTACGATTATTAACTCCTGATTTTATAGTCGTTTTGGACCGAAAGATTTCGGACACAGTTATGATTCTAAATCCGTCTGTGCCCAAAATTATTCGTTCCAAAACGACTATAAAATCAATCAATTATGTTCGACTCTTTAATAAAGGATTTAAAACATAATTCGAACTATTTCCAATACACTTCAATATTTTCAGCTAAAAATAAACTTCACCAGGTTCACCTAGTATGTTATAAATAGGACTGTCACTGCGCGTTTGCCAGAACCGTCATCGTAATGACGATGATATTATGATGAATCTTACCACTGTTTGGATAGAAGAATTAATGAATGTTACTCAATCACGCCAAATTGGCTGAAGTCTGAATTAAATTTAGCATAGAGATAGCTTATAGATTGAAACATCACACACCGCTAATCTTTATACATAGAATTTCAGAACGGGACTAGACTGTGACGGTGATAGCATTAAAGCCAGAGCTCACTGCAGCGTTTATGTGCTGTCAGTGTGAAGACGAAAGGTTTGTCCTGCTTTGTCTTCTGCACTTACAGCACAGAAACTCTCTGTTATTACAGGGTCGGCAGCACGAGTGTGACTTCTCTGGATTTGTACACATCCATCCACCTAAGTTGTATAAAAAAACAACTTAGTAATTTAGGTACGTTGTTTTGACAGAACTTAACAGAATAAGCCATTTTAGAATATTATGAATGGTTTTATAACAGCATGAATCTAAATGGACATGGTAATATGTACCAAAATGGCTACTGGCATAAGGGTTATTTTACTATTTTGCTTCTTGTGGCAGAGTTCATGGATAGTGGCAAACTCGAAATAAAGTCGATAGCACCGTGCGATACCTACGTCGGTTTCATCAGACTTTTATAGCGCCAGATTAAATGTGTTGTGACGTTGTAGCATGCAACACACACAGATAAGAACAGTCATCGCTATCGGACATTTGGAGCTATACCGACAATATACTTTTGTCATATTGTTGACTTATTGTATTGGTGACAAAACCTCTGCCACGGCATACTTTTAGTCTTAATATAAGCTGCGGGGCAAACTTATTTATTTTTAATTATACTATTGTGGTTTTTTACTTAATGAGTAGAGGGCAATGTTCTATTATTAAAAAGTGGTAAAATCAGTGTAGCGCTTAAAACGGGTTACACACTAGCCTAATTGAACGCTAGCGATAGTATTGTGACATTTGACGGCCTCTGTGGTGCAGCGGTAGTACATTCGACTGCTTCGTCAGGGGTTGCGGATTCGATTCCCACTCTATGCAAATATGTACATTTACTAAATTCCGTATCACAAGCTAGGTAGCTAGATAGCGTTGTGTAAAATGTCCTAGAATTTTAATAATTAATTAATCTATTATTCCGTCTACCTCATTTTACAGTTAAATCATAGTTGGAGGGTATAATAATGTTAATGATTCTGCGTCACAATGTTTAGAATAAATATTCGAACTGGATATTATTTTACTGTTATCTGTTTTGTATGAATAAACCTACTAACTCTATAGCTGTTAGAAAACTATGCTTATCACACTTGAAGATCAAATAGATCGAGTCGTCGTCTGCATTAAAAAAGGACTACCGGAGGTATTATCCTCTTTTTGTTACTTCTGACTATCCTTCACTTTTCTCAATATTATTTTTAAGTTTGTCGCAACGACAAGGAACAAAGGAACCTCAAGGAACCTCAATCGTAAAGAAATCCTAATTTTATGTTCTTTTTCTGTAAAGTGGATTTTTTTTAAATTTGATTACTAAAGAGAGCGTTCGCAGATGTTTTAGTTGAGCATTGTTAGATTGCCCTAAACCACGTGGTCATCAGTGATATAATTAGCTCTAGTATTTTCGTCCACTAACATAACACGTGGTAAACCACTGATAAAATTCTTTCGTATCTCAATATATATTATAATTGGACTTTAATCTTTACGACACTGATTGTACGATATTAGCACAATCGTTAGCTTGATATCATCTACCTAGGATTGAATAGTTTACTGACATAATACATAATACCATTATTAGTAAAGCAGTTGTATTATTTGCTTCATTAGATTTTATCAATAACTTGGATAATAACATTCGTATTGATACCTTGAAATAGTTTAAATGATGAAACATTTGCTTTCTTATCTATAACATAATTATTGATCCAGTCTGATTCATCACCGATTATATAAACTACGTTTACTTCGACGAGGTCTTGCCCCAAACTCTCCACTATTATTATAAATGCGAAAGTAATTCTATCTACCTTTTATGCTTTCACGCCTAACCCACTGAACCAATTTTGAGGAAATTTGTTACAGGGTTAGATTATACCTTGGGAAAGGACATAGGCTATGTTTGGTCGCGATAACCGACATCCACGCTGGCTAAGCAACGGGCTACAGCTCGTAAGATTATATTTATTGTAAGTATGATAATATTGATCTTTTACAAGTAGGTATATCTCCCTCAAACACTAAGCAGATAGGGTCAGCCCCCCTAAACAAGTGGCAATTCGTTAACTGGTGTATTGCAGAATAGAATGAAGAATGTAAAGGATTTGAAGTTTAAGACATACGTTGATGACTATCACATATGTGTCAAATCTACGCTGGTTAACGAATTTCCACTTGTCTAGGAAGGCTTACCAAAAATTAAATATACCTGCCAATCGTACGTTGATAAAATTCAAGTTTAAATAATTATGCGAGCTTAGGTCATGCTGCTAAATAAAAAAATGTAAATTGTTATTAGGTACTTTTGTCTCTTTATTATTTCTCTGTCTGTTTTAAATACATGTTATGATAACATGAGCTATCGATGACTCGGTGACCCACTCTTTGCTAGAGAATAGTCAACTAAACTATACAAATAACAAAGGGTAACCAAGTAACCACAGTAGGTGTGCTATCGAGCGGTATGGTTATTAGTGGGTGTACTTAATTGATACCCGACAGAAATAAAGATAATGTAACGAGTGTTCAAAGTGCGTATGTGATAGTGTTATTGTCTCTAAATTTCCGCACTGCTTGATAGCGGGCTATCCTTGGAAGATTATACCCATGGTCAATGTGCTTGACAACTAAAGGCTTGAATGCCAATCTTATTAGTATTATCCTAAACGAATTAGGATTTGACCTGGAAGAAGTTCCTGGTAACAATTTCTCCTTTGAAATTTATTGGTCATTAGCAGTATAAATTTCGTTTTGCGTGGTATTCGGTTCGTTGCGTTGTCCACCACCAAGAATTTAAGGGTAAATTTTTGTTTAAATTTAAATTAATTTTCATAATCCTAGGATGGATATTTTTTTATTTATACTCCAAAAAAGGGGATGAATTGTTGTATGATTAACAACACTCATCATAAAAAATTGTGTCAAAGATAGGTAATAAAAGTGAAAAAAAAGAAGTGAAAAAAATATGGCGGTACGAAGTTCGCCAAATCAGTGGTGAAAAATGAAAACACAATGTCTGGTCCGCAGTCCATTGGCATAGTAAAGGGAAAATAGTGTCGGCAAACTAAGTACTTACATTATGGTACCTATTTTATATCGGCGAATGAAGAGACTGACAACATTTTGTATTCTGTCTTAGTTGATTAATGAAATATGAGAGATCAGCTACTTTAAAACCAGATTAATAAACCCTATGATGTATCGTCAACGTATGTTCTATTCTACAATACGCTGGCCAACGAATCGCCGCTTGTCTAGAGGTCATTCGTGTGGTGACGGAGAAAGAACTATCAACTATCAAAGAACTATCACTATCCCATCGTGTCGTAAGAAGCGACTAAAGGAAAAATACACAGAAGATATCACTGTGAGACAAGGAAAACTAGAAATAAAACCCTTTACCAACCCGTTTGGCCGGCGTGGAAACAGTAGGCCTAAGCCTCCCAACATGGGGAGAAGCCTGTGTCCAGCAGTGAACGGTGACAGGTTGATAGATTGATTTATAGGTGTGCTGGACTTGTTCCAACACTTACAACTAGCACAGCAATTGATTGAGAAACCAAAAACTAATAAACACCCAAATTAAACAAAAAAAAAAAAATACATGTAAACAGAGCAGTTAACTGCTACTTATTATGCTGAGCTATTAAGAAATATTTATTTTAAATAACAGATAGAGTACGGGCCGTTTACACTTTTCATATGGCATGTGTACGAACACAGAATAATTAATACTTAATACGTTATTAGCAACCGATACATAGAAGAACATGGTTGTCTGTCTCACTCGTTCACATTTCATTGGTTCTTTCCTTTATTTTTACAGACACAGATGCCCACAGCTGTGCTACAGTATAAATAATTAAGCAGTATTTTGATTCGGCACCGTCCTTGATAATAAATAGGTACCTAGGGTCACGTGGTACGTCAAACAGTCTGCCTAGGGCTGCTCTTTGGTCGTACTTTTGAGTCATCTGTTCGACAGCTTTTGATTTTGATTTGTAGCTATTTTTATTTTATTTCTAGTACTATCAGTGATTATGAGTCAGAGTAGAGGAAATGATATAAAAATAAGTTTCATAAAAACGCAGGCGCAGTACTTAAACGCCTGCCTCCTGAAAATTTCCAAAAAGGGACTAACTACATTAATTTTCTCTTTCTTATGACTGACTGAGATGGTTCGTTTCTGTGATTCTATCGTTTGTATGAAGTCGATCAGCCGTTTGTGTGCAGACAAGTAACTGCTACCTAAGAAGGTATAGTACCGTACAATCACAAAAGTACAGAGACACGCTTTGAATGGTTTTATTGAACCGGTTTCAATTATGTATGATGAACAAGTATCCATTTGCTCAGCACCGCGCTATACGGTACTGCCTACATTCCTGTATACACTTAACCTTATAGTTCTTTAGCATAGCATAGCATCATAGCTATATGGTACCTAATTATGTGAAACATGTTAATGGTATGCATAGTAATACATATGTGACTTAACTATACTCGTAGTCAGAATAGAATTCAACCAACATCATATACCTATATGTAAGAAAAAATTATATATACTATGTATAGCAATTAATAGATCTGGACTTGATGGCTGCCTAACAGTCATAGTGCCTCTTCAAAATTAAAGATAAACCTAATTGAATACCTCCAGTAAACTCAAGAGCAATTCTCCTAAAAGCTGAATTGTGAAAAGGGCAGCAAGTTGAAATTCATACCATATACTGAAGTCTATTACATCTTGAAACAGTGAAAAAATAAAACTTATAAGTCAACTCAATCAATCAATCAATCAATTAGCCTATTGCAGTCCACTGCTGGACAGGCCTTTCCCAATATGCGCCACGATTGCAGATCCTCCGCCTTCCGCATCCAGTCTATCCCAGCCACCTTTCGCAGGTCGTCAGTCCACCTAGCTAGGGGATGTCCCACCTTCCGTTTTCCTTCTCGCGGTCTCCACTCTAGGACTCGTCTGCTCCAACGGCCATCAATCCTTCGGCAGATGTGGCCAGCCACTTCAGTTTGCTTATTTAGCAAGTAGCTTAAATAGTCAACTCAATCAAAATAATATAGTGCACTTTATGTAGCGTAAGTTCGTTTATAAATTCAATTTTCGATATTTTAACATAAGATCGAGGCAAAATTAATGAATAAACTTTTATTATGAGAATTGGCCCTCTACGACATTTGGGAGATTGAGAGAGTAGATAGAGACTGAATTATGAACATTTTTCGAATTGCCACTAATCTAGGGGGGCAGTACTCAGTACTATTCAGGTCCCTGTGAGCTTTATGGCAGGGGGTTTCCTGAACAGTCTGAGAAGTGAGACTTAAAAAACAAAGACTTCAAGCCAGAGGTGGTCTGAACCCAGTGCTGTATCGACAGTATCAATGTGAAACTCATTACTAATACAACCATTTAGGTTTATAATTATTATGTGACTAACATACAGTAGTTAAATGAATATGATAATAAAGTAACAGATAAGCGCCCTTTAGTAACATGTTAAATTTTTGTAGGTAGGTACTGTATCGAAGTTATAGTTAGATTCTTCGACTACATTGTGAGAACATGTATTGTGTAATGTTGTATTACGAAATTGTATTCACACTATTTACATATTGATGAAGGTGTGAATCATTTATTTGTTAATTTTATTTTATTTTTGATGAGCGCTTGAACGTGGCTTCTGAATAAGTACCTACCTAGATAACAAATCCGCCCTCTAGACAAGTGGCAATTCGTTGCTCGGCGTATGATGGAATAGAATGCCAAATGTATAGGATTTGACATTTTTGACATTCGTTGACGCCTGTCATAATTATACGTCAAATCCCATACATTTTGCATTCTATTCCATCATACGCCGAGCAACGAATTGCCACTTGTCTAGAGGGGCAGCTCCCATAGACAAGTAGCAATTCGTTGGCCGGCGTATTGTAGAATAGAATGTAAATTGTATATGATTTGATGTAGGTATATGACGTCATCAAAGTGTGTCATATAGGTAAGTACGTCAAATACGTTACATTCGTCATTTTATTCCACAACACACCAGCCTACGCCACTGTTTGACTTTAGATTTGTAAGTGTTAGCTTTTTTTGACTAATTTACTGATAACTTGCTATTATTTGGTTGAACAAAACATTACAGAATCAACATATACTTAATTGTAATTTTTGTAAGTTGTCATCAATATAAAAGAGACTGTGATCCACAGACAAACCAGTCACACGGTTTTGTGGGATATGTTTTTACGAAACTTGTACTATTTAAAAAGAAACAAACGATTTGAAATTTAAAAAAAAAAAAAAAAAAAAAAACTAACAGTAACCTATTATATTATATTATTTCTAATCTCTCATCCTAGCGTTAGTTCCCAGTCGCATCCGAAGCTTTTTAGCTCGGAGTCTGGGGTCCGCTTTTACCAGTCTTAACTACAGATTTGGCTAGACCTCGATATTTTTTCGTGAAGCGATTGCCATCTGACCTCCACAGCCCAATGGTAACATTAGGCGACATCGAAGCTTTGCAGCTAAACCGTTGTTTTTGGATTTTTTAGGGCTCCCAACTACCCGTAACGACTGCCATAGATGTTCTTATGGCAACCGGGACCGACGGCTTAACGTGCTCTCCGAGGCACGACCAGACCAATGCAAATACCCATATTTCATGAACACAAATATTTGCACTGAGCGGGGATCGAACCCGCGCCTCCTGCGTAGAGGCCGCGTTCACTACCGCTACGCCACGGAGGCTGTCATTATATTATTTCTAATATGTAATAATAAATAGACAATTACATAATAAATTAAAAAAATACACTATGTGCCCAAAAAAAACTTTATCAAGCGACCTCAGCTAGCCTATACCTATCTACTTCACATGAAAAAAATATAAACATCCGAATTGAGAACCTCCTCCTTTTTTGAAGTCGGTTAAAAATACAAATGGTGAACTGAATATTATTTTGGAATATACTTAGGTTTCGTAACTGATATTTGTTTGTTAAGCTTTACTACCCATCTATACCTACTGTACGATTATCTTATTAGTAGGTACCTACCTATTACGTTGGAACATAAAAGTCTTATCGTTGAATTGTGGAAACACGGTAATAGGGAAGTACTCTCTGCTCAAGTTCTATTTCAACATTTCATGATTACGTTACATGTAATAATATAGAAAAACGTGGCCCAACATCGTACCTGTACATGTGTACAAAAGTCTAAAGAGTGTAGAGACACATCGGTCGAACTATGTTGGTTGAACTCATTTATATACAAAAAAAAAGGTTAAACTGCTTTTAAACTTTACGAACTTCGAACTACATGCAATATTAAACTTCAGTGATTCGCCCTTCGAGATTACACCATTTACTTGTAGTAGTACGCACATGTGCTGCCATCTTACACAATTTTAGAGCAACATTAAAGAAATGATCCCTGCGCTCTGATGTGGGTATCTCATACACGTTTTGTGTAGCTGCCATCGCGCACGAAAAATTTTTCTATACGTTATTAATTTGGTATTTTAATAGTTTTTTCTTGTCTTTAATCAATATAATAATGGGAAAACGTAATCACTACGAGGATGAAGGTTATACAGCCCGGAAAAGCAGAAAGTCGGAAAGTTCTCGTGGTTCTAGTTCGAGCTCAGAAGCATCGCAAGCGACTTCTAGTACGTCTTCAAAATCAATTGAACAGGATTACGCGGAGAACGATGACCAGGTACATGCGGATGAACATCCCTTGCAGGAGGATTTGCAAGATGAAGGTATTTACCGAATACCAATAAATATAAGATTAGGAATACCTTTGTGTACTGAGTATAGTCTGGAAGGCTATTACCGACCCGTAATTTTATACTTCAGGCCAATCCGGGAGGTTGATCGTTGTATAAAGGGGACACACAAATATTCTTGAGCATAGTCCGAGAGACTATGTCTTGAATACGGTACTTACCTACTTCTTATAGCTAATGATGCTCGTGATAAAGGCTGTGTCACGAATTCCTTTCGACGGCGACGGTTCGAGCTTAGTCTGAAAGACTAATACCAACCTTCGAATATGCTTCAGTTTAACCTGTAAGATTTAATCGCTGCGTATAAGGTTCGCATACAGAATTCTAGAGCACAGTCCGGGAGGCTGTGTCATGAATTTCTTGCGATGGTACGAGTTTGATTGGCATCTGCCGCGCCTACCCAACACCGCAGTTGCGCCGGCTCCAAGCCCCTGAGAGCCTGAAGGTACCCAGGAGCTAGAACACGATATTTCATGTCTAATAGGCGAAGAACCTGTGAAGGAAGAATAGTTCGGACCAAATGCCATAAGGACATAGCAAGCCGGTAGTCTGATATCCTGGTTAACGGACTAAAAGAGGGTAAGATTTTTTCTTTCTTTCTTTCATTCAAACCAAAGATAATTTTTTAAGAGGTTATGATATACCTGATAACTTAAAATTATCCCAAGCTCCGAAACTTCATTCTGAGATCAAAGCAGCGGTCAATGAAAGTGCCTTTATGAGGGATATTATTCTGACCGAAAAACTGCTACCCAAGAATATGCAATCAAGAGCCTCAACATCCAGGGCTTTAAACTGGGGGGGGGGAGGCCGCCACCGCTTACAGTCGCAGCCACGTCGCATACCAGCGACACAGAACTCGACGGCTGGTGGACACAAGCAGGTACCAGTGCAACGTGCGACAGAACATCGTGCCGGACTGCGCGCCTCTAGCTGAGGTGGACGACTCTGTTATACAGGCGGGTAAAACGCAAATTATTCATTAATAATTAGCCTTGCATCACAAAAGATGTCATAATCCTGTCTTGGGTCAACGGTCTGCAAATTCCAGTGCCTGGTAATATTACTCAGTAAATTACCCATTAATAAGCCTCAACCTCAGGCAGAAAAGTTAGATATGAATAAGGAACCATGTGAGGGTCAATTTCTATCTTATATATTTCTTGCATTGATTTCTTGTAAAGAAAATTGACGGCAAGAATAGATTTACTTTGAATTTAAAATCATTAAATCAGTCTATCATTGCGCCGCATTTTAAACCTGAGGATTATAGAACTTACATTGGGACCTAAACATAAGCAGCGAAATATGGGTGCTAGCACCCCTGCCTACCCCTTCGGGGATACAGGCGGTTTTCTTCGGTTTATGTTATGTATGTTATGTTATGTTATGATTATAGAACTGCCATGAAGCTTATTTCAGAACATACCTTTGGCATTGACCATTGTGATGGTCTTGTGATGTGCACCATTGACCTTAAAGATACCTATTTTTTCTATAAGGTTCACAGTGAATCGAGAAAACGACTGTGATTTTATTGGCTAAGAAAACTATGAAACCTGAATCTCAAGTATTACCATTTGGTCCTAATTTAGCACCTTATGTTTTTACTAAACTTATGCGTCCTGTTATACAGTTTGTTGTTTAATCAAGGATTACTATCAGTCATTTATTATGATGATTTATAACCTACTATTTGGTAATGATGACCATACAGATTGTAAACATAACCTTGGTTTAGGTTTAAAGAGTTTTATACTCATAAAGACATATTTTACATCACTTACATGAGAACATAATTGCAAATTCCTAAGATAATATTCGTTGTCACACTAAAAACAGACACATTCAGTACATTAAGATTATGTGTTTGGCTAATTGTTTCTTAAATACATCCAACGAGTTAATTCTTTTGATGTCTGAGGGTAGTTTGTTAAAAAGGCGCGCACCTTCGTATGATATCGCCGACTGGCCGTAATTTGTTCGAGTCTTAGGCAAAATAATGAAACTTGCGCGTCGAGTGCAGGTGCGCCCAACTTGGTTTCGCTAACCTTGAGGTTACAAAACCTTGCTTCAATCATTAGATTTCACAATTAATTTAAAAAAGATCAAGTGTAGACCTACTTAACCAGTCGAACTGCAAAATTTCTAGGTCTTGTTTCTTCATCCTGAAAACATGAGAATTACCATCACAATAGAAAAGATAAAGAAGATCAAGGACGATCTTCTATATTTTTCTAGTAGATGCAGGTGACGAAATTTTGCACATCTGATTGGGTTGCTAGTATCAATATGCCCCGCAGCACAGTATGGTTGACTTTATACAAAGCAATTTGAAAGAACTAACTATCTTGCCTTAAAACACAGTGATGATTACAATCAATACCTATATTAACTTGCTTAGTTTCTTACGCGAAAACTCTGATTGGTGGCCTTGTAATATCGACCACCGTGCTAGTCCTATTCGATCTGGCAACTACAAGCTGGGAATATACCCAGATGCGTTTCGAACTGGTTGGGGTGCTTGCTGCGCAAGTCAGACAGCCAGTGGACAATGGCCTGATGAGGAACTGGCCGACACATTCTTTGAGCTAAATATTTTTGCCGATAAAAACTGTAACTGCGAGATACTTTTACGGATAGATGCTGCACTGCTAATTCTTATATTAATAGGATGGGTGGCATACAATTTCTCCACCTCAATTTGATAGGTCGTAATATTTGGAAGTGGTGCGGAAAGACACTTGTTTATTTTCGCTTCTTACATTTCTTCCAAAGACAATTATGCAGCAGATGCAGGATCGCGTCGCATACATACCGATGTTGAGTGGGAACTTAACAAACTATACCTTTCACCGTATATGCGAAATATTTTAATCAGCTTGAAATCGAATTGTTTGCTAGTCGAATAAACAAAAAATGTGTCAAATTTATCTCTTGGCACAATAATCCAGAGGCGTATAAGCTGGATGCATTAACCTTATCCTTGAGTTTTGGGACACCCTCTATATACTAGACAGGGATGAGGGCATTGTTGTGACACCTCTATGGCCTACGCAGCCTTGGAACCCACTCTTTAGGAAGTTGTTAACTAGTAAGCTAATTACATTCACACCTAATAAACACTTGTTGTCACCTCTTTATAGTTCGGAGCACAAGCTTTACAGGAGCCTTTGAAAGACCGATTGTAAATGACAATTAATGATTTTTGAATTTTGAATTTTTTATCCTGGTTGCAGGAGTCATTATCTGGCAAGCCTTTTTGAAATAAGGCTCTCTTCTAGATGCAGCAGACGTGATGTTAGCGTCTTGATCATAATACTTTAAAACAATAAAATACTTGTTTTAAAAATGGTTCACTTTCTGCTAGGATAGAAATTTTAATTATATTTCAAACAACAGTTGCTAATGTATTACATTTTTTAGTTACTCTGTTTAACTAGGGCCAAGATTATAGTTCAATGAATTGCACAAAGGCCGCTCTGTCCCTGATTATAAATTTGTCAACCAATAACGACCCACAGTGATTATAGGATTTATGAAACGAGTATTTATAAGTTACGAACTCCTCTTCCGAGATATAATTTTACTTGGGATCCAAAACTATTGCTCTAGAATATCTAAGTAAATGGTATACTCTAATGAAGGCCTTTCTTTCGAGAAATTATCACGAAAATTTACTACACCCTTGGCTCTAATAACTGCACATAGGGTCCAGACATTGTCTTTAATTAAACTATCATTATAAAATACATTAATGAAAGTTTGTAATTCATATTATCATAGATTAGATTAAAACCTCGACCTATATTAACTCTTCCATATTTCAATGAAAACCCCTCCACTTGCTCTGCCAGGACATTATAGAACAATATTTGTTTGTGTCAGCAGAAAAGAGTAGGTAAACCAAATTTTGACTCCTTAATTATTAGTTATAAAAAACCTTTTTTGTAAAATTCACAATCTTTAGGTCGTTGGATCAAGGCCCCATTGGGTGAGAGCAGAATAGCACAAAGCATGTTGTCACATCTGCCACCAAAAGGTTCGGAGTAAACTTGGACCTTATAAAGAAAACCGCTGGTTGGACCGACACATCAAAAACTTTTGCCAAGTTTTTTATCAGAGAAGTGGCCACCGATACGAATACCTCTGACTATTTTGCTCGATCTTTCGGCAGACTGGCTTTGGTCAACAACATGTCCTTACCTTATTAAACATATTTAACAAACTGCTCATTATTTCTCTACGGCTGTTTATCGATTTAATTGATTACAATTTTTAATCAATTTGGAATCTTTCTATTTATCCATTATTATTATTATTTTTTAATACTATTTCGTGAGACTTTAAACATCTACAAGTAAATGGTGTAATCTCGAAGGGCGAATCACTGAAGTTTAATAGAAAATCAAACGAACTTACCTGTAAGTGAAGTTCGATGACTATTAAACGATGTGATTCGCCCGAGAGATTACACTCCCCCCTAACCCTAATCAAGTTTGTTCTAGATTTTTCCCATACAGGCACGAAATAGTGGCTTACAATGGCAATAAGGACAAACGTGTATGAGATACCCACATCAGAGCGCAGGGATCATTTCTTTAATGTTGCTCTAAAATTGTGTAAGATGGCAGCACATGTGCGTACTACTACAAGTAAATGGTGTAATCTCTCGGGCGAATCACATCGTTTAATAGTCATCGAACTTCACTTACAGGTAAGTTCGTTTGATTTTCTATTATTTTACGTATACTTGGCAGGTTAAGTAAAACCACCACAGTTAGAAGAACAACTTATATTAGAACAGGAAACAAAAGAAGAATTTAAAACACAAATTCAAAAATACAAAAAACAGCAGATAGCGTACACTAATTATTGTATGTCATGTATTTTTGTATTCGTACAGGCGACTAAGGGACTGTTTAACGTCAGACAGATAATAATATAATATTATAATACATTATACAGCCCAGACTCAGCCTCAGATGCATGGCTCGAGTCAACAATTAAAATTATGCCCAGAATATGGCATGGCAATACGCTCACCCCCTATCACGTGGTACCTAATAGGTACAATCATTGGTGAAATGTGGGTGTTAACTCACCTCTGCCTAACCCTCCGGGGATGAAGACATACCTAATTATATGTAGATGTATGTATGTATTAATGTAATTGTGTGACCGTGGACTTATTGCTGTAGCAACACTGTTAATTATAAGAGAAATCGGCTGCAGCTGCAGTAAGTTATTGAACGCGTCCACTTACCGATGTTTCTTAGTTAATTTGAGAACTCACGCTTGACCTTGCATTAGGCCGTATATGACTGTACGATGTGCACTCTTCGCGCTCTACCTTCAAAACGGTTGGTCGTATGAAAAAAAAGTTTAAACAAAAGTTGTAGGGAATTTTATAGCCTACAACTTTTATAATAAATGCAAATCTCATTTAACCGATAGGAAGCCAGATATTCGCGAAAAGCCGATTTTTGTGATCTTTGACCTTGAATATCTTGAGACGCGGACACGATAACGATTGTGACTTTTGAGACAACATTTAGAATGACAAAACAAAGGTTCATACCAATTTGCAGCTTATTATCTTTCATTCCGAGGTGAAAGCCCTAATATGACTGGGCTGACGGCTTAACCTGCTCTCAGAGGCACGACCAGACCAATGCAAATATCATTTTCATGCATACAAATATTTTCACGGAGCGGGGATCGAACACGCGCCTCCTTCGTAGCAGTCGCGTTATTTGCCTTTTATTCTATTGTTATTTATTTTACTGAATTTACTCGTAGATTGTAATGTGCACTTGAACTTCGTTTTCAGAGAATTACAATTTTATCAGGTTCGGTAAACAGTAATGATAACCGGTACTTTCCGACACATTTTTACGTCACCCAGGTCGATACATTTATATTTTCTACGTACTAGTCTGTAGTTGTAGTTGTGGTACGTTATTGTATAAACCTCAAACACTTGCGAATGAGTGCACCTCCGGTACAGGCGCACTCACTATCGCGCTCGCAAGTAAACAGCACTGAACTCATGTTGTTTCAGTAATTTCAGTTACAGTCCAATTGTTTGTATATTATCTGTATAAAAGTTAACAGATCGTTAATTTAGACGTATTAACTAGTTAATTAAATGAATAATTAGTACTTAGTACGTTACCAAATATTGCAAGTTAAAAATTGTTTCAAAAAAAAAAACACGCTCAAAACTTTTTCTACGTGTCAATGTCTCAAAACTAATAAAAATTAATACCTATTTGTGAAACTTGAGCAGAAAAGAACAGAGGCGAGGCCTGTAGTCCAGCAGAGCAGTCCGCATTACGATAATAATTGATCGATTGATTGTGAAACTAGCAGTAAGGTGCATACGTCTTAGGACGACCCTAGCTAGAGTCATTTATCAATCATTCTAACGAACAAGCTTATTATGTTTTTCTCCATGTTAAAATACTAACAACCGGTCAATTCAATCTTTTATTTATCAGTTGTTTTTCTCCTAGCCAGATGGACTGACGACCTGAAAAAGGTGGTTGGGTTGGGACAGACTGTATGCGGAAGGCGGAAGATCGGCAGAAATGGAGCACATTAGGAGAGGCCTATGTCCAGCAGTGGAGTGCAATAAGCTGATTGATTGGCTGATTAATTTCTTTCAGGGTTACTGGCTTTGCCCGTTTATGTTGTGGAAAGTTATTTCACAGCCTTTCTTATAGTGGATATTTGATCGATCATTGTTAATGTAGCTAAACGATGGCTCATAGAGCCGACTCTACAACCTAAGTAATTGTATGCCTCTATTGTTCTAACACAGCAGTTACCAAGGTAACCTGACACTTATGGTGGTGGATAATCCGCAAGAGCGGTTATTGAACGTTTTAATGGTGTTATTAAGGGATTGATATTTGAATACCCACCATTTATTCTTTCAGGTCTATTCTTTGAAGAATTTCTCCTATTGACCTATAATAGTTATTTCCGTGCATGGTGTTCTGCACATCATCAACTCACAGGTAATGCGTTACCCAGATCACTCTTTAATTAATTATTGTCAATATGACTCATGAATCATGATTGTAACAGTCTACGTGTGCCGTCACGTTTGTAGGCTAAAGTTATAGATAGGCATGTCGATCTCTTGGCAATTGGTCTTGACACCACCAAAGCTTCGCAAAAGTTTTATAATGTCTGGTAAAGTTCACCTCTCTCCAAACTGACTTTCGCTATGTCTCCTAAATTGTGGAACTGGATTACTGGATGCTGCTGTGCTGAGGTATTTGTATGAAGCCAGATTGGTTTTACGGGACCAAACAGGTCCCGTAAAATCAATCTGGCTTCAGTGCTTTCGTAGATAAATGCTGGAATGTCTCAGAAATCTGTTTCATCGCTTTCTTTTGTTCACTACAAAAAGTGAACAAAAGAATTAAACTTATATTTATGGAATGGATAAGACTGAGCAACAGTAAAATCATAGAGATCTTGCTACCAAGCAGGTCAAGGCCGGGTCAATCACCCGGTCAAACACCCTTGAGTCTTACTAGTTACGTAGAGATCTTATCTCTTTTGCACTCTTTCAATTAATACCACTTTCTCTTTCTTATTCAAAACAACACATGTTAACCCCTCAGTAGAAGCAAACGGTTTAACATGTTTTTTTTTTGTTTCATCATAATGGTTTACACATTTTCGAGACAATTGCCACCAAGATATCGACTATACCTATGTCTGGCATTAAATAACGTTGGTTTATATGGGGGAAGCACGTCACAATACTCTTATGTTGAGATAAAAACTTAAATCACTGCGTAAGCATGTGTTTACTCACGTTACTGGAAACTCAAGAGAATTAGCCATTTTTCTCTCAAAGAAAGAGTCTAATTCTTTTCTTATTTTAATAATAAGATGTTAACGTTAAAACATACATAATATTATGAATATAGTTTATTAAGTAGGTACACTCACAACTTTCTCTTTTTTATATTAAAAACTAGAATCAAAACCAAATACCTACCTTCTACTAAAAGTTTTCTTATTAATTGGCTAATTAAATGAGAGGCACAGAGACACTATGTAATAGAGACATTTATACAGGAAATGTTTATTACAGGATGTGAAGAGAAATGTTTAAGCAACGTATCAAACAATTTCGAATAAAGAACCTAGGTGTAATCTAATCACAGTTCACTTTATCAGTATCAAAAAGCATAAATACTTATTGGTACCTATTAAGGTTTTACATACATACGATATTCTTTACCGTAACCTTTTGATTGTTAGCTATTTTTAGTAAACCCTCAAGCGACAAGTTGTACAAAAACTAAACGTTGACAATGAGTTAAAACCTTTGTCCACAGCTGATAACTAACTTATACAGAAAGTGTAACACGTGGGCGCTGTATCTATCAAATATTACAGAAATAGAACATAGTAAACAAAGTTTATAGTTCATAGCTAACAAAGTTTAGTAAACTTTTGTTTATGCTTCAGTTAAAAATAGGGCCCGAATCCACCATAACTGTTGTGATGTTATCACACTGACAACATCAATTTTGTGTTCTCTAATTTTCTTTTGTTTATAAAATCAACAGATGTGTTGTTAGTAAGTTGTTACTGTGTGTCCCCATTCTTACACAATCAGAATAGTAGTCTCGACACCCAGATTTGCTTCTGTGCGTATGTATTTGTGTGTAAATAAAAACGAAACAACATAAATATTAATACAAGAATGTTATGTTATAAGTAACAGCCTAGGTAGGTAGGTAGTTCTTACTTGTAAGAAATCATGGTTTCATGACTAGGGAATAGTAATACAAAGTAATGAGATTGTAAATTCGTTATTGAATAGAATAATTAAGATAAGATAATACCTACTGTTTCTTAACGAGTAGATACGAATTATAATTAATCGATGTCTCGGTTTTAAAAACTATAGGCATATTAGATTGCAAAAGCAGCTTACCTTTAGGATTGATTTTTGACCACAATGTCGATCCTACGGAGTAACTAATATTTTTGAAAGATATGGTCACAGTATCCTCCACAAGCGAAGTGGAATTCGTCTCCTGTGAGTCTGAATTTTCGCTGGCCATTTTTAAAAACTAATTTCACTCACACAAATTGGAATAACTATAACACAATAAGATACACTGTCTCCATCGCGCGCTAATTTGAACAAAGAAACGCGAATGTAAACAAAGCAGTGCGCGGCAGTAGCGAGGCGCTCGACGCCCAAACTCGCTAGCAGTACCAAGCGAACTGTTTGCGTAAACGACAGTGCGCAGCGGTTATCGCTAGCGCCTATCGGACTGTTCCCCCACTTCCCATATTTACTAGCCAGCACTGTACTCACTCTCTGTTATCTCTACAATACCAGACTGCTAATCGTTGACAGCAGAAGAACTGTCGCTTTTAACAAAAGCAGCTTAAAGGTTGATTTGTTCTCAATAAGCGAGATCCAGCTTTGTTCTTTTGCCATCTCTGTTATCTCTACAATTCAGACACTACGCTAATTGTTGACAGCAGGAGAGCTGTACAACAAACGCATATGAGTTGTCCTCAATAAGCAAGATCCAACTTTGTTCTTTTGTTATAAAAATAATATCTGAAAATTTACAATAATAGATAATATTAGTTTCAATAAACTAAGGATAGTATCTATATACTTAATGACAGGACAAGAGCCAATTAAACTCTCATATCACAATAGAGTCATTAACATGTGAAGATAATAGGATATTAATGCAAACAAATATCTATTAGAAACACATGGACTCGAGTCAGTTTTTCATACAACACAAAGAAAACATAAATTAGATATGTAGATGTAGGTATTAATGTTATGCAAGCATTTGGATTTAATCCACCTAATTCACAATTTTTTATTTTATTGTACAACCACTGACGAGGGTTCTGACGATCTCTGCCAGCTTCCTCCGCAAAGTTAAGCCGTGGTAGGGATGCTTAAGTTATTATTCTTATCAATAATATACAATAATGCATTATCTAAACTGGATCTATCTGAAATTCAGTATCTAAAATTTGAGAGAATTTCATATTATCATGGTTGTTCTTTACGAGATAAGATTTTTATACCGGCTTCCCTTTTGAACATTTGCACCCTGCGCTATTGTTGTACAGAATTCCTTCTGGAACTAGAACAGAATGGATTATTATTGCTCTATGCTATAGCTGGAAAAAATAACAATGGATGGATGGTTTAAGGCATATACCAAGATAATCAATCAATTATCCTATTGCAGTCCATTACTGGGCATAGGCCTCCCAATGTGTGCCACATCTACCGATCCTCCGCCTTCCGCATTCAGTCTGTCCCAGTCACTTCTTTCAGGTCGTCAGTTCATCTGGCTAGGGGGCGTCACAATATCTTTTTTCCTTCTTACGGTCTCAACTCGTCTGCTCCAACGGCCATCAGTTCTTCGACAGATGTGGCCAGCCCACTGCCACTTCAGCTTATTCTGTGAGCTATGTCGGTTTTGGTTCTATGTCGGATGACCTCGTTGCGAATTTTATTCTTCAAAGAAACTCCAAGCGTAGCTTGCTCCATAGCCCGCCGCGCGACTTTTAGATCATGGACTAACCCCACCTTCAGTGAAGTTCAGTGTCCACGTTTTGGCACTGTAAGTCATAACAGGTAGGACGCCAACATAAATGATGAGATACATAATATTCCTTGATCATGGCTTTAAATAGTTAAATAGTTTGTGCTGACCGTATTATAATCTAATAGTCTCTATAGTGCAGGAAATTATGTTATATTTGGCAATGTTATAGACTGGTTTTGGAAAAATTGAAAGAAAGAAAATTATCACAGAGTTGTTTTTGATTTTATTACAGGTATTGTACCTGTAATAAAATCACAAACAGAGAATAGTTTGAACATAGGTTAATATAATATTAGGTAATAAATAGTTCTAGTTGCTTAACATGCCTTGGGTTCTGGTAAAGCAAAATGATGAGCTGCAACAAAATTAAATACAAGAAGCGAATGGTTCGCAAGTTATAAATACTTTAAAAACCTAAAACATATTTATAGGAGAATTACAAATATCCAGCCCCCCTAGCAAGTGGCAATTCGTTTATAGAATGAAAAAAGAAAACGATCAATGTGTGGGCTAGACATAATGTGACTGTCATAAACGTCAATATGTGTCAATCCAATACTTTGACTGTTCTATTCTACTAACACGACTTGCTCACAATCAGTCAAATTTGACCCAATGACAAAATTGCCAAATTCAAAATGTATACTGCGGCCTTTTAAGTGACTATACTCCTTCGCTCGTCTGTACATGGCCAAATTTGCCGACAACTTCGGCATAGCTTGCCACACCAAAAAATTGAATTGAATTGAACATTGTGCCACTTGTCTAGGGAGGTAGAACGTATAGTTCCATTTGTCAGAGTAAAGAAGTTTAAGTCCCGTCCCGTCCTAGATGTTGACTCTTTCCAATATAAATAAAATTTACGTAGGTATGTTTTCTATACTTCTATGCTAATATTATAAAGATGAAGAGTTTGATCACAACATTCGACGCGCTAATCTCAAGAACTAATGGTTCGAATTAAAAACATATTTTTGTGTTGAATTGCCTGTTTATTGAGGAAGGTTACAGACAAAATATTATCACGCTACTGCTCAAAAGAGCGGAGCTGTAACAATATATGTCAACAAATTCGGCAAATTCCCATACATTATTTGAAAATTAAGAAATTATGATTTTGAAGTCATGGGCGAAACCGGGGCGGGCGGTATTAAATACATATTATTATTCTTTCCTCTTTGAACAAAAGATTATACTGAACCATTATTATAATACCTTTGACTGCATGGGGTTACATTTTCACATTTTACTATTTCTAATAGAAAATGTGAAAGGGTTAAAAATCAAAATCGCATGGCTTTTTTTAGCTTCTAAAGTTATATTTCTGGAAAATATTCTGAACTACCTTATATTTTGAAAAGGTATTAATCATCAATCGTCAATAATCCAATCGTTTTATCTATTCTAATCACAAAAGATAAAATATCCGAGTGAATCAATATCGTGTTGTAACGCAATAGTGGGACATGACGCAAACTAAACCGTGGCATTGTTTACGGGTGATAGCTGCTCATTATTTAAATATATACAGATATATATAGGCAAATATATACAGTGACAAAACAAGACCACTTCTATATCTTGTCAAAGCATGTCAAAGGTGAACTGTAATTCACAGACGTGACGTCCTTTTATAGAATGGGAAATACCTTTTTCTTTAGAACTGCCACCAACTTGGCTTGTTTGATAAGAGCGGGGTTAATCTTCTACTTAATAAAATGTTGTTACTAAGCGTAAAACTTGAGAACGGCTCGATCGATTCGGTTAATTCTTTTTCGTATATTCCTTAATTTCCATGGACGGTTTAAAAAAGTTCCCATATGGGTCACGGGAACGGGAACAGAATTCCACGTAGGTGACATCACGGGTATTAGCTAGTTGACATAATTGTTTAGCATACTGAGTCTATTCAATCTTGTCTATAACGTAGCTTCTCGGGCCGCTGAAATTCTTCTGCAGTAAGGCAGTGCAAATCCCTACTCCCTACTAATATTATAAATGCGAAAGTAACTCTGTCTGTCTGTCTGCCTGTCTGTCTGTCTGTCTGTCTCGCTTTTACGACTAAACCGCTGAACCGATTTTGATGAAATTTGGTATTGGGGTAGATTAGACCTTGAGAAAGGACATAGGCTATTATTTGGTCGCGATAACCGACATCTACGCGGGCGGAGCCGCGGGCAAAAGCTAGTATTTTTATAAATTTACATATTATGTACCTACTCATATCTACTTTTCTCCTATTCTTCCATTTTTATAAATTATTGATCAGTAAATCTACCTACATACATTCGTTACAGGCCCCCCAAAGGCAAAGGTGTAAACAGTCACAGTTCGCCCAATTTTCAGTCCCTGTCCTGTCCCGGTTTAATTACTTTTATTCCAGCCCAATTGACTCCAATCCTCCGACCACGGCCGGTGTAACCTGGTCAAAACGTCAGGCAAATCAAAGGTATGTATGTACCTATAGGTACCATGATCGCGTTAATTCCCGTTAACATTATTGTATAGTCTATTCTATTCAGAAACCGCTAATAAATATTATTTTTTTTATTTTAGATTTCAGAAATACATATATTACTTAATAATATAATCGTCATTGAATTTAAAGTGATTAATAGATAAATACATTATTATTTTAATGTAAACACTTTTATTTCATGATTATCCGCTAATTGGCAATGTGAATGTGAAAACTATAAAATCTGACGAAAATATTACAAAACTTGGCAGTTTAAAAACTCACAGACGAAAAATTTTAATTTTCAAAACTTGGTAATTTTTCATTTGCTTTGAATGACATCAGATCAGTCTGGCTTTATTTTACATGTTACAATGATTTCATTTCAGTTTTAATTGAAATACATATTATATCTAACTTAACCTATTTTTTTATTATTGGTTACACCCCTTTCAATTGTGGTGTGCCATTTTAAGTACATCCCATACATTTGTTAGAAAGATACGAAAGGTAGATATACCTAAATAAAGCAAAAGTGGCAAAATTTATTTTTCTTAGGCTACGGGCTAAAGATATTTTATGTACAGAATATGTAGGTATACATAAATGAATAAACAATTAAATGTCTATCAATTGTCATTCTACCTATTTCATTATAACTTTAGTACCTACCTACATTGTGCAAGATACCTACTTTACTATTATACACTGCTACTATATTATTTCCAACTGTACTATAGTTAGAATACACACGTACGTAGATATTAAATGAAAATTTCTTCTGAAGAGATAGAAGGTATCAAGCGTGTTTTCCAGTGTCATCAAAAAGCAAACGTAATCACTTAGGTTATTATTGTCTGGAATTTTGTAGTTCACGATGTCAACGCCGAGTTTGTCAAGTACAAACCCATACCTAAACGATTATTCTTTTCTATAACTATAAACGAATTGCCAGATTGCCACTTGTCTAAAGGGACTGCCCCCCTAGACAAGTGGCAATTCGTTGCTCGGCGTATGATGGAATAGAATGACAAATGTATAGGATTTGACGTTTTTGACATTCGTTGACGCCTGTCATACTTGTCAAATCCCATACATTCGTCATTCTATTCCATCATACGCCGAGCAACGAATTGCCACTTGTCTAGAGGGGCTGATAGGTCACAATTACCCGGGCGACTTGTCGGAAGACGTTGCCGTCGTGTGGTGAAAATATCACAACTACCGCTATGAGAACCGATTCCGTATCAATATTTCTTATAGTTTTTATAAAAGCTATTTTAAAACAAGATCGTGCTAAAGCACTATTTCACATTCACTCATCTATTTGTTCACTCATTCATCAACTCATTTATTTGTATGTAAGTTACTAAATTAGATTTCAGTTAGGTACCGAGCGAGCTGTTATCTAAGTACAACACGCATCGCAGTGAGTCAGAGGTGCAGTAGGTACAATATATATTTATTAAATAATATTTATTTTTTTATTCTCGTAAAATGACAAGATATAATATAGATGATAATAAACTAATGAACTGCTAAAGTGAAATTTTATTGCAACAAATAGTTTTAAAGATAATTGATTCTGAAAATTCAATTTCTCGAACCGCCCGAAAACGCTCTATACAAAATCGTTACAAGAGTGTGACGTCATGCTTTTGCGGCGCGTAGTGAAAAGTATGGAGCGCAAGTAAGAGATTTAAGACATTTATCTCGGTCTGCGTCGCGTTTACATGTATATAATTCGTAATATTAAAGTCATTTGAAATCAATCATTCGTCAACAATCGGACGACCTTGTCATCATTTCTTATACAGTTCATAATGAGCAGTTTTCCAGTAGGTATTTAAAGGGTTCCTAAAGACGCGCTAGATGGCGCAGTCGGCACTTTTGGTAAGAAGAGTGTGGTGTCACATGTAGTGTAATATATGTAAAAAATGTTGTTCGGTTTTGTAATGATTTACTTTACTTAAATATTCTGTAATTTTTTCTGATACAATGAAAATACCACTAACAAACCACAGAGTACATTAAAATTACCAAAAGCTATGCTAGCGCCATCTCCTGATGACTTAAAAACCAACTGATTATTATACCTACTGGAAAACTGCTCATTATGACAGCCGTTCAATTTTTGACCTCTTTTAAGAGTTCATGGTAGGCCCTGACCCCTACACATTTGGGGTCCTGTTATAACAGTATGCATTCAATCAATCAATCAATCAATCAATCAATTAGCCTACTACAATTCACTGCTGGACATAGACCTCTCCCAATACAGTGTGTAGTATGTGTGTGTGTGTGTGTGTTACAGTATGCATTATGTGTAATAAAATTGGTACTAAAATAATGAAAAAGATACTTAGTTTTACGTTTTAACCTTTGACCCCGTAAGTATATATTGTACCTACTGCACCTCTGACTCACTGCGATGCGTGTTGTACTTAGATAACAGCTCGCTCGGTACCTAACTGAAATCTAATTTAGTAACTTACATACAAATAAATGAGTTGATGAATGAGTGAACAAATAGATGAGTGAATGTGAAATAGTGCTTTAGCACGATCTTGTTTTAAAATAGCTTTTATAAAAACTATAAGAAATATTGATACGGAATCGGTTCTCATAGCGGTAGTTGTGATATTTTCACCACACGACGGCAACGTCTTCCGACAAGTCGCCCGGGTAATTGTGACCTATCAGCCCCTCTAGACAAGTGGCAATTCGTTGCTCGGCGTATGATGGAATAGAATGACGAATGTATGGGATTTGACAAGTATGACAGGCGTCAACGAATGTCAAAAACGTCAAATCCTATACATTTGTCATTCTATTCCATCATACGCCGAGCAACGAATTGCCACTTGTCTAGGGGGGCAGTCCCTTTAGACAAGTGGCAATCTGGCAATTCGTTTATAGTTATAGAAAAGAATAATCGTTTAGGTATGGGTTTGTACTTGACAAACTCGGCGTTGACATCGTGAACTACAAAATTCCAGACAATAATAACCTAAGTGATTACGTTTGCTTTTTGATGACACTGGAAAACACGCTTGATACCTTCTATCTCTTCAGAAGAAATTTTCATTTAATATCTACGTACGTGTGTATTCTAACTATAGTACAGTTGGAAATAATATAGTAGCAGTGTATAATAGTAAAGTAGGTATCTTGCACAATGTAGGTAGGTACTAAAGTTATAATGAAATAGGTAGAATGACAATTGATAGACATTTAATTGTTTATTCATTTATGTATACCTACATATTCTGTACATAAAATATCTTTAGCCCGTAGCCTAAGAAAAATAAATTTTGCCACTTTTGCTTTATTTAGGTATATCTACCTTTCGTATCTTTCTAACAAATGTATGGGATGTACTTAAAATGGCACACCACAATTGAAAGGGGTGTAACCAATAATAAAAAAATAGGTTAAAACGATTTTTTGTAACTCATAAGAGGCATGTTGACCAATTCGAGCATTATCTTGTGTTTAGTTATTTGATTGCCTTAATTTACAAAATTTTACATTGAAGATGCTTATATTCATGAATATGTAGACGAAGCCTATCAACTCTCTATACCAATATGATACCTATTAAAAAAGAAGAAAATTCCATACAACTTAAATAAATACGCATTTTACATGTTGACGCTCAAATCCGTGTTGAGCCTCTTTATTTTCACTCACTTTAGGACTTAAAAATAACTTTGTATGTCTAAATACAAAGACAAAGTCGTATTAGGACTTTTATGTACTTATGCTTTTGATTATGTATACTTTGAATGGAATTTTAAGGCATTTAGTATGCCAACTATTCAAATCGATTAAGATATAGAAAAGAGAATCGACCTCGGGTGGGACTCGAACCCGCGATCTTTCCCTTACAGGGGGAATGCCCTGACCACTAAGCCACCGAGACCCGCCTGATGCGGATCCAAACTCCGTACATCCGTCTTAGAGTGACGGTAGGAACCATCGATCGATACTCGTACCTGTGCTCGTACGAGCTATCGGAACCAATGAATGATTTTAAGGCGGCCACCCACTTACAGTCCGCCTGATGTTATTACGTATAAAATGCCGACAGCCATAGACTGTCCGGCCTTTAACTGTCTTTGCAGACCAAAATCGTCAAGTGGCCACACACATAGCCGTCAGTCCAAAATCGTATACGAAACTGTAAGTTGTGTGTGGGCTATTGCGATGAACTGACAGACCGATGATATCATCCGGTTGTCGTTCGATAAACTGTAAGTGGGTGGCCGCCTTTACAATCATTTTTTAGGTCGATTCTCTTTTCTATATCTTAATCGATATGTATGCTTTATTCAGATTTTTGCTGAATAATATTGACAATATAGATATTTTATATCAATTAATTAATAATACGGGCGTGTGTTATTGTGTGAATCTCAGCAATGTAATGGTTCAATCATACTTGACTGATTGACTGACTTATGATGACGGTTGATTCACTCCAATATGAGTTTACCAAATAAATAAATAGCCAGTGATAATGACTTTTACTTACCTACACACCTATTTACATAGCTAGGTACACTTCACCCTCCCTGATGAAATGCTAAAATTGATGTGAGCAAAGTTAGGTCTTATTACTTATTTTATCTTATTTCAAGTAAATTATGCTAAAATTATCCAAAGATCCCGAAGTTAAAAGGTAAACAATAATTTTATTGTGTGTTGAGAAAACTGGTCTTTACGATGCGAAAGAGAAGAGATGTTGAACTGTTTGGTTGAAGATAGCATAATTTATAGTAGGTGCCTATAGCTGTTGAAGATTACCAAATATGAATACGGTAAATCTCTACGTAACTATTGAGTTGAAGGATGTTTGGACCTCACTACTCCCAACCCAAAGATGCATAGAATACAGTACACCGTGGTAATTTGTCAAGGCCATCGAATCTAAGTTCCGTACCGGAACCAATGATTTTTTTTACTAACAGGAGATTTTTTTATACCACATAGGCGGCAGACAAGCACACCATCAGCCCATCTGATGGAAAGTGGTTACCGTGGAGTTCATTCCACAGTTTAAGCGTGCGAGGGATGAAGTTCCCTTCATACCAGACTGTGCGTACTGTTTCCAATCGCAACGTGTGAGTATGGATTCACTGTCTGTGGCGAGAGGTGCGTTATTAGAATGTAGCCGTGGGCATCATGTCGAACAATTCATCTGACTGAACACACACCGTTGTAAAGGCGGTAAAACCCGCACACAGCGATGCAAAGTCTCTCCTGAGTAGTCCTGAGGCTAAGCAGTTCCACACCGCCAGTTGGCAGATTGCTATTTCTAGCTGTTTGTTAGATAAGTCTTAAATATTTTACAAACAATCGATCTGAATAAGATACGACGCTTAGCTAGGTCGGACCTTCACTAGGTGAATATCTTCATTCGATCATCACATCTAGCTCTATCTTGATCACTACATCTTAACGTTTCCTTATCACACTTTGAATATGTTTTTGCGAATCATAGTTACATAGTAAGGTTCAATGTCTGCTTATCGTTTATCTGTTTGAAAATGCTGTATCATTCTCCTTTTTTTTATCTTTGTTTGTATTTACGAGTATTAATAGGTAGGTACTACTGGTCTAGCATGCATTGTCTTTAAAGAAAGCTCGCCACTGGCATTGAAAAATGGCATAGGTAGACTAGTCGTATTTGTCACAAATACATATAACTAGCGCAATGTTTGTTCTCAAAAAGGGTCAACTCAATATCGATTGTTTACTTTTTTGCTAACACTAATAATTGTGTAGGTGCTCTCCACCTAATTATTTTGTCATTTTTCTGTATTTTCGTTTCATTATTTTTTTCATTTTCGTCATGTAACTGCGTTTTTATTTTAACCCTGAAAATATACCAACTGATGAAAAAGAAGTAATTTTGTTTTACTTAATTACATGATTTTGATTTCAGTAATTTCTTGCAATTTTTACAAGTTTGTCTCTTTTTTTTTTCTTCAATCCAATGTACTTTAGGTAAATACTAGGTAGGTACATTGGCCATTTATCTAATATTTTAAAGGTTCATGACGCGACAAATTTTATCTTCCATAAAATTCATGTTCTAGTTATAAAAATCCTTTTATTAACAATTATTGTCTTTTTCATTACAGATAACAATTTGTACCTACCTACATATACGTTTTTGGTCGAAGTGACTAATATCCATTGTCATAAAAAATATTTAAGTAAGTAGGTAGGTAGCAAGTTGAAATGGCAGTGGGCAGGGCACATAGCACGGAGGACTGATGACCGATGGGGTCGAAAAGTCCTCGAGTGGAGGCCACGTATCGGCAAGCGCAGCGTAGGACGTCCACCCACAAGGTGGACAGACGACCTCATTAAGGCCGCGGGAACGCGCTGGATGCGAGCCGCTTCCAACCGGTCCTATTGGAGATCTATATAGGGGAGGCCTATGTCCAGCAGTGGACTTCCTATGGCTGAAATGATGATGATGATGATGAAGTAGGGAGGTATATTTACCTAAATTCAGTTGCACACTTCAGTTTATATTAACTACTGCTGACTACTGCTAAAGTACAGTCACCAACAAACTTTTTATTTATTAATAATAGCATTGAAAGATAAGTGAGTAACAGCAGGTAGCGTTTGTGTTTTAGATATCGCAGTTAAAAATGCAGTAGACTCTCCACTTGTGAGGCCAGGTTCTGTGGCAACCGCCAAGATCGAGAGATATGGCCCTAGGTCGGCCGGGGTACGAAGGATATGGCTACGACAATCTCACCTCCGGTAACCGACGGCCCACAGACGGCGTGCGTTTTAGTCGGTTCGAGTCCGACATAACCTCCTCCTCCGGTTCCGGCGGGGGAGGTATTCGTAAAAAAAAAAGGCTACGTGGGTAACAAATGTTTCGATAGATATGTGACGGATAGACCCAAGAAGTCCTGGCGACGCGTCGTAAAGAATTTCATAATGTGCCAAATGTTCTCACTGTCATGAATGAGGAAAGCCGTGGAGAAGTAAGAGCTGGGAAGCGGAGACTTAAGCAATGATTGTAAGAAAGCTTCCACTTACAATATGGATCTCCTCCTTATCTTTTGGTATTTCGAGATATCTACAAGAGTGCATTACTAAGATTCTTCGCTGTCTTGATGTCCACTATTCTGCCAACGCGAACAAATAGCGAGCTACGAAGGAGTCGCCTGAATTTCCTTAATATATATTATAAACCCAGTATATGAACTGAGGCTTAGGCCCCGGCCACAACTCCACGGCACGGCGCCGTCCGCCGCGCCGTCGAAATTCACGGCGCCGTGCAACAAAATGGCTACAAAAAGTGGACGGTGTGTTGCAGGGGGCGATTCTCAATCGAAATTTCTCAGATGGCGAGCGCGCAATGACATATGTGTCTTACTAAAAATACGTCAATGTTATTAATTTACATGAATTATATTATTATTTATATTACAACATTTTACTTTAATATTTCAGTGATATATTAATAATATTTCATAAAATTACGAATTCATTATTAAAAACATATTTTTTGTGGGTGGTGCATTGTCGCGATTCTGATTAGTAATTAGATACGCAATTGACGCAAAAATCCGCCCCAACACAACATAGGATCACGGTCCTATGTTTCGAATCGCGTCTTTCAAAGACTAATGATACGTCAACCAAGAAGTGACAGTGAGACAACAAACGTATTAAATATATGATGAAAGAGTGCGTTTTTCAGCGTCAAATATCAAAGATCAAACGGAACTACATTTCACGCTTAATTTTATTTTTTCTATATTTACATTTCTTGAAATAAGATTACGAAACGTATTATAAAAATTACAAACTATGTCCAATTTAGGGTTGTCAATACAAATAAAAATTAGTTTTCCCATGCATTTGGAAGATTTTAATTAATGAGATGAACTTCTTTGCTAATATCAAAAATGAAGTTTAGACAGTAATAATAATTATGTATAATTTAAATCATATTTATATATTTTAGTTATCTGAAGATCTAAGATGCGCGTTGGCGTACACTTTTAAGCATTTCGAGTATATAAGGTACCAACCATCCTGCTGTACTGTTATGTCCTTTTTGTGGGCATCCGAAGGGATACCCACACGATAAAGAAATAACAGACTTATAGTTTGGATGACATTATAGGCTACATTTTATCCCTGTATAGGTTCCACTAGATAGTTTTTATAATGACTATCGCATTGAGATTAAAAAACCCGACTGCAAGCTAGTTTCGACCTTAATGACATTTCTTAAAAAATACGTTTTTTGACATGTATAGATGACGTTGATCACGAATATGAAAAAAAAACTGGGTATTAGTTGCCGTCGATAAGGTCGAAAATGGCTTGCACGTATTTTTGGAGTCTCTGGGTTATAGTCAATGTAAAAAATAGGCGCAAGCCATTTTCGACCTTATCGACGGCAACTAATACCCAGTTTTTTTTTCATATTCGAGATCAGCGTCATCTATAGATGTCAAAAAACATATTTTTTAAGAAATGTCAATAAGGTCGAAAGTAGCTTGCGGTCGGGTTTTTTAATCTCAATGCCATAGTCATTATAAAAACTATCTAGAGGAACCTATACAGGGATAAAATGTAGTCTATATTGTCATCCAAACTATAGATCTGTCCTTTTTGTTGAGCGAAAATCCTCTCAGATACCCATAAAAAAGGACATAATCGCTAGGCAGGGAGATAGATCTTTTTTCTATACGATTTAGGTGGCAAACTAGCACACGGTCCACCTGATGGGAAGTGGTTACCGTGGCCTTTGGAGGTATGTAACACCCTCTTAATTTGAAATAATACAATTTAGGTATCCCGAAATTAGATTCTTGGGGATTGCGGAAATAGGATCTCTTTTATTTCATGCAAGCGGAGCCATGGTCAACGTCTTGTTATAATATTACATAAAAATAGAAACAGTAATAGAATCCGTTACAATTCTTTTTTTATTCTAATTTAAGTTCAAATAAGAACATTTATTCTGGTTAATCCTACTATTAATACAATTTAAATATGTACAATATTAACAATAAAACTAAAAATATATATATAAAAGGACAAATTAAAAACTAAAACCGAACGCGTCGTGGAATTCCTCCGCATCGCATGCCTCTTGTGGTAACGTTCCCAGAAGACTGGCAGCATTGCCACGTTGTATGGCAATGCAATAAATCAAATTGCGTTCAAATTGCAATTTAGTTTTTATTCTTATCCTTATTTTTTGGTATAGCTTCACTTTCTTCTCACATTTGCGTTATTTTATCCGAAAAAGAATTAATCGTGAAAGACATTTCAGATGTAATTTAACAATAATTATTTAGGGAAAATTTTCATATGGTACGCCACACTGAATTTTTCTCTGAATTAATATCGCCATTTCAATCAAATCGAGACGTCATCCGTCAAGCTCGCGACTAGTGTGAAAGGGATAAAATATAAATGTTTACTTCAGAATTTTTACGTTCGTAAAGCTTCGTAAAGGTTCGTAAAGTTTCGTTTTCAGGTTACAGTTTTTTTGACGTCGAACTATGAAGTCGACTACTCTAATTGCGGAATTTATATAATTAATTTACATTGACTATAACCCAGAGACTCCAAAAATACGTGCAAGCCATTTTCGACCTTATCGACGGCAACTAATACCCAGTTTTTTTTTCATATTCGTGATCAACGTCATCTATACATGTCAAAAAACGTATTTTTTAAGAAATGTCATTAAGGTCGAAACTAGCTTGCAGTCGGGTTTTTTAATCTCAATGCGATAGTCATTATAAAAACTATCTAGTGGAACCTATACAGGGATAAAATGTAGCCTATAATGTCATCCAAACTATAAGTCTGTTATTTCTTTATCGTGTGGGTATCCCTTCGGATGCCCACAAAAAGGACATAACAGTACAGCAGGATGGTTGGTACCTTATATACTCGAAATGCTTAAAAGTGTACGCCAACGCGCATCTTAGATCTTCAGATAACTAAAATATATAAATATGATTTAAATTATACATAATTATTATTACTGTCTAAACTTCATTTTTGATATTAGCAAAGAAGTTCATCTCATTAATTAAAATCTTCCAAATGCATGGGAAAACTAATTTTTATTTGTATTGACAACCCTAAATTGGACATAGTTTGTAATTTTTATAATACGTTTCGTAATCTTATTTCAAGAAATGTAAATATAGAAAAAATAAAATTAAGCGTGAAATGTAGTTCCGTTTGATCTTTGATATTTGACGCTGAAAAACGCACTCTTTCATCATATATTTAATACGTTTGTTGTCTCACTGTCACTTCTTGGTTGACGTATCATTAGTCTTTGAAAGACGCGATTCGAAACATAGGACCGTGATCCTATGTTGTGTTGGGGCGGATTTTTGCGTCAATTGCGTATCTAATTACTAATCAGAATCGCGACAATGCACCACCCACAAAAAATATGTTTTTAATAATGAATTCGTAATTTTATGAAATATTATTAATATATCACTGAAATATTAAAGTAAAATGTTGTAATATAAATAATAATATAATTCATGTAAATTAATAACATTGACGTATTTTTAGTAAGACACATATGTCATTGCGCGCTCGCCATCTGAGAAATTTCGATTGAGAATCGCCCCCTGCAACACACCGTCCACTTTTTGTAGCCATTTTGTTGCACGGCGCCGTGAATTTCGACGGCGCGGCGGACGGCGCCGTGCCGTGGAGTTGTGGCCGGGGCCTAAGCCTCAGTTCATATACTGGGTTTATAATATATATTAAGGAAATTCAGGCGACTCCTTCGTAGCTCGCTATTTGTTCGCGTTGGCAGAATAGTGGACATCAAGACAGCGAAGAATCTTAGTAATGCACTCTTGTAGATATCTCGAAATACCAAAAGATAAGGAGGAGATCCATATTGTAAGTGGAAGCTTTCTTACAATCATTGCTTAAGTCTCCGCTTCCCAGCTCTTACTTCTCCACGGCTTTCCTCATTCATGACAGTGAGAACATTTGGCACATTATGAAATTCTTTACGACGCGTCGCCAGGACTTCTTGGGTCTATCCGTCACATATCTATCGAAACATTTGTTACCCACGTAGCCTTTTTTTTTTACGAATACCTCCCCCGCCGGAACCGGAGGAGGAGGTTATGTCGGACTCGAACCGACTAAAACGCACGCCGTCTGTGGGCCGTCGGTTACCGGAGGTGAGATTGTCGTAGCCATATCCTTCGTACCCCGGCCGACCTAGGGCCATATCTCTCGATCTTGGCGGTTGCCACAGAACCTGGCCTCACAAGTGGAGAGTCTACTGCATTTTTAACTGCGATATCTAAAACACAAACGCTACCTGCTGTTACTCACTTATCTTTCAATGCTATTATTAATAAATAAAAAGTTTGTTGGTGACTGTACTTTAGCAGTAGTCAGCAGTAGTTAATATAAACTGAAGTGTGCAACTGAATTTAGGTAAATATACCTCCCTACTTCATCATCATCATCATCATTTCAGCCATAGGAAGTCCACTGCTGGACATAGGCCTCCCCTATATAGATCTCCAATAGGACCGGTTGGAAGCGGCTCGCATCCAGCGCGTTCCCGCGGCCTTAATGAGGTCGTCTGTCCACCTTGTGGGTGGACGTCCTACGCTGCGCTTGCCGATACGTGGCCTCCACTCGAGGACTTTTCGACCCCATCGGTCATCAGTCCTCCGTGCTATGTGCCCTGCCCACTGCCATTTCAACTTGCTACCTACCTACTTACTTAAATATTTTTTATGACAATGGATATTAGTCACTTCGACCAAAAACGTATATGTAGGTAGGTACAAATTGTTATCTGTAATGAAAAAGACAATAATTGTTAATAAAAGGATTTTTATAACTAGAACATGAATTTTATGGAAGATAAAATTTGTCGCGTCATGAACCTTTAAAATATTAGATAAATGGCCAATGTACCTACCTAGTATTTACCTAAAGTACATTGGATTGAAGAAAAAAAAAAGAGACAAACTTGTAAAAATTGCAAGAAATTACTGAAATCAAAATCATGTAATTAAGTAAAACAAAATTACTTCTTTTTCATCAGTTGGTATATTTTCAGGGTTAAAATAAAAACGCAGTTACATGACGAAAATGAAAAAAATAATGAAACGAAAATACAGAAAAATGACAAAATAATTAGGTGGAGAGCACCTACACAATTATTAGTGTTAGCAAAAAAGTAAACAATCGATATTGAGTTGACCCTTTTTGAGAACAAACATTGCGCTAGTTATATGTATTTGTGACAAATACGACTAGTCTACCTATGCCATTTTTCAATGCCAGTGGCGAGCTTTCTTTAAAGACAATGCATGCTAGACCAGTAGTACCTACCTATTAATACTCGTAAATACAAACAAAGATAAAAAAAAGGAGAATGATACAGCATTTTCAAACAGATAAACGATAAGCAGACATTGAACCTTACTATGTAACTATGATTCGCAAAAACATATTCAAAGTGTGATAAGGAAACGTTAAGATGTAGTGATCAAGATAGAGCTAGATGTGATGATCGAATGAAGATATTCACCTAGTGAAGGTCCGACCTAGCTAAGCGTCGTATCTTATTCAGATCGATTGTTTGTAAAATATTTAAGACTTATCTAACAAACAGCTAGAAATAGCAATCTGCCAACTGGCGGTGTGGAACTGCTTAGCCTCAGGACTACTCAGGAGAGACTTTGCATCGCTGTGTGCGGGTTTTACCGCCTTTACAACGGTGTGTGTTCAGTCAGATGAATTGTTCGACATGATGCCCACGGCTACATTCTAATAACGCACCTCTCGCCACAGACAGTGAATCCATACTCACACGTTGCGATTGGAAACAGTACGCACAGTCTGGTATGAAGGGAACTTCATCCCTCGCACGCTTAAACTGTGGAATGAACTCCACGGTAACCACTTTCCATCAGATGGGCTGATGGTGTGCTTGTCTGCCGCCTATGTGGTATAAAAAAATCTCCTGTTAGTAAAAAAAATCATTGGTTCCGGTACGGAACTTAGATTCGATGGCCTTGACAAATTACCACGGTGTACTGTATTCTATGCATCTTTGGGTTGGGAGTAGTGAGGTCCAAACATCCTTCAACTCAATAGTTACGTAGAGATTTACCGTATTCATATTTGGTAATCTTCAACAGCTATAGGCACCTACTATAAATTATGCTATCTTCAACCAAACAGTTCAACATCTCTTCTCTTTCGCATCGTAAAGACCAGTTTTCTCAACACACAATAAAATTATTGTTTACCTTTTAACTTCGGGATCTTTGGATAATTTTAGCATAATTTACTTGAAATAAGATAAAATAAGTAATAAGACCTAACTTTGCTCACATCAATTTTAGCATTTCATCAGGGAGGGTGAAGTGTACCTAGCTATGTAAATAGGTGTGTAGGTAAGTAAAAGTCATTATCACTGGCTATTTATTTATTTGGTAAACTCATATTGGAGTGAATCAACCGTCATCATAAGTCAGTCAATCAGTCAAGTATGATTGAACCATTACATTGCTGAGATTCACACAATAACACACGCCCGTATTATTAATTAATTGATATAAAATATCTATATTGTCAATATTATTCAGCAAAAATCTGAATAAAGCATACATATCGATTAAGATATAGAAAAGAGAATCGACCTAAAAAATGATTGTAAAGGCGGCCACCCACTTACAGTTTATCGAACGACAACCGGATGATATCATCGGTCTGTCAGTTCATCGCAATAGCCCACACACAACTTACAGTTTCGTATACGATTTTGGACTGACGGCTATGTGTGTGGCCACTTGACGATTTTGGTCTGCAAAGACAGTTAAAGGCCGGACAGTCTATGGCTGTCGGCATTTTATACGTAATAACATCAGGCGGACTGTAAGTGGGTGGCCGCCTTAAAATCATTCATTGGTTCCGATAGCTCGTACGAGCACAGGTACGAGTATCGATCGATGGTTCCTACCGTCACTCTAAGACGGATGTACGGAGTTTGGATCCGCATCAGGCGGGTCTCGGTGGCTTAGTGGTCAGGGCATTCCCCCTGTAAGGGAAAGATCGCGGGTTCGAGTCCCACCCGAGGTCGATTCTCTTTTCTATATCTTAATCGATTTGAATAGTTGGCATACTAAATGCCTTAAAATTCCATTCAAAGTATACATAATCAAAAGCATAAGTACATAAAAGTCCTAATACGACTTTGTCTTTGTATTTAGACATACAAAGTTATTTTTAAGTCCTAAAGTGAGTGAAAATAAAGAGGCTCAACACGGATTTGAGCGTCAACATGTAAAATGCGTATTTATTTAAGTTGTATGGAATTTTCTTCTTTTTTAATAGGTATCATATTGGTATAGAGAGTTGATAGGCTTCGTCTACATATTCATGAATATAAGCATCTTCAATGTAAAATTTTGTAAATTAAGGCAATCAAATAACTAAACACAAGATAATGCTCGAATTGGTCAACATGCCTCTTATGAGTTACAAAAAATCGTTTGTATTTAAATATGCTTAACAATTTGCATTATAAGCCACAACAGAACTAATAACAAGAGGTAGAAAGGTTATTCCTGGAGTTCTCTTCCAGAATTGATGTAGTTGCTTCATTCTTTTTCTTTGCTTTCAGTCGTATCGTCAAGAAGATAGGAAGATATACATTTCATAAGAGAAATAAATGTTTTTTTTAGAATCTCCATTACGGATTGTGCAAGAAGGTGCAAGTATTATATTGTGTTTTTTTTCTTTCATTATAAACAAAAAAAGCCAGGTAAAATCTATGCAAATAAGCATAATTTAGAAGGCATATAAATGTGTGAAATGTATGAAAATTGAAATAGGATAGTCGCTTTTAGTGCGTAAACGCAATAGCTCTGAACCTTATCTACGAAATCACGTACACAACGACTTTCAAAATTGTTCGTATCACAATTCTATACCTCTTATTATAAATTTTGTGAAGATAGGGTGAATTAGGGTGAACAAATACAATGATTCTTTCTAAGCAATCTTTAGTACTACGTACTAAAGCTTTTTTTTAAATATTTTACTAAGAGATATATTTTTTTATTCCTTACATAAATTCCCTGTAGCCTTAAAACTATAAGTAGCCTTACTTCTTGAAATTATAATAGTCAATTCTAGTTTCCTTCAACATTTTATCACATATTATTATTATCTACCTTAAAAATTAACATTACAGTAAAATAATTAACGGTTTAGATTTATTTAATAATACTAATATAAATAATGATTTTTAACGATATATTACAGGCAAGGTGGCGTTGTACATTTGTCGTGAATTAAAAATAAATAATAGAATAGGTAATTATGATAAATATCCATTTGGTCAAAAACGGAACTATATTCTTCTATGAGAAGCATGCGTGTCAGTCATTGGTCAAAATAGAAACAATAATAATAATATCATACTTATTTGCCCCTTTAGACAAATGGCAATACGTCGGCCGGCGTATTGTGGAATAGAATGGCAAATGTATGGAATTTGACGTGTCATATACGTCAAATCCCATACATTTGGCATTCTATTCCACAATACGCCGGCGTCAACGAATCTCTAAAACGTCAAATTTTATACACTCGTCATTGTATTCCATGATACGCCGAACAACGAATTGCCACTTGTCTCCACTTGTCTAGGGGGGCTGAGGTCGGTCTGCATTTGTTATATACAATTGATATAACTGTAGTCTGTATGTCTTTAAAATTAATCTCTATGGATTTGGTTGTAGCTTGAATAGTAGGTACAAACAAGGTTAAACGGCAAGTTATATCAAAATAATACTTCCTATTCAATATCATTCATTGTCTCTATAAATTATTGTCATTTTACGCCATTAAGTACGTTTATCTCTTATTGAGTCTATACCAGAGGACTATCGCAGTGAGTACATGCATCAGCACCGCCGTAGAGAGTACCAGCGCCATGTTCCCACCAATGTTTATGTTCTCCATATCCATCTCCTTGAGGAAAGTCTTTGGTGTTATGTAGTGACAGTATTCTGAAAAAAAAGAAAAGAATATTCTCTTATTTATCCTATTGATGCATCTGTTCGTGTGCCCCGCTCAGTGCAAATATTTCTATGCATGCATATGGATATTTGCATTGGTCTGGTCGCGCCTCGGAGATCACGTTAAGCCGTCGGTCCCGGTTGCCATTCGCACATCTATGACAGTCGTTACGGGTAGTTGGAGTCCTGAAAAGTCTAACTAGTCTAACTACAGAGCTTCGATATCGCTAATTGATCGTGGAGGCCAGATGGCAGTCGCTTCATGGAAAATATAGATGTTCAGCCTTATCACAGTTAGACAGGAAAACCGACCCTAACTGAGTTAAGAAAATGGTCTGAAAAGTTGCCTTGTTTGTGAACTAGAGCCGCATCCACTAGGCTCTGTCTCTGTGAAGTGGCTAACGGCTACTAGTAAACACTTTCAAAGAATAGTGTTAAATAAATAATGATGTTGATAATGTTGATTTCACTTCTGTACATTCAGTTTCAAACCAAATAAAACATGATGTTCTTAATGCAAAACTAATTTACCTTTAGAACAATGCATTCTAGTTCGGTTGAGGCCATACACAGAATGCACAGCGACGTGGAAGCCAGCCCTGAAGTATGAGATGTGGTGCAACCAGCGGAACGAGTAGGGAGTGTCAACCAATGCGAGGCAGAAGCCAAAAACGGAGAATAAACATGCTAACACGGGCCCAATGAACACTGCGATCTGAAAGAAAACATTTTGTTGGTGAGACTTTTTTTATACCACTTAGGTGGCTCCAATGATGTATTATTATCGTTTACTAGCTGTCCCGGCGAACTTCGTACCGCCATATTTTCTGATCCCGGTCCCGTTGCATATCTCTAAATTTATCAGTATTTCTCTACAATATTATGCATGTATTATACATATAAACCTTCCTCTTGAATCACTCTATCTATTAAAAGAAATCGCTTCAAAATCCGTTGCGTAGTTTTGAAGATTTAAGCATACATAGGGACGGACAGACAGCGACAGTGACTTTGTTTTATAATATGTAAGTGATAATATATCATTGGATGGCTCATCGTCAGGTGGGCCGTGTGCTACTGTGGTCTATGGATAGGTATGTGTGAAGATCCTTTCATTCCACTCAGTGCGTGTCGTTTCCGGTGGTACTGTGTGAGAATAGACTCCCTGACTTTTCGTTTCGTTGCCCAGTCATTAAATAGTAATAAAAGCAAAATTGAGAAAATTTCAGTGTCATTAGAGTTTATTTTCAGCTGGTCTATTGACGTTATATCAGAGGCCGAGGAAGCTCACAAATTCTCTTAGAATTAGGTTCCATCATTGACGTTCACCTCATCACTAGCTGCTTTTCGGATAAGTAATACTATTAATTTTGTGTAAATGCTATTGCTAGATCAAAATAAGAATTCTTACTCTGGTAGGCGTAGTAGAACCGATGAAATATCCCCAGGCTTGTGCGCACAATGACGTAGCAACTATCGTGGCTAGGAACAACGTTGCTCGAGGTGGCTCCAGTGGGTTGTCAGTTAACCAGTACGAAAGTACAACGTACGACACGCATGATATCATCTGAAATTTAAATAATTTTATCAGTTTCCAAATACTCATGATCGTTGTTTACTTTAAAAAATATTTATTTTTAATATTAGGTGTTGTTTCACATTCAAACAATCAATACACTAATATTTATAATTTTATATTTAATTTAAGATTGTGTTCTAACCACAAAAACTAAGATTTATAATTTAATATTTAAAAAAGACTGGCAATTCAAATCACTAATATTCCAACTAGCTACTTAGGAGTTTTGTTACGTCTATTGTGTAATAACTAGGATTCGAATTCGAAACCCTGGGTCCAGCAGTGGGCTGCAATGGGTTATTAGTATTTTGCTATCGGTAATTATTTAGATTATTAATGGGTACGTTAAAAAAGTAGGAAGCATACCTGCAGGCTATATACGTTGCCTTAGATAACTTGTTATGAAATATCTTAGCAAGAATTGTTACTTAGATATGTCACGTTACACGTAAACTTTTTTTTTTTAAATCTTTATTTAAGGAGCTTAGCCACAATATGACTATGTCGTTGTAAACTTTGTGCATAGATAGTTTAAATTAGTGAAAGTAAAACTGGTTACAACTTACTTGGAATGGTAACTCCACTGCCAATATTGAAACAATATAGGGACCTAAGTTGTACCATCGATTGAAGTACTCCCCTTTCAATATATCCATTTCTAAGGGAACTGAAACAAAAATACTTGCAATTAGCACTGTACTTTATTTTGCAATTAGTATCCAAGTACTTTGATTTTTACTATTTGATAAACTAATTTACGAAAAAGTAAAAAAAAAACTTTCCAAAAAATAAAGGTCTAAAAACATTTTTTTTTGCGGCGAAAACCTTTTTAGATGAACATTTCATATAAAAAATGAAAAAATAAAATGAAAAACAAATTAATTACGAGTACACGGCGAAAATCGTTTTGACCTTCATTTCAAATTCGATATGCTGCGCTGCTGTATGTGTGTGTATGAATGACATTCAATAATCTTACGACTACAACTAAACAATTTTTTTTTTGCATCGAGGATGCCTCTATTATTCTTATTGATCCCAAGGTTGTGTACTGTAAACATTATTGAGGATACATACGATTAAAATCATAAACCTCTTATAATTCAGTGAGAATTACAAGTGGTTCATTATTCGTCCTTCAATTTTTTGCATTACTTATTATTTCAACAAGACGAAACAATTAATGTTTTTATATAATATTTTGTCACAAAAAAGACAAAAGGGCTTTAATAATAATTTGTTTTGCAGCTCTGTTAGTTTTTATGTTGATTCATGACTTTTGAAAAGGGCATAGGGTTATTACCTCTATAACTTACAACTTTATACTAAACACAAACATTTTTTGTACCCTACAAATCAATTTATCACAATAATATAATACTTATTAGGCGTGGGAGCAAATAAACATTTTAAAAAGTTCTTTACGATAGTTCTGTAAAAAATGGATTGTGAAATTTATGCAATATTTGACATAAATACTTTCTAGTGTACCTACTTAAATGTAGGTCATCATTTTATGGACCTACCACATGCACAAACTTCATCACAGCATGCAGTATGCACGATTTGTCAATGGAACACCGAAAGTAACTGTATCCGTTCTACTAACTACACACACCGTGGTTATGTCTATGTGTACAAACCGGCCAGCGCAGGCAAGACTGTGGTGAAACTTGTGTGTGTGTGGTAGGCCCATCATAGGTGCAAAATATGATGCTATGGTCTGAGTTACGTTCCGTCTTAGCCTTATAATTAATTCTACCCGAAATTGATTGCCTTTATTCGAGGTGTTTATCCTAATACTTGTATCAAGAGATTTAATACTTTGCATGTGATTGAATTTGCTCTACCAAAATGTTCAGGCACCTCACGTGATGGCAGATGCTGTTTTATGTTATTACTCTGAGTGAAGGTATCACAAAACATAATATCTATATGCAGCATAGCAGAAAAAAATGTTTAACCTTTAAAAACACGGTTATTTAACAATTTTTCTTTATTTCTAATAGATAGGTAGTATCAGTTTCCCACGACTGATTTATATTAGGTATGCAGTGACGGTGACTTGAAAGGTAAATGAATGTCTGTGTGAACTTACAGGATAGCGTGACGGACATCTTGCCAGTGTAGACTACGAGAAGCATCGAACCATACAAGTATACATAATTGCCGAGCACTGTGTCTGCTTCGCTGCCGACTCCGGAGTAGAGGTAACCGAAGATCAGCGCTATCAACACGTGTGCTGCAACCCGGTACAGGAACAAAGACTGGAAAACAAAATTATTATTTATTTATTTTGGGGACTAACAGCCTCATGCTAGTCAAGCAATGCCAATAAATTACAAAAAAAAAAAACAAAAAACCCAACTGCAAAGTAAAAAAAAAGCTATATTTTTGGGGAACACCCAACAATTCCGAAATACTTAATTCCGAATTTCAATATTCCGATTTTCAAAATTCCGAATATTATAATTCCTAAGAAACAAAACTCCGAGTATTCAAAAACACGATAGTTATTTATCCGAAAGTTATAAATACGAATATTCATTCTTCCGAATTTCATTTTTACGAATAATTGAAAATCCGTAGTATTATTGGCCCGAAAAACGTTATTTCGAATTTCAAATTTCCGAAAATTCATTGCTCAAATTGAAAATTTGTATCAAAAATAAGTAAAAGTTAAAATTGATTTGACATGTTGCGCATTTTAGAGTTGATTTTTTATAATAATAAATTAATTTTCTCGCCAATTATTACGTACAAAAATTAAGCCAAACCCGACTTGCCTTGGTCCTACTGCCGTGGTACTTGTTTGCCCTACACTAGAGTGTTATTTAAAAACCGGAGGCGCGGAGGGAGGGCAGTCCTCGCCCGCAGTAACGAAGCTCAGGCGCCCGGGCGAGCTGGAGCGGCTGAGGCTGGTCGCCGGAGGCGACCAGCAAGCCGAAGCTGCGGAAGCGAGCATGGGTGCCCGAACTTTGTTACGCAAGGGCGGAAGGACTGCACATCCCGTAGCGCCGGAGAAGAGCGAAACTAATGCATGCCTGCATGCTTGTCTGCATGCATGCTTGCCAGAATTCATGCTTGTCTGCATGCATGCTTGCCAGAATGCATGCTTGCCTGCATGCATGCTTGCCTGCATGCATGCTTGCCTGCATGCTTGCCTGCATGCATGCTTGTTACTGAAAGTTGTATGGCAACGTGTATTTTGTAATCATTAGCATAAATAAATTAAAATAATAGTTCAATAATTCTATTTCCTGTTTATCTCGTGTACCCCGAAAATAGCAACTATCCTACTTACCTAATGCAGGTTTACAAGGCGCTTGATTGTCGGATTTGTGTTGTTTCGGAGTTTTGATAATCGGAATTCGTATTTATGATATTTCGGATTATTAATAATTCGGAATTGTAATGGTTCGGTATCTTCAAATTCGGAATTTTAATATTCGCAGTTATAATCGTTAGGAATTTTGAAATTCGGGTTTTCAATAAATAGGATTTATGATACATCGGATATCTGACTTTCGGAATTTTGAATGATTCGGAATTATGAAATTCGGAATTTTGAAATTCGTGATTGTAACTTTCGGAATAAGGCTTTTCGTATTTATGTAGTGTACCCATATTTTTGATCATATCTCCGGTTCTACTCAACCGATTGCAATGAAACAAACGTAAGATTTTAAGTCTAACCAAGATCTTCTAAACATATAAAACCGCATCGAAATCCGTTCAGTAGTTTTTATGTCCATCGCGGTCAAATAATTTTGACGACAAAAATCCGCCATTTTGATTTTCTAGAAATTTTAATATACTTGGTGCCCCTCACACAATCACGACGAATCAAATAACACTTTGCATGTCAAGTCATTCAGGCTGCAGGGCGTGCCAAAGAAATGGACAGGAGTTATACATACATACATAGTCTCGAAAACATTACGCTCCTTTCTTCGGCAGTCGGGTAAAAAGTTAAAATCAGTAAAAGTATTTTAAAAAATAGTCTATTTAATAAAAACTACAAATACTTTTTATAGTTCTGATGGACTGTTAATATCTTCATAATTCTGTCTCGATCTGGATTTCAATGAAACGAGGGCCAATTATTCTCATAATTACAATTTATTTAAAATTAAACCTCGATCTAAAGTTTAAAGCGATCACGATACTCGTATCAATATTCTTTCATGAAAATTGTGTTACGAAAAAAACATTTATGATTTTTTTTTTGATTTTGACAGTTCGAGACTGAATTTCAAATGGATGTTTATCATATTTATGAGAGCAGCTGTTATGAGTGTAGCTGTTATTAAGTAGCTGTTAAAAATACATTAATATTATACTTACATAGTTTCTCGTCGTCATTAAATAGTTTCTATAGAGCAATATCCCAGTTTGTCTTAGGAGGCCCGATTGTTTATAGTTGTTCTTTGAAACACTTTGGTACTTGGAATTAGGGCTGCCTTTCAAGTCGCCCCTTATATCTGTAAAGGTAAAAGATTAATATTAGAGTCAAATACGTTAGAATCCTTACGATATATTTTTTAAACATAATTTTAATAAACAGTATTTTTTTAAACATTATGTTTTGCCGATATTTAAAAAAATGGGTAGGCAGACGTGTACCTGAATATTATAACTTTAGTTAGATGCTTCATATCATAAGGATATTTCTATCAAAGATTGCTTTTTGTCAGGATTAAAAGTCATTACACCATGCGCAGTTCACTTCAAATAAGTTTCGATTACCTACCTTCGTATTATGGGACTTACATACTTGCCCGTTGCATTTATTATCATAAAAATGTCATTATATTATTATAATTTTTTCAGTTACTTCAAAAAAATTGCCATATTGGTAGTCCCATCCCATCCTGTGGGTGTCGTAAATGAGACTAAGGAATAGGGCTGTTCTCCATCCGACAGTTAACATACAGCCCTTGACAAAGTGCCCGCTAGACGGCAATAGGCTCGCCATCTATTACTGGGACCGAAAATCCTGGTTGGCGAAATGGGGTGTTAAGTTAATACACCTCTGTTTATCCCTTCGCGAATTTACAGGCGTGAGTTCATAACATAGACGTAATGTTCAGAAAAACAGAACAAAATTAAATTAATCAGACTTCATACCTAAAGCGCTTGGCAACGAAGGTATAGTAGGGATCCTATCCCAACATTCACTGGCGACGGGCACTGACTTGAACTGAGCTATCTCGTTCGCAGTTTTTTCCAAATCCACGTTGTACTCTCCTGACGCCACTTCCATCACTGGAATATAATGGAAATCGGTTTATTATAGGTATGTATAATGTGAAATACAGCCCATCTGTGAAGGAAACACTACCAGTGGCGAGAGGTTCCTATACCCCATTCTTGCCGGCTACCCGATGGGTTGCAAGGTGCATGGCTAACTAGATCGGAGTAAGGTTATTTTTTTCATTGACTTCTCTATTAAAATGTTTGCTCTTCGCCATTGCTCTCTACAAATATAATAGTTGGTACTTCAACCACTAAAGGTACCTTTATTCGCGTCCCCTTCACTCTCATGACAGACCACCATGTGGTTTTAGTCGGTTGGATTCCAACACAGATATTTCACCGGCAGGCATGATAAGGTGGTACCCTAGGGAGTTACCCCACTAACTTATACCAAAAGACTAATGTTTAGCTAGATTTGTATCTAGAATTTTAGGGTCAGGAGATGAGAACATATAGTAAAATGCAACTGTTAGGTAAGTCTGTTACAAATATCTGTGACTGGCACCATCAGTTGATAATATTTTGGGAACATTGCCTCAAGTATCCTGCAAATTTGTCTATCAACTCCGCTATGTATATATAGATTCCATTTGTAAAATCTGTTATTTCTATTTGTATTTTTTAAATGGAAAAAATAACTATTATTATATTTTAAATTTTCGTCGTACTGTACCTACTGTTCTAAATGTTAATTGAAATATACATAAATGACTAAATATAAACATAAATTAACCACATAAATTTCACTAAATATATTTCACCGTATATTATTTGAATATATTAACATATTTAACACGCTTTTTTGATTTAAGTATAGTAGTACCTATAGTTTAATAAACACATCTTGGAAGTCGAATTTAACAAAACTTGTACAAAAATATTGAAATATTGACTATTAAAAAGTTTATTATGGTGCCAAGATGGGTATAGTGAAATTTTTCAATGACTACTTTTAATGGCTTTTTTGATTTAAAATAAATAAAGGTATATAATTTAATATATTTGTACTATGTGAAGTTCAAAGAAGAAGAAATAATGAAGATCTGCTTTTGATATATTTTTGTACGTATAAAATAAATAACAATAATATATGAAGTCACAAGAAACTGCCAGGTAGACACATGTCATCATAGATAGAGCATTGAACCAGCCAGTTTATCTTTAAGATAAAAACAAAACCATTTTATTTTTGTAACACAGTAAAACTATACTCACAGAAATCCGCTGGGTTATGATAAGGTGGGCATCTTAGACCAGCATTGGCCAATGCCGGTACTAAATTCACTCTCGGTCCTGAGTACAAAGTACGCCCTTCCTCTAAACAGTAGACCATGTCAATTTTCTCAAAAAGTAAGGCAGAAGGTTGATGTATGGTAGCTACAAGTGTTTTACCACGGCGAGCCAATGTGTTTAGTAAAGTTATAAGAGATGCCGATGCTGATGAATCCAAGCCCCTGTAAAATAAATAGCTTTATACATTTCTGTGCGGTGGATACCTGAAAAATATAGAATATAGACTTGGTTGTTTGGTGGAACGAGTTCAGAGATGATGGATTCGATCAACAACCCTGTAATGGTTTTTTGAAATGTGACGAATTTCAATATCACCTATAGATGAAGATAGTATCACAGATAGCTCGAACCTAGTTTGTCGTTGTGTTTCATTCTTATATTTATTTTTAGATCAAAAAAGGGCGTAGTATAGTTTTATGAAAGTGCCTAAAGGTAAAATTACGAGATATGATTTAGAGTCGTCAATCTCTCTGATCATTAATCAAATATTATATTACCTAATATGCATCTGTAACTATGGTAAATCATCCATCAGTCATATTACTCATTAGTCATTTAGGTTTTAAATTAAAATGGCTGTAAAAACTAACACATTCATTACACCTTAACAGGTTCGTAAAGTAAAAACACTCACGTTTAAGAAATATTTAATGATGTACTGCCTTTTTAATGATGTACCTACCTAACACAGGTTTTGCAAGTGACTTTTTCATATAAACATAGATATTATGATTATATAATAGTACCTATAATAATAATATTTAACTCCACTTATCCAAAGTAGCTTCTGAAGAAGTGATGAAGTGATTAATCTTTAAAGTATAAAAACTACCTATATGTTAACAACATAGTTTGATAGGATGACAAACAAAATTATAAAATTTAATCACGTAAGTACCTACTCAATTTTTTTATGTCATACGCTTGTGACGGCTATGATGTTCATTTGAAATTCACTTCTAATGGTTGAATTACACCAAACGAACATAGAGCTACAACAGAACTAGAACAAGAGCATTATAGGAGCATTATTTCTTAATCTCGCATCCGAAGCTTTTCAGCTCGGAGTCTGGGGTCCGCTTTACCAGTCTTAACTACAGATTTGGCTAGACCTCGATATTTTTTCGTGAAGCGATTGCCATCTGACCTCCACAACCCAATGGTAACATTAGGCGATATCGAAGCTTTGCAGCTAGACCGTTGTTTTTGGATTTTTTAGGACTCCAACTACCCGTAACGACTACCATAGATGTTCTTATGGCAACCGGGACCGACGGCTTACCGTGCTCTCCGAGGCACGACCAGACCAATGCAAATACCCATATTTAATGCACACAAATATTTGCACTGAGCGGGGATCGAACCCGCGCCTCCTGCGTAGCGGCCGCGTTCACTACCGCTACGCCACGGAGGCTGTCCGTCTGTATTTCTTAATATTTCAGTGTAAATGAAACCTTATTTTCAGCGTTTACATTTGAAAGAACAACGAACGAATGTTCTGTCACTGTTAACACTCAAAGAATTTGACGTAGAACGGATAGAATGAGCATTCGCTCTTTTGGTGTAAATCATACATACATACATACATACATATAATCACGCCTTTATCCCCGTAGGGTTAGGCAGAGGTGAATTAACATCCACATTTCACCAATCATTGTATTCGGTCCCACGTAATAGGGGGTGAGCCTATTGCCGTATTCCGGGCACTATTATTGACTCAAGCCATATATCTGCGGCTGCGTCTGGGTAAATCAACTATAAGATATATGTATTATGGGTTGTATTTAACGCGGCCACAAATTAATCCGAAAAGCAGGTAGTAAAAATAATGGCTTGGCAGCTATAGTGAAGAATCATTTTATTCAATTTATGAGTGTCAAAATTACTGAATGTGGCGTACAAAAATATTAAGTGAGCCACTATTTATGGATGGTTATAAAAAAATAACCACGAATTGAATATTAGAAGTGAATAGCTCCGCTCCGCTCCGCACCCACGTTAGCCTTCTAACCTGTTGGGGCGCGCTATACTCGAATCCTCATACCTTCACAATTTAGCAACACACGGGTCACTCAGTATTTTAGTCGCCCATTCAGTATTTAAAGTAACTCATTATCAGTCGTCCATTTATTATTTTTGTCGCACGGTTTATTATATCCCATATAAACTCCGAAACTCCGAAAGCCCGAAACTCCTTAAGAGCTACGCTTAAGCTCCACGCCATAGGCCACGGTAACCACTTTCCATCAGGTGGGCCGTGTGCTTGTCTGCCACCTAAGTGGTATAAAAAACCAGAACCTACCGTTAGGATGAGGATGATGGAGTACCTATCGATAGCTTTACTTTGACGCCTGGAAATCCCATTTTTTCTAGCTCGTGCGTGGACTATGGGCATAATTATCCTCATGACCATGAATAGAAACATGACAATTTCGCTTAGTGTTCTACTCATGCTTGCCCGACGGACATGATTGTTTTGACAAACAATACGCAATTGTTTGTAAAAATAAATGACTCAGAATAATAATGTTATCTTATCATTCCATCTTATCAGTAATGATGTCAGTAGGTAATTACATAAATAATAATGATTACGTACGTGGTGGGCTCGTCCAGGAACAAGAGCGAGGGGTCAGATAGCAGCTCCAAGGCTACAGCCAGGCGTCGTTTTTGACCCCCTGATAAGTCACGGCAAAGAGTTTGTGTAATCGTAGTCGCATTTAAACCTAGTAGAGCTAACACTTCGTAGACCTGGAAAAAAGGATTTCTATGTTATAGTTGGTATTGAATCAAGGCTAGGATTTGTGAGGAATAGTTCCAAAACGAAATGATCATGGAATATTATAACTGAAGGAGAGAAACTATCTGTAAGCCGAGGTAGAGGAGTAACTTGGAGGAGTAGGAATTGCTTTTATCTGAAAAATCAATTCATCCCACCCCACCATAGCTTGTCGATGCTTTTTCTAACCGAGCATATGAAAACAGGGAAATAGGTTTTCGCATTTTCAGTGTCTAGCAGTCACCGTTCCTCTACTCCAGTATCAACCTTGAATCGATTCGATCATATTATACATGAACCAACTGTAAGAATAAGACATCTTTATAAAGAACGATTTTAGGGATAAAATGGACACCATATTACCCAAACATAGACTCGAACTCTTTTCTCTATCCAATGATTGCCTGTAAGAGATTGCCACTTGGTGATAAAGCCACCTATTGTTTATATCTAAAAGTACTACCTAATAAATAACACATGTTTTCTCCTCGGTGTGCACAGTAAAGATATACTATACTAATAAAGACTAATGGACTGTATTTTTACCATGGAGAAGGAAATTATTCTGTCCTCCGTGATTTTTACCTTTTCAGTGCGTTCATAAGAGTTTAACTCAGCCAGCTTGAGTGAAGCAGCTAGAGACATAGCTTCAAATACAGTGAGGTGCACACGCAGTTCGTCACTTTGCCGAATATAACGTGCTCCACCGCGACCCGTAGCTTTTGATGCGCACGCGCCAATACCGTTCACTGATATCTCTCCTTCAGCACCTCGCGTTCTGTTGACAATTTAAATCTTTAGGAATCTTGCAATGCAAATTGATTGTGAAAAATCGGGTTTTTAAGTAAATTGTAAAGCGATTACTATGCTAACTATTAAAATCGATTAGGATTGACCGATAGTTCGTATGATTATCGGTTCGTAAGATGGCTATGTAGAAGAATTTCGAATGCTCAAGCTGTAGCTCAGTAACTCAGTAGTCAGAGTATTCCCCCTGTAAGGAACTGATCGCGGGTTCAAGCCTCGTCTGACCATTCGCTTTTTCCAATCTAAATCAATTCGTCTGTTGTATAGTTATAGTTACGTTGGTATTTTGTGGGATTAGGTGCACTTTTGGAGTGGCCAATGTTCATTATTATCACTATGAATATTGAACTTCTTTTACGGCTCTACGTATACCTAAAGGCACAGAATAAATGATAGTACTACGTAAAGGGTAAAATAGTGCTGCTAAGGGGTAAAAACGGAACCTTATGAATAACACTCCGCTGCCTATCTGTAACCAGACTGTAACTCACGAACCGCAATAGTTAATTAGTTGAAATTCTCATTTTTTGCTGCTTTAACAACAAATACTAAATACAGAAAAAAGATCGGTAGCGATAAAATCATCCTTCGTGCATGACTCCCACATGAACTTTAATGGTTTTTTCTTTTGGATTATTATATGAGCTCCAAAACTAGATTATTTGCAATTGAAATATGGAGGCGCTAAAATAAGTTTAGTAAATTATTTTAAAATTATTTAGTTTGAAATATGAAACGAAACAATTCTGTGAATATTTAGTTAGGCTTCCTTACTTTTTTTTTTGACGTAGGACATGTGAGAGTGGGCCCGTGTTTTTATTTTATTTTATACCTACCACTTAAGGTGCAGACAAGCACACGGCCCACGGATGGAAAGTGGTTACCATGGCCTATGGACGTGTGCGACACCAGCATAGTCACACTCGTGCTGCCGACCATGTAAGCTTTGAATCTAACCGGGGTTAACGTAAGGATGCTGATGGCTACAGGATTCGAGTCCAGAGCTTTGAATTATCAGTACTAATATACTATTAGAATTAACATGACTATCATACTATCACTACTTTGAAAACTTACGAGTATCCGGCGAGAATATTCAGGAGTGTAGTCTTGCCCGCCCCTGAAGGACCCATGATGGCTGTCAACCCTGGTTTGAAGGATCCAGACACGCCTTTTAGAATTTGTTTTGGTCCTGTAAAAGAAAAATAACTTATGTTAGAAGTGAAAGTTTAATAACACTGATACTAGTAGGTAATAGACATAAAAAGGTACATAGGATATGATTATAATTTCACGAAGGGAATTTTTTGCAAAGTGTAAGGTCAAAAAGAGATTTTTCCTAATCCTTAGAATTCCAGAATCCAAAGCAATATTTAATTTTTTTAGGTATGTCAGGTTTTTGGACCTTTTAGGGCTCCATCTACCAGGAAAAAAGTTGTTATGGCCACCAGGACTGACGAGGACGGCTTAACGTGCTCTTCATGGTACAGAGGTATGTCCCAAGACTCATCTATAGTAGTTTACCTAGTAGGTAGTGGGCAAGGTGTAAACCTACTCGGATACCATTTAGCCACGAGCCCATCCACTATTAAAGAGGGTCTGGGTCGGTGAACTCCCAGATTCTAAAGTGTAAAATCGCTCCGATTTTGCACTTTGGAATCTGGGAGTTGGTTGGTTGCACGCCTACGTAAACTTTTCACACAAAAAAAAAAAAAAACTTCCAAGTTTACGTAGGCGAATGTTATACGTATTATGATGCGGGTTAAATATTATACTTCCTTCTTCGCCTTAAAAAATATTACGGGGTATACTCGTATTATACAGGAATTATGTCAAATTTTCTATACAAAATTTTGTTATAACCAATGTTTTCATTATCATCATCATCATGTCGTATGGCTCTTTTATATTAAGTACAGCATATTATTTATACCCTGTGTATTTTTTTTATTTATGGTTTCAAGTCAATGTCAAACAATAAGTTTCTTAATTATGTAGATAACATTTATTAATAAATTATTACCATAATTATTAAGTAATTAAAAATGTTTGTTTAGGTACTGAGTACGTATTTATTTATGTTTTAATATGATCACATAGATATAACTGTAGTTTTACTGAGCATTTAATTATTTGAGATAAAGAGTTCAATTGTAAACACTAAATATCTACTGAATTAATAATGAACTGGATAATATAAAAAAACTAGCTGGGGTCAGCTAGTTTTTTTATATTATCCAGTTCATGAATGTTTTTTTTTTTGTAAAAAAAGGTCACGGGAACGGGAACAGCATTCCAAGTGGGCGAACGGTATCAGGAACAAAATTCCACGCAGGCAACGTTGCGGGTATCAGCTAGTAGGTAGTAATAGTTTTAATGGTAAGGGGCTGTACATTAATCACGTGATGTTTTTTTTAGCCATTTTCTAACCCTCCCTCTCCTATGGTGATACGTGGTGAGGTTTTAGACCCTCCCCCCCCCCTAGTCAAAATCACGTGTATTTCCTTATTTATTATTTAATGCTGGGAAAACTAAGAATAACGACTAAAATAAGAAAAAAAAAAATACACGTGATGTCCTAATATGTATACCCTTCCCTCCCCTGGTGATATTTCGTGATATTTTCCGAACCCCCCCCCCCCCCCCCCCCCCCCCCCTCCCCCGGTGAGCCTCACGTGATTAACGGACAGCCCCTAAGATGGCTGGTAACTTGGTATGTGTAGCACCCTTAGGGGTGGATTTACGAAAATTCACCCCTAAGGGGGTAAAACGAAATCCACGCGTATGACCGCACGCAGGGCCTCTAGTTTATTAATATTTTAAAATTACAATTAAAAGAAACATACAATTATAAAATTAACAGTTAAAAAATGTGCCTACTTAAAAAATTATGAACGCAATAAAGAATAATGAGACTTTCTTTTTGATTATTATCCATATTATTATGAAATTGCTGAAAAAAGTTGTCATGTGGCCAAGACGTCATGACGTAGACGTAATCTATCGTTTCTCTTTGGCTTCACTGGTCGAAGAAAAAACGGAGAGATATATCAGAATACTGAGGCTGCTGCAAGCCAATACATCGGTGGGTCTAAAAAGGCCACATTGAGCGATTCTGCTAAAAACAAGTAATTTAATAAATTCCCAGTAGATCTCGATAGATGCCTATAAAAATCATATTAATAGTCACTCATATGAGCAGAATCACAATAATTCATTTATTAAGCAGATTCCAAATACGTGTAAATATCGCCGCATGACAAAATAAATTATCCTAATACGATTTCAATAAAGTGGCCTTTTTAGACCTGCGGATCGTGCGTGCTTAGGTCCCGAAGTTATTGGTGGGAGGGGTCATACCGTACTGTACCGTACCGTACGTAGTAACTATTTATTAATCTGTGTTCATACTCATACACACATAACACTACTAAAGATAAAGAAAAAAGCATTGCGTCACTTTTATGACTAGTTTATACCTACTGCTGAAACAATTTACTTTAAAATTAGTAAAACAATGTTTTTTCATGAAACAAGAACATTTTTAATTGATATGATGATTACAATAATTTTAAATCGAATAAATATGTATGACCTACTAAATATTTATCTAAACTAGTAGACTAAAACAGCGTAGGTACCGTTACTGACTAAAATAAGAGCAAAACTGTGTTTTGAATATAAAATAATGAGGTCAATGTACACATTCTATAGTGGTCAGGTGTAAGCCGTTATACTTAGAACAAACTTTAGGTATAAATTTACTAGGTATTTAGAGGAATAATAAATATAATAACACTAAACGATCTTCGTATTCATCGGCGTGAGTTGTTATTGTTTTCTAGTGTATTTCCATTAATACATTTATTTACCTTTATATAGCAAATTATTTTTTAGGACTCAGTCATCCAAGCCAACTTCATCCATCCAAGCCATCATCAGCAGGTGTACTTTGAACGGTATAGCTACTGATTGACAGAGAGGCTCTCACTCGGATGAAGTGAAAGGAGACGTTGGTTAAGTTATGATTATGGTATTTTGGTCACGTATCACATTCTATAAAATAAACACTTTCCTAGAAAACCACAGTGTATTAAGTACGAGAGTTTATTTATATCTTTAGGCAGTAATACCAAATACAACGGGTTGATTTGCATTTATTCATCATGCACAGTACACGCATAGTATTCATCAACGCGCTACAGACTTATTAATCACACTACTGCATACTATTTGCTACTATGTCTAAATTACCCTAACAGGAAATTAATCAGGATGAGCGTGCGCTGAAATTCAGGCGATTTCGAATAGCGTAATTATTAATTACATTGAACTAGTATGTAACAAACTGATTTAATTAAACGTATAGAGTACTTAATATACCTACTTCTGATGCGTAGGATATACTCGTACTCTTCAAGGTTCTAAAAGATGACATTAACTACACATATTATGTATTGTTAGCTACACGGTCATTCTTTTTTTCAGCCTTGACCTATTCTAGGTCCTTAGAAGCCGTTATCGCTATCGTTAAATTTTATTTTGATATAAAATTATTTGTGGAATTCATAGCGATAACTCTTTTGGCCTCTCTATAGGGAGGGAGGGGGAGAGAAAACATTGGGCTCATATGTACAACTCTTTTAGCACGTCTATAGGGAAAGGAAGCCCCACGGGGGTTTACAAGGCGAGAGATAGGTATGTCTCAGATAATCTCACCTCCGGCAACTTACGAACCACAGCGGCGTGCATTTTAGTCGGTTCAAGTCCGACGTTATGTACTCCTAACTGCTTTGACATAGAATTGATGATGGTTGATGGTAGTCAAACTTTTAGCCTATGCCTAATAAGTATGAAATTAACTTTATTCTCGCACGGTGATTATCTAATTTTCTAAGAACAGATTGATGAAGTCTCCACTCATAAAGTCATTAGATGAGTTGACAGATGACTGAAATTCGTATAAAAATACAGTGGAACCATTTTTGTTATCGTAACTACGTGTAATAGAGGAAATCCGTGTTACTGCGTAAATACAATAATCATGAGATTCTATATTAAATTATTTAACTCATTTAGAAATTGAAACAAAAACTAACTTTATAACAGATTTTATCACGATTTATTATATTTTTATGATAGATATATATATGTTATTGTAGATAATTATATTTTCGACCTTTCGGTCGTTTCTTCACCCATTGTCATGGGTAGTTTAAGATGAAAATGGTGGTCGTTTCATGTCTTGAAGAGTCAACTGATACATTGATATAAAGTTTTGATCAGTCAAAACATTATTCGATAAAATTACCTACCTACATTGCAAAGATTCAGTAAAATTTATTGAGTAAGATTTTTTACATTGTGTTGGGTGGGACATCTATGTAATTCAATAAAACGAGCTGCTGTGTTTGTTTGTGAATAGTTTTAGAACTTTATGAGATTATAGTTATTATCGAATTTAGTTAAGTACCAAATCTAACTACCGAAAAGAACAATGCTACCAAACGGAAATGAGAAATTATTAACAATATACTGATTATTACGCATGACCATGACACATAATTTGTATCCAGAGACAAAAAGTCATCGTTGTCAAATGACATGCCTGCGTAGTAATGGTTTTTAGGGTTCCGTAGCCAAATGGCAAAAAACGGAACCCTTATAGATTCGTCATGTCTGTCTGTCCGTCCGTATGTTACAGCCACTTTTCTCCGAAACTATAAGGCCTATGCTGTTGAAACTTGGTAAGAAGATGTATTCTGTGAACCGCATTAAGAATTTCACACAAAAATAAAAAAAAAGCATTAAATTTTGGGGGTCCCCATACTTAGAACTGAAACTTAATTTTTTTTTCATTAATACCATACGTGTGGGGTCTATCTATAGATAGGTCTTTAAAAATGCTATTGAGGTTTCTAACATATTTTTTTTCTAAACTGAATAGTTTGCGCGAGAGACACTTCCAAAGTGGAAAAATGTGTCCCCCCCCTCTAACTTCTAAAATAAGAGAATGATAAATCTAAAAAAAGTATATTATATAAATTGCCATGCAAACTACCACTAAAAATTGGTTCGAATGAGATCCAGTCAGTAGTTTTTTTTTAATACGTCATAAACCGCAATTTTCGCCTTTGCTACTACGGAACCCTTCATGGGCGAGTCCGACTCGCACTTGGTCGATTTTATTGTTATTGTGCGTGAATCACAAAGAGGACAATCATGTTAATTTGTTGTCTGGCGTCTCAATCTATGCCTAGACTATACAGCCATCCGTAACACAAGCAAATTAAATTTTTTATACCACTTAGGTGGGAAACAAGTGTGGGGAACAAAACAAACTACCTGGCCCTCGATTCTGCTAAAGCACAACCACTGTCATACCACAGAGACTTTAAAAATGGCATTGAATTTTAGACCTTATTTCAATAGACTTATAGTCAAAAATTAAATGAAAAGAGTTTCATTACTCTCTTTCATTAACTCTACAAAAAGCCATTTAACTTTAAACTTTAACTGGATTGCTTTAAAGGCTAAAATTAAATGGAACTTTCTTGCAGTGTCAGTGGCATGATTGTGGTTTTGCTTTAGCAGTATCGAGGCCCTGATAGGAAGCGGTTACCGCAGCCTATGAACGTAGGCAACAATAGGGGCGTAACACTAGCTCTGTTCATCCCTACATTCTGTTATAGAACCCTGCCCATGCCCTTGTTTTAGAACCCCCATCCCTTGTATATTATAATCTCTTATGAAAATCACAATAGGGAGATCATTCCATACCCTGTGCGTGTGGGGAAATGCGGTCCCTTATCCTCAGAGTGTGCATCTTTTCTGGTTGCAACGTGTAAGGATGATGTGCTTGCTCAAAGACCATATTTACATTTTTTACTGCTACTACTAATCACCAAAAATAATTATAAATAATTTATATAAATTTTTTTTCGTGGTAATTCATACAATAGTGCCAATTAAAATTATCTGATATTAATTATTTATTTTTATTTTGTTAATAGGACCACACATGTATAACGTTACTGTCGCATCCTTATCACCTTGTGTACAACCCTACTAGCACAATATACCTTCCTGTTTATGACAAAGGATAGGTTACAATCAAAATTAATGAACTAAAATGCTTTGGCATATCAGTATTTGTAGGCCTAATTGCTAGTCTCCACGCGTGGATCAAATCTTCCATTCATTTTCCATTTTTCAAAGATTTTATCCCTAAAAGTATGTCGGGGTAACTAACGTTGCCAGCTAAGGTTGTTCAGATTTTTAGATATATTCTTTATACGGCATATCTATATCCCGATCCAAAAGTAATGTGCAGGGTGCAGTGTTAGTTGGTTCGGGTCAGAAATACCCATCGTTATCTCCGGTGAGTGGAATTTGGAAATAAGGCCTAATTGCTATTTTGAATTACACAGATTCGATGTCGAGTATCATTCATACGAGGGACTTTATTTCGGATAACAATTGCAGAGGTCGCTATTGACGTTATCAGACGTTATGCCCAATCACGAACGACATTGGCCTTGGCCGGCCGGATAGGACAATACGAACTGATAGCGAGCTCCCAAACATACCCGAATTTAGCTCTTTCATCTGCGTAACCTGCGAAACCTATTTCGGCAATAAAATTTGGCCTACATATTATTCCAGAGCATCTATCTCTGAACCAATTTACAAACATTCAAATATTTTCTAAAACTTTTTCATTTATAATATTCGTAGGAAGTAGGATAATGACACTATAGTTCATTTTATGTATGGCAAAACCAAATGGTAAATTACCTATAAAAGTTCAGATTCCACAGACCAAGCAGTAACCTAAAACTACGATTAATATTGAAGTTTATGCGCCAATGACTTTGAACTCAGTGAACCTGGTATTGTTACAGCGATAATTGTATGCGCTGAGTGTTCGAACGTTCTTTTAATGTGCGTATTAACACATATTAAAATAGATTGTTCCATTCTATAACAATAAAGTAGTGTCGACATGTGTGCTAAAATATGGCACAGACTTTGCGACTTGAATATCCTAAATAGGAATAATTACGTATGGATATGGCTATGACAATCTCACATCAGGCAACCGACGGCCCACAGACGACGTACGTTTTAGTCGGTTCGGGTCCGACATAACCTCCTCCTCCGGCTCCGGCAGGGGAGGTATCCGTGGGGATTTTTCACACGATAAAAAAAGGTTCAATTACGCGTAAGTTGGTTTTCAGAGTGTAATATCAAAATAGAGGCTGGTGTAGGCACTATAACTTCTGTTCTCTGTCTCTATGCCCCGTACCAATCTCATAAAGTTAAGCAGGCATCGGGGTGAGTCAGAACTTAAGAAGTTACCATCTGGCAAGATAGACACTATGTATATTGTGCTGGTAGGGTTGTAGACAAGGTGATAAGGATGCTGTGATAAGGGTACTGTCTATTAGACAGTACCCGTTTCACAAACTTTATGGCTCAGCTCTTTTACTTTTCCCAATTGTAAAGCACTTCTAGTTTTTGAACCCTCCAAGCGCATCTCTTAACAGTGTGGTCTCAGCCGCGTCCGGAAGCTTTCACCTCGGAGCCCAAAGTGGGGTTTCAAACTTGAATTGTTTTATTTATTTTGAAAAGAGAAAATTTTGCGCAAGTACTTGGGCCCTGGATGTGTTGATAGGACTCTATGATACACTCTACTTCCTAATCCGTAAATGTGTTTTAAGTTGTCGCGGCCGCCAAAATGATATTGTTTGTCCGTAAAATTGTAAATCAGTTACCATTCTAAATAATATAAATAGATGGTTATCGAGACATCATCGTCACAGCGTTGGCCCCAGTTGCATCCAAAGCTTATTGGAGCCTAAGGTGCACTCTTCTACTTTTTTCTTGCTTTGACTTATCTTGGTTGGTGCAGGAGTGACGGCCACCTGACCTACCCTCCCGGGTAAAAAAACCTGCCCGATCACCTCGTCTGTTACTCAGCTGGTGTACCGGTTAGGTTAGGTTAGCATGATTGTGATCAAGTAGCTATGATTAGTTGTAAACAATGAGACAAAGCTGATGTTAAGGAATCATTAACGTTTACAAAGTTTTTTAATATCTCGTTTTAATTATATAATTTATAGTTTGACTACAATGCTCAATTATAATTAATTTATTCTTCTTCTATCCTACTTCCGACTTCCTACTAAATCCTATACTATCCCATTCTTACTAATATTGTAAATGTGAAAGTTTGTGAAGAAGTTAGGATCTTTGTTATTCAATGAAGTTCTAACAGCTGAACGGATTTGGTTGAAATATGGTACAGGGATAGATTATAGTCTGGAATAAAGCATAATTATAGTCTGGAATAAAATATAACTTTTATCCCGGGAATAGTTGCTCATGGGTTGCAAGTACAGGAAAATTAATTGTCTGTACCTACATGGTAGGAATTTAAAAAAAATACTTGGGTTATGTTAAGTTACAGATTCAGAAGTCAGCGTCTTTTTTGGAACTCTTGTCAGTTTTCCCGTTTGTCTGTTTGTTCACGAGCACGCGAAATTACTGTACGAATTTTGATACAAAACGTTTTTATAAAAAATTCTGGGTCTACTTTAAAATGTGCGGTATGTTAGATCATAATTTTAGTTGAATCGAAGATATGACAAAAAATGATAACCGACATCCACGCGGACGAAGCAGCGGGCATCAGCTGTTTATAATTAATAGTGAAACTGATAAATTGTAGAGATTCAACATACCAACTAGATATACTTTAATTATCTATTATATAATAATGTTGTCAAGCGCAAATCTCGAGAACGTCTTAACCGATTTGGCTATTTTTTTCCTATGTTCCTATATTTCCACGGAATGGTTTTAAGTAAAAAAGGGTTCACAGGACCGGGAACAGAATTCTGCCGGCAGAGCCGCGCGCAACAGCTAGAATAACACTAAATAAATAAATAAATAAATAAATAAATAAATAAATAAATAAATATTGTAGGACATTCTACACAACGCTATCTAGACCCAAAGTAAGCATAGCTTAACTAGCTTGTGTTATGGGTTCTAGAATGCGGATAAACATACTTAGATTTTTTTTTTGTAAATACATACATATTATACATAGCAGACCAATGCAAATACCCATATTTCATGCACACAAATATTTGCACTGAGCGGGGATCGAACCCGCGCCTCCTGCGTAGCGGCCGCGTTCACTACCGCTACGCCACAGAGGCAGTCCTATGGGAGCTTACTTGACGTTTAATTAGTAAGGCTTTGTTTTAACGTGCACAAAATCCATCGAATCGATTAAAACGCAAGCCGCCTATGGGTTGTAGGTTGCCAAAGGTGAGATTGACTGAAAAATATCCCTCGCCCCCAGGGCGGCCTGACCCAGGGCCATCTCTTTCGAGCTAGCTCTCTTCGGGTGTGGGGACCATGGAGTCCCCATTTAGCCCACGGGTATGAGTGACGTTATTAGTATGACTTGTAGGTATTCATAAATTCGTTAGCAGGAGTGGTTTCTTTTCTTGTTTGGTCATATGGAATAAAATAATTTAAATGAAAATGACATTTGAAACGTTTATTATTTTTAATTAGCTGAACCGTCGCGGTTTTGCGAGAGCAAATAAAAAAAAAGGTTTATAACCAGGCATCCGTCCAAAACTGTAATATACCGAAATTGGATAATAGCTACTACTTAAATGTAATTGTTTGATACCTCCTCTCAGTTAAATAATGATAACGGAAGTTAACTGTACTTATCATAAAATGTACTTGAAATAACGGACACAATCATTATGGTATCTTATTCTAGTAAACAACAAAGGTGTACAGGACAACGACTTAGGAGCAAAAGACAACCTCATAGACGTCGGCCTACTAATTAATGGAGGAGGTATTTTCTCTCGGGGTTGGGAGTCAGATGGCAGTCGCTACTGGAAAAATCAACATACCAATCAAAAAGTACAGGCGGACTTCTGGCTGCGAAGTATTTTGGACGCAACGGCGCAATCACTATGAGGATGATAGCAATAAAGGGAATTTTATCCAAGATCGCAAATTGATATTCGGGAATTAGGTACTATTTCATAAACTCAGTGACAACTTCCTGCTGATTTATTACAGAACTAAAGCAATCAAGTAAGTTATTGAATACAAATTGTGTTTGAAGACATATTCTTGCTTGTCACGTTTCAGCTATTCATCATAGAATTAACATTTTACTTTGTGCCGTGACCATAATTGCAAATGGTTGTCACGGAACTAGTGACTAGTAAATTAAAACATTATCGTGTGAGAGATTGTTTCAGACTTCATCCATAAATAATTTAAGTCCCGTATTAGAGTATGATACTTAGTCCTGAATCTTGATTTATAACTAGAACAGCTCAGTGAGGCAAGTGGCAATTCGTTGGCCAGCGTGTTGTAGAATAGAATAAAATGTATGGGATTTAAGGTATTGAGACAATTTGACAACGTATGTCATAAACGTCTAAATGCGTGTCATATACGTCAAATCCCATACATTCATCGTTCTATCGAATCGTTCTAACGAATCGGCACTTGTCTAGGGGAGTTGAGGACGGATTGTCATGGACAATCTGTCAAATATTTCAAGGAAAATCGAGATTAAGGACTGAGCGGTATCGTTCAGAGCCGGGTCTAGTCTCAAATTCATCATCAATTCAATAATCATCAAATTCAACAAATTCGACAATCATCATCATCATGTTAGCGTAAAATCTCCGGCGGTTTACTTTGGAGTACGGGTCCACTTACTCTTTCTCCTAATTTTGTTTGGCTTATACAGTTTTCATGAGACTGACTACCTAAACCGAGAAAGACAGACTGAGCCAGAGTCCTACAGTAGAGGTTACCTTGGCTCCGTAGATCTTGGAGAGACCCTTCCCAATACACCCAATCAACTCAGTAATCAATCAACGACGGCAAATATTTTTACATAGGTACTTTAAACCGTTTAAAGCGTAGGGATTCGGTAATTATAGCCGGATACTGCAAGTTCATAAATCATAACAGCATCCTGAATTGCTAATTGTATGTTACGAGTGTTTACATTCCAGATAGGTTTTGTTGCAATTTTGTGTAATTTCATGACGAAAACTTACGACAACATGATCCACATATCCTTTTTTAATTGTAATAGCATTACTTCATATCTAAGACTGAATAGAAGCCAATTACATATAACTGAAAATCCATCAATGACTTTACCCTAAATGCTTAACAAGGACAAAAGTGGTATGTGTATTTATTTACAACAAATTAATTCGATTTAGCTGATGGCATCGCTTCAATTTCGCTGATAGCTTCGTGTACTTAGTTGTTATCATGATTAGAAGTTTTCCATGTCATATAAAATTACATTTCCTTGTAGGTACACACGGCGCCAGACCTCGGTTTACAGGCCACACCAACATAAAGGAAGTGTGCGTGACAGCAATACTATTAATACATTGCTTAAAGATGTGTGTCATAACAAGTAAACCAATCAGGGCCTTTGACGCACTCACACAATTGCTATTTTACTTACATAAAATGCACTAAGGTTATAATATCATATTCTAAACTAATTTTATGAAATGTATGCAGCATTTTGTTTCTATAACTAATAGGGGTTATCAAATTTGGTCACTATACTAACTGTTCTCATAGTCGAGATGGATAAGAATGCAAGTAAGTAAGTTTGGACCTCACCGTTGTCGCCGGTCGTTGGTTCGGAACTTAACAACGGAATTATCTTTTTGTCATTCGTGCATCTTTATGTCAGTCAATTTAATAGACATAACATTTTATTTTATGTTCCAATATCTTTTTAGAAGTTTATAATAATTATACTTATGTGTTTTTTATATTTTTTATTAAAGATCAAATATTTTTATCTGATACTTAATTAATTATTATCTATAAATAATTAATAATACCCATACTTAAGAAAAATATCATGCTTATAATAGTAAATATATTATTGCATTGCAACAATAAGTTAATTATTTTATTTTCCTTTCCTTTTATCCATTAAGAATAAAATAGTATCGTCAAGGAAATATACAAAAAATATATTAAATTATATTATATATATATGAATTTTATACACTTAGTTTCCTGTAAATAAACTAGACCAATCGGACTTCGATATATTGAGGAACAAAAAGTGCACCTCGCTCGAGGACCGAACCCGGTATTGATTCTATTCGTTCAGCTGCATATTTAAACCATTCAGCTATATCTACTTATTCGTTTTTCGCTAAATATGCTATTATAACTTGGTGCAGTGGCTATCATCAATACCTATATTTCATGTAAGTAAAATAGCGAAAGTGTGAGTGCGTCAAGGGCCCTGATTGGTTTACTTGTTATGACACACATCTTTAAGCAATGTATTAATAGTATTGCTGTCACGCACACTTCCTTTATGTTGGTGTGGCCTGTAAACCGAGGTCTGACGCCGTGTGTACTATAGTGCCTACAGAGATTGAACTAAAACTAATATATGACGAGATTTATTTGGTAACCAAACAACAGCAATTAAGTTGTGACGGAATATTAAAATAATCTTATTTCAAAGTTACATAATGTGCGTAAAGCTGCAACAAGATCAGTTATTGGTTATGGGTTCAATAACACTGTAATTACAAGTACTGTAATTGAGAAAAAAAAACCAATAAAATATTGACTGTATATCCACAGAAACATTGCATAAATAAATGAGTCAATAAAAAAGATAACAGAAGTTACTGTTTACGTTAAGTCGTCATTTACTCTGGAATCTATTACTATTATAGTAATTACTCGTCCAATCAACTGTCTGAACGTTTCAGAAACATTAATTGTAAGAATGACTTCTTTGAAACTGCTCTTTTAGTCATTAATTTTTAAGTTCAGTTCAATGGATTCAGATCAAATATGTGATTGTTAAAAAATACAACTTGATGTACTTTTTGTTTGAAATTTACAGTTTGTGTTGTATTAATTGTGTGCAAATTATATCGTCCGATTTTGGATATTCAAAGCATACGGTTGTTGTACGTACATCTGTGACAATTGTACAGTAAGTTCAAATGACAGTCGCTTCATGGAAAAAGTCGAAGCCCGTGTCTTCGCGACAAGTTTGAGATTTAGTAGGCTTAACATTAGAAGTTAAATTTGTGTAGTTCCTGATTTTTAAATTCTGCTCATATCAATGTCTAATCAATTAACATCAATTAATTAAACCTGCGCTAATGAACCTTGACACTTATTTACACAACTTATTATATGTTTGTTTAATGATTACGAACTTGTTTTTCATTTTATTTGATTTTCCATCATTTACAGATTTTCTGCTATCAATCAAGGTTTTTGTGTATTTTTTTTAAGCTATAGGTACAGTCAGTCATCACTGTGTTGTGTTGCTATTACAGGTTCCATCTATTATAATACTCAGGTATTTTATTTTGTCTGCTATTGTTAGATCCAAGCAGGTACCTTACCTTACTATATTCATCATTACAATCTAGAACAATGTGGATAAAACAAAGGGTCAATCCGCATCGCAGTCTGTCTATTCGCATCGCAAGAAAACGTATTTGGATTTATCAGCATTTAATGTTTGTAATTTATATTGAGGATTGAGGCCATTTATCTACAATGTTGAGTGCAAGTTGCGCATGCACGTGAGCAATGAGCATACAGCATTCTGATTCAGCAGAAAAAAGAAGGACAGTATCGTCCGCATATAATCAAGCCGCGTTTTCGTTTTCATTAACAAAGTTCGGTTATGAAAATGAAGAACAATGTGCACCCCAATATACTTCCTTGGGGAATACCAAAAATGTTTTCAAGGTAGTCACCATCTCTTTTAAATAGCTGTTGAGGATTTCCACCTTATGCATCCCTTACCCCTATTTTCAAGTTTGCTAAACAGTTTTGAACCTTGCCAAAGCTTATGACACTGATATGTCATAAACTTTGGCAAGGTTCAGGAAGACTCCAATATGATTACCCTTAAAAATAAACCTTAACATTGGTCATAATCAAAAAGTTCTGCGCAAGAAAATATAAAAAATAGACAGGCAAATTGAGAACGGAGGAACTTTTTCGATGTAGTTAAAACTTGTAGCATTTGCTATAGGTATAGTTGTCAACTAAGTATATCTGTTACATTAAAAAGTTTACAAACAAAAGACAATCTGATGTTTATCTATTCTGCGACGATGTGAAAAAGTCACAGAGTCAGAGATTGTTCCGAAAGTTATATAAAAGTTGTAGAAAGGAACATAAAATCTAATCTCAAAACTAAAAATGTAACTGTGACTTTCGAAATGCTTCCCATGTTTGTCATTTGCAATTTGAAATTTCAACATTATGAAAGACAATAATATGATGATATGAAATGACCAAGAAATGACATTATACATTTATAATATGCATAATAGGTATGCATTAAGATATGCATGCGTTCGTATCTTAGCATTTTGGGTGTATGGGGGCTCACCTAGATCTTGAGCCCCAAGCCAACCTTACCTGCTAGCTGGTGCACCTGCTGAACAACGGACGAGGCTCTGGCGCTGGCTTTCCCCTCGGGGTTGGGGGGTCGGACGGCAGTCGCCCCCGGAAAAGCCAAAATTGCCAAATTTAAAATTAATATGGCTCGTAGGAGCCGGAAGGCGGACCCTGAGCTCCGGGGTCATCTTGGCCACGGATGCAATCGGGAGAATACGTCTATATGCAGATGATGATGATGATGTATCTTAGCATTTATTTAATTTCGTTTGTGAGGTGTTATGAAAACAAAATGTAGACAATATAAACAACTCAAACTTAAAAACGATATAAACGCCACATACTCTGATGATCAACAGTGGCATCCATTTTCAAACATAATCATTCGATATTAATTGGTGCAAACGATTAGATTGCAAGATTGCCTATAGGTAATAAGTAATAAACGCTTCTAATTGAATTCAATGAAAGGTCTGTGGGTCAAGCTGTGAATATTTCATTAAGTGCGTTGGCTCACGACACGGTAAATCATAGTACCCAAGTTAATTTGACATTTCTAGTGAAAATATATTCATGTGTTAGTCTACCTTAGCAACCTACAGCTATACTTACATAACTTACTCTCATTAGCGTCGAAGCCATCCGGAATGTGGGGCTCCACTAAGAATTGCCGGACCAAGCCATCCTCGCTTGTTAGTAGTAGGTATACCTACCTTGGCGCAGGCTTTGCTTTCGGGCTTGTAAAGGCAGACGGTAGTCGTTCTCATAAAAAACCGTAAGAGGCAATTCAGAAGGAGAAGGAGTAAGAGGAACCCAGATTCCATTCGAAGATGAGAGACTGTTGGAACAGCGGACAATGCCAAGATGGTAATGATGAGCCTTCAGACCATCCGTTTACGCTTTGGGAAACATGTTACGCGCTATAATCACGTCTGTTCCAGTAGCGCTCTAAATATTACCTAATTACATTGAATGACCACGGCACGGGTGTTTGACCGCAGCATGTGAGTGACGTATGTTTTCCGAAGATTACACGTGCAGCCAGCACGTATAAACTTCGGCACGCGTGAAATTAAATAATAAATACCCGTAATACAAATCTGAATATGTTAAGTAGTGTTCGTAAAAACTTAACAGAATATTATTTTGTTTTAATATATTATGTACTGCTACCGAATGCTTTTTTTCTGACCGATGCTAAATAAGATAGAAGAAGAAACATGTTAGTTAATGCACACTACAAAACTTTTATGAGGGGTAAGCCTTATAGAGGATCATCACAGCGTTGGGTCCCAGTTGCATCCAAGGCCTTCACCTCGGAGCCTGGCGTCTGCTTTCCAGCTTTTACTCATCCCCTTTGTAGGGTTTTCGGTATGAGTAGTACTATTACATATTCTGTGGTATGAGGCAATAAGGATAAAATAGTTAAGTGTATCCAGGATTCCCCGTTTAACTTGTAGGTCTCCGTAATGCAAGATCGCAACCATATTAATATTTTTGTTTATTTCTATATACGAGTAGGTACGCTCTCTACATTTCCTTAGGTACGAGACCCTACTAGGGGTTCAACTAGGGGAAAAAGCCCAACTTTCAACAGCTATTATGAAAGTTCTGATCGCAGCGCGTCAACATTTAATGTTAACTGAGTTAATCTGAGTTTAACATCGATCACCGTGTTGTGTGCCACTTTCAGCACGATAAAGGCCGTATTTATTTTCAATTATTAACTCTATACTACAGTTGAGTCTAGGATACATAAGAGTTATACAAATGGTCTCCAATTGCTCTCGGCAATTATTTCAATTTACTCCATTATGATGATGCAATTATCTTTGTTTTTCCTTGCGCTATCAGTGCAACAACTTGTATTACATAACTTATATTAAGTGTCACTAATCGGTACTCTATTTGTTACGTTTTTAGATGACAATGCGGATTTATAAGGTTGACAATCTGTCGTTACAGTAAAAAAGGTTGCAGACGACAGTTAACCGTGTTATCCTATTATATGAACACAATCATTTAAATGTTAAAGTGACGATGACGCTTCAAACTGTATGACTATTTATAATATTGTTATGACAAAGTGGGAACATGTTCTAAGGCAGATTGCCTATTTTAGTAGCAAGTTAACAAGAGTATATTAATTAAAGTCAAGGAACAATTTTATTACAGTGCGAAAACATAATATTATCATCATAATTATTGTTGTTACGGTAAGACTATGTTCTCACTTCCTCACCTCTCAAATTATAGCCTTGAAATATCAGATGTCAGTAACTGTAATAAACTCATTATCAGGTATACCCCGGGACACGTATCTTGGACTTAAACCGCGAGACAAATGAGACCCTGGTGCGCGCGGATAGTTTTGTAATAATCTATTTTTGGTGAATTTGAGCTCGTCCACCGCCGTAGAATCACTGGCGTAGCTATGGGTGGGCAAGGTGGTGCGGTGCACCAGGGCCCCCAGGCTCAGGGGGCCCCTAAGCCCGAGCCTGAACTAGCACATCTCATATTGTACTACCAAAAAAGGCCCCTCCACGACATCAAGTCAAGACCCTTTTACCTGGACACGGCGGGGGCGTCATTGCCAGGCATTTGTTACCCCCGTAGCCTGGTGGTTGCCGCAAGACGTGGCTGCACCAGCGAAGGCGGCTCTCTTGCATTTTATCCACCATACCACGGACATCGGACATGACGGCTGTTGCGGATGCGAGAGTTCGTCTCGCGATCTTTACGCGTAACGCCGCATAGCATTTTCATCTCCATGACCTCCGTGGCCTATGACCTCCCCCTAATTGTGTATTGTGTAATGTGCGTTGTGTTTTGCTATAAATGTATTTTTTTTCCTTATTTTCCTTCAACCTTCTGCATTTTGGGATCACACGTGACGCCAGTCATTTCTCGCCACTTAGCCCACGCGGCAGCAATGCGTGCCTTGACGTTGTAGTCGATTTCACCAGTCACATGAAGTACAGATCCCAGGTACTTAGCCTCAGGGCCGCCGATAGCGGGGGTGCAACGGGTGCACCGCACACGGGCGGCACGTCCAGGGGGGCGGCAAATCCCTAGATTTGCCGCCCCCCCTCTTTTTTATTTGCCGCCCCCTTGTACGTATACACACCCCACATTTTTTTTTTCCTCTTAGCGTTAATTCCCAGTCGCATCCGAAGCTTTCAGCTCGGAGTCTGGGGTCCGCTTTTACCAGTCTTAACCACGGATTTGGCTAGACTTCGATATTTTCCGTGAAGCGATTGTCATCTGACCTCCACAACCCAATGTTAACATTAGGCGATATCGAAGCTTTGCAGTTAGACCGTTGTTTTTGGATTTTTGAGGGCTCCAACTACCCGTAACGACTGCCATAGATGTTCTCATGGCAACCGGGACCGACGGCTTAACGTGCTCTCCGAGGCACGACCAGACCAATGCAAATACTCATATTTAATTCACACAAATATTTGCACTGAGCGGGGATCGAACCCGCGCCTCCTGCGTAGCGGCCGCGTTCACTACCGCTACGCCACGGAGGCTGTCAAACACACCCCACATAAATACTATTAAAAATAATTTAATAACCAGCAGATTTGCTTTCTCTTGCGGCTCATGGGCCAGGGATCCATCAGGGTTGCGCAACGGGGGCAGCGAAGGCTGGCAGAAGTTGGCTTGCACGGCTTTGGCCAGTCGCCAGTAGCCACGGCTGCCCGTGGGATGCGCCTCTAGCTCCTGACCAAGCCGCGCTATGACCTGGGCATCCGCTCTGACGTAAGCCCCCTTGCAGACCTTTGTGGCTTTATTGTACGCTGCCTTGAAGTGGCCCACTTTGGGATCGCGTGTGGCGCGCGCCCTTACCCAGGCGCGGTACGCAGACTGTTTTTGATTGACAGCCTCCGCGCACTCGCGGCCGAACCAAGGGCGCGCTCTGCGGTCACCGGTGACATCAGTGTATGGGATATAGTATTCCATACCTAGACTGATCTCACCGGCGACAGCAGTAGCACTATCCGATGGGTTCTTACCTTCAAAGCAACGTGCAACCCACGGGATGGACGCAAAATACTCACGCATCCCATCCCAGTCCGCTGACGAGTAGTGCCAGAGACGCCGCTTCCCCTGCGCGGGTCGTGGGGGCGCTGTGATTGGCACCTTGGAACAGACCAGACAATGGTCGGAGTTGCCTATAAAGCGGCACGCACCGAAACACTGTATTGGTCTGGGTGACTCGTCAGCAGAAGGTCTAGAAGGGAGGGTGTTAGGCCCGACTTTCTTGGTATCCTAGTGACCTCGCGTACCAGTTGGGTCAGGCCATGCGCCAGAGCGAAAGCGTGAGCGGCTCTTCCCGCATAGTCAGTTTTGGCGGAGCCCAACCAGATCCCGTGGTGTTATCCGCTTTTTTATCATGGTCTGCCAGAAAAAATATGTCGGGAGTCCTATATAACAACCGGCGGGGGGGGGGGGGGGGTGTAAGCGTCCTTAGACCTATTTAGGGGGCGGCAAAATCGACTTTGCACACGGGCGGCCACATAGCTAGCGGCGGCCCTGCTTAGCCTGATCCGTGTGGTCGACCAAGTTATTGACTATGTGAACGGGTGTGGAATCTGTAGAGTTTAACGCTAAGTAGGTATTCTGTAGGCACACGAAAAAAAAATGGATATTTACGTATGTATGCGCGAAAACAAGCTAGATGTATATCTAGATTGTTTCCGTGCGCCTCTCTACAAGGGAAGGAGGATTGGAGTGCGGGGTCCGCAGTCACCACGCGGTGCACCCTGGGTTACGGAGACGGCACAGCGACGCTGTTGAGGGCTGGTCGGAGACTTTTCGCATGTCCCACTGACTAGCAAAGGGCACAATGAAGAGCAGGCAAGGAACGTACCGGTTACCGAGCGCAGGCGTGAGGGTTTTATGTGCGGCCGCCTGTCAACTTTTCAACCCCACTGGCGCCGCGGTTCGATGTTCGTCCCTCTTTTCAGAGTTCTATGAGGACACCGTGCTCCTTACACCCGAGGAGGCCATTTTAAAACCGTAGATGGCCCAGAATCAGCCGGGGTGCCAGTGATATGCTCTCGGTAACCTTACACCCCGGCAGTACTGGTATCTGAAGATCCGAGACGGCGGCGTGTGGTATTAAGCGGTCCGAGTCCGACATAACTACCCCCGATGGCCGACCACGGGTGTGGTATCTGAGGGGATTTCCGCACGAAAAAGAGGGAGAGAGGAGGGATTTGATCCCCAACAGCACGTTAGCGACCGGTAGGGGATATGCCTACCTCATCGTTTACTTCGGTAAGGCGACGTGCGACGCCCGAAGGAATTTCCAGAACCAAAAAAAATTGGGGGGGGGGGGGGGGCATGTATCTTTTTGCACCGGGGCCCTTGGTCACCTAGCTACGCCACTGCGTAGAATCCCCTGCTATTCTCAAAAAACACCCAAGAAACGTGTACTGCGCGTATAGAACACATTTTGACCACATTTTAGGTTCAACTGAAGTATTTAGAAATGTAAATGCACTCTAAGGTTTCTATACACACCCAATATATTGGCACAAGGCCTAGGCACAGACCTAGATAATGTATGCAATGTAGGTATGTAGTATATGGTATGTAGTATGCAATAGTAGACCTGTCTAACTCGTTACAACTCACCTACACGGTGTATTCATGCACGACGATACAACATAATATTACCCTTTGGTCTTGCAGCGTGCACGCTCATTATCTAGATACATTACGACGATGCATAACGATCGATTCTAATAACGTTTACGTAATTTTTTGATACAATAAGACTACTTTAAGAAAGGGCACATTATAGATGTGAATGTTTGAGTAATGTAGTTTTTCGGCATCAACTAAGAATAATACCAATACTGCAAATAACTATTATCTAACTTCTTTAGAAGTTGTTAAATACTAAATTGAAGTAAGAATAACGCACCTACCTAGTATGTTTCCTATATTTTGTTAAAAAATCTAATGAAGTCATCCCTTCAGCTGTGGCGCAGGCGTCGCCGAGTCGCATGTCGCATTAAAGTTAAACTAAGTAATAAAATACTATTTAATTGTAAAATTAGAGGTAGGCAATAAATGTAGTATCTTTTTGAAAATCAAAGGAACGAATTCTATACCACTTACCCATACTGGTTTTGTTGTGCATTAAAGTGTATCTATCTATTTCTACAGGTACTATTAGCACATATTATATCAATGATTAGCACAGTTTAACGAACAATTTCATATTCGTTCCACTGTGCTATTAGTATTTAATATGTCGAAAAATAAAATATTTTGTTGTGTCCGGCTCAATGAACCTGGTACAGGAACACCGAAATCACTAGAGTGTTTTTTTTTTGCAATATATACATTGAAGCTTTTTATTACAAAAAATGTATCACGGTTTCGGAATAGAGGTGGAAATGAATGTTGCCTCAGACCACAGATAACACTCATACTAAAAGAATAACATGTTGCATATCGAATTTGGAACGGGACTGTACAGTCCCGTACCAATCTGAAGCATAGCGTGCCTTTTGGTAATAATAACTGTCAGCCAGCGACATAAAGTTAGCGGTCAGATTGTAGTTTTTCACGATATTAAATTTTGTGTTCCATACCTACATCCAATCTAGTTGTATACGTATTGGTAACTTGTATAAAATAGTGAAGTATTCCTACACCTTGCCAATAAATATACATATTAGGTATTGATAATCTAGGAAGGTTGTCAACAAGTAAGCGTTAACCAATAAAATCGTGAATAACCCCTGATAAATTATTTATATTGTGCTAAAACAGTAATGTGTCTGTTGATCGTACGTGTACTAACTGTTGGAGGCATACTTACTACTGTCTGCCTGTCAATAAGGAAGTGTCTATGAAATAAGTTATGCCAATATTTATATAAGTACCTGTAGTTCCCGGCATATATCATGAGTCAAAGTCGCGAGAGGATCGAGGTCTTGGCGCACGCGGATTGCTTTGATATAATCTATGATTGGTGGATTTGAGCTCCTCCGCCGCCGAAACACTCCGTGCTACCCTCAGAGTCACCCAAAACCAGCGTACTGTACCTATAGGTACACCGGCACCCCAATGACGTCACAAAATGTACTCTATAGGTATATATACCTAGAGTACATTTTGTGACGTCATTGGGGTGCCGGTAACTATACCAAAAATGCGTTATGCACTTTAAAAGACCTGTTACATATTTTAAAAGTCGTAATTACTATTAAGGTTGATAGCGATAAATTGTTAGGTAAATTAAAATAAATTTTCATCTCTTTTGGTTTGTGGTCACAAAGTAAACAACTGCTACATGAGTACGATAAACAAATATAATTCTACTTGTTTCAAGTTTCTAACTAACGTGACGGTTAGAACACTTGAAATAGACTTAAGTAGGTACTAGCGATGAGGGTAAAGTCGTCTAAAACAAGCGCGTGACGTAATGTTTTTCGACCCAGTTATGTACACATTACGTCATACATCTTTATATTCAGTCATACCTACACACAGTCAAGTTCATCGTTACACATTTTCCTTAATTTACAGTGTAAAAGAAGAGTATCATTCAGATGAAACTAAACAAGAGAAGAAACAAACTGTTTGTCCTTTGAAAAGTAATCTGAATATTTTTATTTTTATTTGGGTAGGGCTCTAGTGTGGGACGCAACATGCGTCGATACCATTGCCCCTACCCATGTACCTGGCACGGCTGGCTGTGCCGGTGCTGCTGCTGCTTCTGCAGAGGCTCTTAAACGGCGCAAATACTCCAATCTCATCGGAGATCATGAATTTGTGCCGTTTGGAGTTGAAACGTTGGGGTCATGGGGTCCGAGCGCCTGCAATCATTTCAGGGAGATTGCGAAACGTATGGTTGACGCTTCTCGTGACCAGAAGGCTGGTCTCTTTTTAGGTCAGAGAATAAGCATTGCCATTTAACGTGGCAATGCTGCCAGTCTTCTGGGAACGTTACTACATTAGAGGCATGCGATGCGGAGGAATTCCATGACGTATTTTAATTATTATTATTATTCTTTTTTTATTATAATTTGTATATTATTAGTTTTAGTTTTAAAATATATTAGTTTAGTTTTCTTAATGATTCAGATTCATTATAAGATATATTGTGATTAAATAATTATTCAATGAACATTTCATATTATGTAAATAAATAAATACTTTTTATTTATAGATAAGTGATTCATAGTAATGTTTACGGTGTCGCGGGTTGAACGACATAGATGAACCTCGCAACGTAACCAGTTCCAGAACTTCTACAGAGTGTGTAGAAACTTGATCTTGATTCGCGTCGCCATTCATAAAATGCACATACAAATTATAGTGAAATTGTGACGACTTGGTTGCACAAATTATGCTGGGGTAAGCATTTGAAATATGTTGTTGAAGGGAGAAAGGTACGCTGATGTTGTAAAATCATTATCATATCCTCTGAGACTCTTCCCAATTTAGTTGGAGTCGGCTTTCCAGTGTAACTGTAGAGCAGCTGAATTTTGATATTTTTCCTGAAGCGACTGCCATATGACCTCATATATCTCAGCATTAATTCAAAGCATTTAGCTACTTTTGAGTCTATAGTCGCTCTCCTGCGCTGTGATTCAAACTTCGACAGGAAACCCTGCGTCGTAGGTAGCGGTAGGTGTATTGACTTGCAAGTCAAATTGGTTTTGGTTCCGAAAATCTTAGTGGGCCTCTAAAATTATAAAATAGCTGCCTCTAAAACGTCATAATAAAATGTTTCTTTTTTATAATATTCTCTTATTGATAACATAATCAGTCAGTCATTCTAATTACGAAACGGCTGAACTTCAATATTTAGATTCTAATCACCATAACTTACTGCCAATATCTATCTAAGTTCTGTAGTTATATCAATATATTTTTTGTTCGTACTTTCTATGGGACTGGTTGAAGTCACGTCATCCATTGTCTCATCATTAGACGCACTATTCAAGGCTTATACCACAGATTACCTAATAGTTGGTACTTACTGGCATCACGGGGCCTTAGATCATTGACTGGATACTACAAGGAGTTGCGTGTTCTCATCGTGTAATTCGACAACTTTTAAAACGTTTTTGAAAGTGTTTTTGCAAAAGAGATTGGAATATAGATGCCATAACACATATATAGATGTGTTATGGCAGAGATATTTTTTGATACAATCTAAGCATATTCTATTAAGAATGCAATTCTATTAATACCTATTATAAATGTCAAAATTTGTGATGGTGTTTGACCTTCAGGAGGATACAAACTTAATCAATCAATAATATAGGATATTGCAGTCCACTGCTGTACATTGACTTGTCCTAACGTGCGCCATAGCACCCAATGCTCCCTCTTGCGCATCCAGTTTAATTCAGTCACTTTTTTCAGATTGTCTGTCCATCTGTTGAAGGGTGTCCCACGTTCCGTTTGCCGATTCACGGTCTGCACTTAAAGACTTGTTTGTTCCAACTTCAATCGGTCCTTAGGCAGATGTGGCAAGCCCGTAACCTCTTCTGCTTGCTTATGTAGGTAACTTTACTTCTGTGTCGGATGACCTCATTACGAATTTCATCCTTTAAAGAAACCCCAAGCCTACTGCGCGACTTTAAGATCGTGGACTAAACTGTCAGCCACCTCATATAGTTATGTAAGTATTTTAAAAGTAAGTAACTGACTTTCATCTTTACTGATGATTAAAATGACTTACAATTTATTATGCTGCAAGTCATTTTTATAAAACTCGAAAAAATTCTGGCAACGACAAGCACATTCAATTATGTAATCTAAAGAATCTTCTCAACGTGACCCACATACTTAGAACACGGTGTATTTACTTCTCGATGTTGTAATCTGTCATCATCATTAAAGGTGTATGTACTCAGATGACATTTGTGTAAGGGTTAATGATGGTGTAAAGGAAGCTGAAGAACTCTGTCCTTAGGTACACATATAAGGACATACAAGGGCGGAAACAAATGAGGTATTCTCTGCCTACCTGAGGAGTATAAGCGTATATGTATGTATTATCTAATATATGTTATAGACCTCCATAAAATTGTTGGTTTCCATTTAATTCAAAATTTATTTATTCAGGCAATATTTCTTGTCATAGATGTTTTAGACCAAGGGTGCCCAACCTTTTTAGCTGTCGGGCCAAACTTACGATTTGGACATTTTTGGCGGGCCAGTACATCTTTTTACTACATCCACAACCCCCCCAGGTTTCGGAAGATGAAATTGGCTGATCTCTTGCCCATCTCCCTCGAGCCGGCTCTCTTCGGGTATTGGGACCATCGCATCCCCATCTAGCCCCTGGGAATGGGGAGGTGCAGGCGGCTCCACCCGTCACCACCCTCAGGCCCATGCTCATGAGGGACAGAGGCCTGTTCTGCACCTCCGACGCCCGCGTCCCCTACGCTCGTCACGGGCTGTGCGGGCTGCGAATCCCCTCCGTTCCTACCCCGCCGTCTCCTTTTGGAATATTACTTGCTCACAAAAGGAGGGGTGGCAGCCCACGCGCTCGCGCAGCGTACTATTGCCGTGAGCAAGATGGCAAGCGAGAGAACTCTCACTCCTACAGTGATGGCGTCTCCCGCGTTATAACGATGGCATTCGGTGGTTGGCTCTTACCGGATCCGACGCAGAAAAACCCCGAAGCATCCGTGCCCGGTGATAACCTGCAGAATGGAGGAGTGGCTAGAGAGGCTACATGGCGGCCTCTCTAGCTTTCCCCCATGATGGGTCTTATCGCCGCTACTACGGTGTGCCCTTCACGGCTCGGGTTCGTGTCCCCGTTCCCGCGCCTTTTTTCGGTAACGATATGGCACCGAAAGAACTTTTTTATAACGTCAATTGGACTTCACCTCGCCTGCTGGTAAGCTGGATGCAGTCTCGGAAAAGAGGGTCACCATTATAGACACGTAAGTATCGTGTTACAATGGTGGCACTCAGCTTGTCGGCCTCATTAGATGCTTTTTCACGCCCCGCTTGAAGGATCCGGGACTTGTAGGAAGAGGGAAACTGGTAAGGAATTCCAGGAGTTAATGGTACGGCAGAAGAAGGAGTCATCGAATATTTTGCACCGTATGCGGGTGACATTTATGTCCTGCACGCGTTGTTCTGTGTAGGAAAGGATAGGGTGAGATTAATTGGAAAAGCTCATTAGAACATTCACCATAGCAGAGACGGTAAAATTAAAATACTGCCAAGTATGCACAACTCTACGCATCTGCAGAGGCTCGAGGGTGTTCGTGATCTCAGGATTCCCAATAATGCAGACCGCACGACACTGGAACCTGTCGAGTGTATCAAGTAAGTACTTTGCGAAGCCATCCCAGAGATGCGAGCAGTATTCCACGCAGGAGACAGAAGACACCGCTGCTCCGGCGTGTTAAAACATCTCACTTTGTTCAGGACTCCAAGTTTACGCGAGGCTGTTTTGATGATACTCTCAATATAATTTTTGTTGTTCAGTAGGCAGCGAACATCCATACCGAGAATACTGAGATTGTCCCGCAGTGGCAGTGCCCACGCCACAGAGGGAAGGAAAAAAGATACCTTTGCTGTAAATGCACATGCCTGTGTCTTGTTGGCATTGAACTCGACCAGGTTCTCAGAGCCCTATTGGGAAATATGATTAAGGATCCGGTCGAGCTCAGTGACAAGAAGCTGCTTTTTTTCCCGCGCTCAGACTATATATCAGACTGCTCGGCCGCAGTATGCCCATGATAACTCCCGTGTAAGATGCTATCGTCTGCATAGCAATGAATGCTGCCGGGTGGTCAGAATATCGTTGATATGTAGAAGAGAGAAAATGGGTGATAAGACAGACCACTGCGGCACGCCAGCATTTACCTGCAAGAACTACGAAGTTGGCGCTCCTGCAGGAAGCTAACCACCCAGTCGCACTGTCTGAGAGGCAAACCAAAGGCTGGTAGCTTGGAAAGAAGCGATTTGTGGCAGACTCTATAAAAGCTTTGGCGATGTCAAGATTAATTGCCGGTGACTCGCCATGTTTGTTCATAGCCTCGCTCTCCGAGATCCGGTAAGAAAACTCGCCGCGTCATAGGATATCGTGCAGTAACCCCTGATGGCCTTGATGGCCATCGTCTCTTGCTGTGCACGCGATAGGTGCACGTGCCTAGACTTCAGGGCATCCGCTCACACGGGACACCCGTATAGGGCAATGGAACGTACGATTCCCGCAGCATCTGCCTCCTGCTCTGCTCTGGCTCCCTCTGTTGAACAGCAGCCACGCCAGAGCGTTAGCTGTGCATCTTAATTTGGGAGCCAGACTTCGGAGACGCTCCCCGATATCTAGGCCGTCGAACACGAGCCCCAGATATGTCATCTGGGGCCTGATGCCGATGAGAGTGTCTCCCACTGTGAGGTTGGATCCCTCCGGTGGTGCACGCCGAGGCCTATGAGAGAACATGGCCTCAGTTTTGTACAGAGTCACCTCAGACCCAGCCGCCGGATCCGTTCCACGCCAGTGACAGCTCCTATTTTACTACATTTTTACGCGTATAAATTATAACTCAATAATATGGAATGTAACTACAAAAATTAGTATAATAACAAAGTGCACTAGTACAATATTAAGTTTATTATAATACCAAACTATCAATACAATCAAAATCATAAAAATAAAACAAAATAAAATTATTTTAAACTTTTTAGTTATGATATGAAGAGATAATATTAGGGATTGCAAAATTCGAAAAATTTTCAATTTCGAATTATTCGAATTCCACTTGACCTAAATTCGAATTATTCGAATTATTCGAATTTTTCCAAGTTTTTTTTTCCAAGGGAGCATATTTTATTACATTTGGATTTTTTAGTGTGCATACCCACACTGATCAATAAGAAAAAAAAAGGCAGCCCATTTTTATACAATTTGCGTTTAATAAACTTTACTTAATTATATTTGCTTGGTATCTTGGTATCTTATTAAGTGAGCATTCCCTCATTCATACTTACTCTCAATTTAGTAAAAGTAAATCTTCTTCTAAACATTTAAAATCACAGTCTCAATCTGAGCTTAACTAATAAAAAAAGTAAGGGTTTCGTCTTCTGGTCTTGAAGCTGGACGGACATTGTGGTAGTGTCATAATATAAGCAACTCAGCGCGTCGATGTATCGCCAATCGATACAACACCGCTGCAGGGCATCCAGCATTGCCCACGTTTCGATAGAGTCGAAGGCTTTTTCGTAGTCCACAAACGCCATACACATAGGCGATTGTACTCCTGATTCTTTTCTACAATCTGCTGAACAGTATGGATCTGGTCCACGGTACTATAGCCTTTTCGAAACCCGGTTTGCTCAGGTGGCTGGAACTCGTCGAGCTTAACCGCGAGGCGATTTGTGACGAACCTCGAGAAAAACTTGTAGACATGGCTCAGGAGTGAGATGAGATGGGCCTGTGGTTCTTCAGCAAGAACTTATCACCTTTTTTGAAGAACAGTACCACCGCACTCCCGCTCCATGCCCTAGGTGTTAGCCCTTGCTGGATGACGGAAATAAAGAGACTCGCTAGCTCTTTCAAGATTGGAGCGCCACCTGCTTTCAAAAGCTCAGTAGTAATTCCGTCATCACCAGGGCACTTGTTTTTCTTCAGTTGCCGGAGAGTCACCTCAACCTCGCACCGCTCGATATCGGGCATCTCCTCGGTTTAATGGCGCGTGACTGGGGATCTGTGGTCTTCATAGCTGTGTCCCATCGGTTTACTTATCCGTGATGCATATAGCTGTCCATAAAAAATTTCTCGATCTCAACAAGTATCTCGAACTTTGAGGTAATCGTTTTGCCATCCCCAGTTTTAAGTTTCGTCAGATGAGGCCTCCCCAACTGCTGCGTGCCCCAACACTTTCGACCCCTATTTCACTCAATTGCCTCCGGGATAGTGCGAGTGTTGGAGTGTCGGAGGTCGCGTCGTATCAGCTTTTTGCTTTGTTGGTTTAAGGCTCTCCCATCCGATGAAGATGACTGTGTGGATGGTTGTTCATGCCTCTTCCTCATAAGTTCGAGAGTCTCAGAGAGAGCTTGGACTCTTGCTGTCTGCGTTTTCCGGGAAACAACTTTCCAGAGACTTCCTGCAATGTTTTGACCACTATGCTGGCCTTCTCGTCAATGCTGCTAGAGGTTTCCAGCATTGCGAAAAGATTTTGAAGTTCTAGTTGGACTTTTCAGACCCTAGAGCTACTTGGAACGGCGTGGGTCGGAGGGTTTATCTTATCATTCGGAATCTTTCTGCCTTGATGTTGATATTTAGAGAGCCTCGGATAAGTCGGTGATCGCCTCCAGTTCCAGCACAGAGACATCTCTAAATATGTGCTTACTGTCCGTTATGAAAAAGTCTATCTCGTTCTTTATCGCAGAGTCCCGGCGTTGCCAAGTCCATTTCCTGTGGGGTTTTTTCTTAAAGAACCTATTCATAAGAATAGCCCCTGTAATTCGTGAAAGTTGACTAGCATTTGCCCTATGCGATTTCTGCTCCCCACTATAACGTAAAATTTTCGTCTCGCTGCGTTCTTGTACTCCCACTTTGGCATTGAAGTCCCCCATAACAACTTTGTAAGTGGCTTTGGCGGTGTGATTCATTGCCTTAGCAATATCCTCATATACCACCTCGGCAGTTTCTTTGGGGTAAGACGAGGTCGGCGCATATACCTGTATCACCTTCAGCGAACGACTGTTCGTGATTTTCAGGACAAGGTACAGACAACTTCAACAACGCTGCTGATGAGGTCCTTTTTACCAGAAAGCCGACTCCTCCCTAGGGGAGCTGATCACCTTCTCTAAAATAGAACAGGTCGCCTGACTCAAGGGTTGTCGTGTCCTCCCCTTTCTTCAGATCTCTGACAGTCTCAATATGTGCCAGTTTATGCGAATTAGTTCTACCTCGAGTTCGGTGAGGTGCTCGTCCAGCTGTAGTGTACTGCATTTATAAGTTGCCAGCAGTAGATGGTTTCGGTAGCCTCCCGCTACCACGGCTGGGAATAGCGGGACCATCGGGAACTGGGGGCCTTTTATTTTGGCGTCTGTGCATGGTGAGAGTGTCTAACCTACTATTGCGTAGTAGTTTTTCATGATAGTAACCGAAATTCGAATAATTCGAATACTTGGTTTTAAAATTCGAATTTATAAATTGGCCCAAAAATTCGAATAATTCGAATTTTTCGAATTTCGAAGTATTCGAATTGCAATCCCTAGATAATATCATTTTGATGAATACTCGATAGATTTGAGTGAAAAGAAAAAATAGCATAGCATTTGCGACTGCAACTAATGCAATTGCTTTTGTACAAGCTTTTTTTTTTGCTCCTCTCGCAGTGGCTTGCGCGTGCCACCCGAAATTCGTCCGCGGGCCACATTGTGGCCCGCGTGCCTAGGGTTGGGCACCCTTGTTTTAGACGCTTAGTTTTTACTTATTCTTATTACGTCTTTGCACGACCAGTCGTTATTTTGACTATTGTTATTTTGCCAGGTCGATATTCACAGTGGGATAGGAAGTTAGAATGTACGGGCTCTCGTCACCACGCTTTTTCACTGTATTGATGAATCCTTTCTAACCAAAGACAGGGAACCTTGCCAAAAATAACCACCACGATAACTTCGATCAAAAAGAGTGTGTTTTTGAAGTCATACGGTCAGTCATAGTCAAACAATAGTTTTTACCAGCGGATTTACATGTAAGGATTAATCAGTAGATGAACCTTGTAAAATGTGTGAAGTCAGAAGCAGATGGCGAGCTGTTGGTTTTACCTTTCCCGGAGGGAGAGACAGTGAGTAAGGTATAGGAACATCATGTTATATATTATAGATAATGTTACGTAACACTAAGCAAAAAAAAAACCTACTTTCACTAATGTACATAATGTAGTATTACGAATTATGACTGATGGTTCACATAGATGTGTGCTGTATACTCGTATCACTTTCTACAGTGGTGTAGGGACCACTGGACGTCATTTACGTGTGAGATATGGAAAGACCGAATTCATAAAATATCTGTTTTAAGGTTCAGAGACAGATAGCTAACTCTTTATTTTACACCTACATTAGTAAGATGGAGTAGCTTCAATCGCAATAATTTATACGTGATCTGTAGTCTCGCCAAGAGCGATTTTTTTCCAGGCATTCTTAGAATGGAAAGTATGCAATTCAAACACACGCACGATGCACGTTTGATGGTGGTGCAGTCATAATCATACCAAATGTAAAATACAAATAAATACATAGTAAACAAAGAAAAGGAAGAATAGACGTTCGTTCCTGTAAAGAAATCCTGTAAGTGCATAATCCTTGCGTTAAGAATTGTTTTCTAACGATAATATAGATTCGACATCTATACTTAACGGAAATAATAACAGTTTGGCCTTGTCTAATCGATTCGATGTAACACACATTAGAATTATTGGTTATATAAATGTAATACTTCTCAAACTGGAATTAAGAAAATGGTGTCAGTAGGCCTTAGTCAAGTCCACACTATTATGACTTGTTCGTAGGAAAAAAATATTACATCATAGAATTTGCAGACACGTTTCCGCGCGCCAACTTTCTTTAGAACACTCTTATGCCATTATATAACCTCATCTAAAAAGAATGTTATAGTACAGATATAAGATTATGTTTTATTCCTCCATACCACCATTTTACTACGTAAATAAATATCTACTATGATCCAGATAATGGAAGATATTTGACTAATATAGAATATAGATTCCATACAAATATTAGGTATAAATACGAAAGTAACTCAGTCTGTCTATCACACTTTCACGCCTTAACCACTTATTTGAATACGATAAAATTTGGTACAGGGGTATATTAGACCTTGAGAAAGGACATAGGTTATGTTTGGTCGATTTAACCGACATCCACGCGGAGCCCACATCTAGTAAGATATAAACAGTAGAATACACTCGAAACCCAAATGAACTTTACATATAGAGGAACACAGGAGAAACTATACAACAGGATATTGATAACACATTTAGCTATTAGTTTGAAAATATTTACGACTAACGTATTCAACATTTCGAATTGTTTTTGGACAAATTTGTAACAAAAAAATAATGACCTGCGGTTTATATCCCATAATAATCAATCAATTAGCCTACTGCAGTCCACTGCTGGACATAGGCCTCTCCCAATATGCGCCACGTTTGCCGATCCTCCGCCTTCCGCATCCAGTCCGTCCCAGCCACCTTTCGCAGGTCGTCAGTCCACCTAGCTAGGGGGTGTCCCACCTTCCGTTTACCTTCGCGCGGTCTCCACTCTAGGACTCGTTTACTCTAACGGCCATCAGTCCTTCGGCAGATGTGGCCAGCCCATTGCCACTTTAGCTTGCTTATTCTGCGAGCTATGTCGGTAACTTTGGTTCTAATCACTATAATTCCCATAATAATATATCATATTATTTCCTAATAATTGCAACGTTCAGATTACTGTGTTTGTCGGCATATTTCTGTAGGTATAACATGCCTAGCAACAACTTTTTGCTAATCAAGCATATCAGGGCACCTTATTTAAGCACAGTTGAATATTAACAATTTGATTTTATGTATGTGTTATAGGCAATGTGTATAATGTAGGCATTCTATACAATACCTAGGAAATGTATAGAATGCCGAGGCATTGCATAGAATGCCGGTCGAAGCATAGGTAATGTATGTAATCTATTTTTCTTCTCTATGATTTAGTTAGATAGATACTAATCTTTTGAGAGCTAATCCTAATTTCAACTGCCACCAGCAGCACTAATGTCACTAAGGAGTTTGGTCAGCTTATCACTAATCGTAAATGCAGTGTATATGTTATAGGCAATGTGTATAATGCAGGCATTCTATACAATGCCTAGGCAATGTATAAAATGCCGGGGTCGTTCAGGCAATGTATGAAATGATATTCAATGTTTAAACTATTTTACACTTTGCCTAGGTAATGTATAGAATACCTAGGCATTGTATAGAATGCCGGTCGAAACATAGGTAATGTATGTAATGTATTTTTCTTCTCTATGATTTAGTTAGATAGATACTAATCTTTTGAGAGATAATCCTAATTTCAACTTCCACCAGCAGACAGTGCTGATAAGACATGTGTTCTACTGGCAGGTATGCCTAAGTACCTACGTGTTTTTTGCGTAGAATGTTTCTCACATAGCAGTGAAAGAAAAGCTGCACATTCCGACTTGGATAGATTAGGATAGAAGGCTAATGCGGGAGCGGAGCTCCAGCATTAGCCTGCGTGGTTATTTCTTTTTATTACCATACAGAATCTCTAAAGGCCACGGCGGGCAACCACTCTCTTACCTTACCATCATCCCTGTGCTTGTCAGCCACCTAACCTGATGGAAAGAGAGTTGTTGCCGTGGCCTATAGAAGTTCTGCATGGTTAAAAAAAAAATAACCACGCAGGCTAATGCTGGAGCTCCGCTCCCGCATTAGCCTTCTAACCTAATCTATCCAAGTCGGAATGAACAGTTTTTCTTTCAGCAGTAATATACATTTTTAAAATCCATAGAGGGCTTCTTAAAGGATCGCAAATAAATGACGCTTTGTTAATCTATTTATTACTTTGTTTGCTAACAGTACTTATTTATCAAGGTGAGACGAATTTTCACACATGAAATATTATTTTAAAGAGACGAATTTACAACAACCCGTCCATTATACACATTGCCTAATGCGCTTCCTTAATGCTTAATACCTAGGCAATGTATGAAATTAATCGTATTATACACATTGCCTGAACGTTTTAGGCAATGTATAGAATGCCTAGGCATTCTATACAATGCCGGATTATACACATTGCCTATAACATATGCATAATTGCAGTAATACCATAATTTATGTTTATACCTCCAGTTTTTACAAGTAGTCACGCTGGTCTATCAATTTTGAAATTAAATTAGTTTTTTTAGTTTTTTTTTTGTAGTGTATCATATATTATGTAGGTATACTAATAACTAAAATGATATCCTCTTAATTTTGATAATACAATTAAACAAGATTTTGAAGTTTATGAAATATGTATAGCATTTTCGAACAGGATTCCCCGGTTATCACGCCAATATGAGATTTATAATATGACATTAATTTATGATTTACCTTATAAGTTTGAAGGCAGTCCATATTGCAGTAAACCTCAGAAAAAAATCTGTGTTTTATATCATGTTACTTGTCTAGCATAGTACAAAAAAGGCAATAGGCGATAGGTAGGTACTAAGAATTTCAGAAAAAATGAGATTATACAGAGTTTCATTCAAATAAGAGTCACTCAACATTTGGAAAATACAGAGCCATCAGAAAACTTTTGCGTCCTATGTCCTACAATAATGTTAGCGGGTGTAAATTCAGAAAGAGAACAGGGATGTATGGTCACAGTATCGAGGAGAATGACACATTAACTTCCGTTGCCATTCAAATCGCCTAACTCCACGAGGCATTCCAATAAAGATCATCACTATCCCCATATTATAATAATATATTATGTATAAGTAAGATTTAGTTGAAAAGAAATAATCCAAACGGCTCTCGCCTAAATTACAAATTTATCTTCTCTTATCGTATCGATGGATATAATCGAACGATTTTTCGTTCTCAGAGTTTGTGTCCACTTGAATTTAGGCATGTAGGTATAGGATATGTTAGCAGGTGGGCCATAGTCTGGCTACGTACCCGTTCGACCTCCAAGATTCGACCCTCTCACAAAAGTACCCACTCGACCTCATCTTTAGGTCCTACTAGGCCTCCTTCGAAATATTATAATTAATGTGTCCACTCGACCTCTTTCAAAATTATATCAAATAAAATAAGGCTCCATTGAACCTCTTTTGTAGTGCCTATTGGACCTCCAAAGAGTTACTCCGAATTCACACCGGCACCGTATCGATTTATTATTTGACCGTATGTCTGAACTCATTTCCTGTTTCCTCTGTGAAGTATGTTCTTATCGATTGTTCGATTTGAATACTTAGCATACTAAACGTTTTAAAATTTCGTTCAAGATGGACGTTAACATTAAAAAAGATATATCAATACTTATTTGTTTTTTCAATATAAAATGTAATATAGTAATTATATTAACGTTTCTTTTATGATCTTTTTTTTTGCGAAAAGTTAATAATTATGATTATGATTGTTAACTTTTTGCGATTAGTAAAATAAAGATGTTTACTTAAATTATCTATTACTTTTTCATATCGACTGTCATTGAATGTACTTAAAAAAACAAATTAGTATTGATATATCTGGCTCAAAGCTTACTCGACGTCCTTAATGATAACATACTTCACTGAGGAACCAGGAAATGGGTTCAATCCACGGGCCAAGGTTTTGATCAATGTAAATACCTACTAGGTACATTATTTAATACTTACAAGATAATGGAAACATGCACAGTTTTAATGTCGAGTGTATTTTGTTTTAAATGTTTATTTCTATATACAATGTCGTTTGAAATGATACCTATTACCGATAACATGATGATTTTCGTGATTAATTCGCCAAATTATTTTTGTTGTCCGTAATCTGTTTATTATATATGTTATGATACGTAGTACCTACCTACCAAATATGTACCTATTGACTATTATATGGTTTTTAATGAACTTGTGATAGTGCAAAATAATAGTTAAATACCTATACCTAAAAGTTGAATTTTGTTAGTGTATTTCTATAAATAACTTCGTTGAGGAAAATCTTTGACTGGATGGTGTTAATCTTTTAAAATGATGTGGAATTAGTAATACCTACTGTTTCTCCTGTTAAGTGCCTTCTACGTATTACACTTATATACCTACCATACACCTTGAAGTCATTGATTTATATTGTTACTATGAAGTCATTGGAAGTCATGTTATTAAACATGTATTTTTTATCTGTCTTAACAGGTAGCAATTATGTTATAATTAGTAGCATGTTTTACATGAAGATTCACATGGTCATAAAACTAAAAAAACTTTTACAAAGAGTATAACCCGCGCCACGTATCTTGGACCTAAATCGTAAGACATACGAGTTAGTAATCTGTGGCTCTGGCATCTGCGGATGGCTTTGTAATAGTCTATGCTTGGTGAATTTGAGTTCGTCTACCGCAGTAGCATCGCGTGCTATCGTCAAAAGACCCCCAAGAAATGTGCACTGCGCGTATAGGGCGCACTTTGAGCACATTTTAGGTCCAAGATACGTGGCGCGGGTTATAGCTGTAGCCTGCGGCGTCACTTGTTTGGAGAATTAATCCTTTTCGTAATCTACTCCCTGGATAAATAGTGGCCTATGTTCTATTTAAGTTTTTCAGTTGTTCTGGCATCCAATCCATATTCTTGTTATATACTAGCATGCCTACTTACTATTTTGTTGCACTATAGTATTGTATAAACTTATAGGAAAGGTACAGCACTCCAGACAAGCTCAAGTAGCTTATGGTTTGTAATAGTAGCATTTTTTATGTATAGGACACATCTATTTGACTTGACCTCACCTGATGGTAAGTGTCTGAAGGCAAAGTCTCAGGAAAGAGGGCCACCATTAATTACATGTCTGTATCAGGTTATAATGGTGGCACTAGCTTGAAATGACCCGGGACTGAAGGAAGAAGGAAACATGCGAGCTAGTAAGGAATTCCAGGTGTAAATGGTGCGGCAAGTTGATATAGGATTATTGTCAAATTTACTTTTTTAATCCACAGGTTGATGTTGTGTAAAGGCGGTATAAGCAACAGCGAAGAACTATATCGACAGAAGTCCTTGACCTCTCAATCTTAGTCCGTGTAATGTGTTCAGCGGCCTTGTCCGTTAATCACGTATAAATAGTAGCATAAAACGATATGCTAGAGTTTAACGAGCAATAAGATAATGGACATCAATTAATTAACTTACTTACTTACTAAAATTGGTTACTAGGGCTTATATATGTGGCAACGGATATGCGCAACAAATTACATTTTATACTACTGAAATGGTGAATGGGTACTAAGGTAAATATATCCCAATAGGGCATTTGGGCCTAAGCCAACTTTACTTGCGAAGGGTACAATCAGTAATGATTGAGAGATTAAGACTCTGGTGCAGGTTTTCCTCTGGGGGTTGGTCAGACGTTAGTCAAAACAAAAGGAGAGGGAGTAAGCAGTAAAATAGTAAGCGGAACCTAGGCTCCAAAGTGTAAGTCTCGGATACAGTCGAGAACAAGGGTTAGATGACTAATGAAATGGTGAAGAGGCACACGTATAACCTGATAGTGCGATGGCTACCCTACCTTGGCATAATGCGTTACCACCCAAAGACGGAACGGGTAAAAAGTTAAAAAGTTAGGAAGTTAGGAAGGTAAGGGTTGCGATACACACAAATCGTATATATTTATGAGGATACCCACACGGTTGACAGTTTTATAGCCAGATTGGTTTTTGTTTTAGTGCAAAAACCAATCGTTACCAGAATTACCACCAGTCACGTTGGTGTCATTATAATTTTAGTTTTTATGTGTAAAAACCATTCGGTCAGTGCCCTAATGCGGCAGACCACGTAGTTTGAACTGATGGCATAATATATTTACAAGTTTACTTATTACTTGAATATCCTTTTTTTGTTTACGTGTTTTTTTTGCTAATAAAAGGTTTGCTGGGAGATAACGAATAATAAAAGTTGCCCTTGTGCATCAGTCATGTAGGTATCATCTTTCATACTCTTTTGTGTGCAATTAAGTATTGCTATGGGATAAATGGTCTGATTTTTGGTCACACATAACCATTTTTTTAAGTTTTCAAAGACGTAAGATGGTAAGATGTTAGATGTTACGGAAAATGTGCAGATTTCAGCCCCAACCCATTTGGCATTCTATTCCATCATACGCCGAGCAACGAATTGCCACTTGTCTAGAGGGGCTGATTACGTAACGCTTTTGCTTAGTAAGCTTAGTAGCCACCGCAACTTTGTGTCCAATCTGTACAATTGTATGTACAATATCTTTCCTTTTTTTACCATTGTGTTTTTATAAACTACTATAATATAATCAACAATGAATACGTAGGTACAAATTATTTCGACATTTTCGGAAGTAACGATATTAAAGATATAAATAACAACAAAGAACAGGAAAATAAGTGATTTTTTGAAAGTAAACTAGTTGAAAAGAAAATATTTCATATTAATAAAATTATAGTCGTTTTTTCCTTGTTAACAACATAATTTTTAATTTTGGAATCCCAAGTAGATAATAAAATACATACCTAATGAGAATGAGCAATTTAGCTAGTAAAAATAAGCACCGAATCCAATTCTTAAGGCCCATTTAGACGGGGAGATTTTGCAAAATACGATTTTCGAAAGGTATGAAAAAATTGCTTCGTCTAAACATGCGCAAAAACAAATTACTACTAGCTTATGTCCACATTAGAGAGAATTTCATCGCAATTTAATGCAGATAGTGTCCGTCTAAACATAATTTTAAAGCAATAATCGCGTTTTGACATAAGGCGATATGTCATTTGCGAATCTCTTATTTTTTTTTTATAAGTAAGTATAGGACACGTCAATTTGACTTTGCCTCGCCTGATGGTAAGATGGTAAGATCGTAAGATTTAGTGTTTGTCTATGTGTAAAAATTTTGATACGATAATGGTATAGCCATTATTGCTAGTGATAGTAGCATAGGCGTAGCTACGATTTCTTAAATTGAAACGTGGTAGAAACTCACTACGTGTACATTATGCTTTACGAAGAGATTTTGTAAATGAATTATTTTATTATAGCCTATCTATCTAAGTCATCTAAGCTAAGCTATCTAAGCCAACAATTTGAAATCAGTAAAAGATAGCGTTGCTTTCAAACCTAGCTAAGCGAAAGTTTTGGTCTGTATTGTATTCCATTTACGTATTCGAAACATTAACGTCGAGTTTTTTACTTGACTATATTCTTACAGCATTGTACTTTGTACTCATTGCCAATTGGTTTATTTTCATTAGTTCAATTGATCTAATGTGTACCTACCTAGATAAAATATACCTAACTAGATTAGTTAGGTATATTTTATTGCGGTGCTATGCTAGATTAAGAATAATTTAGAATCTGAGTGTTTATTAGTTTGTGCATGTTTTATATAAAAGTTATTCTTTCTTTCATTTTATTATTCTTCTTCCTCTTAGCGTTAATTCCCAGTCGCATCCGAAGCTTTCAGCTCGGAGTCTGGGGTCCGCTTTTGCCAGTCTTAACTACGGATTTGGCTAGACCTCGATATTTTCTGTGAAGCGATTGCCATCTGACCTCCACATCCCAATGGTAACATTAGGCGATATCGAAGCTTTGCAGCTAGACTGCTGTTTTTTGGATTTTTTGAGGGCTCCAACTACCCGTAACGACTGCCATAGATGTTCTTATGGCAACCGGGACCGACGGCTTAACGTGCTCTCCGAGGCACGACCAGACCAATGCAAATACCCATATTTCATGAACACAAATATTTGCACTGAGCGGGGATCGAACCCACGCCTCCTGCGTAGCGGCCGCGTTCACTACCGCTACGCCACGGAGGCTGTTCTTTCATTTTATTATATCATCTCACAAGGGTTTTTTGAGTTATCAGTTTTCAAAAATAATTTTATGGATGTTTATAGTGTAAACCTCTTCGATCAACAGCACAATAATGCAATATAATATTATTTGATCGTGAAAATGCCAATATTTTTTTTTTGTTATGTTATTCATTATTACAGAACAGATGTAGGTACAAGTACTTAGTAAAGTAAAGTAGTAGTAAAGTAAGTAATTAGTACTAAATATTATATTAGGTATTATTTCGTGGCAACATTGTCTTATTTTCCTCAACACAGCCCAAGAAGTTCTTTTGAATCACATCTTACATTAATCAGCGTGATCACATGATTAATTTATAGAAATTAAAGAACATAAATAAAAATAGATACATATAGCTAATTGCAACCGCAATTTTGTGGCTTATAAGGGGCTGTCTATGAATCACGTGATTTTTTTAGCAGTTTTTTAAACCCCTCTCCATGGTGATATGTGGTGAGGTTTTAGACTACCCCTCCCCCTTACCCAAAATCACGTATATTTCTTTATTTAATGCTAGGAATATGGTACTGTGATGAAAATCGCGCATGATAAGATAAAATAAATACCCATGCGTGTATTTCGTGATTTTTCTGATATCCTCTTTTTAGGATATCCCGTTCTATTTATTTAGTTAATATTGCTTGGTCTTGTATAGCGAACACTGTCGATTCTAATGAGGGAGAGATCTGTTGTTTTCAAGTCAACGCGGAACGAATACGCTCTATCTATAATCTCCTTGTCCGTGACGGACCTATAAAATTGACCGTTTAACGATTTAGCTTTCCACTTACTGATACCTGTTTTAGTTGCTGCTTTCTTTATTTCTCCATCGGTGTAGTATTGTTTCTGTACTAGTCCTAATTTTACTGCATTACTTCTTCCCTCCTGGCGTAATGAGTATTTATCTTTAGATATGTATGTCTTGTGTAACTATGCCTTTATAAAAATTATGAAGCCACTAGATTTTTAGTAATAAAAATATTATTTATTCCAAAAAAATAGCAACGAGTATACAATTTTGAGAACTAAAGAATTTGAATTTGAATTTATAATTGAATACAATTATACAAACACTGTGTATTTTTTTATTTTTGGTGTAACATTATTATATATGACCTTTTATGAATAAAATTAGTTTTAATCAAAAGTCTACTTTACGGACAGGTAAAAAAGTGCGTCACGAGGTTGTCAGACAGGATTAGTAACAAAAAGTATGTTGATCCCCCTCTAGTTAAAATTAAATGTAGTTAAACTTCACGAGGCTAATAAATATCTAAATCATGTTCCTCAATACTAGTTACAACTTAGCTTTATCAGCCCAGTTTTATCAGCGTGGAACTTATTTTATATAATTTACGGACTTTATAATTTGTGCGCGAAAGTCAAACAATTGAAATTTGAAAAATTGTCTAAAACTAAAGTAGTTAATATAAGTTATCTGTCTGTCAAAACTGCGTCAAAAATGGGCCAACCATTTCGGAGATTAGTCAGACAAAAAGACAAATAAACAATTTTTTAAAATTATTTTGTTATGTTTTTACCAAAATATTATGCATTATTAAAAAAAAACACTTATGTTATTTAAACGTATAGATACTTAGTTATATCTTATTTTATAATATAAACATTACTGATTAGACTTATATACTTCAAGAATTATGTACATAGTAAGTACCTACCGATTGTGTTGTTTTCCTTTATTTAATTATAACGTAACGTAATATAATGAATGTAAATTAAATGTCATCGACTTTGACATAAGTTTACAATAACGTGACCAATATACTTATAGCTACTTTGGACTAATGACAGGTAATTACCGGTAACGACTATTCAATAACCAAATGATTTGAACTGTTCATCATATTAAATTGTTTAAAAAAACAAATATGTAGGCTTCTCTCATAAAAGGCTTAATTTTTTGAATAATAAACCTTTTTTAATTTTTTTTGTGGGTGGTTTATGATTGAATTTCTAAATAGGTATATTCAAATCATATAAAGCTTTTTTTGCCAAACCAGCAAGCTTCGAGTATATTTCAACTATTTCTCACCAAGGTTAATTAATAAAAAGTTAGATACCTACATGAACATAATCATTTGGCTAATAGATTTATCTATCTCATATGTCATACTCATAAGTATTTACTTGAAACCTCGCAATTGCGACTATAAAAATAGAGAGGTAGGTATATTATACATGTTTGTTATCTATCAATATGTGTAGTTGTACCTTACTGTTCTGTAAATCTTCAAGCATAATTCAGGGGGCATAAGTACCTACCATACTTACAAGTCTAAAGTGGTAGGTACCCTACGTGAAGGTTAATCGCCCAATGCCCCGAGTACGAAAAATATTCAAATTCGTGACGTAAACGTATTGAAAGAATGGAGCATTACGATTGGCCGCCTGCCTACTGTGAACCTGTGTGTGTGTCTCTGTGTGTGAAGCCCGCCAATCGCAATAATCCGTTCTCTCTGTAGGAAGCTCGATTCCCGACAAATGAAAGATAAGTTTTTAGTTGCAAGATGTATTCAAAGGTCACAACTGATATTAGGTAAGTAATTACAATACACGTTATGCCGCGTAGCTACGGTTTGGTCGCGCCCAATTCCCGTAAGATCTTAGGTTGAACTGTTTAATTAGATGGCAATCGGTGCGACCGCGCCGCTTCCGCGAAAATTGCTTGAGTTAGCAATTTTATAATGTACGTGGCCCGTACACTCTCAATACGTTTACGATAAGAATTCGAATGTTTTTCGTGCCCGGGGCACTGTATAGATTCATTTACTTGAGATAATTAGAAAATAGTAAGGCAGGTTTCCTTATCGGTAGGTATACGATAAGGAAACCTGCCTTAATATTTTCTCTCCACTACCTATATAATTATAATCTATGCTACCCAAAATGCTACCTATCTAATGCTACGTTTACATACTCGCGGCAGAGCGAGGGAAGTGGCGAGAGAAGTGGGCAGAGACGTGGTGTGAATGGTATATTCGTCATGCCGCGAGTACGCCGCGTATGTTGCGCAAATACTAGCGCGATGAACTATACGAGACCGCTAGATGGCGCTAAGCTAAATAAAACACGACTTTCGTTATTGCTCCTCGAATATTTACTTTTAAAAATATTTATATCGATCTACGGAAAGTGTATAGTAGTTGAAAGTGATAGTTTTTATTTATAATCTATTTAATTAATTCGCTATGCTGTAAAAGCTTATTGCGTACACTGCTACAGCGTTGTCCTCCATACGTTTACGTCTGTCTCCGTTGCAGGGCGAATACTGTAATGCGGTCCAACGCGATGATGGGAGTGTGTGAATGCTAGGGCATTAATCGCGCGAATATTTCTGGCAACACGATGAGCAATGCGAGCGGCAGTATGTAAACGCGGGGTAACTTTAGTCTGCAAAATGGGTATTGTCATTGTGTGTGCGTGAATCCGACATGCAATTCACCAGCTATATTTAAAATTCTTCTTAGAAGGACCGGCTTCGAGCCCCACATTATTGAGCAATGCCAGGACAGGCCTTATATTATGGCACGCAAACACATGCCTATTCGGTGGAATATCGTATTATGTCAGTAACAAGCAACAAGTTCCAAATGTCCGTGCTTAACATCGGTAGGAAAATTAGGTAAGCAAAATAAACTTCATTATAAGCAGTACAATGGGTGGCCTTATCGCTGGAAACGATTTCTACATACATACATACATAAAATCATAATTAAATTACAAATCAGTTTACAAATGTCAATATTCACAGAGGTATATTATTATATTATAATCTGGCATAGCACATAGACTACTTTGAATCCTGGAAATAGTTCCTCGGGATCGCGGAAACGGAATTAATATTTTACACGGGGGATTTAATAAAATATTTGTCATTTTTAAGTATTGTCAGTGGTGAAATACGTAATACAACTTACAAACAGGAATTATTTTGCTACCTCACAATTACAAATTGCATACTTTACGTAAAACCACCGTGTACCGAATACACATAACGTGCAACATCCGGTCGTTACTTTATACCGATAATTAAATTACCGGTACAGAATAATAACACGAAGGGTTAACAAATAGTAGAATGATAATGTAATGTTACTTTACTAGTAATAAGTATACCTATTCAGTTTATTTTGTTGTGTGTTGAGGTCATAACGTTAGTCACGCGCTTACAAAGTGTATAAATAATCTATGAGCTGGATGAGTTTCTCAGTGTAAATATGTAACAGACCTTTCTGAGCTATTAGGGTTAAATAGTAGGTATAGTTACTATACTTATAGTTATGTTCAATAACGTAACACACTGCAGGAAATTAAAACTTCCTAACAGGCTCACATCTCTATACTAAACCATCAACTTTAGTAGATATATCTATACTTCACACCTGTCTCATTAATGTGGAACCCTTGACATACTTATATCGAGTAGTTCTAAGTAGGTACTATATAACAGTAACATTTGACATTAATAGGTTAACCTACGGATAGTTAGAATATGTAAATTTATTATAGAATCTGTCTGTGGCCATGATTTTATAAAACGTCAACAATTTTCAGAGAAGGTTGATGGACATCAACTTCATTGGATTTCAAATGTGTGTACACAATTTGATGAATATAATACACATTTAAAAATTAAAGTAATAATTTAATGTTTATTCAATTTTTCAAATTTTCATATAAAGAAAATAAAAAATAAACTTTTATTAGTTACAATTTAGTTCCTGAAGGGGGCGTAAACCTGTATAACATATTTCATATAGCATTGCAGTCATGTATCATTTATCATTACAAGAGACAATATTAAACATCTTAGTAAAAATAACGAAGAATGTTATCGGTACTTTTATAAGAATAGAAACGTTAAGTATTTAAAAGCAACATAATAATTATGTTGGACTGCATAAGACTGTCTTTAATGTCCCTTCCTTAGAGTCCTTTATAAAAACAGCTTATGAGAACAATGAATCGATGCGGGTGTTATTGTAACCACAGCCACAGAATAGATAATAGTATTGACGCCACTGCAAGCTGCTGCTGTCGCAATGGAATCAATTACTGGCGTCATCCATAAAAACTGCGAATTGTTCCGTTATACGAAGATAAAAAACTACTCTATGCCGTCATAATAGGTACATAATGTAGTAGGTATCACGATTTTATTCTCCTATCAGTATTTTATTGTTGAAGTCAAGGTCTGCTAGCATGAATCTCGGTCATGGCTCGTCACTGATAAAAAACTGATCCATGACGTCCCAGGAACGAATAACGACGTACGGAGCTACTACGGTACTCAAGTGTAACAAACAAAACGACCGTTGTAGGTTCGGTACTGAGATAAGCACAGGTAACAAGTTCAAAATACTTACCACGACGCAGTATGGTCCCCACGACTGTGTTCACAGTACATGTTATGTTTTTGAACTCGAGTTCCACTGTAGTTTGTGGTATTAAGGGCAAAACATTATTGTTTGTCCCTAACATTGTCAAGTCTTCTGCACCCGGCGTCATCTTGTTTTTGGAACACAAACAGCTTGGTGAAAGTGCAGCTGGTATTGTCGTCACTTTCTATTTCTGTCTTCTCGCTCACACAATCGGGTCTTGCGAGTGGATGAAGACTTTTTTTAACCGTTTGTTGTTGCAAGTCGGCAGTCCATTGGCATCTGTGAAAAAAAAGTAATAATGAACACAAGCAGTTATTAATAAGAAGTTAATTAAAGCAAGTTATCTAATTAAGAAAACCTATCAATCGTCAATGCAGTAACGCTTATCAAAAGAGCTTTTTTTTAATAAATATTCCACAACATTTTACTCAATGCTGCAAAGTCAAAGTCAAAGTAAAAAATCATTTATTCTGTATAGACCATCAAAACGGCACTTACAAAACGTCAAAAAAATATATGTACTAAAGACTAGCCAGTAGCTAGTTTAGGTATTAGAAATTTGATAAACATAAATTAATTATCAGTTTAGCATGTATTTAAAAGAAAAGCTCCTTTGAGAAGTGTTAGTGCGTTGACGATTAGTAGGTACAATTTGATATTGGGAAAAGATTGCCTAATGTACAAAATAAAATATTGAAATAAGATAACTATATTTACTGTGTCATCCAATACTAGATACAAACTTTTTTCTACTAACAACAACACTATCTGGGGGCACGGTAGTGCCCCCGCCAAATCGAGCAAAAAAGAGCGGCACGGCCGGGCCCGGCCGTAACACAATTTTCTCGTAACACTCAGGCCATTTTTGACCCCCATAAGTTCGTTGTGGATAAACCTGCATGGGCAACCTAATGAAGCCTGAATCTTCGGTTACCAAGTTGGCACTGTAAAAACACTTTGAACATTCAATTTGAACCAATAGTTTATGAATTATAACTAGTCAAAGTTTGCACTTTTGGCAAATTTTGTCACTCACTGACTGACCTATCATCAAAACTCCAACGGTCTTATTACAAAACACAGACTAACTTCTTGACATTAAGACCATGGTTTAAGGAAAATTGGATTAAAAAAAGCATTTTACTACTAAACCAAGGACTATCTCTGGTCTAAAGATAAACCTGCGTGACCCCTAGTTTAACGTTGGTCTTGGTAAAACTTGCCATTTTTTTGAGCTTAGCCGGTTAGTATCACATAAATTCTGGGTTGCAACATTGGCTGGGTCGGGTTTTGGATGGGTGACCGTTCTTCACATTACGAGGTTAAGCAATTACATTACGAGGTTAAGCTATATTGACTGGGTCAGGTTTTAGATGGGTGGCCGTTCTTTACATTACGAGGTTAACTAATATTGGCTAGGTCAGGCTTGGATTTGTGACCGTTCGTTACATAACGAAGGTGGGTCAAAAACGGCCATGATGATGTTAAGTATGTTCTTTTCTTTCTGCCTTCTTTCCTTTCTTCCTTCCTTCCTTCCTTCCTTCCTTCAAATTATGGTACTAAGTAGTCTACGGATTATTCAGCTTTCGTAAGGAGAAATTTAAACCATGGTCTAAAGTTAAGCCTGGACTCGGGTTTAAACCAGACTTAGTCCGTGTTTTGTAATAAGACCGTAAGGCACTTCTAGCAGACATAAGCCTCAAATTTAGAAAACAAGTAGTGTTTAGTGTACAAATCAAAAGAAAATTAAAATATTGTACAATTTCAGTCTCAACTGCATAAATAACTTTGTAATCTCATATAAATATAAAAGGTTACAAAGTTACATTTGCAGTGAATGAGTCAGTGTAACTGAATTCACCCATACTAATACCATTCTAACGAAATATTTATTTTGATGCGAAAGTAACTCTGTTTGCCCGTCTGTTACGCTTTCATGCCTAAACTACTTAACTTAATTTGGTACATAATTATGTAGATTAAAGTGAAGAAGTGGGACTGGGATTGGGACTGGGACTGGGACTGGGACCGGGACGGGACCGGGACTGGGAACGGGATCGGGACCGCAATTGGGACCGGTCCCAATTGCGGTCCCGATCCCGTTCCCGGGATTGCCAAGTCAATATATTATATTTAAAACATAATAAAATAACTTAGGACAGAAGGTCCCTGAAGTAGGGACTAAATAAATTAACCGACTTGGTATTACATGGATCTCAAAACTTTTTGCGGTAGAAGAACCGAGGGCGAGGCTTGGCATTTTTCACAAGTATTGTTTTTGATAGGATTAATACTTACAACATCACTATAAAATTAACAGTTGGGCCTACCTACATATTACAAATTAAGAATTCTTCTAATACAATATCAGTCGGAGAGTACCTATCGAGTGTTTATTGAATTATTAGGCAATGATAAATTATAATTTCTAACAATAAATCATAATAATTATCATGCTTTCAGAACCAGTCACGAATATTATAATGTAATAACATTTTATTAAAAAATATTTTATATTATGAATCATTTTTATTTATTATCGGTCTGTGATTAAATGTCTGGTAAATGTCCTTCTAAATGACAATGGAATGATTGTATTACTTCATTTATCAGTATTTTGTTTACACTTTATCCTCTAACCTCGATAATATAGTGCGTACATTCTAGGTTATTCATCTATTATTATCAATTGATCGGACATACGCACTTCCGCATTTGTATGACAAGTTTTATAATAACTAAAAAATAATTATCATCGTAATAAGTAATCATAGCCACCGTACACGGTTACATAACTAACAATTAATGGTCAAGGCAGATACAACCGTTACTCAAATATCCTTATAAATATTTTACTCTGATTTTCAGTTCATAGGAAACGTGTTGAAACAGTTGAACCACTTGGGATGTCGAATCATTTATTGAATCTAACAAATCATGTCAAATTGAATTCTGATGGTAAATGTTTGCCACTATTTCAAGAGAACTTTCCTCGAGAGTTTTGACATGTGACCCGTATCTATAATAATGATACTATCAATAGTATACATATCGTCGACAAAACTAAAACCGATTGTCTTAAGCATACGTACTATAAGTCTACCAATGTATATCATACAGCAATACTGTTGTATAATACGTTATGTGAACATTACGATCAGTAAGTCAATATTGAAATAAGATTACAAAAATCAACAAAACCTACAATAACATTTGGGTCACCTAACTGACTGTTCTCATGAAAAAAATAAAGGAAGATAACAAAAAGTTAGACAATTTGTTGTTTTGACTGTCTTTCAGTGAGGTATTTGTTTTATATTTAATTATTTGGACTTGTAGTAATTAAAACGATCATAAATTAATATAATTACATTCTCATTTATTTATACCTTTAAATTAAAAGCGGAACTCAGATCTCATAAAAATACACTTAATTTATTCGTGGTGGATTATATTTTTCTGTTAGTGTGCTATATGGCTTAAATTAAATGTACTACCGAACTAATTCGGTTATAATGGTAACTTAATTTTGTTAGTTCGCAGTTTAACAGAAAGCGGCTGGAGGCGTTCGAAATGTGGTGCTGGAGAAGGATGAAGGTAATAAGCTGGACGGACAGGATAACAAATGAAAGGGTACTGAAGAGGGTACAAGAGGGAAGGTCTATTTTGAAAAAAATCGAGAACCGCTGAGGAAAAATGATTGCCCACCTGATACGACACGATTTGTTACTAAAAAAATAGAAGGAAAGACGAGAAGAAGTAGGCCAAGAGAAATTATGAAAAAAATAAAGGAAAAGATACAAGTCGCGTCGAGTCAAGAAGTCAATCAATTGGCAGAAGAAAGGGAGGAATGGCGATTGCTCCACCGAAAAGAGCACAGCTCTTTAAAGAGAAAGAGAGTTTGTAGAAGTAATTTTAAGAGTGATAAAAATAATATTGTGGTAATTCAAAACTTGATAGAAAATAATGCTACAACCTCGAGGAAAAGAGGTACATCTTGTCAAAAATAAACCCACATCAAATGATCAAAAACATGTTATTGCAAATAGGAAAAGATAATGACACCACCGTTGATACGCGTGTGGACTATACACGTCACAAAACCATGTTTATTTATTTTACCGTTTCTGGCAACTGAACTGTATGGCTTATTAGCAACTACTAGCGGTATTGCTGCACTTGTATCTAATACCTACTTACTTCTTTGCTGATGATTTTCTAACAGAAAGGTTAATGTAAATTTCTGTTTAGTATTTTATAACTAGAATAAATGAAGTTCAATATTAGACATTTGGACAAAAAACTAAATTTACAAACCAAACCAACCAAAACTTACACTAGGAAGTGTATTGTTGTGTAGGTAATTAATTTGTAAACCGAGTTTCCAAACATAAAAATTGGACGCACGGTAAATTATGAAATTTAGTAAAATTTAATCAAATTAGTCTAGCCAAATCCGTAGCTAAGACTGGTAAAGCAGACCCCAGACTCCGAGGTGAAAGCTTCGGATGCGACTGGGAATTAACGCTAAGAGGAAGAAGTAAAAGGAGACGGGGACTTCTGGGCCAAAATTGTAATGAGTTGAGATATGACTTAAAAAAAGCGGTATTTTTTTCTATTTCAAAATATTAAAAAACCAGCTCAATTGAAAGTCTGGAAGACGAGTAATCTTAAAACTAAGTTTATTCCACTAGCAAAATAAAATATCGATTACTAAAAATTATTTAAACAATATTGCGTATTAAAACACCTGCATCACAATTTGATATTAAATCAATCAGAGTGAACAAAACTTAGTCATTATAATAATAATAACCATTTAAAATACCAAATAATAGTGTAATAAAAATAAATTCTGAATCGATTTCCGTTAATCGATTAATTATTTTCTTGTGTTTATCAACTGTATTTTTAAGCTGTGACAGCTGACAGCTCCATTTTCAGTCAATCAGTTTATTTATTCAATCTTCAAAATTAATTATTTTATCGAAAAATTGTATATTTACACGGCTTATGGGATATACAATTGTTTATAAAATATGTACAAAAGTATGCTATATCAGTATACTATATCAGTTTATTGGTTTAAATCCAATGATCAATTGACTTCTGCGTTTTGAGTATTTCCAGTTGATTTCTTGATTATATTCCCTTAACAGTGATTTCTCTTTACGGACTTCTCAGCTTGCTCCTGGTTACCTTAAAGTACAATGATAAACTTGTTTACTTGTTTGAGTTTTGCTCGGTATTTTGGATTTTGACATGGATCTCTGTGTGAATTGTGGCATAGAAAATGAAGTAAATAAGGTAATATATTTCCACCTGCGCATTTCTTAGACAATACTTTAATTATTATTGAAGAAGAATAAAAGATAATTATTATTTAAAGTGTTTTTTTTTAACATAACATCCTTGTACTCCATATCTTTAAAATCTCTTTGTAAGTTTTCGTACATTATCCCTGAGTGAAATATAATACAGTACAATTTAAAAGTATTTTAAGATAAAAAAAATGACCACTTTCTATTAAAACACCACAGAAAATCACAGTTCTAAAATGTCAATTTCTTGCATAACCTCACTTTTACTAAATCTCTTACAACTCTGCTCTCAGATATCCAAAAGCTGCAGAATTTTCAGGGATGGTTTAATAATTTATATGCTCTTAATTGATACCACCCTCATCTTATTACATTTTTGGCCCAAGAATGTATGAAAGCCTCCCCATCTCCTTTAATCAACATTTATGAATGTCTAGATCTTCAGTTTCTATCTTATTATTTGGTTTTACACACATACAATGCAATATTTCACTGTTCAAGGTTAATCTAATGATTGCGAAGGTAAACTAACACGTGATTTAAAATAATAGATCCGATTAGAAGTGATAGTGAAGATAACTGATTGATATTTTAAACACCTACAACTAGGTGATAAGATAATATTATTTATTACCAATGTTATGGTAATGACTGCGTCAATTTCTTCTAGTTAATCCTTATGTACGCATTTTTGTTTTTATCTTAAGCTTCCTACTTTTATATGAATGAATTTCTACCAAAAAAAATATCCCTTTTTTTCACTATATCGCTGTCCTTCCTTCTTTTGGTGTCTACTAATTTTCTTTACAGTGTCTTAAAATACCCGTGGGGCCTTCGATGGCCCTGGGTCAGCCGGGGTACGAGGGATATACATTACCCTCGCCAACTGATGGCGCGAGACGCCCGTGCGGTTTTGGTTGGTTCGAGTACGATATAACCAGTGCCGCTGGCTCAGGGGGCGAGAGGAGATATCCATGGAAATTTTCCGCACGTTAAAGAAAACGTACTAATATACAAATATTCTGTCGAACACGACAAGTTCGCGTGCACTAGGCTTCACTTGCAACATAGTCTACTTATTTCTATGAACTAACATTTATATAATGGGAGATCAAAAGTTCATAATATTTATTCTATTATAATTTTATTAACTACGTTAAGACGAGGTTTACCTTATGCTATTGCAGTTCCCATAGTGTGAGCGTTTATTTCTTTGTACCTACTATAATTATTTTTTAATAAAAATATATCATAATTCTTGGTATATATTTGTACAATGTTGTGGCAACGGTTTTATATTTGTATTGGCACAACACAAAAAATGCGTTCTTTCTATTTGGGTTTTAATGCTTTAGCGACTAGGAAGTGAACTTAAATTGTCATTCTAACTATTTAAGACTGTTTAAAAATTGGGTCATGTAGTAAAGGTTCTGGAATTTATATACACTCACAAGTTTTTTATATTCTTACCTATATAATAAATGACTGACGCATGCGATGATCACCGCAGATAAAACCGCAGAATTTGGGGTTTTTAGCCAATGGGGAAACCAATTGGTCAAACGAGTCGAGAAACAGGATAATTGAAATCGGAAATTAAGAGATAAGTATTTTAAAATATTATTATTCTAAATAAAATAAAAATTTCCTTTTTAAATAATTACTTAATCGGGTTCTGAACTTTTATTTAAAGTGTACAAGTTTCTGATAATAACTACTTTTTCGATTAATAAAATTCGACTCTTGTTGGTTCACCAATTTGCACTCAATACACGGAATTCTGGACCCGCCTCGAAGTTATTATCATATATCTACATATTACTATATTTCTAATGAATGAGAAGAGACAATACATATGCGTTGGTAAATATTATAGGTATACATTTACTTTATGATTAGTAGAAGATCGACGTCGTCTCTTATCGTGTTTGATTTACATGCAGCTGTTCGTCTCTGAATGAAGGTTGAGGTCGACAATGAATCTGATTCGTACATGCACAAGATTTATAGCTGTTGATCTCTTAACCTACAATTAAGTCATTGGATTTTATGTTATCTTATCTTAAAATTTAATAGTATTCTCGTTTATCAACGAGGTAAATCATAATGCCTAATCACAAATATCGATTGCTGCTTTTTTTTAAATGTTTTATTTTATATTACGCAGGTAGAGAAAGGTTGGTAGAGAAAGTATCGTGACCTAACAACACTAGAGGTTTGAGAGGAGAAAGACTAGAGGTATCGCGTATTGCAACCTGTTGAAAGAAAAGATGAAGGCAGAAAGTAGGAAAAAAAAGATAGGGATAAAAGATCCATAATCAAATTACTATTATTTATCATATCTATTATAGGTAAGAATGTAATAGATATTATTTGGAACATAATAATAAATGAAGTTGGTTTGAAGTTTCTTTGTTGACTGTTTATTTGAAGGTTATTGGATAAAGAAGTAAAGTTACCTATAGGCACACCTAATATAGTTGGCAGAAAGAAGATCGCAAATCGACAAACAGAAGGTAGGACGCCCCCCAGCTCGATGGTGCACATTGAAAGAAGCATGTGTCCAGCAGTGGTTTATACTGAGCTGATTGATTAATTGATATAATTTTATCGAGTTATGCTAAAATTTTAAGATTAATGCCACCGTAGCTACAAATTACTGATAATCCTGTAATATCTGCCATCAAACTGTTTGATTGCTCAAGTTTATTGTAAAATTTGCCACTAATTTTACATGACACCAAAATGACAAAATGTCAACAATACCGAATCATTTATTAAACACATTTCTGAATACTTGCTTTGCTGACTGCTCGAAACATGATTATAATCTGGCAGTTATTTTTTATCTTTGCACTTGCTATAAAGATACCTTTGCGAAATTGTGTTGTCCTACATTTTGTTAGTACGTACGTATGAAAATTTTCTAATGTCTTGCAGTTTTAAGTATTATATAGATGCTGATATTTTATACATTGCTAGTAAGCAAGAAAAGTAAACAATCAATTATGTTTAGGTACCACTCACCTGTTAATAATAATTATTAATATACTTTAGTAATATATACTTTAGTTTACAGATTTTGGAAGGTTACTAAAATGAAATATATAAAAAGCAACAGTGGCCTCTTAAATATGGAGTATCACAGGGCAGCATCCTCGGGCCACTCAATAATCTGAACAACAGTATGAATGCCGCTGCTTAGTGTTAATAATGTTCCAGTTGAATCGATCTATTTCTGCTTGCAAAAGATATTTAGTGAGTTGCAATACTTGCTGAGGGATTCAAATAAACTACTCACTCACAAAAGCATTAGATTAGATAAAAAATGGATTAACTTAAATAGCACAGAGTAGATAATATGATGAATACTGCACACGCGTGACTCACAACGCAACTAGTAACTTCCATGTGGTTGTTTCTTAGAAATTTAATTTACATACCTCGCAAACATCGAGCAAATAATCACTGGATGCTCACAAGTAACTGACTAAATTGAAGTCATTCTCAACTTTCACCAACGGAGAGTTGAATAAGCGGAAGAGAAATAGTTGGTATTTTTTGCATTAGGGATTTACAATAAAATATATCTCAGGATGTATTTGCATTCTGATTCCATAACAAAAGCTAGTTAAACTATGCTTACTTTGTGTCTAGATAACGTAGAATGTCACAAAATATTTTATGTTTTTTATTATAATATTTTTTTATTTTTTTATTTTATATATTTTTTTATTTTTTATTTATTATTTTATTATTTATTATGCGAGCCGCTTCCAACCGGTCCTATTGGAGATCTATAGGGGAGGCCTATGTCCAGCAGTGGACTTCCTATGGCTGAAATGATGATGATGATGATGATTATAATATTATTTGATTTTACAATATGTGTTAGTATTTTCTATTGAAATTCATTTGAATTACAGTCTACAATTATAGAAGTTATAGAATTGGGTTTGAAAATATGAGAGGGTTCGTAAAATCGTAGTAAGTATTATTAAATGTATAGAATATAATATAATTTAAATTTCTCTTAACTTATCATCATGTTATGACCCAGCCATTATACCCAAATTGATATTGATATTTTGCAGTCAAATTTATTTATAAAGAACGCATTTATCATATTATGACAATATATTCGCCTCAGGTGTGATGTTACGTTAAAAATACTTTCACCTTTCACCTACGTACAACTTGATCACTATAACAGACGGCCTTCAAGGTATTTTGAACTGAGGAACTAAAAATAGCTATGAAAACATATACAAATAGCTGTATATATTGTTACCAAATTCTATTATTAAATATAACATGAACTATTATAAAAAAATATTATATCTTCTTTTGTTTAGTGTAGTTTGTTTTGATTACTGAATTATGATGCTACTTTTGTGGAGTCTATTTTCAAGACCATTTAGGTTTTTTGGATTGTTTTTAATTCTAGTGTTAATATTAAGTGTACTGAATGAAATTTGGAAGCTTAATCAATATTAAGTGTGTCACAAATTGTTATAAAAAATATGTATCGACACCAGAATTTTCTCGGAGGAAGTGCAAAAGACTTAGTATAATTAGTAAACTTGCATAGCTCACTCAGAACAATGATTGTATTTAGATCTGCAGAATTTCTATAAAGCAGAATACCTACTGAAAGTTACAATTACTGTGAAAATAACTAAACTATTATAGCTATAATATAAAATAAATTTCCATAAGGTTAGCTAATAGGCAAGATCCTTTATAAACATCATGGGTACCTACCATGACTTTCTCTGTTATCATAATATTATAGAAGTCAAAAGTCAGTTACTACATTATTATGAAGAAACAAAATGTGTTATATATTCTACTTGCTTCGATATAACATATTATACTGAATTTGGAACAATATAGAAAACATTATATTATCAAGTAGGTATGACCCTTAGTAAGGATGACAGGCAAAATTGTGAAACATTTAACATTCACCTTTCTTCATGTCTTTATTTTCTCTATTAATAGAATACAAGTACATAGATAATCTGACATTGCCAAAGTTGTTGATATCGGTATTACTTGCTGTATGTAATAAAAATAATATTCTAATTACTCTGAACTCCGTAACCTCACACATTTTCATGTCCAATCTACCCAATGAAATCTTTCATTCACGGACGGACTTTATTTCATGAATTTAAAATCATCTGTCAAACGATTCAAAATAGACTTGCAGCAAAATGCAACATAGTTCGATCGAAGGACATCAAATTGCATTGATAACTTTATCGTTTTAGTTGTAATAAAAACCCGTGGCGATTAACAACGTGGGTGTGATTGTAATTATCAAACACATGGTTGATATCTTATACATATGATTCAAAAGGCCTAAAAATATGGTATACCTCCAATTTTTAGTCCATAATTTCGTTATAAATCCATAGATTCATCTGAATGTAGTGTAAACTCACATTGTTAAAATATTTAAACCATTCTGAATATTAAAAGGTATAGGTAGGTATGTAGAGATGTAGGGATAATATAACATGTAGGGATGTAACATGTAGGGGCAAAATTGAAAGCAAAATTGAATTTCATAATATAAGCTTAGGAAATATGTACGAGGGCTAGAATAATATTCTTTAATTTTGTAAAAAGCAGATGAATCGAAAATAGTGACAATTATTTTTAAGCAAATATACGATCTCTTAATTTAAGAATTGCATTATGTTATTCGAATGATTATAAACACAAACTGAAATACAGGAACCACCAATATTACATACTATGATGTTATCAACAAAACTGCTTACCCGAAATTTCTAATTTCCAATTTACGTATTTTTTCAAATAATATAAAAAATAAACTGCTAACGTTATATCACTGCAAATACACTATTATAAATCCAATTATAAATATCGAACGCGACAATATTTACGTCGCGAGTTGGGAGAAGGTAGGCAGTAACTGCGGCGCGTTACGTGCAGCCCCGCGAGTCGAGGGGAACTAACTGCGGATATAAGTTAAGTTACATCAAAATACAAACGCACGACGACGACGACGGAGGCGGCGACATTTACTATCTTTTGCATTTCAGGTGAACTGTGCCGTATAAACTGAACTAATAACATCGAATACCTACTTTACCTTTACGTATAACAATACAGTGCAGATTGACAAAATAGAGTAATGATGAATGGTTTATGGCAGTGCGGAACGAAATTTTTCACTTTCCCCGTCACTGTCACCATGCGTTACCAGTAGTAGATACTTATCAAATTCAATTAAAATTAGATTCTGGTGTTGGTGGTTATTATTGAAATTAGTATTACTTTTTTAAAATTTAATTGTCATGTTTCAAGGTCGATTAATCCATTAATGATTTGGCAAATTAGCAGAACCAAAACTGAATACCTACATGTTCTGCGATTTCGGCGGTCTCTCTAGTCCCACGGTCATAGTAGTTGATGGCGCTCCGATACCAACCTGCTCCAATGTTAGATATCTCGGGTCACTATAACTGCAAAGCGATGGAGAATTAGATCGAGCCTTAAAGCACCGGATTGACGTTGGCACGGCAGGTTACGGCAACTCCGTGTGACCGGGATCCTGCCGTTTGGCAAAATATGTTTCGTCAAATTTCACTTCCCAAAAAACTTATTGCAAATTTTCATTTCCCAAAAGAATCTTTAGCAAAATTACATTTCGCATTTTAATCACTTGGTCAAATATTCATTTGGCAAATATTTACTTGCTCAATTTTCATTAAGTCAAATATACATTTAGCAAATGCTTTAGAGAGGTTAGGTTAGGTTAGAACTGTGACCCCAACAGAGTGCGAGCCGAGCGAGCGTAGCGAGCGTGCCACGGCAGCGGCCGGCGAAGCGCCGGAAATGAATAATTGTATGATAATAATATAATTATTATAGAATTGGAACTGCTAGAAAAGTGGGTTAGGTTAGGTTAGAATGACCCAAACAGAGCCGGAAATGATTTGTATGATAACAATATTATAATTATTATAGAAGTTCTTACCTGTAAATTTATTTGTCCAAAATGAAAAAAACATCCATGCAGCAGTGTATTTCAAAAATTGGATCTTAAAATTATAAATTTAATGATTTTAATGCGGTGAAATTAGACTCTTAAGTAAATCACATGCCAAACCATATTTGACTACATAATATTTGGTAAAATGAAACTTTGCCATGTAATTAGTTGTTAAACAATATTTTGCCAAAAATAGTATTGCTAACTGTAAAATTGCGAAAAGTTGTTTTGCCAAATGTTTTTTTGCCAAATGAAAATTTGGGAAAGATACTTTGGCATGTGACACTTTGGGAAACGTTTTTTGCCAAACATTAGTAAACCCGTGTGACCCCTTCGAGGAAGGGAAAAATCTATAAGAGCATGATCTGGCTTCCCGTCCTGTATGAATCGGAGAGCTGGCCCGTGGTGACGGATGAAAGACGATTGCATGCTGGGATGTGAATGTTGAGATGGATGTGTGGTGTGACAAGAATGGATAAGATTAGGAATGAATACATTAAAGGAAGTTAAAGTTATAGGTTGACATCAATTCACAATCGGTGAATAATGATCAAACAAAGAATGAATTATAAGTTTACATCTGTGCACCTGATCACAGAATAGATATAGGTAGTACTAACGTACCTAAATGGTATAAATGGGTACTTCGTAGCTTCGAAGTTTTTTTTGGTTTAAAAATTTCGTTTGAAAATGCGCTTTTAATCACAAAAGACATTACCTTTGTACGACAATTTTCTGACAGTTCAATTTTTGTAGTTGTAAAAACCCGTGAAACAGCATAAGTAATTACGATTTAAGGCGATTGAAGAACCACCCAGATCTATGATCCACCATACTTACACCCGTATTCACAAACGACACTTCTTCTTCCTCTTAGCGTTAATTCCCAGTCGCATCCGAAGCTTTCAGCTCGGAGTCTGGGGTCCGCTTTTACCAGTCTTAACCACGGATTTGGCTAGACCTCGATATTTTCCGTGAAGTGATTGTCATCTGACCTCCACAACCCAATTGTCGCGAAGAAGTATATAAATTGGGGATGTATATGTATATATAATCCTTCGCGTTGGTTTAGGGTATGAACAATGCAGTAACTCAAATCTGGCTCACCCCTGGGTTACGATGACTAGTCACAGCTGCTTCTGTTGTCTCTCTGTCACGGCATGGCTAACGTGATGAACTGTGGACAAAGAAAAGCACCTGTTATTTCTCTTGCGAGAAATAGTCAGGAGTTGTTCCCTGTCATAATAAAAGGAGCGCAAAAGCGCGACCGACCCGCGTCAAAAATTGACCACAGTAGACTAACAGTCACACCGGCTTCAGGACGCTCAACACGTATATAATACAACGTGGACTTCGCCTCATCTGCGTCCAGGAAAAAACATGGCGGAACAAAAGGCCAGCCAGCAACCGCACGGTGGCTCACCGCTGATGGACGCGGAGCGGGGCGGTCACATACAGGACCCAGAGTATTACTCCCCGACTCTGGCCCGGCATGAAAGTACCAGTTCGGGGAGGAATCCCTCATAATAAGTGGGTCGGTCTTACGTTGGATGACGTGTAACTAGGGAAGATCACCTGACCTGTGTAAACGCCTCAGCGTTATCTCAGTACACCTTCGTCAGCTCACAACGTACAGGAACCACCACTACGGTATCACGCGCACGTGTTTAGGAACACTTCACACTCGCACAGTTCGGAAAGGCGGTTTATACTTGTGTAACTAGGGACGCACTATTCACACTTACGCAAGTAGGAACGGCGGTTTATACTCGCGCACGATTCACACTCGCGCAGCTAAGAACACATAACACGCGTAACTAGGAGCGTACGACTCATTCACGCGTAACTAGGAACTGCTAGGAGCGCACGATTCACACATGCGACTAATACGATTCGCGTAACTTTTACGAGTCTTGATGATATTCCGTATTTAGAAGAACATACATTCTCCAAGGCCCGATCATACGAACTGAAACAATATCTATTTGGCATTAGGAATTCGAACAAGTTCAAATTCAAATCTAGAACGAAATTCAAGTCTAAACGGCTTGTAAGGAACGACGTTCTTACCAAGTACTTAGAGTTCGTGCTTCACGTTGATTCCTCTTTGGAGAACTTCAGAAACCTCGTAGATCCTCAGATCGTAGCGACACTCCGCACAAAAGGAACAAAAGAATTCAAAAAGACATTAAGTCTCATGAAGAAATTTGTATGTACATTATTAACATTTTCGCATTTCGCGAAGAAATCGACCTCCGGCCGAAAGAAAAGAAAAAAAATTTAGAAAAGGACCATCAAGTTTCTAGTCCATTCTCTGATCTTCTGTAGAGCACGGACTTTGGCTGCTCGTTCAAACTTGACATTATTCTGAGGTCGTTCTGTTGAAGTTGGTTCATCTTCGAGTGTGACAACACTGTCGCTTGATTCATTTCTTAGTTCATGTGAATCTTCAATTTCTAAATTATTATTCTCTGTGATATCATCAGTATAATCAGTCATGACTATGTCTTCTTCCTTTCTAGTTTCCTTTGATGTTACAGTTGCATCGTTTACATCAGAACTCTCTTTTTGTGTAATAACCATCGGGATTTTCTTCTGTATATTGTCTATTTCCTTTGGGACTATATTTCTTGAGTTCTCAATATCAGGTTCTTCATATATTTGAATCGTTGGTGATGAATCTAGTTGTTGATCCTCTTCAATTTCAAGTGGATATAGATGTCCTATTGAACGTATGAATATTTTGTTGTCGACTTTGACTTGAGCAACTCTGCATAAGCCATCACTTCCTTTAGTTAAAGAAATAATTCTTCCAAATTTCCAACCTATGCGCGGTTTGTCACTTTTAATTTGAACTAATTGACCTATACTCGGTGTTAAATGTGACGTCACACGAGGTTGTTTCATAGAATGATTGTATCTTTCTCGTAGGCTAGGTAAATAACGGTTTTGAAACATTTCTATGAATTCTTCTATCATAATTCTCGCTCTTCGCCAACCTCTTATTAAATTGTTTTTTGTTGATATTCCTGATAATATAGGTTGATTTTGAGCTGTTTCCAGTGTGATACATCTTCCAATAAGAAGAAAGTCTGCAGGAGTTAAATGATGTTCTATTTCTGTGCCTACATATAGTAGCGGTCTTGTATTAATCACGGCTTCAATTTCCTTAACGATAGTTGTTAATTGACTTTCCTTTAACAGATGTTTTTCTAGTGTTTTCCTCATACACTGTTTTACTAGTCCAACTAATCTTTCATAGAAACCACCAAACCATGGAGCTAATTGCGGTATAAATTTCCATTTTATCTTGTTTTCAATGCAATAATTATTGGTTAAGATATCAGCTATCAGCTTGAAGTGAGTAGCGTTGTCTGAAGTAATTAAACTTGGTAAACTTCTGGTTGACACCATTCGTCTTAGTGCCAATAATCCCTCTTCCGCTGATAAGTCTTGAACAACTTCTAGGTGTACTGCTCGAACCGCTAAACAAGTAAATAAACATATCCATCGTTTGGCTGTTCCACTTTCTGTAATTATAGTTACAGGTCCTAAGTAGTCTACTCCAGTGAAGGTGAAAGGTTTGCTGTAGTTTACTCTCTCAGGTGGTAATGAAGGAGTAATAGGTAGTTTGAATGGTCCACCATCGCATTTTACGCAGTTTGGGCACTTTCGTAATATTTTCTGGACTTGTTGTTTGCCTTGAGGAATCCAATACGTTTGACGTATTATACTTAACGTGTGGTTCGCGCCTACGTGGTAATTCTTCTCATGAATCTCTTTTATCAATTTGTGAGTAAAATCACAATCCTTGGGAATAAGTATGGGGTATCTCTTGTCAAATGACCATTCGGCATACTTGAATCTGCCCTTACAGCGCAGAATGCCATCAATGTCTTTAAATAATCCTAAATTTCGACTCAGATTGGTCTGCTTATTGTTTATTTCTTCATTAAAATATCTTGATTGTATCGACTTGATTACTTGTAAAGTATTATCTTGTATATGCGTTTGTTCGTTAGATTCTTTTATCGATTTATTGTCTCCGTCTTTAACTATCTCAAGTTGGTCAAATTCACTGAGATCTTCACCAACATAAAATGTATTTTGGCTGTTTGGGTTGATAGGCCAATTTTCCTGATCTCGAAGTAGAAAATCTGGTCCATTTAACCATCTCTTATTATCATCTTTTGTTTTAGTTGGTCTTGTAGCAACGTCAGCAGGGTTAAGCTCTGTTGGAACATATCTAAATGACAAGTCCTTGCTTCTTTTAATCTCCTCGATTCTTCTAGACACGAAAGGGCTTAGTAATTTGTTGGAATTAATCCAACTTAAGACTATTTGGCTGTCTGTCCATAAAATTTTTTTATTCAATTTTACATTAATGAATTTGTTAACATAATTTAATAGTCTGCAACCAATTAGTACACCCAATAATTCCAGTCTAGGTATTTTCAAATTTTCTTGGTCCTTAATAGGTACGACACGAGATTTTCCAATCACGAAGCTTTTACTATTTTTTCCCACTATATAAATGACAGCAGCATATGCTCTTGTAGAAGAATCGGTGAAACAATGTAATTCGTATTGAGTTTCCTTTGCATTTTCTTTATAACATCTCTTTATGTTTATGTCTTTAGTCTCTTCTAGGACTTCACATACTTCCTTCCATCTACTCATGATGTCATCAGGTAGTGGAGTATCCCATTTAATTTTTTGTTTCCATATGTCCTGTAATATTAATTTTCCTGCTAGTAGAATCGGTACTGCAAAACCACAAGGATCGAAAATTGAAGCGATGCACTTCAAAATATCTCTTTTAGTTTCACCTTTTAGAATCTTCTTTGTTCTTAGTTGTAATGAATCTTCCTTTAGGTTCCAATTTAAACCTAGTATTTTAATTATTTGATCAGGAGGAATGTCTGGTACTTCGTTTCTAAATTGTTTTGAATTTGAATTCCATTCTCTTAAATTCATAGAAATTTCTTGAAATGTTTTTCTTGCAGTCTTGTACAATTGTAAGGCTTCTTCATCTGTATCTGTGCCAGTGACCACGTTATCCACGTATATGTCAGACGCTATCTTCTTGACATTTTTATCTTTACTCTGCAATAGATGATGTTTTATTGTAGCATTTAACAAAAAAGGACTTGATATAACTCCAAAAGGTACACGAGTAAATCGATAATGTTCAAGATTGTCTTCAGTTGCTTGCTTTCGTATGTCTTTCAACCATAGGAATCTAGTTACATCTCGGTCTGGTTCCTTGAGTCCTATTTGTAGAAAGGCTTTTTCTACATCTGCTGTTAATCCAATTTTGTGACTTCTAAATCTTATGATCAAACCTGTTAGATCCTCTAACAGTAATGGTCCACAGTATAAGCATTCGTTTAAGCTTTTGTTATCCTTTGTCTTCGCCGAAGCATCGTAGACTATTCTCAGAGCCTTTCCCGGAGCCAGGACACCATGATGAGGTATATAGTGCGTAGGATGATCATCTTCTATCTGTCTTGATAGGACTGGTTCAATGACTCCCTTTTCAATTTGTTGTTTCAATGTTTGGTCGTATGTTTGAAGAGTTGCTTGATCTAATCTCTTTAGTAGCCCAACTAGCCGTCCATAAGCTAGTCCGTAGTTTGATGATAAGTTTGGAGGATAATTGATCCATGGCCAGCTAACATAGTATCTATTAGTCCTCAACTCTGTTGTTTCATTAAAATGTTTGATGGCAATTTCATCTCTGCTTACCTTTGGTGAATCTGTAATGCCGATTGACTCTAAATCCCATAGCATTTTTAAATTTCCAAGATCTAATGGTGGGTCAGGTTGATTAAGACCTATCTCACAAGAACATTGACAGAAAGTCACCATTGACATTTGTTCTACAGGTTTATCTGAAATAACACCTGAAATAATCCAACCAAATTCCGATTCAATTAAATATAAGTCTCTTGCAATGCATTTTTTATTCATCATTATAAGTGAGTGATAGTAATCATTTCCTAGTAATATGTCTACTCTGTCTGATAATGATCCATCATCAGCTAGTGTGTAATTTTCTCTTGTCTTGTATAATTCTTGTTTAAAACATGGTACTCCTTGGGAAATGGTTGGGACAATGTTAGCATATAATGTCTTCATGATCTTACTTTTAGTCAATACTTGAAATTTAGCTAAAGGACTTTCTAAAGTTCTAGGAGTTTCAGACCCAAAGGTAAAAATTGTTAGGTGTTGTTGTTCTTCAATGCACATTTGTAATTCTTTAGCAACCTTTTGAGTTACATAACTTCTCTGGCTCCCGCAGTCCATTAAAATTCTACATTTCTTCGTTATGTTATACTGTCCTGTAATCATTACTGTTGCTGTCTGTAGAACAGTAGTACACTTGGTGTTCACATGCATAGTGTTACTAGTGGATGCTCTGTTTTGATTGGTTGTCTTGTTCCTTGCTGCTAAACGTTTCAATGTTGGACATAAGGCTGAGTGGTGATTTGAAGAACTACAAATGTTGCAACTCAACTTTGTCTTACAGTTATTTGCAAAGTGGTTTGTACCAAAACATCTATAACAACACCTGTTCAATGCATTTCGTCTTTCATCAACAGTTTGATATTTATTACAATCCTCTTCCTTATGATTATTTCCACAAAATGAACAATTTCTATTATAATTCCATCTACCTTTCTTTTGTTGATTTTGCCTAAATGTATTGTTTTCATGAGGGCGTTTCCTATTTTCCCCTCTAAAATTTTTATTCATATAATATGGTCTCTTTTTATTCTCCTTATTGAAGTGACTTGTATTGTTATTATTATAATTGAAAGAGTGTCTTGTATTTCGTCTCGTATCATGATTTCCCTTGACATGTAGTGTTTCTGTGGTATATTGTGTTTCACTCTTCTCATTATTATTTCCATGCATCGAAGAGTCTTCACAGAGTTTCTGTGCTTCCATTTTTGCATTGATAATTGTAGATAGTTGTTTTATTATGTCCATGATTTTGTCACCTGTGTTTGTTCTTAATCTTGTTTCGTACACAATCTCTGTAGGAAATTTCTTCATGATCATGAAATTTATTTGACTGCTATTAATATTGTCTCCCATGGATTCTAAGACTCGAAGATGTCTCTCAATTTCATCCAATGTTTTTTGACAATCTTCCATCCTTACCGCTTTGTTTATGTTATTCATGGCCATGTGATGTGCATATATTATGTCACTTTCTTTACCATATCTTACTTTTAATGTCTCCACGATGATTTGGTAGTTTGTCCCTATGGTGGGATATCCATCGACCAATCTTGCAGCTTCGCCTGTTAGAGAGCTCTTTAAATATAATAATTTATCAATATCACTTAGGTTTCTTCGGTTAATATTTGACGTAAATTGATCCCAGAATCGGTACCAATCTAGCACATTTCCTTGAAATTCTGGAAGCTTTAAATCTGGTAATTTACTGTATCCTGATGTTTCTACTTGGAGGGAGGCTGCCGATGTTGAAGGTTGAGTCATAGTCATCATAGTCTCTAGCTCAACTAGGGCATCTTCACCTTCTAACTGATGTGTTGTGAAGTTGCTTATTTCTTCCGAATCAGGATTATTACATGAATTGAAGTAGTTGTATAACTCTGAAGTAAACTTAGTCAGCATGCTTTTCAACTTGGCTGCGACTATCTTTGCAGAATCCATATTCCGCACTAAATCTTGACATAGATCATGACTTTGTATAGTAAGTATTTTGATTTCTTCAATGAACTTGGATAATCTCTGTATGAGAATGTTATCCATTCTTCTCTTGCTTGTTTTCATTTGCAAACTTGCCAAGCCTATAACAAAATATCACATTCATAAATAGGAAGAGAATATCTTATGATAGGACTTTCAACAAGAAAAGATCTTACACTGAAACTTATATTAATAAACAAATGAGCAGAAACTGCCTTCTCCACCATGTCGCGAAGAAGTATATAAATTGGGGATGTATATGTATATATAATCCTTCGCGTTGGTTTAGGGTATGAACAATGCAGTAACTCAAATCTGGCTCACCCCTGGGTTACGATGACTAGTCACAGCTGCTTCTGTTGTCTCTCTGTCACGGCATGGCTAACGTGATGAACTGTGGACAAAGAAAAGCACCTGTTATTTCTCTTGCGAGAAATAGTCAGGAGTTGTTCCCTGTCATAATAAAAGGAGCGCAAAAGCGCGACCGACCCGCGTCAAAAATTGACCACAGTAGACTAACAGTCACACCGGCTTCAGGACGCTCAACACGTATATAATACAACGTGGACTTCGCCTCATCTGCGTCCAGGAAAAAACATGGCGGAACAAAAGGCCAGCCAGCAACCGCACGGTGGCTCACCGCTGATGGACGCGGAGCGGGGCGGTCACATACAGGACCCAGAGTATTACTCCCCGACTCTGGCCCGGCATGAAAGTACCAGTTCGGGGAGGAATCCCTCATAATAAGTGGGTCGGTCTTACGTTGGATGACGTGTAACTAGGGAAGATCACCTGACCTGTGTAAACGCCTCAGCGTTATCTCAGTACACCTTCGTCAGCTCACAACGTACAGGAACCACCACTACGGTATCACGCGCACGTGTTTAGGAACACTTCACACTCGCACAGTTCGGAAAGGCGGTTTATACTTGTGTAACTAGGGACGCACTATTCACACTTACGCAAGTAGGAACGGCGGTTTATACTCGCGCACGATTCACACTCGCGCAGCTAAGAACACATAACACGCGTAACTAGGAGCGTACGACTCATTCACGCGTAACTAGGAACTGCTAGGAGCGCACGATTCACACATGCGACTAATACGATTCGCGTAACTTTTACGAGTCTTGATGATATTCCGTATTTAGAAGAACATACATTCTCCAAGGCCCGATCATACGAACTGAAACAATATCTATTTGGCATTAGGAATTCGAACAAGTTCAAATTCAAATCTAGAACGAAATTCAAGTCTAAACGGCTTGTAAGGAACGACGTTCTTACCAAGTACTTAGAGTTCGTGCTTCACGTTGATTCCTCTTTGGAGAACTTCAGAAACCTCGTAGATCCTCAGATCGTAGCGACACCAATGTTAACATTAGGCGATATCGAAGTTTTGCAGTTAGACCGTTGTTTTTGGATTTTTGAGGGCTCCAACTACCCGTAAAGACTGCCATAGATGTTCTCATGGCAACCGGGACCGACGGCTTAACGTGCTCTCCGAGGCACGACCAGACCAATGCAAATACTCATATTTCATTCACACAAATATTTGCACTGAGCGGGGATCGAACCCGCGCCTCCTGCGTAGCGGCCGCGTTCACTACCGCTACGCCACGGAGGCTGTCAAAAACGACACTGTGAGGTCTCATAGTGTGCTCGAGCGCATAGGGCTGGTAAAATTAATTCACAAACATCACGGAGCAGTATCTAACGCAGTGCGTTCCCTCAACGAAGTATTACTTATGTGTTATCAATGAATAAAAAGGCTTGCCAAAACGAACGCACTGAGAATTTGTCGTTCTTTGCACAGTTTTAGTGGTACGCATAGCGAAGTATTGTTTGTGAATACGGGTGTTAGTTCTACGTGGTTCCACCTAACAATGCATCGGCTTCTCACTTTGAGCTGAGCCCTACATTAAGTAATGACGAGTTTTTCGTCCTGTATAATGGTCGTTACGTTCCTTTGTTAATGAAATGTTTTTTCTGAATACTGCATCGCATTTTTCAAGTTTGTTACTAACTATATGACAATCGTTATCGACGTTAATTTGGTGTTTTTACTTTACTGCAGTTTAGAAAAGCGTTTTCATAATTAAAAGTTATAGCGATAGAGAATCACCTATTGTGTATTATGGTTTGAGGGATGTAAGATCAAAATTGAATGGAGGTGTTGTGTAGTGTATGTAATAAGATGAATAATAATGTGCTGTTTTTTCCGGACTTAAGTAATGGTTATTTCGGCATCACAGGTTTGCCCAAATGAGGTATTTTTTTGTTCTGAAGAACTTGGAAAAGTTTTTGCATCTACACAATATTTTAACATTATCAATTTGGTTGGTAGTTAATGCTTCTAATGTTATGAATGATGCAGTATATAAAAACGTTAGTTGAACTCCGCAAAGGTCGGTGTAATGGTTTTTTTGAAGAGCATTATGTACTGAAACTGAATTAAAAAAAAATTGGCTTTGTAAAGCCCCAAAACAGGTTTCTTAGTCACGGTTTCAATCGTTAAGTTATATAACCGAAAAGCCTAATGTAGCGTTCATTATGGCAGACTAGTTTTGCACGTGTTTTCTAAATACTATTGTGATAGGCAAGATATCAAACCATACTCGGTGCGCAATATACTAAAAGGAGGATGTGACATTCGTATGAATTTGAGGTAAATAAACAAAAAGAGGTTAACTGATCAACGTTTTTGACATTCGCTGACGCCTGTCATAAAGATACGTCAAATCCTATACATTTGGCATTCTATTCCATCATACGCCGAGCAACGAATTGCTTCTTGTCTAGAGGGGCTGTGTTATACCTATATTACGAAATGCCAGTAGTTGCAGAGGACCGGGTTATCATCTAGCGATGAACTAAAATAGGTATATGAATGTCATAGGGATTCTAAGATTTTGTATTAAATCGCACAAATTATTCTTTTATTTTGACTATTTAATTTTAAAAATTATTGTATAATTATTAATTGTATTGAATTAAATATTGACATATTTATAGTGTTTATTTTTGTATTGAGTTTTTAATATTTTGGCTCTCTATTGAATATCAAACCCTAAGTGATCGATCTTATGGTGATACTTTCTCCTCCACCTACGATGTACGATGAAGGTAGATTACTTTCTCACTAATCCCTCGTTTTAGCCACAGTCATGGCCTTAGAGTATACATTGCTAGTCATGGCGTAGTAGGTATTATACAGTGAGCATCAGATCGATCTTGACTAGCAAAGTAGGTACTCAAAATGATCTTCCTGCCAATGATGGTAATACCAAACGGTTTTATTAGGTACCTATTTTAAATTGTGTTATCGCCCGAACTACTGCTAATACCTACTTGTAAAGGCTAATGTGTACCAAATATCTAATACAATCAGTTAACAACTCAACATCAAGGGGGGAATACCAAGGTATTAAGGTCGTTTTGAGCACTTTGTTAGTCAAGAGCAAGGTCGATCAGATGCTGACTGTACATACAGTGGGTAAGTACGAAGGTATTTAACTATCCAGTGCCTGAATAATTAACGTCGGCAACCAAAAGTGATGCGTTGTATATTAATATACCGTTGCCAGTATTAGGGTACCTACATACCTACCCCCCTAGACAAGTGGCAATTCGTTGCTCGGCGTATCATGGAATAGAATGACGAATGTATGGGATTTGACGTTTTTGACATTCGTTGACGCCTGTCATATACATACGTCAAATCCCATACATTTGGCATTCTATTCTACAAAACGCCGGCCGACGAATTGTCACTTGTCTAGAGGGGCTGTAAATTAATATGTAGTTGTTTTTTTTCATTGTGTAATTTCTTTTAATTAGATTTACAATGTTTCAATTCAATTTACATTGTTGCTCTTGCTTTTTCTAAAAACGGAACTGAAATACTGGTCATTTGCGCTAAACAACATTCTATAGGTCAGGGGTGGCAAACCTTTACGCATCAACGTACCATCATTCTAAAAAAAAATGAAGCCCTAGACGTGCCAATATATAAGTTTGACTTATGGGTGTACCTGGTTTGGCAAGTGGCGCACTAATAAATTTTGAAGAAAGATTGATGTTCGATTATTTCACATTATTTTTTTTAATTTTTTTTTTATGTAGGACACGTCAATTTGACTTCGCCTCGCCTGATGGTAAGCTGAAGGCAAAGTCTCTGAAAAGAGGGTCACCATTACAGACACGTATCATGTTACAATGGTGGCACTCAGCTTGACGGCCTCATAAGATGCTTTTTCAAGCCCCGCTTAAAGGACCCGGGACTTGTAGGAGGAGGGAAACACGTGAACTGGTAAGGAATTCCAAGACTTAATGATGCGGCAGAAGAAGGAGTCGCCGAACCGCTTGGTTCTTGATGGAATATTCTACACCGTATGCGGGTGGCATCTAAGCCCTGCACGTGTTGTCCTATATAGGAAAGGAGAGGGTGGGATTAATTGGAAGAGCTCATCAGAACATTCACCATGGTACAGATGGTAAAATACCGCCAAAGATGCCACATCTCTACGCAACTGCAAAGGCTCGAGGGTTTTGGTGATCTCAGGATTCCCAATAATGCGGACTGCACGTCGCTGCAACCTGTCGAGAGCATCTAGTAAGTACTTTGCGGAGCCATCCCAGAGATGAGAGCAGTATTCCACGCAAGAGCGAATTTGTGTCTTGTAGAGAAGGCACCGCTGCTCCGGCGCGAAAAAACGTCTCACTCTGTTCTGGACTCCGGGTTTACGCGAGGCTGTTTTGATGATGCTCTCAATGTAGTTTTTGTTGTTCAGTTTGCAGTGAACATCCATACCTAGGATATTAAGATTGTCCTGTAGTGGCAGTGGTGTGCTCTGAAGAGTTGGAAGGAGAAGGAGCATATTAAGTGCAGGAGGATGATTATGATACGGCATAACCCAAGTATAATAACATTATGCTTTCTGAAAAAGACGTCCGTCTGTTCGTTCATTTTCTAGCGCCCAAGGTATGGCAAGGACGCATCTACATCCTACAATATTTATTTATTTATATTTACATACATACTTCGTGGTAGTCGTGCCCAAAAAATCGTCCCGCGTGCCATCTTCGTGCCATAGGTTCGCCATCCCTTCTATAGGTACTATTATTTTTGGAATTCTTGTCCGTTTCCCCGCGATAGATAGAAAAACTACCTACTGAAACACATATTTTGATGCCGTTTTCTTTGTTTGAAAGATCTTGGTTAGACTTAGAAGCCTATTTTGTTTAATTGCATTGGATTGAGTAGAACCGGAGATATGGCCAAACCCACGGGCATCTGCTAGTTTTTTTTTTTCCTTAAATAATTACTTTTCTTTAGATTTAGAATTTTCATTTATGTTAACAATTTTCATTTTTTTTACATAAACATTAAAAGAAAGAAAATCACCAACAGAAGAAGCCTTCTTAGACCTGGTTTGAGTTTGGGGTACAATACAAAAGTATAATTAAGTAGTAATTTGAGCTGGATAAAAGAGGAAATAAAATCATAAAGAGTGTGCTATATGGAATACTAAATGTGCAGTCACTATGATGCTTCGTTATACATACGGCGACAGATATTTCGTCTTAATTTAACGTAAGTACATAAGTTAACACTATTAAGCGATATAATTTTTAATATTATGCATTAGTAGGTATAATCTCTAATTGCTCTAACGATTAACGATTTTTGTATATAGATAACGTTTTCCTTAAGTTATACAGGACGTTTTTCTTCGCAAATTTGCACAGGGGTTCAAACTCGTTAGGTCAAGTGCAACAGGTCAAGTGCGTGTCGTGCTCGTGCACTGAGGATTACACGTGCACTGAGATACAAACCTAAATTGAGGAATGAATTTATTTATTATTTATTTAAAACTTCATGCACACATGTACATAGGTGGACTTAAACTTAAGCTACTTAAACGGCAATAACTTTTAATTGCGTTGAATTAGAAGTTTGATTTTATACAGATGTAAGAGGTGAGTAATTGCGTTGAATTAGAAGTTTAATTTTATACAGATGTAAGAGGTAAGAGACTTGAGTAATTGGTATAATATATTGGTATTGATATAATTGGTATAATTTCAACTTGATGTCTCAATACTTTCCCGAGAAAAAGGTCTTGACAGACAGACAGATAGATAGATGGACAACGAAGTGATCCTATAAAGGTCCGTTTTTCCTTTTGTGGTGCAGAACCCTAAAAAATATATCATGTATCAAAAATGTAACATTATTTACCCGTAAAACACAGAACTTGTTAACAATTCGTTAACGCAAGAGGCTCGTCTCCTTCTCCTCCTCCCGTATACTTCACCCGCCTTGTTGATTGACCCCTTAATACTCGTATTTTACATTAGTATAATCTGTAATTGCTCTAACGATTAACGATTTTTTTGTATTAAGATAACGTTTTCCTGTTACATATACAGGATGTTTTTCAGTTTTCTTCCCCCGATACCCATAAATCACGTACTTTTTGAAATATTTTCAAATGATAATAATGAAGTGGTTACGAATTATTTATGATTCTTATAAAACAATTTATGTCATAAATAGATAGTTAAAAAATTAGAGCAAGTATCTTTAGACAACATCGTCGTACCTATAGGTGTCGTAAACGTAATTCCATATAAGTAAAAATAATATTGCTATAAAAACTCAATTTAATCCTGTTATTGACACCTTTTTAGATACTGAACTTTGAGTATTAAACTGAAAAATAAAAGAAAACTAGCAATGTATAATAAACCTTACATAGTGGGGTTGTCATTTTTGGAATAATAACAATCTATTAATATTTCAATAAGAAATAGGGTTGTTCCGTATTTGATCCTACGAAAGTTGTCCCGAATTTTTAACCGACTTCAAAAAAGGAGGAGGTTCTTAATTCGGATGTTTATATATATTTTTTTTTTTTTTATGTTTGTTCGCTCATAGCTCCGCCATGCGTAGACGGATTTGCAAAATTCTTTTTTTGTTCGAAAGTAGATTGTTCCGAAATGGTCCCATTTAAATTTCGTAAAGATCTGATGATGGGTTTCCGAGATTAGACCAAGGAACTCTTCAAAAAATACCAGGAAATCAGCCGCGATTGCTGCAATCGCATATTATTGCAATGTCTCTGCCATTACACATCATAACATCACGCCTGAATCCTTTGAAAGGGTATGCAGAAGTGTTCAGAATATTCAGCTATATTTCCGGTGTATAGGTATGCGTTGATTTTAATTATTCGTTTTGGTTTACTTTTGAGGTAGTCCTGTATTAATTTTATTGGCTCTGCCACCTGGTGGCAAGGCATCAAGCAGACGATACGCTGCTGGGTTGACGACATACAAGTATTGCGTAATACCTACGGCCACGGGGCACGGTTGCCACCGCACAAAGTATATATGCGTCTATTTGAAACCCACCAGGGGGATGAGTCTACAAAGGTATTCGTGTGCAGAGCGAGGGCTTTATTTAGTCAATTACCACTTAATTCTCTGTCTTCGGCGACTCAGATATGATATACGGACTGTTGCATCGGCGTATTAGAGAGAAGCTAAGCCGAACCGACTATAATACTTTCACCGAAATGTTACATTTGACTCGCCGTATTGAAGAGATGTATAATGAAGGTCGCCACAGCGTACATAACCCAAGTCCTAAGGTACGCGACCGTTGAAAACACGGGCTGGGCATGTTACCGCCGTGTTGTACCTACTGCAAACAGTTTGGGCACCTACAGGACGCGTGTAGGAAGTTACTAGCGAGGCCCACGGACGAGAAAGATAAGTGCGATAGGGCGAAAAGTGTGAAACCGAATATTGTGTGTTACGGTTGTGGTGAAAAAGGTTATATTCGCGCGAATTGTCCGAAGTGTAAAAATAATGTTAGCAATAATGTAAAACCTGCAACTGATGAATTGTATTCTTTTGACTGTGTGGACTCTGACTACTCGGAGCGAATGAGTTTGAGCTCGTGTAGTATCGAGAGATACGAGACCCAGCGAGGCAGGCCACTGTTGCGCATAGGTATTGAAACCTATAGGGGTACCGCGTTGGTAGATAGGTACCGCTGCTCGTAGAAGCTTGGCGGGTAGGTCGCTTTACGCTCTCCTTCAACGTATGGGGAAGGAGTTTCGTGAAGACAACTTCTCTATCAAACTCGCTGATAAAGTTAGTCACGTTAGAGTGTTGTTAACTTACGTAAATATAAATCTCATCGATTCATATATCGGAGCATTCGCTGCGAGTGATAGAGCCCTATTTTCTACCTGTGCATTGTAATATGAGTAATAAACGCGTGTGAGTCTTACAAATGGTGTATTCATTACAATCTCAAATAATAATAATTCTAGAACACAAAGGGCACTAAAAAGAAAGAAATAAAAATTTTTTGACAAAAAAAGAAACCGACTTCAAAACCCCTTTAAATAGATAGGTACTAAAAAGAAAAAAATAATATCAAATGTAACAAATCAAATATAGAACAATTAACATAATTTAGCCTAACTTTAACCTTAACTTGTAACAAATTACCAATTTTTGGAGTCGGTGCCAATCTTCTACGCGGCCTATTTTACACGACAGATATACAAACTACTAAACACATCAAAAATGAATGTAACGCAACTCTTTTATTAGTCTTATCAATCAATCAATCAATCAAATCAATTAACCTTTTGCAGTCCATTGCTGGACATAGGCCTCTCCCAATATGCGCCACGTTTGCCGATCCTCCGCCTTCCGCATCCCGTCCGTCCCAGCCACCTTTCGCAGGTCGTCGGTCCACCTGATTAGGGGCGTCCCACCTTCCGTTTTCCTTTCTTTCATATTGTAATACATATGTACCTAATAGAATATTTTCTCATATATTATATGTTATAGCTATCGAGTTCTCTTGTACCTATTTTCTTCCATTGATGGTCAAGATTTAAATGCTATAATTACATGTCGCTAACTTAATAAACTATTTTTTTTTATCTAATTCGCTAAGAATTTAATTGATAATATCAAGTCTGTTCTATATTAGATTAATATTCTAAGTAGGTATATACTACTAATATTATACTTAAACGCGAAAGTTTGTAAGTATGGATGGATGGAAGGAAGATGAAGGAAGGAAATAATATACATCAGATCGGTGATATTTTTCTTGGCACCGACTCCAAAAATTGGTAATTTGTTACAAGTTAAGGTTAAAGTTAGGCTAAATTATGTTAATTGTTCTATATTTGATTTGTTACATTTGATATTATTTTTTTCTTTTTAGTACCTATCTATTTAAAGGGGTTTTGAAGTCGGTTTCTTTTTTGTCAAAAAATTTTTATACATTATCTTTTGTTTTATCTCTAGATCTGTATTCTTGTCTTATAATATTATTATACATTTCTTATTGAAGCATTTGTGTCATCTTAACATATTATTTATTATTTTAACATTTCTTTATGTTTTACAATGAAATGGTTACTACATAATATGAAGTTATTTATATTTTATACAGTACAAAAAAATAAAATAAAACTAAATCTAAACGAACTAATAATATACAAATTGTTTCGTAGAATTCCTACGCATCGCATACCTCTTGTGGTTAACGTTCCCAGAAGACTGGCAGCATTGTCACGTTGTATGCGCTGCGCATATCTTTTAGATATCTTTATAGGCACTCAATATTTCATCAATATGTTGTTTATTATTTTTTAATAAACCTTGTTTGCTTTCGTAAGAACTGATATATTGTGTAGTGTGTTTAAAATTTCACCGATTAAACAATATTCGTACCAGTTAATATTTTTCATTTGCATATTTCAGTTTGCCTAAATTAATTACTAGGTTACTCGGTTATCAGCTACCTTCTATTGAAGACAAACTATACATTTATTCTTATAATATAAAACAGTCTATATACCTCATAAACTAATGTTGTCATTCAAGGAAAGTCAAAGATCAGTGTAGTTTTGATACCTACGGATGATAAAAATGTAAGTGATTCATACCTGACTACATGAATTACTAACTGTTGCCCGCGGATCCACCCGCGAATATTGAATCCGTTTCCCAGAACCCTATTCCCGGGATAAAAAGTAGCCTAAGTATGTATTATTCAATAGTACAATCTAGTTGGATATACCCAAATAGAGTATTATTATTATAATATAAGTGCAATCGCCATCCTTACATGCCCTTACTCTGTAAAGTTGACAAACTGTCTTCATAGAAAAGTACCAACCAACATGAAATTTTTACTGCAGGCATTTTTTTAATCAGCATGATAGTTTAATAATAATATGTATATGCTCATACTTCACAGAAGAAACAAAATAGAGAAATAAAAAATACCAATATCTCGCTAAACATTGACTTCTTCGAAATGTAGTTGAAAACTGTGGTCACTTGGTTTTCTGGAATTTATTATAGAATCCATTTCATATTTTTAATACCTTAAATTAAAAATCAAATTAAAAATAAAAATAAAGTTAAATATAGAATGATACAATCTTAAACCGTCGCTCGTTGTCAACTTTTGTGACATTTTAGAATATTTCTTGTCATAACGACTATGATTTTAGAATTATGAACTTCCGTTGGTATTAACCTTAACTTATTATAATAATAGGTATATTTATTTTAAGTTTTAATACTATATATAGTTAGTAGTATAGTTTAGTATAGTTAGTATAGTTTTAATATTACATTTTAAGTTTTAATACTATATTCTTCCGATATAAAATATAATAATTTATAGTTTCTCGGACAACAATGTCATAAAAATATTTTATGTAATAATTTAATAGTATCTACATACTGTATATACAGACTGTATTAAGCACAACGTATAAGAATATTTTTTTTGTTACAAATTAAACATGTCACCTGAATACTAAATAAATAATATGATGTCAATATTAATCAAATAACTCGCCCCTGATCGCGCCCGGATCACACTTGCCGCGTTTCCATGCTGGATTGCGACGGCCAACTTCTGCACCAGGAACGATTCGGAGCAAGAGTCACCTCTGTGAGCCTCTGCCCAATCGTCCTTGCAAGTCTTTTTGTCTTTTTGCCCTAGCTCCCCAAGGTCTCCACCACCACTGGCACGAAATGGTACACCGGCTCCAACTCGGCGTCTCTTCCTTGAGCCGGCGATATACGCGGCGACCGACGGAGAGTGGATGGTACGACCAAGGTGGCTGGCGGCTTCAGTGCTGACATATACAGGCACTTGTCGTTCTTCTTCCAGGGCACCAAAGTCAGCCCGTTCAACCTGCTCAGACCGGAGGTTCAAGTACGCAGGATATGTTCGCCAATACAAGAGCCCTGCACACAATATCGTTAAGAGCGTGGTGTCGAGGAAACCTTCCATTGCACCACCGACAACTCAAAGCGTGATGGTCATCCGCTTCCACCATGGAACCGCAGTGTCAATTGAGGTGTCATTATGATACCTTACAGCCCATGCGGAGAGTCACTGCCACCCACATAGAGTCCTCGTCAAGCAGGGTATTGTGTTGGTAAAAATACGTTGTTCTTTACATTACTTACGTAGTGTTAGAGTGATGGTTCGACTACTTAGTAAGAGTTGAATAAAATTTTGAAGCATATAATATGGTAACTATTTAAATCGATTATGAAAGAGAAAAGAGAATTTATCTCCAGCGGGACTCGAACCCGCGATCTTTTCCTTACAGGGGGAGACCTTCCCACTAAGCCACCGAAGCCCCCCCCGAAGTCGATCCAAATTCCCCTATATATCCGTCTTGGGTTATTGGTTAATCGATTAGTAAGTTCACGGGTTCGGTTTCCATTCAATGAAAATATTATGTGTAAGTGAATATTATGTTTAATATGAGTATTATTGAGAAAATAACAAATTGTAACCGTCTTTATTCGCATCTTAAAAAAACAGTTAAGACCCACAATTACAAAATCATTTTAGCTATTTCTTAGACGCCGCACGTGAGAGGTTTTCAGACTCACGCGGCGTCTAAACTGAAAATCGAGAAACAAAAAATAACAATAACTCGCTAATCATTCACTTGTTGGGTATCCTCGAGATGTGGTTAGACACCGTGGCCACTTGGTTTTTTTAGAATTCGGAAAATCCATATAATACCTAAGTATTTTTAATACCGCCGTGTGGTTCCCGGCAGAGTAGAATTTAGGCTACCCGAACTCTTCCCATGCGATTTCATACAAGGTGACTATAGGATAGGGCTGTTTATCATCAGACAGGTATATACAGCCCAGATTCAGCCTCAGCCTCAGGTGCATGACTCAACTATAGTGAATGCGGCAATAGGCTCACCCCTATTACGTGGGACCGAATACAATGATTGGTAAAATGTGGGCGTTTGTTCACCTCTGTCTAACCCTTCGCGGATAAAGGCGTGATTGTATGTATGTATTTTTTAGAATAGGTAATCATCATCTTTAGGTATCTCATTAATATAAATATAATACTAAGTATATAATTTACGTTTTTAAATATATTCTACTAAAAAAAATAAAAAATATATAAAACAGTGGCATGCAGCTGCAGTTTCATGTACACGTGTATCTTTTAATAAACGTCAGCCTCTAATTGCAGTGTTGATTAAATATGACACTTTAACCTTTTATAAAAGTTACTAAGTTGCGTTGTGATTACCTGATGCGATAGTAACCGTTTATAATCACATACCATAATTAATATATACCATCACTTCATCACTACATAATAAAAAACAAAATCGCTGTCGCTGTCTATCCGTATGTATGCTTAAATCTTCAAAACTACGCAACAGATTTTGAAGCGGCTTTTTTTAATAGATAGAGTGATTCAAGAGAAAGGTTTATATGTATAATACATGCATAATATTGTAGAGAAACACTGATAAATTTAGAGATATGCTGGATATGATACATGCGGGAACGGGATCAGAAAATATGGCTCTACGAAGTTCGCCGGGTCAGCTAGTAATTAATATTCAAAAGGTAAAAAACGAAAATACGCAAATGGGTATAATTTTGTATCTTATCATGTATCAGCCCCCCTTGACAACTGGCAAAGTTTTGACAGTAAGAAAAAAATCTCTTTTTAGTCTAATCAATTTCGGTTGCTTAGTCTAGTAAACATCATGATAGATGACGATTTAGCCCCGAAATGTTACATATTTTTTATCATTAAAGAAGTTTGTCGCTTTGTCTATATCTCCCTATGTTACATCCTAAAAGACCTAATGACTTTTTTTTACGTGGTTACCAATTCCCTCGCGTAGTTACGGTGAATACCTACCGTAGAAACATGATTTCGCTTTGATAATATTTTTTACTACTTAGGTCGCAGACAAGCACACGGCCTTCCCGATGGTAAGAGGTTACCGTGGCCTATGGGCGAGTGCAACACCAGGGGAGTCACATTCGTGCTGTTGACCCTGTAATAACAGAGAGATTCTGTGCCGTCAGCGCAAAAGATTATGTCTTATACTTGTATCTACCCAGCCCCCTAAGTGGCAATTCGTTGGTCGGCGTATTGTAGAATATAATAATGAATAGGTATATGGGATTAATGAATTTGAATATATGGGATTAGGCGTACTTACTTATAGCATAAACAGTCGTCAATTATACCTATATCATAAACGCCATATGAGCCATATCTATTAAATAAAAAATATATTCTACAATATTATCAACGAATTATCAGTTATCCAGAGGCGCACAAATGTTACACATATAATGTATGCAATAGATCTATAAAATTATACCTATATACATTTAGGTACCTATATACATCTATTTACACCTCCATTATTACATGCGGTACATATTTCTGTTATCTATATATTGTACGAAATATTAAACTCCCAGAAATATGTACCGCATGTTTTATTGGAGGACACTTCCATCAATATAAATTGCAATTAAGAATATACTTTGGACCGTGTCCGGATGTAAAATTTTATCAGCTGAAGGCAACTGATAGATGTCAACCAAAGTACTGTTATTGTTATGTTATGATAAATACTGTAACTATCAATGCTAGATATTCAGTAACGAATAGAAAATAATGTTTACTTCATTCACATTCATGTAATCTTACTGATTGGACTCTGTACCTACATGATTATGAACAATGATATTCAAGCATCTATATTCAATCAATCAATTAGTGTTCGGCAGTCTACTCTCAATGTTAGGAGGCTCTGGCCTTCTGTTTCCAAGCTGCGCTGGGCAGACGGTATGGTACAGGGGTTTTCGAGATTTTCTTCTCTCGCAGTGATATCGTCTGCGTATTTTTCCATTAGTCGCCTTTTACTACACCCTTCGGATGAAATGGTGTGGTGAGACTTGTATTTTTTCGCCGTCACTACAAGGATCCGTAACCATACAAATGAATAGGTGAAGGTGTATGACGTACCTATGTGTGTGATAATAAAATTACTTTTAAATGATGCCGTGTTGGTAACTGGAGGATATTGAATCCTCCGGTGTGTGATATCAAAAATAACAGAACTGTTGTAATACTAAATTATTTTATTTATTTCTTTATCTTTACTACGAAGAAGAAGAATAAGAAAAATAATTCTGTAAAATAATTATGAGTTTTTATCACAATCCAATGAATCGGATGACCGGTATATCAGCAATATGTCATTGGTAACGATATGCCACGGTACATACGTGACATGAGCCCATGAAGTAAGAAAATAAAATTAATATGTAATTATGTTAACAGATCCATTCTAAGAAATCGATTGGAACAAATCGCAGATACATAAAACCACGACTTGTTCTTACAAGTTATGGTTGTATACTACTCGTATTTAGCTTTTCTGGAGCACAATGTTATCTAATACTCGTACAATAATATAGTGACCTTTTTAATATTCCATGGTAACTACAATAAGTGGCATTTCCTCACTAATGACATTGCACGCTGTGAGGTTCATTAGGATTAATTAATTCTTCCTATTAACAATTTTAGACGTAATACACAAGCGCACTTTCATTTTGAGCGGCAACGGGACGATAGGGCTCGTTAGTGTTTTTTTTTTTCAATAAATGTAATAAAAGTTTAATTGAAATTACGAAGCACCAAAATGAAGTGGTTATTTTATGTGATAGTTTTTGTATACATGTTCTATAGAGCAGGTATGTGATATACTCGTAATTTAGAGAATACTAATGCATTTCTCTAAATTTCAGGTATTACTTTGGATGACACAAGTTAAATTAAATGTACAAAGTGAACCTTAATCAATGATTATGATCAATTATAAAATTAATGAAATTAGTTATCTTCATTTTAGAAATGATATAAACGGTAAAAGTTATTTAAGTTTAATGTACCTTATTGTTTAATTTTATATCTAGTGTATGGCAAACCGGAGCATAGTCTTACAGTGGAACCTGTAACCTACGATGATTTAGGCTTTTTAAAAGCCGGAGATCACAAAAATTTGAACTGCAAAGCTTCCAGTAGAAATCAAAAAGTGAGTTGAAGATTTATATCATTCTACTAATACTAGCTGATGCCCGCCGCTCCGTCCACATGTTAAATGCTTGTGTCCCAACTTGGGTGAAATTGGCGTATTTCGACCAAGTTAGGTTGCAAATATTTCATACCTTTTTTTATTAAAAATATATCAGTAACCGAAAATTCCTAACGCTATCTGTAACCCTTTCAGCTATGTTAAATGTTCTTTGTATAGCTTCACGTCGGTCGTGTAATGGCTTGGACTCAAACCCGGGACCTCTCGATGTTGTACTATAACTTCAGTGTAATAAATTTATCATTCCTCCATTCAGTCTATGAATGTTACAAACTGTCTTAGTAACCAAAAACGGAAATCATAAAATAAAATAATATTAAAATTTATGAATACTTAAGTGTTAGTAGACACTGCGTTATGATTTATATGCAAGTTGAAATAAATTATATTTAAGATGATATCAGATGAGGAAGATACAAAATTTTTTTTGCTAGGTATTGCTTTTTTGCCCCTTAGCAACAAACCATGTATTCCAGCAACATGATTTTATAATTACCCTATGTTGCAGATGTCAAAAATTTTTAAATTTTTTTAGTTAGATTACCTAAAATTAGATTATGTAATGTGGCTCTTGGCGCTGGGCAGTCTAGTGTTGTGCAGTCTGACAGTGAGGCCTGTAGAAATGGCGTTGCAGCTAATACTGAGAGAGGTTGTAGTGACTACTAGTGACGACTGCATTTGCGAGAGTATGGGAGCCGTTCTACTGACAAAATCAATCCCTGCGCGAAGCTTGCCATCTAATACCGTTTATAGAGTAAAGTAAGGCACAATAAATAAATGAAGTGCGATTTAGTCAAATTCGGGCACTGATGTTCCATACAAAACTGGATTCTGACACGTGTTCACATAACTCATTGAACGTATTCCAGAGGAATAAAACGTAGGGTAGGGTGGTGTAAGATTGCGCAGTTTGCAATCAGTAGGTCATAAAATAAAAAATGTTAATCCTACATGAGAAGAAACGTTTCTTTATTTATCCTTATTAATATAGCAACAAATTATTATACGAATGGTAACAAAAAACATATAATCTTCTAAGTAATTAAAGCAAAATCACGAATCGGGAATTGCGCAATTTTGTACACCCTAGTGTGTAAAATTGCGCGTTGAGATCGATAAGATTGCGCAAGTATATAACCTACACATATCACAAATAAAAGCAAAAAAAAGTCAGCCAACAGTGCTGAATTTATTTAAAGACTAGACCTTGCGTTCACAATAGGTGATGGCTTCCCAGATATAATATAGGTGCAGGTGTTATAAACGGTTTTGAAGGGGGCAAAGAGACTAGTTGAGATAGAGAAGGCCCAGGCTGTAATGGATCAATTTCAACAGTTTCATTAAGCACGTTTAATGTTTGTAGTGTTTGTACTGACGGAACGATCGCTAGGGTAGGCCCGAGATGATCTTGATAGCCTCATCAGAACAAACCTATCGAGCTGTTTTCTTTTCTCTTCTGGACATTGTGTAAAATAAATAGAATTATAAAAGAAAAAACAAGGAATAATTAAATAATCGATCGAAATTGAGTGGAAAAATAAAAATCTGGCGGTACGATTCAAAAATATTATTTATATTTACCTACTAAAATTTCGGACGGGTAAAATTGCGCGCGCAATTTTACACACACCCGAATTGCGCAATTTTACACATCGGAATACCAGTCTAAACATCGTGATATTACTGCCATCTCATAAACAATGTGCAAACTACGTTCTATCAGGTCGAAATATGAGTGATACTGCCGCGACAAAGTACTAACAAATTACTAAAATGACTGAGAGTTTTTGTACAGTAACGCATTCATTTCATCAAAAAAATAGATCAAAAGGGAATAAAAACTTTGTACTTATGTATCTCTTTTGTTTTCCACTTATTTATTATTATTTTTTGGGGGCACGTGCCGGGTGCGACGGCTAAGAAAACACAGCTGAAGTTGGCTTCGAAGGTCACTCCATTGCCTTGCTATGACGTATGCGCAATTTTATCGCCCGCGCAATCTTATACCACCCTACCCTAGCCTATGTCTTATTCCAGACTATAATCTATACCTGTACTAAATTTCGGCTAGATTCATTCAGCCAGATTGAGCAACAAACATCTAAACATCTCCATAGACGTTCACATTTATAAGTCAGTTCCTGTAAAATAAGGCCAGACATCTAGCTAGACAAAGACAGTGATTGTGCCTGTATTTAAAAGCAAAGGTTAACAGCTAATCAATCATTCAATTCATTAATTTGTTGGAATAAAATTGTGGTATGCCATTTATATTCTCTCATAAGAGATGATATCTTATGAGAGAATACATCGATCCTCAGACTGGGAAAATGTGATAGTGTAATTAATAGTTACAAATAATATTTCAGTTATCTAATCTTTAATTATTTTATTAGATACGATAAAGGATATATTAATATAGTTATATTTAGGTAATTATCCATCAACATACATGAAGTTGCCTAAAAGAAAAATACTATACTTCAGTGCGAATAACTAGCTACATAAGTATAGTACCTTTTTAGTCTTTTTTTAAAACATTTTCTCACAGTTCTTTTTGTTTATTTTGCATGTGCATTACAATTAATATTTTTAAAATTCTGATACCTTCCGAAGTAGGTATGCTTATAATATTGTATCAAAGGAGCACTGAAATTATATGAAATACTTAAAAATAACGTGAAAGCCAATCTTTATCGGTGTTTTGAAAGTTGTTATTTTTGCAGGTTGAATGGATTTATCCAAACGGGAGTCTTGTTAAGCGTATTCCAGGTAACAGGATCTTTGCACAAGAACACATCGTGTCTGCGTTTAGGGGGCGCATTCCGGCCCTCGTCTTGACAATAACAAAAGCTGAAGTTCAGGATACAGGCGTGTACAAATGTCGTTCTGGAGATATCACCAAGGAAGTCTCTTTATGTGTTATAGGTAATTATGTACAGAAATGTTATGTTTTTTTTTTTTTTATAAGAATATTAGCAACTAAAATTACTAATATTCCCGTTAACCCCCCCAACTAAGCTAAATTGCTTGTGCTAGGAGTGGGTTCACGTCGGTAGTGTAATGGCCAGGATTCGAACCCGGGACCTCTCGATCGTAAGGCCGACTCCTTAACCACTAAGCTACCGACGCTATGATGGTTAGTGTATGCTTCAAAAGTTCAGTTACTGCACTGATGAAGCATGAATTTTGGCACGATATACCTACCATTTCTTTTTGAAAAGAAAATTGCATTGAAAAATTGAAATTGCTTGTACTAGGAGTGGGTTCACGTCAGTAGTGTAATGGCCAGGATTTGAACCCGGGACTTCTCGATCGTAAGGCCGACTCCTTAACCACCATGCTACCGACGCTTAAATGTCATTGATCCAAGTCATTTGCCTAGTTGTTAAATCAAATGGCTGAATATCATTCAGGCCGTTAATTGAACGGCGCGTCGCCATTAAGTTAACAGCCAGTTAATTAAACGGCTGATTAAGCCAGTTGGGTTGTAGTATGGGGAGGCGCATTGCGTGCCTCCCCATACTCGGGGCGAGTTGGGGGCTCTGTGGTCCACACACCAGAACACGGCGGAATCGAAAGATATGGACCTGGGTCGGCCAGGGTGCGTGCGATATGTCTACGACTACCTCACCTCCGGCAATCGACGGCCCACAGATGGCCCGTTTTATTCGGTTCAAGTCCGACATAACCTCTTCCACCGGCTCCGCCTGAGGCCACCGTGGGGATTTTTCGCACGATAAAAAAAAATACCGGCTAAGATTAATATCGACGTTACTTCGTATTTGATTGGTCTCAAAACGTGATACCAAATGCCATTAAACTAAATATGCAGTAAAATTTTCAAAAAACCGCTGATCACATTTAACGACACGTGATCAATGGTCAGTTTGTTGTTGGTGTTTTTACATTTGTATAAAAAAAAATATCAATTTTCGTTTTTGGCATTGGCACCTATTATGTAGATAAGTACTAAATGTTTTTAGCATTTAGGTTTAAAGAGTTAGTTTAAAAAATATTTAAACTTTCATTTTTAACATGTCTTTCAAGTACGTACTTTGTTTCAATGATGCAATTATGTTACATTGTTCTTATTACAATGAGTAATTATTAAATAATTATGAGATTTTATGTCATGCAATATAATGAAAATAATAATAATATACTAGTCCTAATGTACTTCTTCGGTGTACTTAGATGAACTCAGACTGAACTAGAAGCCCCGGATACAAGAGTTCGCAAGCCGTTGACCACATTTCGGATGCATCATCCCCGATCTTCCGTAATGAGGTTGTATATTCCGCGGAAGCTGGCGTGTTGTGGCTATCTAAGACTCTTCATAACCGTGAAAAATACAACCTCAGAGAATATTTATATGCACCGTGATGTGGTTGCAGTGGATAACGGTTTAACCCCTCGTGCGATGGCTAAAGAGAACTGGCGCAAAACTTAGTACCTTTTATAATCGTATGAGTTCGGCGCTGCCATACTACTGGTATGTGCCAGACCCAGTTCTCGAAAAGGTCGTGTCACATTATATTGGGATCGATCTATCATTCATCACTGACTGTTGTCGCCAATAAGCCTGAAATTCCTAGTGGTAATAGATCGATTAGAGCGCGTAATATGGATTGCTGATGTCACGAGTTCTAATGACGACAACCTCATGAAAGCCGTAGGTTGTTGACATGTGGAATACCGATTCGGCAATAATTATCCCGATAGTCATATCGGCCTATGGGCTGTTTGCTAAGAGCCTCGACCAACACCTTAAGACTAACGTTACGCAGCTGAGTCAAGGGTTTGGTGTGGAAGGCAGCACTCCTGGACACGGCACGCATTGTGACGAGATTCCTCTCCCTAGAGCCTTAACCACCACCGGTAGCTTGGTTCCTGTACCCGATGCCAGTGGGGCTTACGTAGTAATTATTTAGTAATCTGAGTGGTGGGGCGCTATTTTTTTTATATTTTTACATAAATCTATGTTTAAGTACATATATTGTTCAAATATATCATTCATAAGATTATTTAAATATTATCATTCTTTTTTATACATATTTAATTAATAAAGAGGAATAATAATATTTAAAACACACCTGCTCATAAAATTGATATTATTTCACCGCAATTAGGCACGTAATGACACCTATTATCAAACTGAATTGACTGACTTTTTCATTGCTATTATTCACAAGTGAGTTATAGATTCTTTTTTAAATTTTATAGGTTGTGTCTATGTTCTTAAAAAGTTTCGATACAAAAAAGAACGTAACGTATGGTCATTTGATGCATTTTCGTATTTAAATAAATAATTTCAACTTGTAATACATGTTTTTATAGTATATTGTATAAGTATGTACTTAAAAATACAAGTAGGTAATTTATATATTTTTTTAAAATGAATAGTGAGGAATAATATTAAAGTTTTATTAAAATTCAGGCTCTGTGTGTAACTTAAGGCTTACAACTATTTGAATATGTAATATAATATCCGTATCCGGCAGTGAGAAGTTTGTGATTGTCCACCCTGGGATATGGATTCATTATCATTTTAATTCGTTACGGGGTCTAAGATAGTGTTGAACTTTCCCTGGGACTAGTATATCCAATTATGCTCGGTGTTCTTGCTCTCAGTTGGAGGGTTAAGTGTAGCTTTCAATTTAAAAAAAATAATCCCCACTAGATTTTTTTTGAAAAACCTAATCAAATAGATCTAATACAATTTTACAGCAACTAACTATTCAAGTCGATTAAGAAAAAGTAAAACGCTCAGACAAAAACCTTAACAGTACTAATCTAATAGAGTCATTTTATGACAAAATAGTTTATTTAAATTATGTTTCTTATAATTTACGATGGTATTCAATGGCTTACCTGTCAATGACATCAAGGTTCAATAAAACTATAAATGCTAACCAGTTTATTTCTCACATTTGATTGCATTCACTAATACCACACCACACCACACCGCACTATAATTTTGAGGAAGATTGTAAAAAATATTTACTGAAACTAGTGAATGGTTAATAGGAGTAATATAAATAAAACCGGCCAAGTGCGAGTAGGACTCGCCCATGAAGGGTTCCGTAGCAGCAAAGGCGAATATTGCGGTTTATGACGTATTAAAAAAAACTACTCAATGGATCTCGTTCAAACCAATTTTCGGTGGTAGTTTGCATGGCAATGTACATCTATATTTTTTTTAGATTTATCATTCTTTTATTTTAGAAGTTAGATTCGATACACATTTTTCGGGCGCCAACTATTCAGTTTAGAAAAAAATATGTTAGAAACCTCAATAGCATTTTTGAATACCTACCTATAGATACCCCACACGTATGGGTTTGATGAAAATATTTTTTTTGAGTTTCAATTTTAAGTAAAATAAAAAATAATAATATATATTAAAAAATCTTCTTTCTTTCTATTTTTGTGTGAAATTCTTAATGCGGTTCACATAATACATCTACGTACTAAGTTTCAATAGCATAGGCATAATAATAGTGGTGTTTAAGACTCTTGCTGATTATCGTGTCTTCTTCGATTTCAAGCAGCGTTATTGCATGATGACGGGAAAATGTATTTAATAGTTATTTAGGTTAAGTAAGGGTGGCACTGAAAACCAGTGCTGTGATGGTAAATACCCGTCGCAGTGTATGCTGAGTGCCCATCCTTTGTGGACACAGCGTAATCGTACAAGTTTTTTTCATAATAATGCAGTGCAAGATCACGTGCAAAATCTGCCACGTAGCGGTGTGCCGTGTGACACGTCGCGTCCCTGCTGGGCCTGACAGATATGACATTTACTTGTCAAGTGTCATATTTGTCAGTGTCATCGGGGTGGCGTGGCGCCTCGCCCGCCACAGTATATAAAATTATGTTTTCTTTGTTTTATTTTTATTTTTTTCTTTTTGCGTTCTGTGTCTTTTTACTTTGTACTGTAAAAAATTATTTTTTACCTATGCTGTGTTTCACAATAAACATTTTTCTTTCTTCTTTCTTTCTTCTATACGGACGACGGACAGACAGACAGACGGACGGACAGACATGACGAATTTATAAGGGTTCCGTTTTTTGCCATTTGGCTACGGAACCCTAAAAACAACATTCTGCGCAACTGCGGAAGTCTTTCTAGCATATCTGAACTCATTCTAATTCAACTCAGCTTTGAAAACAACCAGGAAGAAATGATGATGATAACAAGATGTACCTAACTATTAATGAAACCTTTTTTGCAAACTGAAATCTTAGAGCAGTTAAACCTAGTTAAACTTTTGATAGTAATACCACAGAGTGAATAATAGTACTAGTAATAAATTTTATGTAAATTGGAAGAAGTAACTAAAATACAATTACTGTCTACAGAGCCTTCGGAGTTCGTGGACACAGTAACTGAAGTGACGGCAGATGTAAAACGGTCTATCACATTGTCTTGCCAAGCCAAAGGAGAACCCGAACCAAGACTTGTATGGAACAGGAATGGAGAAACTATTACAGGTAGCTTTTTTGTAGGTACTCATCATCATCATCATCATCATGTCGTATGGCTTTTGCTCGAGTCCTCATATGTCGACGTCCAGTTGGCGAAGCCAGTCTATTGCTGCCGGTGTGAGGTCGTGTAGCTCACACATTCCTCCAGGGAAACGACGGAGTGGATACTCCTCTGCGATATGCATTTTTGACCTTTTTGTACTTTTGACCTGAGATGAGATGAGATGACATATTATCACACCTCTGTATCTTTCCTATCGGTCAGTTGTAACCATATGGAAATAAGATGTTCGTAAGAAATTCCATCTAGTTCTACGTTGATTTTTATGTTGACTTCACTAGAAGTCTAAGAAGAAAAAGAAGAAGACTTTCAAAATATTGTTACAAACTTAGTGTAGCATACACTGAGGGCGCTTGCACTGGAAATCTGTAAAGCTACGTCTACTCGTAGTAACTTCAAAGATAATTATTGTTGGGTAGGTTTTTCCTGCGGTTTCGCGCGCGTGGATGAACGGTATCTCAATAAATCATAGCCATGTCATTTCACAATGTCTGATCTATCTCGGTACCAAATTTCGTCAGAATTGGTTCAGTGGTTCAAGCGTGAAGCGTAACAGACGGACAGAGTTACTTTCGCGAGTATATTATGTTATCACGTTAGCCAAAAGTTAGAATACCAGCCCCCCTAGACGAGAGGCAATTCGTTGCTCGGCGTATGATGGAATATAATGGTTTTTAAAGAAATCAATAAAGGAATGATTTTCATCTATTAGAATTCATAGGGTTCATAGAGTACCTGGAATATTGCTTGAATTTGTATCGCTAAATAGTTCATTTATCTATCATAGGAGGAGAATAAACGCAACATTGTATGCACCTATTAGTAGTCTACAAAGTTTGTACCTATACCAGATTCTTTAGAATGTTGTTGGCCCTCCCGCATATTCTATGTACTGTGTACGGCTGCGGTTTCGCGGGTACCTAACTACATTATAAATGCAAGTTTAAATGTATGGATGGATATATCAAGCTGAGTGCCACCATTGTAACATGATACGTGTCTGTAATGGTGACCCTCTTTTCAGAGACTTTGCCTTCAGCTTACCATCAGGCGAGGCGAAGTCAAATTGACGTGTCCTATATAAAAAAAAAAATAACATACATAACATAACATAAACTCACGCCCGTATCCCCGAAGGGGTAGGCAGAGGTGCTAGCACCCACATTTCACCGTTTATGTTTAGGTCCCAATGTAATAGGTGGCGAGCCTACTGCCATTAACTAGGCACTTATTAACCTGCGGTAAATACACACATAACTTCGAAAAGCATCGAAAAGTCATTGGTGTGTGCCATGGTAAAACCTGGGATCGAACCCGAGACCTCGTCTCAGCAGTCCATTACCCATACCACCATTATTCAATTACATACGCTATTTTTGTTTACACCATTAACTAAATTCCTATATATTTTTAATTCTAGATGACGATAGCTCAGCAAAATATAGGGTAATGACGAAATACAATCTCCAGGGCTTTGAAGGTCTACTCACTATAACATCACTGGTGGCAGAAGATAGTGGCTTATACTCCTGCGTCAGCATACAGGAAAGTACACAAGTAGAAGACTGCAGCCATACGAAAATACACAATATTACCTTGAATGTTAACTGTAAGAATTTATCAATTTTATTTTTAACTAGCTGACCCCGCGAACAGTCGATTCTTTTTTTTTTAATTTTTCTCTTCGTAAGAACCATCCCCGTACTTCAAGCAATATTCTAAAAAAAGAATTAGCGAAATCGGTTTAACCGTTCTCGAGATTTGCGCTTAGCAACACATTTAGGGATTCATTTTTATATTATAGAGATATTGTAGGACATTCTACACAACGCTATCTGGACCCAAAGTAAGTATAGCTTAACTAGCGTGTGTTAAGGGTTCTAGAATGCGGATAAACATACTTAGGTACACTTTTTTTTCGTAAATACATACATATAATACATAGAAACACCCAGACCAATGCAAATATTCATATTCATGCACACAAATATTTGCACTGAGCGGGAATCTAACCCGCGCCTCCTGCGTAGCGGTCGCGTTCACTACCGCTACGCCCGCGCCACAGAGGCAGTCAATTAGTTCAACATTTTTAGTAGGGATAAAAACCAGAAACACCTAGATATATTCGATTGCTTTTTACATGAACGAGCATATCGGACTAAGGAGACATCTGACAGTAATGTATGGAGCAGAATGATACCTAAATGAGATAAGGACAGACAAATGAACATGGTAGCTTTTTATGCTACGTTTACATACTCGCGGCAGAGCGAGGGAAGTGGCGAGAGAAGTGGGCAGAGACGTGGTGTGAATGGTATATTCGTCATGCCGCGAGTACTGCCGCGTATGTTGCGCAAATACCAGCGCGATGAACTATACGAGACCGCTAGATGGCGCTAAGCTAAATAAAACACGACTTTCGTTATTGCTCCTCGAATATTTACTTTTAAAAATATTTATATCGATCTACGGAAAGTGTATAGTAGTTGAAAGTGATAGTTTTTATTAATAATCTATTTAATTAATTCGCTATGCTGTAAAAGCTTATTGTGTACACTGCTACAGCGTTGTCCTCCATACGTTTACGTCCGTCTCCATTGCAGGGCGAATACTGTAATGCGGACCAACGCGATGATGGGAGTGTGTGAATGCTAGGGCATTAATCGCGCGAATATTTCTGGCAACACGATGAGCAATGCGAGCGGCAGTATGTAAACGCGGGGTTATATGATAATAGTGTCCTTCTCGGCCGCTACTCAGGAGGCGCGGTTTCGATTCCCGCTCAGTGTAAATATTTGTTTGCATGAACTTGCATTGGTCTGGTCGTGCCTCGGAGAGCATGTTAAGCCGTCGGTCCCGGTTGCCATTCGAACATCTATGGTAGTCGTTACAGGTAGTTGGAGCCCTAAAAAGTCTAACAACTGGTCTAGCTGCAATGCTTCGATATCGCCCAATATCGTTATTGGGTTGTGGAGGTCAGATGGCAGTCGCTTCACGAAAAACATCGATGTTCAGCCAAATCTTTCATAGTTATCCATATCTTTCAAAGAGGCGTGACTGTATGTATGTATGAAAACTACGTAGGTATATGGTTATTCTATTACAGATGCTCCAGTTTTCGAAGGTGGTAATGGAACAAATTTGTATGGGAAGAATAACCAAGAGTAAGTGTAATAACAATCTTTTACTTTCAAAAATAAATTTACGAGTTTTTACACTTTTAATATGAATTTATTATTAACAATACAAAAAATTAAGAAAAATATATGAATAAGCGGAAATAAAGTGAAACAAATTAACTTATTAACATAATCTTAATTTATTTCACCAATGGTAGGTATCTCTGCGATAGTATTTTTGGTAATAATCAAAATCACCTTGGATTCAATTTTAACAAATTACCTTGTTTAATTAATCTGCTTAGTCTGTAGCTAGTTAATCTGCTTCTAGTTTGTAGTTATGTATTTTGGTCTAGTCTAGCTGTCTGTATTTTTTCTTCCTGCTAATTCAAGTACCGTAACGTAGACTTAAATAAAATACTAAACTTAAAACCCACGTACTTACTGACTTCAATTACTTTCAGAGTTGACATAGTATGTTCAGCGGAAGGTTTCCCAGCCCCCACATACAGGTTGTTCGAAGAACTGCCAAATGATTCTTTACTTGAATTCAATCAGAAACAAATTAAGTATATCGAGGACAAAAATCAAGCGGTTCTCACAGTAATAGTAAATGCAACGACACTGCAACACAGGTTTAAATGTGTAGCAACGAACGATCAAGGCAGTGCAGAAAAATACTTCACCATTGTGAAGATAGAGAGGCCTAGTAAAATTGATGAGGTATAAGTAAAGACTTTTATGTATTATTGTTTAGTTGCAGGATATTTATCTTCTTCCTCCTACTAGCGTTAATTCCAAATCGCATTCGAAGCTTTCACTGCGGAGTCTGGGGTCCGCTTTTACCAGTCTTATCTGCGGATTTGGCTGGACCTCGATATTTTCCGTGAAGCGACTGCCTCAAGCGACTGATCCCAGGATACTTATCTATTACCTTATAATACTATCTAGCGGTGCCTTCAGGGTATTAACGCTGTTTAGATAGCATCTCTATAGCCGTGACTCGTAGAGCACGTTAAGCCGTCGCGTCGCGTCGTTTCGAACATTTCGAACATTCGAACATTTATGACAGCCGTTGCGGGTAGTTGGAGCCCAATTAGTCTAACTACAGAAATTCGATATTGCCAATTGGTTGTAATGGTTATATGGCAATCGCTACACGAAAATATCTAAGTTCAACCTCATCACAGTTAGACTTTTGGAAGAGAGAGCTAGAGAAGGTTGAGATAGCAACTCTATTCGTTTCAAAATTCGAAACATTTCGAATAGTTGAATTATTCTATTACTAATACATTTTGACACTATTGCACATACCTATTTCCTTAATAATTTATTATTATTTGTTCTTTACAGTCACGCATTTATTATATGCCATTAGTGTCTGTATGCCACTAATTATGAAGTAATATTATATAAATAGAAGTATACGTTTGTATAAATACAAAATAACTATTTTGCAATAAGTGGTGATATTGCCTATATATTTATTACAGGCGCACGAGCAGAAGAATACATTTGAAACTTAGCCATCAACGTTTCCTTTTTTTACTTTTCATTGCAGTCTCTTTTCAATGAAATAAAATTTTGGTTGCAGGTTGTAATATCTGAAGTTAGCGGTAAAGCAGTACTGTTTAATGCGACATGGTATGAACCAGTTGTGTTTCCAGTAACTGGTAAGTATATTACCGACCACCTAAACTCGAGAATAAAAACAGAGCCTCAACCTTCAATCAGCAGATCATCATCTTGTACCTAAATAAGGTGGCCTCGGGCTGTGAAGATCTTTGCTAGGGCGCCCTACATCCTATGTCATAGCCTCTGCGAACCGGAATGGGATCTATTTCCACTGAGACCAGAATTTTGTGTAAAATTAATAAAAACATACGTGCTTGCACGTTGTGGCGTGGGACTATAATAGTAGATTATGGTACAAGTCTGTAATCACCATACACACGAGTGGCATACGACTATTTTCAACACACTTGCGAATAAAATAATACTAAAAATACTAACACAATAGTAAAAAATAATTCGTTTAACTATGAGCTCCATAGATATCTTGGTATAGATAGTAATGGAGTTCAGTGATGCGCGCGCATCTAACATTTTTTTTTATTTTGTTCCTTTCGGAACAGGCTAAGGTGCTATCACCATGCTGCCTCGTCATGATTTATTTGGATGATGATTTTTTTGCTTTGTAAATACTCACAGAGATAAAAAATCATTTTAGTGAAAGTTTTGTTTATTAAACACGTACTACACATTGAAATTATCTTTTAAAATACGAAGTTGCATGAAATGAGCAAGCAATAGGTATATTAATTCGTTTGTAATATTGAACATGATCTTTTTTGTATCGAAACTTTTTTAAGAACAAAGACACCTAATCAATGAAATTAAAAAAAAAATCTATAACTCACTTGTGAATAATAGTAATGAAAAAGTCACAGTTTCATAAAAGGTGTCATTACGTGCTTAATTGCGGTAAAATAAAATCGTATTTATAAGCAAGTGTGTTGAAAAGTGCATTTAAATGTTAGATTTAATTCATAACCAAATCTAATTCTTCTCTTGATATATTTTATTTCAAAACGACTGAAAACAATTATTTTTTTACAGGTTTTGATGTACAACATGTTCAAGATTCAAATGGTGATAAGAAAAAAGCGTATTCAAGAGAATCTGCTTGGAGGAAAAGCCAGCAGATTGAAGTGAAAGAAGATGATATAGCGCAAACGGACTTAGAAGGTAATTTATGTAATGCCTTAAATATTGTCATCTATAATACAACAGTGAGCGTCAGATTGATCTTGACTATCAAGTACTCAAAATGATCTTAATACCTACTAATTATGTTAATACTAAACTGTTTTATTAATTAATTGTATCATCGGCTGAATTAAAGGTGTACCTATAGGTACTAAATGTCAGAACAATCAGTCAACAAGAAAGGGGGAAAACCGAGGCTTTAAGATCATTTTGACTACTTTGCTAATCAAGATCCATCTGATATTGACTCTACAACATGAAATATCGTTAGAGCAATGTTAAATATAAGCTAAAGCTATATGCATTAGAGTAACAATTGGGACTTGGTAAGTAGATAAGCATGCGTAAGAGCCTCGTCCGTTAATCAGCTTGCAGGTATACCGGTTTTGGGCCTCAAAGTTTCTGATGGGATCTCTGGGGGCCCAATCAAGTCATATTATATTGATATTATGTATGACCTGTTTTTTTTTTTTGTAATTTATAGGAATCTTAGTTGCATTGACGGGCTTAAAAGAAGAAACTTCATACTGGGTGCGTCTTCGCGCTACGAATGAAGTTGGAGTGTCTCCTTGGTCTGACCCAGTGTTCATTTCAACTTCAACTCAAGAAGAAGAGATCACAACGACTGCAGAAGTCCCAGAAGAACCAGAACCTTCGATTGACGATGCTAACGTGAACGATTCCACTTTTTATGGTATATTTTTCGCGGGTGGAATATTGGTCGTGTCATTTGTTTGTATGTTTGCCATGAGAATGGTGAAATAATAAAGTTTCTTCAGTTCTCCGATTGTAAAAAAAATCTTCTTTGTTTATAATGTGCTACTGCTGAAGAGTGTTGTCCACCGATCTATATAAGTGTACCGGCTTGCAGGCGAGGTTACTTGGACCTCGAAGTCCAAGAGGTGGATGAAGCCCCATTGTTATTATATTTATTAGCAGTTGATAGATAGTATTAAATTGTTAAAGTGGCTCTCTAAGTCTTATTGAGATATTGTTTGTTCCGAATAAACTTATGCTACATTCGATAGCGTTTTATTTATAGTAAGGAAATAAAATTATTTGAAATGTTTATAAACCATTTTTATTAGAGGCAGAAATACCAGTGTAGTTAACATAACAATAATGTACCTATATTAAACTCATTAGCCGACAATATTATTTTTTGTACACAATAGAAACACCTGATATTATACAATTAGTGTTACAAACGGTAATAAACATTTTATAAAACAATTATTTTATTCAACTACTTATAAATTGTATGTATGGATGTGAAAAGTTTACCCATGTTGGTGAATTTGCTGACGTAGTTAACACAAGCTTTACAACAGTGGTCAAAAGCTTCTTAAGCTAATTTTGTAAGTAATATCCGACTTCGCGTACTAGTAACAACGATTTAGGAGCAATAATTTCAGTTATAATTGTCAATGCACTCGCTAAAATGTATAATGGCATATAATTTGATACAATCAATCGTTCACCTCTAGTTACATATAAGGTTAACCTATCTATGGTTTTTGCTTTTACCTACCAAAGCGATACAAAAGGAAACAATATACAATAGAATAATCAGTCTTCCTGCGAGAACATGGCAATACATGACGTTAAAATTGACTGATTTTGATATTCCACAGATCTTAGTATAAATGAAATTAATGCAAAAATCGAAAGAGATAGTGTTAAACAGTTTCAGTATAAATATTGATGCTTATAATGTTAAGAGCTCAACTTTATAAACATTTACAATTATTCTAATTCTATAACGCAACGACAATAACTTAAATTATACTTAACACTTTTTATCTACGCATATACATACATATAGTGTATTATTATATCAGTTCCAACTACACAATCATGGTTATACTTTTGGAGTAAACCTTAATGTTAGGCTTTTATGGACCTATTAGTGGTCCTCACTATAATTTTATGTAGGTTTGGAATTGTGGTATACCTACTTATCTTAGAGTGGATTTCTTCAATGATATTAGAAATCATAAGTGCGATTCAATTTCAATTTCAATCAATTTAAACTGAATTATACGTTTTACTAAATGAAATACATGAGTAATAGGTACAGACCTAGTTTAATAGTTATAACTTGATTCTGAAATTTGAAATTTATTATAAGTAGGTAGGTAGGTACCTATTTTTTCTTGATCTCGCAACTCCAAAAGCGAACATATTACACATAATAAATAATTTCAATAACTTAAAACTACTAATAAGTAATGTGAAGTTAAGTAGTAGGTAAGTATACGTGTATATTTACAAGTTCAATTTAGTTGACCACCGGTTATTATTGTTGTAAGATAAATAAATTTAATACAAAATATATAAAATATTATTAATTCTAATGCTGCAATATATACTTATATACATAAATGGTTTTCTTTAGGTATAAACAGAATTAAATAAATAAGTGATATAATGTTATACATTTGTGTCTTATACAAACGTTTGACGTTCTAGTATGCTTAATTTAAATATAGGCAGTGCGAGAAACGGTATTTTACCACACAAATCAAATATTTTAAAGAATAAAATTCAATTTTTTGGATTTTATCTTTGTGACCATCGGGTAGCCGTATATAACCCGTTTTATTTAGTTTTTTAAACATAACGCTGCATCTTTGACTTTAATTAATTCTTCCATATCAAAGTTGCAATTTGAATTTTAGCCTTGCCTTACAAAACGTTATAATACAAGGCATGATACTTTATCCCCCATATGAATAAAGCTGTAATATCTTACCAGATAAATCCTAATTTATAGCAACAGATATATTTCAATTGCTTTGTTTAATTGATACATATTGATCGATTTCAATGATCACAACTTTATCCTTCTTTAATAACGTTTTTTTATTTAACAAAGCTCCTGCGAGTACATAAATATGTTTTGAGGCTAACTCGTCATTACAAAAATAAAAACATGATTATGCAAAAAACTAAAATTATGCGTGAATTCTTCAACTGCACTTGTCACCCGAGTTCGTTTATTATTTAAATTTACAGTAGGTACTTACATGTTTAATTATGAAAAAGTACATCTTTACTGCCACTGCGTATGCGTGTCACGCATGTAAGTACATCATGCAAGTCCTCGATATTATTTTGCACGATCTTGTGTAATCCATCTGCACGAAATTAACTTAGTACCTATTATTTGCACGACATGCGCAACAGGCATCACCATGCATGCACACGCACCACGCAACGCAGGTATAAGGCTGTTGGAATACTTGATAGGATAATGGAACACTTAAATATTTAAAACTTCATTAATAGACAATTATTTTCTTTAAATTAAATATTATCTATCTACATTTCGCTTTGGAATGTCATGGGGATAAGAGCCTTAAAATTAGTTTAAAAAATGATACAAATGGAATGATTTGGCTGATTATTTGGCATCGGTTACGTTTAAACTAACAACACTAAACGCGATGTATATATGGTTTCTTCAGAAATTATTGGAATACATATGGTTTCTTCAGAAATTATTGGAATCTAAAAATAATTATACAAAAAAACATCTTTACTGAGCTTACACTCAATGTGCATTTGAAAACCTTCGAGTTATTATCAAATCATCAACATAGAACCCTCTTGCAAAGAACGAACAGAGAGTTTGATTAAAAAAATATGTATATCCCCACGTCACAAAGAAGCCAACTTAAAAGAAACACGCAAACATAGCAGTAGCAATGACCAATAATGTCGTAACAGCTTGCTTGATAGCATTATTTAAGGTAGCAACTTCGCCGGGGACGTCCACCCACTCGGAGTAGCCAGCTGCGTTACGCGTACGGACCTGCGCGTGGTAAGTCGTACTATTGTCTAATGGTCCCACGACGTAGAGGGTATCTGCGAAAATAAAATCCACATTATATAGAAATCAAGCCTGTATATCTTAAACAGCTCTTCCGAGTGCTAAACCTGGTTGTATATAAAGTTTACATTATAGAACCCAATCTGCTACACTACTGCTACTTTTTCACTCTATATATTATATTTTTCTATTTGGTATATTGAGATACTTTGCCAGAAAGTATTGGCCAAGTATCTCCTCGTAAGCCGAGAGGTGTTACCATTTCCACTATCCAGGGTGGTCTGGTATGGTATGGTATGGTATGGTAACACCTCTTTTTCAAGTTTTGGTAGAGGCTTCGCTGCTACGTACGAGTGGGCGCTTACATATAAGCATACCTGAATTGTGTTACCAAAATCATGATGACAAGCGGAATTCTAGTCATTGTCATCGTTATAGTGTACACTGTGAAGTTCCTAAAGTACACAGCGTCGACTACAGCGCTGCGATAGCCTTGATAGAGATTGACATTGGTCGGAGTGGGTGACGCCACTGGAGATAGATTAATAACAAAAACAGGGCAGCAAGAGAGAAAGCGGCTGCTGTAGATGACTTCTCGAGTTTTATTATCGAACCCGGTGAAGCACTATCAGTGTTCTTAAATAGGCCAGTCCCACCAATAGCGCGAAGTAAGGAAAAGTACCTGGCTGATGGCCTATTGCCATTAACTGCAGAGTACAGGTGTTTAATATTTACTCCTAAGGTACTCCTTGTAGCATACAGGTGTAAAAATAGACTATTTAATGATCAGTAAAAAATATTAATCAGTACAAGTACTCACCGTTATCGTTTTTAATATCAACCTCAAGCATGATACTTGCTGTCCAGTCAGGTTCGTAACTTTTATTAGCTACGACGAACTGGAATGAGTATCCTGAAAATTATAAATATGTTTTGAATTAAGTAAAAAATTAATTGATTGTCATGACAAACAGAAGATCGATACGACAAAATATAAATTAATTTCTCACTTATATTATGTAACTAGCTATTGCCTGCAGCTCTACACTCGTGAAATACAGACTGACAAGCTAGGATGAACTATGATCTAGGTATATGAGTACTAAAATTCATCTGGATTCCTCAGGCTATTCTAACGTGATTTTGTAACAAACTTGTTATAGTTGAATACATATTGCAATTAGTAAGGATCAAAAATAAAGCTGACAAAATTTGTGGGTGTGTATCGTACGCGTGTCACTTCTTCTTTGAGGCATGGGTATGGTATACGTATTACTAAAACTACTTTAATAAACTAGATATTTACCAAGAATCACTTTAGGATCCGGAGTCATTGAATCTTCTGATTTTAGATACACACAGGTTGAACAGGACACATTGAATGTGAGCTCCGTGTAATTGGCCTCGACCAAAGCCACCTGCAATTGGAATTGTTATTTAATTCGTGTCGTGGAAGTCGAGAGTAACATAAATCTATTATTTTGCTTTTTTCATCGTGAGTCGTGAGTCTTCATGATGATGCAGTAATTCCAGGATCCGGATAGAAGGGATAAGGTTAAAATTACACACTATATTGTGTAATTTGTATAATTTTAACTTTATGCCGAATAATGCTAAAACTATGTTATTTCGTTGCTTTTATTCTACATTTCTACATGCACAAAAAGAATTCATAGCTGGAACTGTAATATTTGCATCTGTTTTTGGCAAGGAGCCATAAAATCTTTTCTTTATTAAAGCCTACTTCTAATGAGTTAAGCAACCATACACACCGGAGAATGATAACTGTCATTTCCTGCATCTTACCACCAGTGCCGGCACCAGATTGAGTAATAGTTATTTGTTATACAAGAGTGCAAAGTTGCTTTTTAACCGCGTGCTCAGTTTTGATGACCGAGCAAGCGAAAGATTCTAAATTTGAATCACGAGCATAGCGAGTGATTCATAAATTAGAATCTTGAGCGTTAGCGAGGGAATCAAAAGAGCACAAGGTGTAAAATCTTTGCACTCGAGTGCAACACGTAACTTTTCATCCCACCTCAGCGAGGAAATAATGAAATGCTTCTTCTTCCTAGCGTTAATTCCCAGTCGCATCCGAAGCTTTCACCTCGGAGTTCGGGGTCCGCTTTACCAGTCTTAACTGCGGATTTGGCTGGACCTCGATATTTTTCGTAAAGCGACTGTCATGTGACCTCCGCAACCCAATGGTGACATTAGGCGATATCGAAGCATTGCAGCTAGACCGTTGTTGTTGAACTTTTTATGCATACAAATATTTGCACTGAGCGGGGATCGGACCCGCGCCTCCTGCGTTGCGGCCACGTTCACTACCACTACGCCACGGAGGCTGTATAATAATTATGTGTAATAATACTAATAATAAAATATCAACAAATAAAATTCAACAACAATGTTCAACCATAGGACGTGAAAAAAAAATTATGCGCGCAAAGCAAATTTAAAAAAAAAAGTAGGTACACCAAGGTGGTTCCGAGTTGAGTTTTTAATAAATTAAAAAAAAGTTGTATGATAAATCGGCACCATAGAGGTAGAAGTAAATAGGTTTAATGATGTTTTGAGTTCACAAACCTAGTACACACGATGTTCTAAATTCAAATTTACTTTACCACTCTAGAGGATAAAAGCGACTTTTACACTCAGATATCGAAGAAAAAAAGTACTTTTTCCGAGATGGTGGGATGAAAAATATTTTGACAAATAATCTTGGAGGCACAACGCAAATGCATACAAAAGTTTGCACAGAAATACATAAATGAAAGTATGTATACACTGCATTTACGATTAGTGAAAAGCTGACCAAACTCCTTAGTGACATTAGTAATTGGAACTCTTTTTACACAAATTGCAATAAAATATACACAGGGAAAAATGAACATCCAGTAAACCCAAAAAAAATATCACTGAAAGAGATATTTATGCCACCTGTTAAAGTGCCCAATCCACTAAGTTGATAACATTGTGCAAAGTGTGGCAGGTCCAGCAAGCGTAGGTTGGTCTTTGTGAAATTATTTGTCTGTCTGGAGCTCGTATTATAATACCAGTACCTAAGTGTAATAAGATACCATTAAAGAAAATGATCTTAAATACTTACAAAGTCCGGGGGATTGGGTTTCGTTCCCGGAGATACATGAAAGAGAATGGATTCGCTTCCTTTGCTATTCGTGACTGAACACCTGTATTCACCGAAGTAGCTCTCATTGTAAAGTCTCAAGATAAAGACTGAACTTAAACCGTCTTCAGATTTGATCACCTGGAATTTGAAGAAACATCGAAGTTAATAAAACTAAAAAAAAAAATAATAATAATAATTTCACCCGTCTTTTCGAATTTCAATATATCGGCAACAAGTTTTCTCGAAAATATTATGAAATGAGACAAAGAAGACTTTTCACCTACACAGCTAAAATAGTTCTAAAAATCTTAAGTCCGTCTAAACTGTACTAAACTATGAAAAAAAGCTACTTGCAGTATATAATTTTATGAGTTCACAGTTCTTAATTTTTGGATATTTATTTAATTTATTCTATCTATCTATTTAACTTTAGAGTGACTTGATGGATTCCATAGTAATTAAGATTAGTCGCACCCTCTCCTTTCCTATACAGGGCAGTGCAGGGCTTAGATGTCACCCGCATACGGTCGGGCGCGGTCCGAGAGAGGGGGGGGGGGTGTCACAGGGGACATGACCCCCCCCCCAAAACCATGCACGTCATATTGAAAAGTCCCAGTACGAGTGGGGGGGGGGGGGGGGGTTAAATTTCTTAAGGAATTTCCGAAGTGACCCCCCCCCAAAACTTCAAGCTGCGACCGCGCCTGCATACGGTGCATACTAATGCATCCAGAACCAAGCGGTTCGGCGACTCTTTTCCTTGGATTTTTTTACCAGACGTAAGTATTTCCTTCTTTCTACAGCCCCGGGTTTTTTAAGAGGAGCATGATAAGGCTGTCAATCTGATAGCCACCATAGTAAAATTGTTGGTACTGTTGACTCTCTTTCTTCAGACTTTGAGCCATCAGCTTATAATCAGGTAAACTGAAGTCATATTGATGTGACGTATAGAAAAAGAGTTAGAGCTAGAGGTAACATGTTCTTTAGGTTAACTCTAAATCAGAAAAGTAGTAAGAGTACTTACAGTATCAGGGTCGTTTATTTGGCCCTCGTCATAGCCTCCACGTCTCCTGTTCCATGAGAACACCGGTGGAGGGTGGGCAATGGCGCTGCATGTTATATTCTTGCTGAAATGGCAAGCAATATTGGACAAATTTACGCCAGGCATTTTGGACAATTTACGAAATATTAACGCCTTTGTTAATATTTTCGTAAAAAGGATACATTTAAAACATTTAAGAAAGTATAACAGAAAGATATATTATTTATTTCTTGTTATTTGTGATACCTGGTTTATTTGTGTACATTGGTTTAAATAAATTACAGCAAATATAATAGTTTTTTTATAACGAAAAATATAACCATGTCAATATTTTCTATAGATTTTAATATAACACACAATAACTTACGTATCATTTAAAATGGCGTAAACTTCTTCAGTCTTATATTTCTGGTTGGGATAAATCATTGGGTTGTCTCCGTTTTGTCTGTATATTATTGGTTTATCTGGAATAAATAACATAATTATCTTTATAATTAACGAAATGAATGTGTGATAAAATTTATTATTTATTTATTTATGTTGCAAATGTAAATCGAAGGTTGGTACATGTTTTATATGTCAATTAGGAGTTACCAGAGGTTGGTTTAGAAAACGCATCTTTTAAATTTAATATATAAAGTTATAAATGCTAGGAACTTCTGGTTATAAATGGCATTGTTATAATTTTATAAACAGAATAAATGATACTGTCTGAAGTTTAAGCGAACCTCACTTATTGTTCAATTCACAGAATAAAGGATTTTTGATTTTGAATAACACTAATCAAACAGTAGGTATATTCTTTGGTTAAATGAAGTACTTGGAATGAGAAGTACTTACTACCACAGAAATCGGCATAGAGATAAAAATACTCAAATATTAAGTCACAACTTACGTTGAACATAAAGATGGGTAATCTTTTCCGTATAATGTGAAAGTACTTTCTGCCTTACTTTGCAAATGTAAAGTGCTGCGTCCGCGTGGTTCAGTTTTTTAATCGTTAAAGAGTGGTCTTCGCCGATCACGTATTTCTTTGGTTGGTCTTTATCTGAAATTTAGACAAAGTTTTGCTGTAATGTTCGTTTTGTGAAACAAAAATAATTAATAAATTCATCCCATGATTATGTCCTGTTAAAAAAATCATGCAGGGTTGCCTCCTTTGGCCCAGGAACGAGCCGGAAATTTATTTACTACTGCTACTGGGAGTGGAGACGCCGTTGACTGGACAGGTGATCAGTCCTTTTGTGTGGGCCATTACACCCATTTCCCTATACAACGATTGTCATTCATGTTCGTATGGCAACCGGGACCGACTGCTTAAGGTATGATTCCGTAGCTGACCGCATACGACAACTGCGGACCCACGCAGCACATACGCGTAATTCATTGCGGCTTCTCAATGATTCTCAATTATTCGTGTCGATTATCCAAGTTTGATAAATAATGGGTACGCTGTATCTGCTGCATGCGTTTGTCGTTGCCGTATGCGGTCGGTTTCGGAATCATACCTTTAATTATGTTTTTCGAGGCACGACCAGAATTGGTCTGGTCGCGCCTGAAAATGGGTATTTGTATTGGCAAATGCCCATATTATTCATGCATACACATAATTTTCACTGAGTTAATGATTCAAAAATTTATATATACAAATAAAATACTACGAGTAGTAAGGCTAAGGACAACCAGTTTATCAATAATACGGTTTGTTACCAACGGACCAATATAATATTATTATTATGGAGTATGTGCGGTTAGAGCTCACCTGAAATTGGTTGATTTCCTTTGTACCATGCAACAAATGGTGCAGGAATACCAATAGCTTCACAAGGCAATTTTATGGACTTGGTTTCCTCGCCTTCAGTGGAGACGTTTCTGGCAGCGAAATGCACTTTTTCTGTAATCAAATCAAATAACTTTATTTCAATTGAGGTTGTAAAGGAACACTTGTAAATCTCCAGACTATTGCTTATACGAGTACAATTAGAATGCAGGCACTATTCATTTGAACTACATACCAGCTTACTATTAGGCGGGGTGCAGTCAATTTGACGATCTAACTATAAAAAAAGTGCTTAAATTTTTTTTTGCATCGATTAAGCAATTTTTTTTATCTGACATAGGTACAACCCTAGTTTTTTTATTCCCGGGTTCTTGTGGAGTGGAGATATAAATATTTAATCAAGTTTACCTCCTACAATAAACTCCCTAGTCTCTTGATGCTCTCCAGATTTACACGTCCAGTTGCCTCCATCGCTAATTTTGATGTTATGTATAATGAGAACTGCTAATGTGTCACTCTCCCTTCTTTCGATGTACAACCTTTTATTGTTGAGAGAACGCTCCTCGACCTGCTTGCCCAAGGGGGTATACCACTGAATAGGCTGGAATGGAAGCAAATAAATTTATTTTTATAAAATATTTTTTCAGTACCTACATTTTCTAACATCAGCTACCTATCTACAGTAAGAATCTTTCAATCACAAATTTCGAAGATTACCCTTTGGTAAGGCTGTGCCGAACAGACAAACATACAGAAAATTTAAAATTACGTTTTTTTATAGGTATCTTTATTTTTTTTAAAGAATATTAGCAACCGAAATTACTAATGTTCATTCATGTTTTTATGTAATCATTTTAGGTATTTTATGTATTCATTCATTTATATATTCATTAAAAGCAGTTATTTTAAGGTTACAAAAGGGTACTGCAGTTACATATATATTTAAATATGTGTAGATCAATCAATCAATTAACCAAATGTCGTTCATTGCAGGCTGGACAGTGGACAGGCCTCTTTGAATGTGCGCCACCATAGCACTCGATCCAATGAATAAATAAATAAATTAACTTACCTCGGCCAAATTATGTCCTTTGCAGTATATAGCTTTAGTTTCATTAGTGTTGTAGACGGTAGATCTGGCTAATATTGTGAGTGTTTGCTCCTCTGGGTCACTTGATCTTGCTGAAAATGAAAAAAAAAACGATATTTAAATATGTACAGTGACAATGGTCGGTAGTGTACTGCTAGGATTTTGAACTTGGGACCTCTCGATTGTAAGACTGATCCTTCAACCACTGTTAGTTGCTATATTGCTTTTGCTCTATTACCTACTTAGTCAGTGTAGGTTGATACAAGTTAGGGCGTTAATTGACACCAAACATACTATTATATGCACTATTTAAAAAAAAATTGGGTAGCCCACAAAGAATCAATTTCGTTTTTCAGTTTCAGTTGATAAAGAACACATATGAATGTCAATATTTTACAATTTTATATACCTACCGATCAAGAGATATTTAAAAATATTGAATAAAAGTAAATAAACTAGGCATTTGAAAATTATTCTTTCGCTGGTTCAGTAAGTTCTACAGAGAACTTTACCAACAAGAAATTCAGGTAGATTATTCTACATTTCACACAAAAAATCAGTCAAATCTGCGATCTATGGTTTGTCACCCTCATAATACCTAAACTTGAATTTTTTGTGAATTGAAAGTTTCTTTGTTTACATTATCATATATTACTTTGGTCAAATTTGCCACGTATCCACCACCGTTTTCCATCAGGTGGGCCGTGTGCTAGTCTGCCATCTAAGTTGTATATAAAAAAAGAAATCTAATTGAAATATTTTTTTAAATTAAAAGACCTAGTTTAATGTTTAAAAGGAGTTTTATCGCTCCCTTCGCTCACAATACAGGTTAATTTCGTAGAGAACGTCGAGAACAGATGACCATTTTGTCACTCGCTCACAGAAAGGACTATAAACGAGTTGTGGAAAATGGACCGTAACTAAGTGGGCAAATGTTGTATGAAACGGGCAAAAAGTTATATTTACCATTAAAAAACCCGGAAATTATGAAGCTTAATTGCTTGTTATAAAATTGGGTTTACGTGGATTCAACCCTCTATCGTACGACTTAACCCTTAAACACCAACTACTAATACTAACGTTTTGGTTATTGTTATTTGTAATTTGATTTATTGAGATTTTATTGAAAATGTTTTATACAAAATAACATGTTATTATGTAAACTGACGTAACTACGTGATCGTGCTAAAGGTACGCTAAGTAATTGCTCTGCTACTGGGTGTGTAGCTTCAGTGGTGTAGTCACAATGGGTGTGTCTGCGGACAATGACCGGCGTGCTCGTTGGATCAAGCTTCTTTGAGTCATGAACTCACGAACGCTAGCACTATTTCAATAGAAATATTTCAGCACTATGTGATAGTATAGGATTTTTTGAAGGATATTTTAATTACAATCATCATCATCTTCCATAAGATTTATCAGTTGCGTTTAAAATTTTCAATTTGGAGCTATAGGTTTGTTTATTATTTTCGATTGATATGTCTGATTGCCGCGAGCGACTGCCGTCTAATCTCCCATCCCTGCGACGAAAGCCTAAGCCTGAGCCTCGTCCGATGTTCAACAGGCGCAGATTTGCAGATGAGGCTGGTTTTTACCTCAAACATGTTGATACAATGTTTTCAGTTATTCATATTGTGCGATAATGAAAACATAATATTATAATCAAAATTCTAACAGCTACTTAAGTTACTTGTTAGTTACTTGAATAAATAAATATATTATTATTATTACATTATAATTATAAAATTATAATATTGATCCTTAATTCAAGAGAACTCATTTAGAATATACATGCGCTACTATCAAGATCTAAAATCAACTAAAACTAACTAAGTAGGTATAGCCCGCATCACCGCTTTCTAGTTTACTTAGTATTCTCAACGTTTTACTGCCCTACCCTTTGATTTCCTGCCAATTTGAATCATATTATCATGGTAAAGTTTACTGTGATATTATCGAAGAAAAGTATTTGGCTAGTATACACGCCAAGAGAATCGTTACCATCGCACTGTAACATTATCAGTGAACCGATAAATCGTTACATTTGTGTGATAAAAAGTGTGCTGTCAGCAGGACAAAGTTTGAATGATAAACCGTCACTTTCAAATTAGGTTGAACGTAACACAATTTCATGTATGTACAGAGGCGAGTCGAGCTTAACTCCTCTCCCATCATAGGAGTTATAGTGTTAGCCGTCCATTGTATTAAAAAAACTTCACTACTGTATCTGCTACAAGCTACAATACAATAATATAATCTCATTCCAAAAGAAATAAATTGCAACGTACTAATATTTCATATAGCGCCTAGATTAAAAGAACGCAATTGCATTAAACAGAAGTTCACTGCAATTAAGTCTTAAATTTATAACCAAAAGACTGGTTTTTGTTTGATAAATGCCGGCAACAGATGGTCTTTACTGCCAGCTACTGAACGGATAAGCTCTTAAAACGCTTAGACGAAGCTGCTACCATGCACTGAGCTGCCTAGTTGTACCTACTTCGACAAAGATTATATAAAGATGAAATGATCTACAGATATACCTAACAAGACTTTGTTCTCTTCGCATTTTGATCCATTAGATTATATCGTTTGAAACACAATATGTATATATCATATTTCTTTGAATTTTCGCCTTCCACGATAACATAAAGCCGGATTTAACGCGATGACAGTATAGGTATTAGCATGCTGCCTGGTTCTTCTTATTCGTCCTAGCGTTAATCCCAGTCACAGCCGAAGCTTTCACCTCGCAGTTTGAGGTACGCTTTTTTCAGCCTAACTGCGGGTTTGGCTGGACTTTTGGTCATGGCTCAATCAGAACGTACAACATAAGGTACCTACTGATAGATTGAGTATTCACGTGTATTGGGTATTGCGAATATTACAGAAAAATAACGAAAGTGTTGTAGCGAGTTTTCTATCGAGCGATCGTGAGCATTCTTGCGAAAGGACAGTAAAGTAAAAAAAATAAATCATTAATATACATAATATATAAAATATTAAGAAAGAATGCTCTTGTTCCAGCTCTAGCACTATGTTCGTTTGGTCTAAATTTACCTTTACAAGTGAATGCTCAAATCAATCAGCAACTATATCTTACAAGAATAGATTTTGGTATCCACAACTGGTTGAAAAATTCACCAAAGATAAGGAACCCGACTAAAATTACTTGGTTAAGTAGTTCAAAGGCTCGTTAGTCTGCGCAAAGCATACCTACATCGCACGTCGTCTTTAGCCTATTTTTCTCTTTTATTCCAATAGATACGGAAACCAAAATTCAGCATGGCAATTTGGCACTGCAGCGTACTTAGAGTTATTTGCGCATTGAGAAATAATTTGTTTCCATTTTAAATATTAGACTGTTGTTGTTGTTATGAGAGTCGAATGATCATTTCATACTAATAATATAAGGTATATTAATAAAATAATATTAAATTAGTCCCGAGAAAATTATTCATCAGATCATAATACTAATAAAACTCTTAATGACATGGTAAATGAATGACCCCTTTTCTGATATAAAATACTTTTTATTTACCTAATATTATATAATATTTTTTTAATCTCTACAATATGAAGTTCCTAATTTAGATTAGTAAAAAATAAATAAGTTATTCCTTCTCATATTCTCAAGAAAATTATTTCAATCCGTCTAACTAAATAAATCTTTCTCTTAGTAAGACCAAGCACGGTTTTGATTGAATGCTTGTAAATATGAATTTATTGGTACCATATTTTTCAAAATAACGATGTGCATTATAAAATAAAATATATAATCAATAATTAAACATCTAATATATCTTATATATAAATTTATAAGTAAACGTAATTTTCACTAATTAATTAATTATACTGTTATTAGTTCTTTGTTTGAGTTCTATTCATCTTATTATATAGAGACTTTATTGGTTTAGAGAGGATCTTAATCATGAATAGGCATTGCCATTTCTTTGAAATCTGAACTTTTTAATTAATATGGAAAATGAAAACGGCGTCATTTATATCAGTGAAGTCTTGGTAGGCCTTATTGCCTCAAAATTTTTATTGGTCGTCTTTTGTACGGAGTTTTTTTGTGTGACCTGGTTTTGAAGATCAGTTTTATGGTTCGGACTTCAGTCATCTCTGGGAAGGTGGTAGGTAGGTACATGTTCTATGCAACTTGTGCAGACACTATTAATAATGGCCGGTCGGTATACCCAAGAAGTCAAACTGCGTGACTAATCAATTCTCTCAGTCAGTATGAATAATGAACGGATTAAAAAGTGAACGTCCTAGACGGGACTCGAACCTGCGACTAATTTTTTACAGGGCGAATGCTCTGATCAGTTGAGCTCATCAGATATCTTGAAACTCAGAACTGTCTTGAATATTCGAATTGCATACTAATTTCTTTAAAATTCATTAGAACGAACTACGGTAATGACTAAACGAATAAACTCTACCTATTTTTTTGTTTATTATTTGGAATTAAGCTTACATATCCAACACTTCCAACCTACTAAACTCTATTTCTCCTACTTTGCATGGCTCGAGTCAACAATAGTGCCCGGAATACGGCAATAGGCTCACCCCCTGTTTCGTGGGACCTAATACAAGGACTGGTGAAATGTGGATGTTAATTCACCTCTGCCTAACCCTCCGGGGATAAAGGCGTGATTATTTATGTATGTACCTATGTTACTTCCATTGGACGCAAATACCCATATTCATCCATAAAAAAATATGCACTGAGATCAGACCTGCGCCTCCTGCGTGGCGGTCGCATTCACTACCACCACGTCACAAAGGCTATCAACTAAGCTATCCTACTAAGCTCATCTTGCCCTTTCTCAGATTACCCGGCTAGATGAAGACTGCGCTCGCACAATCGCTTCTTCTTCCTGTTCTTGACTACGCCGATGTCAGCTATCCCGATCTCACGGAGGAGCAACTAGATAAACTTGAACGACTCCAAAATTTTTGCATACGATTCATATTTGGTCTACGCAAGTATGATCACGTGTCAGATTTTCGTAAACAACTCAAGTGGCTCCCAATTCGGCTTCGCAGGAATACCCATATTCTAACATTGTTATATAATGTATTGTTTATTCCTACCACTCCCTCTTATCTCAAAGAACGATTTCAGTTCCTCCATGACACACATACGAGATGCCTGAGGTCATCCGAGAATTTGAGGCTCAGAATGCCGATACATTCCACTGACTTTGCTGACAAGTCTTTCACTGTCAAGGCTGTGCGGTTGTGGAACTTATTGCCATTGAACATCAGACGAGCAAAATCCATAAACGTCTTTAAAACAATGGTTAAGGAACACTATCTATCATGTACACAATAATTGCTCACAATTATATACTCACTGTTTTCCCTTTTTATAGTATGTTTTATTTACTTTATATATCTGTTTGTATGTAATAGTTGTATATGTTTATAATACTTTACGTAAAGCTGTATATTTATTTTATTTTACTTGATCTGTACTTTTCTCTCTCTCTTTTTATTTTTAATACACCTTGTATCTAGTTTATTTGCTAACTACACCATATCTTTTGTTTTTATCACATTACTGTCCATCCCAAGGTTGCCTGGAAGAGATCGCTTCCAGCGATAAGGCCGCCCATTGTACATTGAACTGTAACATGCTACCTACTAGTACTACTGTAAATCTATTGGTGTACAATAAAGAATTATCTATCTAATTATCTATCTAGTATTCCCAAGGGCCCGGTCCAAGTGATAAATTCGAGGTATATCTAAATCTACATTAATAAATGAACAGGCGAGGCATCGCGGAACATTTATATAAGTAGGTAGGCGGAGAAGTAATTTTATCAATTCGATTAACGCTCCTGGTCATTATTTATAATTACCGATCCATATTAATACAGCCCGGTTAATCAAATTGCCCGGAACGTTTCTCCTTGCATCTTTAAATATTGCCACAATTTTCTTCAGCTTATGTCACGATGTACGAGAATATATAAAGAAATGCTGTTAATGTCTTTATTGGTGGTAGAACAGTATTCCTTACTTAGCTGCGTGAGTAGGCTGACTCGACCAGGAAAACCGCTAATACTCGTAGTAATGAGTTGTTCATTTAAGTATATGTCGTGTTTTGTAGCTTTTTTTAAATTTGTTGTAATATTCTTCTACTTTATCCTAGCGTTGATCCCAGTCGCATCCGAAGCTTTCATCTCGGAATCTGGGGTCCGCTTTTTCCAGTCTAACTGCGGGTTTGGCTGAACTTCGATATTTTCCGTGAAGCGACTGCCATCTAACCTACACAAGCCTTTGGCGATATCGAAGCATTGCAGTTAGACCAGTTGTTGAACTTTTTAGTACTCCAACCACCCGTGACCACTGACTATTGGGACCGATGGATTAACGTGCTCGCCGAGGCACAACCAGATCAATGCAATTACCCATGTTCATGCATTCAAATATTTGAACTGAGTGGGGATCGAACCCGCGCCTCCTGCGGAGCAGTCGCATTCACTACTGCCACAGAGGCTGTCGGTAGTTTTAATGTTATCTTCTATATACCTAATGTTAATTTGATCATAATATATTTACCAATTTTCAACCAATATTCTGTAATCAATCGTAGTTATCGTTATCAAGCCATACCTAACACATCTGTAGAATAAAAAGCGTAGGAGGCGGATAACAAAGTACAAGCTTTTATATGCAACCGAGTCTAACATTAAGATGATGATGAGTATTCTCATATATTGAGTCGATTAATCAAAAACAAAATTACACCGCATTAAAACAGAATAATATACCAGTTGAAAATAAAATGGAAAACGGTTCCCACCCCAATAAGTAAGCAAGGAATAAATCATTTTGACACTTATTACTAAGATGAGTAACGACCAACAATAACTTTTGTAGATTTTTTCAAAGAAACATAAAAATAATTAGGGTTTAAGAAAAAACATTGCTCTTTGCCGCTTCTATTAATTCCTGTCATGTAATCCTGTCATGTTAATCACAAAAAAATTGATGCTTAACCCTAAAAAAGATAACGTTTTAGAGTACTGAAATGATAGACATACGCTTCAGCGGCGCACAATTTTAAGAATTTAAGAATTTTATTAGAAATATACAATTATTTGTTACATTTTTACTGTATTAAAATTATTAAATTAATATTAATTAATAAAATATTATATAAAAAAGAAAAATATATGCTATTAGGTAAATTTCTATAACGTGTAAAAAAAAAAATTACAAAACCACAGTATTAATATAGGTATGCAGCGGTCGTCTTTCGGGTGTTAACTAGCGACTGAGTTGGCGCGGGAAAACAAGCTCATACGCGCGTCAGTTAAAAATACAGCGATATTATAATCTGTTTTAGCGGGTGCCTCTGAGGCGCTTGTTATCTTTCTAGGGTAAAAATATAAAGGATCATGTTGATTTTCTTAAACTAAATATAGGATATAGATATACCTATAGGACGTCACATGGTAAATCAACGGTAGCTCTCAATACTAATTCCGTATCCGCGAATATTAAATGTTATTCTAAACTACAATATAAAGGACTTGAATAGGTACGCAAACAAATGTAAGCAATTAGTAGTCAACGCGCAGACATTAATGTTAGTGCTAGTAGGAAAACATTACGGACACCAGAAGTAGTCAAAGTTGGACGCAGGCGTGGCATAAAGTCCACAACTTCTTCATAATGCCGAGTGGCATCCATTAACAAGTTTACATTGACGCTGCGATACCATTCAGGCCTGGTAATAGTAGTAAACGGAATAAGAATAGGTCTACAGAAACAATTCTGTAGACTTACAACTGCTAAACATACATCGTTTCTTTAAATGACTTTTGAGACTTTTAGTTCTTATATCTCTTAAGTATTTCAATTTACAGTAAGATCTAATCTTTACTATTGTAAAATTGTAAATTAGTTGTGTCTGTATATTAGACACTAGCTAACCCACCCCGGCTTTGCCCGTGGCATACTTCAAAACCCCGTATCACCCCTTTAAAACGTAATTATTATAATATGCCCGCAGTTTATAAATTTTCATATAATATTGTATTTTTTTTAAAGAATATTAGTAACCGACATTACTAATATTCCCTGTAACCCCTCCAACTAAGCTAAATCGCTTGTGTTAGGAGTGGGTTCACGTCGGTAGTGTAATGGCCAGATTTCGAACCCGGAATTTGCCGAATTTGTTAACATTTATGGTTAGGTACTGCTCCGCTACCTTGAGCAGTAGCGTGATGATATTTAGCATATAACCTTCCTCCATAAACGGGCTATTTATCGCATGATTAATTTTTATGTTTGGCGCGTTCGACCAAACAAATAAACTCTTCAGCTTTATAATGTTAGTATAGAATGAAAAAAAACACTGGTGGGTTACGTTAAATTAACGGTTTTTCACCAGATTTTTTTTTGCGGCTCTTGTTGCTTGTTCATCAAGTTACTGCAGCTCTTATTTGAAAGGCTTTGATTAGAGTAACGTATATTTGCTTGCAATTGGTTGAGTAGAATCAGAAATTTGACCAAAAAACGCAATAATCGACGTCCTTGCGGGCGCAACCGCAAGTATACGCTAGTGAGCAATATAACCTAAGTAAACGTTTTAACATTAATGGTGATTTTACATGATGTGGTTGTAATTATTACGGATTTGTTTTTTTTACATGTTTTATTTGATTTTCTATACAAACGAAGTTACAGGCTACAGCTAAGAGGAAAATGAAACGAATTTGTTTTGTATTCATCCGCTGTAAATTAGGCTACATGAAAAATGTTAAGCGACTGGCATCGCACAGAAATTTGTTTCAGCTCGTTTCGTAAGCAAACAAATGACTGTGGTTCTTTTAGCGAAATTGGGAATCCAATGATGCGGGGTGTCTGTTTTGTTGTATTTTGTTGTGCTTTCGCTTGATAAGAATGCTTTATGTGGGTCATTCAATCGCCAGAGCACATACGTTCTTTAAATAAATACTATGTTAGAATTCTCATAAGTGAGAAAATGGCAAAAAAGTCAACTTCTGAAGTTTAGTATATCTCGTTAGTTAATGTATGCCAATGTTAAATAAAATACCTGTAATTGGTTCTACTACCTTTTTTGAACTTGGCTTCTTTTTTCTTGGTATAAGTAAAACTAACACGAAAATTAAATCAGTCCTAAAAATATTCTAATGAATTATTATTTTATATTTAGTCCATCAATATTAGTCCACCTTCACTGCGATGCTTAAAACAAACTGTATGAGGCACCGCGCAGCTTTAGAAATAAATGTGATGGAATATGGTGTTTTCTTTAATAAAAATGCCACAAAAACTACACTCGCTACGAAACCAATAAGCTTTCTTCAGTTCATTTAGAGTAATAATTCTGAACGTTTTGTTCAAACTCATGTTCGTAAATAAACGATAGAACAAATTAAAAGGGTTCAAAAGAATATCCGTTCCTTTTAATTTACTTTCCAACCTTTAAATTACGTGGTTTGATGAACGTCAAACGTTTCCTTTATCTGCTTATACCGTCCTTCGAAATGATCAGTGGAATATATAAATACATTTTTATATATTGCGAAATTATATTGTGTACAAATCTATACATAATATATTACACTGCCGATTGACTGAATGACTAGTTGATTCATCAACGCAGATTGTAAGATCCTCCCTTAATTTGAAATTCCACCCTAAGGTGGAACCACTATAAGGGTGGGGTAACTTTTGTGTGGAAATCTGTTATTTTTAAAGTTAGACGCACGAAATTTCATATACTTGCTTCTGGTTAGCTATATATGAACACGTGTTTACCTCGGGGTATATTTATCTTACTCAAAATATGCTCAAAACGCGCTCTATACGCGCAGTACTTACGCGTTTTTTGGGTGTCTTTTGAGGATAGCACAGGGCAAGAGCGAAGGATGAGTTCAATTCCGAAGGTTCTCGTTTCTCTCGCCTTGGGTCCATGATATGTGCCCCGAGCTACATCAGTGTCACACTTTCATACACTTCAATCTTAATACCTACTAAATACTTACGTACGACGGTATTATGTCTATTTTCATAGATACTGTCATCTTATAGCTTTCATCTGTATTTTATATTAATACCATAAAATTACCTACTTAATAACGTTTAGACGAAATCGTAACGACGTAATTAAATGTATTCATGCAAATATTCCAGGGCATTTTATTATATTTTACGTATTTCATAAGGAACTCATTTTCCCAGTGCAATTTTTAGTAACTCATAATGTGCCTTCAACATTGGAGCACCTTTCATTTGAACTGGAGCTTTAAAATTGATATTCGGACGCTTTCGCTCACTTCATATTTACAGAAAAGCTTACCAACCATATATTATTTTATTATACTCTTAAGATAATGTGTATGTTGGGATTTTTTTTAAATCGAGGTTCTAGGTATCTTCTATGTCAATTTTGTGAAACGGCAAGGTCAAACATTTTGACTAAGCCAGTAGGGGATTGTAGAAAATCAAAGACTGAAATTTACACAGAACGGTATATGTTGATGATAATATATTATGAGATGGGCGTGTCGAATTAAGAGTTCGGTTCTCTCTGATAACTTTTTACAGTGCATGCAATATGTACTCGTTATTTCCAATGAAAATGATTTTGGTGCAATCATGCTTTCTTAAAATACTAATCAATAAGAGGATAAGTAAAAAAAGAAGTAGGGGAAACCAGCTGGGACGTTGAATATGCATGGACTCACAATATAAGATAAAAATGTAATTAAATGACCAACTGACTAATGTATCTTTTATTGTCATATTGAGAACCAAAAACTATATTGGTATTTTACTTTTTCATAAGCTTTTTCTTACTTCAGCCAATATTTAATAGATCTAATCAACGAAGTAATAAATTTCGTAGGTCTAATCTGACCAACGGGTTAATTTATAAGTGGAAATTTTAATAATATCAGGGTGAAGAAGCAAACAAACATAAAATATAATCACACGACTAACGACCAAACCTTTTATTTCAATACAGAGTGATCTTCATCAAACGATCTGTTTATTTTGAATATTGAAGTGAGCTCTGGCGTAATTACGGAAACGTTAGAGGTGCGAAGTAATACCTGTCAAGATGATTTATTAAGGCCGTCTTATTGGGCGTACGCTCCAGCTCTCGCCGGGTTGTGGAGGATTCGGAACGGTAGAGTAACCCTTTTTGTAGCTTTCATATCAATGAAAGCAATTTTATCACTCCCTTATTTGATTTGTAGCTCGATATCGCGCAAAATCGAAGAATTCAGGCAACGCAGATTTTAATTCATAAAAAGAAGAGCTTCTTATTGGCGACAACTGTCATATCGTCGACAAACTGCAAAAGCCTTTAGTGGATGAGCGAATGTTTTGCGACGACCGGTAGCAAATGTCTGGTTATACCGCTTTCACCAGGCTTCGGTAGGGTATAGAATGGAATAGAGAAAGACTCTTTTGTCCACACTTAGGCCCTTTTCATATGCACACGGTCACGGCACGGTCGCCGCGCCGTGCAAAGCAGAAATGTGTGCATGTGAAAAGGGCCTTAGCCTCTTTTTTAGGCCATTGTGCGTGAGGTAGTAGGGGTAGAAATGAAAACAGGCATGATATCGTAAAAGATGATAATTATGTATGACAATAATCTCACTACTAGTGATGCCAAAGACCTGATTAAGTCAGTAGAAATGCTACGAAAGCAACTCTGAACTTCAATGTGAAGAATCAGGATGATGAATTCACAATTCATGATCATCATCATCATAATATCATCTCATCATCATCATAATATCATCATAATATCATCATAATTTATTGAAATATGTGTATAAGATATAGGTAAATACATAGGTATATAAGTAAATTTATCTTATCACGAAGTTGATGCTCTGTTATTATTATTTACTGTGACCGAACTTAGTGTATATTACAAAAATGTACGTGCACAGGTTATGTTACTTATGATTGATGTACTAAGTGAAAGAGTGTAGGTATGTTGCATGCTGGCATAGTACACTAGAGTGATTTATGGCTAATATAATGTAGATTTAGTTATAGTAGTTTTACTAATGTTAGTAAAAACATAAAATACTAGGTACTTATCGTCATCATATTCTTGGCGTTATTTTAGAGAATGCACGAAAAGTTCGTTTCCAGCTATTCGACTGGATTTCGGCGCTTAATGTAAATTCTAGGCATTCAAATAGCTGTTAGCAACTAGTATAAAATTGACAATAATGTTAATGTGAATTAACGCGATCATCCCATACTTTGAATTGCCTGACAAAGATTATTAGTTTAAAATAATATACATAAACATGACATAAACGATATGTCATTTGAATTGTTCTTGTCATAATGCTGAAGTCTATAGTAACTATACTCGTATGGGTATTATTAATTTCAATAGCTTTGCTTTCAACTCACGAATATTTTTTTCCGATTTCAATCCACAGGCGAAGTAAATAGATCATTACAAGATTATTGTAATGATTTATTTACTTATGATGACTAATGATCCGTCGAAACATATTTTTCTCATTTACACTCGTGAATTTATTAACGTACCTAAAGTTAAATTTTATGTTTAATTTGTCAATGCATGAATTCAATGCATCGATTCCATGTTATTACGACTGTCCGTCTGACTGTTTACACAGGTACTACTCGGTTAATGTTTTATATTGTCGGAGCTGTATTTTGACTTCTGAAGCAAAGATATTGTATGTTTTTAAATAGTAGGTACTTATTTATGTTAAAACTTACTTACTTAAAAGTTACTTTGAATTAAGATATTAATGGCTGCTTAGTTTTGCATTCCTCTCACCTTTTTATTGAGACTTTTGCTTTTAGCTAATATAGGAGTAGCCTAAGTTCTGGTAGGTATACAGTTAATCGAAATATCTCGGTAGGCAAAAGGCACAGTGGAGAAAAAACTAGCGATTTGGTGAAATCACTGTATGTTTCGGTCAATCACGGTGCATTCTATTTGATACATAGTTCAAGCGAAACAATGAATAGAAACGGTAGCAGCAGTAATTATCGGAGCAGAAAGCTTCGGTGAAGCGACCTCACCGTGAAATGCTAGGGGCTTTATCCATCTCCATTTATAGTGATGGAGAGAAATATAGGATTTAGATTTAATTTTATCTAGTAGTACCATAGAGCAGCATTTTATTCCATTTCATATAAATGCATTATTATTAACTAGCTGTTGCCCGCGGCTCCGCCCGCGTGGAATTCTGATCCCGTTCATCGCTGATATATAGCCTATATGTTAATCCAGGGTATAACCTATATACATACCAAATTTCAACCATATCGGTCCAGCCGTTTATGCGTGAAAGAGTAACAAACATCCACACATCCACACATCCACACATCCATTCTCACAAACTTTCACATTTATAATATTAGTAGGATAGAAAATATATCAGTTATTGTTAGAAATGTGTCATCTAACACGCGTATAATAATTTCAGTAATAATTTGCGGCCCAAATTTAGCAAATTGAACTCTGTCATTTCATTTTCACCTTCGTGCTACGGAAACTACTCAAGTTATTTACCCTATTACTAAATGTCACCTCGTCAGGTTACCGCTCGCTTCATTTTCACTGACGGGCAGCGACACACAAATAGTTTTAATGTTTGCAAACTTTGAGATGCTTGAGACAGTTTCCAAGTAATTATTATATCGAATATTAATATACCTATCAAATATGTAGGTATAGCATTTAATGTGCGGTTTTCGTATAGTGACAGTTGACAAACGCTAAACGTCACAATTGTGTTGCTTTATTCGAGTGTAGTTTATTGGAATCAGGTTCATTTGTTTTATTGTTTATGTTCAAGTATTCAGGAAGAGAAACAGTTAAGTACAACAGTTTTATTCGTTAAGGTGATTACATACGCGAATGACTTTGACCATACAAATGCTCAAGGACATTCGCTCGTATTTGAACCAATTTTAATAGATAACTTTATAGGCAACGATTACTAATTAAGAAGATCACGTCATGCTAATACACTTATTTAACATATATGTGAAATTTTAGATTATTTGGATACATGCAGAAAATATTTGGTTTCATATAAAAGACAAAATACCTTTATTATCAGTTACATTTAAATTATCGTGTTTCGCAAATGTATACCTATATAGGTACATTTCGATTAATTTTATCATAAAGCGAGTATTGTAAATACACATTGTCACATGTAACATGCCAATATTGTCGAGTTTCAGCATCGGACCATTTTCGGTGGAATTGCTTTGTTGCAGTTGAAGCCTCTGTCAAAGAGGTTCCAATCAAATTCTCTCTGTTTGGGTATAGTTGCGGCATGGTATGATGACCGTTTTAATACGACTGGTTTTGCTCGTTTTCTCTTTTTTGGGGTATGAAGTTTATTTTCTTCTGTGCCAGTCTCGCCATATTTTTCTTTAGTTATTCGGCTAACAGATCGTTGTCTAAGCAAAACCAGTTGTGTCAAAACGGCCATCATAGCGTGCCGCAACTATAAATACTGTTGTAATGTAGTCTCAATAACCCAATTTTAGGTCTAATCCACATTTTCTACATCAAGTATATATATTTTTACCGTGTTTAATATTATATTAAATTAATATAATATTATTCATGTTTTTGTTCACTTGTGTTACCTTGTGAAGTTTTGAGAAATAGCGAATAAAAAAATATTTTACTTATCGTATTTATATCGAACTAGCTGACCCGGCGAACTTTGTACCGCCATTTTTTTTTTCACCGTCTAAACCTTCCTTGGACATCCACGAATATTTCAAGACAAAAATTGGTTCAGCCGTTCTCGAGTTTTAGCGAAAATAACGAACAGCAATTGATTTTTATATATAAGAGAAGAAGAAGAAGAAGATCTAGAATTAATGATCTAGACCAAGAAGATCTAAGATATAAGATACTTTAAGACAGCAACTTCGTATGAATATCGTAAAACTTTTGTTTCATAGTTATCCAAACTAAAACAAATGTGCTGTGTAGATCAATCAATGTTCAATAACACCACTATAAAATAACTCTGTTGGAGTATTTAAATAGCATTTTATTTATGTGATTATGTAGTTAAACGAAATTATGAGAGCCAGGGGATAGCTGAAACCTCATTTATTTTCAGGTCACGGCTGCCAAAGTAGTTTAACACTATGGAAGTTTTATTCTACGTAGTGTGAGGTCTCTAGAGATCGTTAAATTGGCTGAGATAGTGTGGACAAAGAGTTTTTATTTGTTTCTACCAGTGTAGAAACACCTGCTGTACGTCTTAAAGTTTTACAAGGCAGGTGAAGTGAGAGTGTTGTAAGGATTTTAGTTTGAAACTGTCATATGTAAGGTGAATTTTATTATGGAATTGTGGCCTTGGTAGAATGAAAAGACAGTTGTTATAACGACGCGAATAATGGCGGCCATTCAGTTAATTTGATTAAACTGGTAGTTTCAAGAACCGAGTTCGGAAGGGGGTAGATCGGGAATAACAAATATTTGCACTGAGCGGGGATCGAACCCGTGCCTCCTGCGTAGCGGCCGCGTTCACTACCGCAACATCCTGGTGAGTGTAGCACTATTAATGAAATAATTTCGTTTTATAACACGAACCTACGTCTATAAGGTTTAACAGTAAGTATGGCTACCTAGTAAGGAAAAATTATTGGATTTCCAGGTAGGTACACTTTAATACCCGCTTTTTATCTAATAGTGGACAAAAGGAACGAGTTTGTGGTTCCTAAGTGATTCTAAAAGTTCCACCGATTGTTAATAGGAAGGTAAAGGAAGACATATAAAAGGAAAATGTATGTATGTATCAAGATTTACGACTTTTATCTATTGGTTTTCAAAATTCGGGCTTGTAAGAACTTTTGCAAGACGATATGGATACTTGGTACATGTTTGGCAAGCGTCGGTGGCAATATGATGTAAAATCTTTGTGTAAATAGATGAGAGGGGAACGAGACGTTCAGTTTCAATATTTATGGGAATATTGATTATTTCTTAAGTATAATCTTTCCCGTAGCTTAACATTGGTTTTGACAAGTAATTTCGTTTTGACAAGTAACTTTCCCAAGGTCTAATCTATCTCTCTCTATCTGAACCAAATCAATTCAGTAGTTTGTGCGAGAAAGAGTAACACACAGAAGGACAGACAGACAGATCATACATATTTATAATATTAGTAAATGTAAGTAGTACCTTACCATACTTAGTATAGATTATGGATGAAAGATTACTCAAATTTCCTAAAAACAGATATTAACCACAAATGAATCTAAATCTTGTCTTTATTTAAAAATTACTCGTTCATATAGTAAAATTTAAACGATCAGTAATTATTGTATTTCTAAAACAAACCCCTTATGGGATCACTTCGTTGTCCATCCATCTATGTGTAAATCTGTCAAACTTGTTCTCGAAAAACGTGTCAATGTATCAAGCTGTTTGTAACAATACTGAGACAAACAACTTGTAAGATGATCTGGTTATCACTGCTTCCCATAAAGCAGCAAAGTTTATAATAAGCAGCATTATTCTATAAAATATCAATAAAATCAGCTTAATCTATAAAATATCAATAAAAATAGTTTGCTATGTAAGCAAACAAATAAAGTTTCGTTAATACAAAGTGTTAAATATAACCTCTTCAATTTGATGGATCACCACGCGTGAACGAATACAAATAACAGTGATTCAGTCCTTATTCGTTTGGGGTAAACAAAGCCCTATTATCGCTACATTTATTTCTCTGAAAGGATGTTTGTATTATTTTCTCGAATATTCTACATCACTTTCTTTATCTTATACTCGTACTTACATCTACGGATTGACGTTTCTTCCATTCGTTGATTGATGGAGGCTATTCAAATTGAAAAGAAGACAATTTAATTACTAAACCATGTTGGTGGATGGTTATCATGATAAAGTTTATTTTTATTAGGCGTATTATGGCAGTGTCTTCCGTCTGATCTCCCAATCCGGAAAGAAAAACCTACGCCAGAGCCTCATCCGTTAGCAGGGTCAGCCGGGGAGTGAAAGATATGCCGGAGGCTACCACACACTCAGCAACCCAAGACGGAGTGCAGTTTTAGTCAGTTCGAGTCCGACATAACCAAACCACCCTCGCTGGCTTACAGTTGTTGTACCTAGGGAGGTTGGTTTAGGCCCTAAAATCCATTCACACGTCCTGATTGACCACCTGAATCTTTAGGGGGTGGACACACGGTAAAAAGTTACTGTCGTGGCTAACATGGCTCTGGTAGAATATCTCGAAAATCTTGAGATTGGCGTTTCGCCAATTTTTAATTTTATAAACATTTACAATTAACTTGACATTGGCGAAATTGCGGTGATTTTCTGCAGAAATCATTAAGAAGAAGAAGTTGAAGTTGTTGATTTACCTCATCATTTAATTTTATTATGAATAACTTAAACTTGTCAACAACTTATAAAAATATTAGTTCACATAACACTATTAGCAACATTACTGACGATGCGGAACTTACGAGGCTTTTAGTAAGCCTCGTTTGAAGTCGTTCGTTAATTTAAGTTTCACTCGCCCTCTTAATGTGCCATAAAGTATGTTAAGAGCTTTTAGTGCATTAAGTAATTGCTTATTATTAGCCATTGCGATATTAAGAGCTTATATTTATTTATGGCGGTAGTTAGTTACACTAATAGGGGTGCTGAAACATTTATCAGTACTTTGGTTGATAGTTTACCATAGTGTTGATATTACCTTGATAATTTCACCTATATCCAACAACAGGTCGGTCAAATGTTTTTTTTTTAAGTTTTCATCCCGTTAATCGCTTCTAAGGGTTGTGGGAACGGAGTCAGAATTTCACGGAGCCGTGGGCAACCGTTTAGAAATAGTTTTTTTATACCGCTTAGGTGGCAGACAAGCACACGGCCTACCTGATGGAAAGTGGCTACCGTGGCCAATGGAAGTGTGCAACACCAGTTTTTTAGGTGTATGTAATCTATACTAATATTATAAAACTGAAGAGTTTGTTTGTTTGGTTGAAAGCGCTATTCTCATGATCTATTGATTGAGGAAGGTTATGGGCTACATTATAATTAAGCTCCCACCCAAGGGAGCGGAGGAATAACCAAGAATGTCAACAAACTCTGCAAAATCCCATAGGCACATTATTTAAAAATCAATCAATTGCGGGTGTAGCGGGCAGCGCGTAGCGTAGACGCGATGTCAGCACATTTCTTTCCATGCAGCGAGGTGAGGCCGCGCTCTGGGAAGTCAGTAGCTTGAGCAGCTTGTAGCAGTAGCAAGTAGCTTGTTACAGTCGACCACATGTAGACTCGCTTCACTTACAGCGATAGATATATTTATTCTTATAGATATTCCATGTTAATATCAAGTGTTCTAGATTAACTAGTTTATAGTCGCTACAGTAAGAAATACTTATTGTGATCAGTAATAAACATTAATATTTTATAGTGTACGCAATCTTTTATTGAAGTGCTCCCCACACAACTGCAAGTGCATAGGCCTCTAAAGCGGGCATGTTAAAAGTGAAGCGAAGCCAGGGTTGGGCGGCTAGTTTTTAATAAGCAGGTAGCTATTTAGTCACAAAAGGTTTATATTGTAGTTTTGATAATATTAGCTCATCATCAATGTCAAAAATTATCCTGATCCAGTTGTTATTTCTGTTTCCATTTATATTGTAAATACTGTATACTGAACTCTTCAGTCGTAGATATAAAAACCATACTCGAATATTATGTTCACCAGATTAGCCAAAGGTAAACTTTCTCCAATAAACAAGGAAGAAACTACTTTACTCACGTAGAATACTTACGCTCTGAAAACATTGTTATTTCTCTGTCAAAAGTAAATATTCTCACTCGATCAATTAACGGAACGCTTTCAGGGAGCTTTTTTTATATAGGACCTTATACAGGACAGTGAATTTGACTTCACCTCCCATGATACTTAGCTGAAGGCAAAGTCTCAGAAAAGAGAGTCCACCAAGCTCTGTAGGTACCACCATTGTAACATGGTACGTGTCTTCTAACCTAACCTATCCAAGTCGGGGTACTCTGGGTCGGGTTGTAAACTATAATCACAGTAAATGACGTGTTCTAATTTATTAAACGTTAGACCAAATTATTTTCGATTATAGTGGTGGTTTAATATTCCTTAAAAAATAATTCTACTGTTTGATAAGTTTATTAAACAAAGAAATGTAAATAAAAATTCATTAAATTGTTTTTCTGTGAAATATGTTTCATTCTGGTAAATTGTCTTTGAAACAATAATATTCGAAATAAAAATATAAGTACCAAATATTATGTGAAACATTTTCTGTGAAACGAAATTCTATGAAATTTCTGTCTGCGAAACAAGGGGCTCCCACCCATCACCGGTTCTTGATGGAATATTTTGCGGGTAGTATCTAAGTCCTGTACGTGTTGTCATGTGTATGAAAGAAGAGTGTAGGGTACGAAAGATCCATAAAAAAACACTAGTCCCGATGATGGAACCTTTAAAAAAATATTGAATAAACTTAATCGCAAGACAATAGTTTCTCCTTGGTTGAAGTCTGGATATAAAACCTAACTTTTCTGATTTATGCCTCGATTATAATGTAATCATCCAAAAGCATATTGATCCAGATAATCTTTCTAAAGTTTCACATAATTTTCAAGACACTCAGCTCTATTACATACCACATTGAGTCATTAATCATTCCGAGAAAGAAACGTCAAAAACGCGCGGAGTCTTGAACGTTCAAAGTAAACCCACTTCAGGCAAGTCACTTAATGATTTACTTTAATGAATAAATACATAGCATCAAATTAATGATTTTTTAAAGCAATTAACTAGTATGCTATGCTAACTATTACCCCGCGTTTACATACTGCCACTCACATTGCTCATCGTGTTGCCAGAAATATTCGCGCGATTAATGCCCTAGTGTTCACACACACGCATCATCGTGTTGGTCCGCATTACAGTATTCGCCCTGCAATGGAGACGGACGTAAACATATGGAGGACAACGCTGTAGCAGTGTACGCATTATGCTTTTACAGCATAGCGAATTAATTAAATAGATTATTAATAAAAACTATCACTTTCAACTACTATACACTTTCCGTAGATCGATTACGTTTACTGATTAGCGCCATCTAGCGGTCTCGTATAGTTCATCGCGCTAGTATTGCCGCAGCAACATACGCGGCAGTACTCGCGGCATGACGAATATACCATTCACACCACGTCTCTGCCCACTTCTCTCGCCACTTCCCTCGCTCTGCCGCGAGTATGTAAACGCAGCTTTAGAGCTATCGGGATTGCAACAGTGCCGAAATATCGGCATGGTATAATGACATGGTAGGATGTATTAATTGGAGTTTTGTTTGAGTTGAATAGTTAGCAGAATATATATATATTATATATTCTGCTAACTATTCAACTTGATTTAGATTAGAAAAAGTAAGTGAATGCTTAGACGGGTCTTGAACCCGCGATCAGTCCGTTACAGGGCTACAATGCTGTGATCATTGAGCTACTGAGCGAAGTTCTCCTATACAACCATCTAGGAGCGTCTGAGCATACACTTTTCCAGTCTAAATCGACATAGCACCAAATCTGTAAAGTAATATTTTTCACTTATTTATCAATCTTTACAAGTTTTCAATTTAAATAAAAGTTCGATCCTTATCACCATACATATCGAAGAATTCTGTTTGGCATTGATACCTTATTCACCACCTTAGTCACTGGAGGACATGAGTAGAGTATCTATATTTTGGAGTATAAGGACTTACGTGGAATCTCGTCATACGTGCGGTGACACACTTCCGATAATTGCGACCGAAGCCCGTTTGCTGCTTTGAAGTCGATAACTATTGTTTATACCAACCGTTTGCAATATAGATACCAGTGACAATATTGTGACTATGTTTCAATCTAGAGAATCATTTTCTTTTATATTAAATTGCTCAAAAATTCTAGCATAAATATTCTATAATAATGTACAAATCTGCATAAATAATCGTAACGAAAACGTATCTAGAGAACAGATCATTGCGATTGGCCGCCTGCCTACTGTGTACCTGTTTGTGTGTGAAGCCTGCCAATCCCAACGCTCCTTGCTCTCAATACGTTTACGTTAAATTTTTTATTTTTTCATTTTTTTACAAAATATATGACAAACATTCGTACACATTGGCACGCCCTAAACCACTTGAGGTTTGTCTGGCACGCCATTTCACAAGATGATTTTAATGTTTCTTTAGGTAATAACAACAATATTGCTATGACAAATACAGGTGAAAGCAGCGAGCGGGCGACTGCCGCGACTGAGCAAAACCAGTTTTGCACTAGGGTTCTACAGGCTGTTCAAAAAATGTGCTTTTAACTTACGTTTCAAATTAGTACCTGTGGTAGGTACTTTGAATGAAAGATGGACTTAAATTATTCAATAGACGTAGAATGATATATTTCGTAGTTTTTCTACAGAAGCACTGTACCTATTTAAACTTTACTATGAACCAATGAAAACTTCAATCCCAGAGGATTAAGATTACCCAGATTGCTCAGAAGTAATCAATGAAATTGTTAGTTGTTTAGGGAAAATCTCATAAAATTAAAGCTGAACACGTACAGAACAGCCATTTGAATGTAAATATGTCGCGAAGATTCATAAATATGTGATTATATCACGCATCGATAATATTCATATATTCATACTTCTATTCGTTTGAATTAATATCGGATACGACACGATTTTGAACTTTAGATGAAAGAAAAATACTCGGATTTGAGCCCACCCATGTATTATGATATCTTCAGGTACTTAAGCACTTTTACTAGCATGAGATATTGCCGCAGTACTACACTACAATAACAAATTAACAATAGTTATTGTAGTGTAGCAATAGCAAAACAACTTTATGTGTTGTTTATGGGATGAAAGAGAATAAATAATGTATTAGGAGCTCGCAATACAAGAAACTACAAATATTTAGAATGAGTATAAAAAATACTATATACATACATACAATTAGGCTTTTATCCCCAGGGGGTTACGCAGAAGTGAATTAACACCCACTTTTCACCAATCATTGTATTAGGTTCCACGTAATATGGGAAGATACTAAATCCGTAAAATACTAAATCTTTTAAAACTATTATAATTATTACCATTCTTCTTCTTCATTTTAGCGTTATTCCAGTTGCATCCGATGCTTTCACCTTAGAGTTTTACCAGTCTAACTGCGGATTTGGTTGGACTTCAATATTTTCATTGGTCTTTGATAAATGTGCAAAATTTCAAATCAAACCGACGTTTCAAAGGGCCCCAAAATCACGTTCAAAGATTCAGATAATACCGACTAAAGTAATAAAAGCATATTAAAATAGAAAACAATAGAATACCAATAGAAGAAAATAAAACACCATAACGCTTTAATCTGGTAGAGTTAATATTAATCCAATAAAATATTTATGAGGTTCGATTTATTCAAATAACTCGCACAATAGCTGAAATCCCTGCAACGCGGACGCGACATTTGTTTCTGGGCTGTTTACAGCGTTTGTCGTGTCGATATGTACCTACTAGACTAGCAAGTTACTCTCTCAATAAAGTTTGAATGAGATCGGTTTCCACGTCACGTAGTGAGGCCTGTTGATTTGCGGTATTATGTTCCTTTTTATAACTTATAAATATAGATAGATGTGATGTTTATATTTTTACCCTCAATGGCAACGAAATTGTGATAAAAAGGCGACATTTTTATACGATTTATTGCCTTCTATAAGCTCGTTAAATTGTTATAGTAGAGGATTATATATTATATTTATATTATTAATATTTAATTTAATTTAATATTAATGAGGATTATATATTACTTATATTTCTGATATATAAGTTATTTAAATTCATGTAATATTACTACTACCAATATTAGTGCTGTGCTCGCACATTTTTTTCACGTTGCAATACTCTTGTTTAAATATAATAGATATACCTATCATTATTATGACATGTGTAAAAATGATTATCTACATCAGTCAGTACAGACAAAATTACATTATTTATTTATTCAACACCATTTCTAAAATTATAGCATTGTAAGTGAGCTTTTAGACAGACTGAGAGAAACAATAGGTATACTTGTGTATCAATGTTCAAATTATGAGTACGTGTAGTTCAAAATTTAATAGTTAGTACATTTACCTAATTTTGACTGAAATCGTTACCAGTTACTGACACCGAATTTTTTGTCAATAGGTCTTGAGCGCTTCTGTATAGGCTACACCTGTCCACTTACACTATTAGTAATAAAGTCAAAAACAATATTTTGATCGAAAACGTGATACTTTAGCTCACAACCTGCTATCGTCATCAAGGGGAACCCAAGGAACAAAATGAAAGGGTTAAAATTTCTAACGGAAAAGAAATGTGTTATCAACAGATTGTTAAATATAAACATGCGTATCGAGATTTTACGTCACAACAAATTGTTCTAGCCTCCTTTTATGACGCATTTACCTTCATATGTCGCAGCCGTACCTCCATTATTTCATTTTAGACAGACGTCCTAAACCTTTTCTTTATTGTCTTCCTTTCTTTTTTCGTAAACCGAACAAGATTTTCACTTAAATCACAGACTCGTCCCGATAAACGAATATTTATGTAAATGCAACGTTTCTCGACGACCGCATAAAATTCTGCGGTATTCCACACGAGCTCTGCACAATTTCTCATTGCAGGGTCGTTTATGTCAGGAAAAGGCGATTGTTGGTTTGATTCCCAGGGGGCTATTTGTTTTGTCTTCTTAGCGTCTTGGAATATAGATCGTTTGAGTTTATTTTCATGTCGATTTTATATTCATAGACACACAGGGCTTTATCAGTATTTCATATTGCAAGCCATTACACGTGTTCATTGATGAATTAGACTAGTGTAGGCTTTCCTCTCGTGGTTAAGAGGTCACACGGAAGTCACTCTCATAAAGCCGTTTAAGTTAAATCAAAAGGAAGAGTATTAAGCAGACCTCAAAAACCAAGGCAAAAGACACAAACAACCTTACTAAGCTGTGTCATAAAATCGCCAATCGTTTAAGAAAGCTCAGTTTAAACGTCAGATTTGGTCGAGGAAGATTCGAGAGAATCTCTTCATTTCACCGCGAAACCGTAGTAGGTGCTCACGAAATTCAATTACTGACGACAAAGAGTAAAAATATTCTTTTCCCGCTCTGAGAGCGAATAAAATAAAATGGTGTCTAACTACGGGTAGGTATTCGATAACAGATACGGCTGTCCGAGTCGTGACATGAATTGGAGGAACATTTTTCCGATACGTGTATGAAAGTGAGTGCAGTGGAATTTAATCTGGAATGAATCAAATCATTCCATCCATTTAATTTTATTTAGAATGTTTTACGTTGTAAAATTCCTTTTATCTATACCTACCCGTTCACTTGGAATAAAACTATTTTGAACGGATTCTATTACGATTTATTTGATGTAACTTCAGCCTGTGACCGCGGCCAGTAGAGCCTGGTCGAATCGTCAGGTAATTCAAAGGTAGCTATACTATGATCAATTGTAGAACTTTATTATACACTGATCCAAACATTTCGGTCGCTTTTCACTGGGAAAAGCAACAGAAACATCGGGATCAAACAGTTCAGTCCGTCGTCGGTCTGAAGATAGATGGGCAATAACTGCAGTGAGAGAAGAAAACCTTCGTCAGAGCCTCGTCCTGTAATCAACAGATGTACTAGTTTTCAGGTGACGTTTACTTGGAATATATATATTGGTGAGGCCAAATATCCCTTCAGATATGTAATAACAATACAATATATGACAGAAATGGTGAATGAAGCGCTCATTGCGTAGTACATGAAAGGTTTAATGACAATAGAGGAAGCTCTTGAAGTGTGTAAAGGCAGAACAAAGACAGATGCCGAGCTGTTGTCCCTGGGAAGGGAAAAACGTGAATGTACCTACGCGACACGTATCTATAAATAATCTTGTTACGTAATAGTTTTATCATTCCCCTGTGCTCATGAAACCCACCTACAATACCATTAAGTACAGCGACGGTATAAATAAGTGAACAGTTAACGACTTAGAACTGGATAATAAGTAGTACTACAAAATTTATGTAATCCCTTTGTACACCTGAGCCGAGATTTTAGAGCTTAGACGGCAGACTTGAAAGATTACGAAGAGATTTTGTATGTTTTCTGCTATCAAGAACACAGGTACTTGTGTTTTTAAATATTTTAACAATTTATTTTAAATACATGTTATAATAATTCAACACCTAAGGATCTTTGCTTTATTCAATTAATTTTATGAAAGGTTGAAATAAATCAAAGCTTGATGTACTTAAGTACTTGTAGAAGTAAGTATGGAAACAAATTATACTGAATCAATCAATCGCAAGTTCGATAACTAAGCCACTAGACTACCGCCATTTCGAATTAATTAATATTAATGATCGATTTGCGAAAACGCTCTGTTGAACAATTTGATTTGTTCCATTTTTTTCTGATATCCGAATGAAGTAGTAAACATGATTAAGTGCCCGCTTGATGGCATTAGGCCCTATTACGTGGGACCGAAAGTCAGAGTTGGCGAAATGTGGGTGTTAATACACCTCTGCCTACCTCTTCAGGGATTTACAGTCATGAGTAGGTATATGTATGTAGGTATGTATTTAAGAAAATAAGAAGATAATTTATAATGTAGGTATCGTGATTCAAAGTCCCCATTAAAAACTTGTACCTTGAAGTCCGGGACTTAGTTTCCTAGTCCTCCTTGTCATGGTTGGTTCATCTTGCCGTTTACAGGAGCAATTGCCGCTAGAACCTAGGCCTAACGGTCATTTTGATGGCACCCGCAAAGACCTTCAAGCTAGGACCCAAGATGTTTTTGTTACCTGGGTGTTAGGGAAACACTCCCGAAACCAAAACTGTACCCCTAGTACGAAAAACTATCGTAATCGTAACGTAAATGTATCGAGAAAACGGAACATTGCGATTGGCAGGCTTCACACGCACACAGGTTCACAGTCGGTAGGCGGCCAATCGTAGTGCTCCGTGCTTTCGATACGATTATGACAGTTTATCGTGATCGGAGCACAGAGGACGATTTAAAAAGGATGGACCAATGCTAATAAAAGGTTCCATAAATGATGTTTTCAAAAATAGTTTTTACATTTTATTATCATCTATCTAATTATTTTTATGAAATCATTTCATAACAACAATTTTTACCTTGATAATAATATCTGTTCTTGTTACAAAAGTGGTTTAATTCGTTGTACTAGGTGTTGTGTAAATGGAGTTTTACTGTGTCACCGCACGGCGACCCCATTTCCACAACATCCAATTAAACCGAACTCCTAACTCGAACTGACAAAGTAACGACAAAAATATACAACATATAGTGACAAATTGCCGGCTTGTCGAGCACCATCGGCGTAATAGTTAAGTTTCTTTCGACATCTTTTACGAGTTCTCTGTAATTCTACTTACTACTGTTTGTTTCAGTAGCGAAGTACACTTGCATATATTCCAGGGAAAAAAAGTGTAGCCTATGTATAACTCGGGACATGTATCTTGGACCTAAATTACGAGATAAACGACGCCCTGGCGACCGTGGACTGTTTTGCAATGATCAACGCTTGGTGAATTTGAGCTCGTCCACCACAGTAGCACCCCGTGCAATCAAAAGACACCCAAGAAACGTGTACTGCGCTTATAGAGCACATTTTGAGCACATCTTAGGCTCAAGATATTATGTCACTAGCAATATCATTTGATCTCTGTATTTTTTAGCCAGTTTCATTCAAGTGTCACGTTTGAGCGTGGTTGACGTTCAGACATTTTCTCATTTATAATTAACAAGATAGTAAAACATTGCTGTCGAGCTTGTCGAGGACATTTGACATAAAAGTTAAGTTTCCTCCGACATCTTAAGAGTTCTCAGAAAATTTCCTTACCTAGGTACTAGTTATTTGAGTTTTAATAATTATAAAAGTAGGAGATGGTTGCACGGATTTCAAAATTAAAAATCAGTATGTAAATTAATAATCATAGTTTCATTAAACTCCAAAGATATTTAAATATAGCTCACAAAGTAGTTCAACAGTATTTTCATTAGGAAATATAAATTACTTTGCTGGGAATATATATTTTTAAACCTGAAAATAATGTTTTTTCTTGAGCTGCTGATAGCGTAGTTTACAACTTGCTGTGGCTTAAAAATGAATAAAACAGTTTTAGACGTATCCAAGGCTCTTTCAGAGGAAGAGGATCTCCATTAAATTATATTATTTTTGTGAATGTAATCTCATCATAATCCATGATCCATATTATGAGTTTCAAAACGTGTTGTTTGACGGACGAGGCTGATGCACAGGCATTCCCCTCAGGGTTGAGGGTTCAGACGGTAATCAATATCTTAAAAACCAAGATCAAATGAAAGCATGTAAAGGACTGCCTCTGTGGCGTAGCGGTAGTGAACGCGGCCGCTACGCAGGAGGCGCGGGTTCGATCCCCGCTCAGTGCAAATATTTGTGTGCATGAAATATGAATATTTGCATTGGTCTGGGTGTTTCCATGTATAATATGTATGTATTTACAAAAAAAAAAAATGTATCTAAGTATGTTTATCCGCATTCTAGAACCCATAACACAAGCTAGTTAAGCTATGCTTACTTTGGGTCTAGATAGCGTTGTGTAGAATGTCCTACAATATTTATTATTTATTTATTATTTAAAGGAAGAGTAGGAAAGTGGCCCCCGGGATCAGAGTGCAAGCTTGTAACCACTACCAATGTAACCGGGATTGGCGTCTTGTTGAAGTAGGAAGAAATCAATCAGAGCATCTAAATTCCCTCTCATATTCATTTCAATACGGCATTATAACAAGAAATGATTGTTCAGACAAATCGCCAATCAACGGCTTCATCGATAATATTACTAACAGATGAGCAACCAAAATTAAACCGAATTAACTACGTATAATAAACCGAAGTTTATTCCTCAAACTTATCATATTAATTTCACGAACGATTAGTTATTAAAGCCGGGCATAATTCTACGAGACCCGGTTACAGGTGGAGCGATAAATTATTCCGGGACCCTCCCTGTAAATGGGACACATATTCAGTTTGTATTTTTTCGAATAATAAATACTTACATCAGAGAGTTTCATTTCCCTTGTGGAAAAAACAACTTTTGCCGTAGCTTTGTTAAAGTAATGGGATGTAATATTTATTTTTAACCAACTTCAAAAAATGAAATTGCATTTCCGTGTAGTAATGTTGGGGGTTTTGTGAATGTAAGATTTATTCTGGAATAATTAATTTAGATTTGGGAACGTGTATTATTCAATTCAGGTAAAATCAAGATCGTAAGGAGACGGTTGTAGAAAATAATAGGTATAGTGTTATTACTCTCTGAAGTTTACGCGAATATCGAATCGTTAAAAAGTGTTTTATTTTAATAAAATAGTCTTTGTCGTCTCTATGCCAAAAAGGATAATTCTGTGCTGATAACAAAAAAAACTGCAATGTTTTTTTGTGAAAATAAAAACTCATTCAGACGAGTAATATTAAAGAATCCTCACTTCAAAATTTTCAGAATTGCCATGGTTAAATTGCAGGTAAGAACTCTAATGATGGGAGTGGGAACTCACTCTCATAAAGAATTACAGTAGATTTTTCGGCCGTAGCATTTGTGAAGTTTTTGTTGGGCGTTTTCTAAATAATTACTTAACAAAAAGGGTCGAGGTGTTCACATCACTAGAACGTATATAATGTAGTATTTGTTTATTTTCGTTGGTCAATGTCAGCATTCTGAGGCCGTAAATAGTTCACCTAAAATGTGTCCATAATTAGTTATAGATTTATAATCTGAGCCGATTAAATTTACTGATAATGTAGGAATAAGTTCAGTGGTTTACCTAGGCGTGAAGCGTAACAGACAGACAGAGTTACTTTCGCATTTATAATATTAGTATGGATTTCTAGCCATTACTCGTATAACTCACATAGAGAATGACAGTCAAAATGATTTCCAAAATCTTTCAAGAGATCCGAATATAATAATGTTAATTGGCACAATTTGTCATAAGAGCTGTCGGTATAGCAACACCTCTTTTGCGAGTGTAATGTTTTTTCTAAGGAGTAAAGAAGGGTTGTTTTTTCCATTTCAAAAAGTGTTCTCCGAAAACTGCCCAATGCGCCCTAGAAGTTTTCACTTCAAAAACGAATTAACGAAATAGTAGACCCTAAAACTCATCCTGTAACAGAACTACAAGTGGTTTAGGTACTTACTAACTAAAGAATTCAATCGGATAAACCCTTTATTTAGATAGTCATCCCACACCAGACTCATACCAGCATGTTACACGGATGTTACATTTACCTAATATTATTAAGGTTAAAATGTCGGCACACTGAAATTTCCAATTTCAAATGCTTTTATTTTTTCAATTCAAACTCGATTTTTACTGCGTACCAATTAACATCCTGTGTAGAGATAAATCGAATGACACGTCATTTGGCCAAATAGGTTTTACAGCTTGCGCGAATTTTGAGAAATATTTGTCCGGGCACATATTCATTTAGGAGAAAATATATTATATTCCTTAACTTAAGTATGTGTTCTGATTTAGATGTTTAGGTATTTTAGATTTTCATTGATAATATTATGTTTTTATACAGTCTCTGTGGCGTCCGCCCAGTGCAAATATTTGTATGCATGAATATCCTGGAAAAAGCGGACCCCAGACTCCGAGGTGAAAGCTTCGGATGCGACTGGGATTAACGCTGGATGAAGATCAGAAGATTATGATACATTTCCGGCCCTATGATACTCATTATTATCTATTATACTTATCTTTAAGCCTTTGGATTTCATGATTACTGTGTTTTTTTGTTTGTTCAAATAAAGTGAAGGTTGTGAATTGGCAAATTTCAAGAGCTTTGTGAACAAGTCTCAACCATGTAAATTTTCTGGTATTATTTTTGTTCGCAACGTCGCTTGAAGTAAGTGAAAAGTTTCAGATATTTCACAAAGAGAGGAGATGACAAAGGAGAATATAGCTTTACCTGTTTTTCATACATTTTGTACCTATTTTTTATACAACTGACACAAGCTTGTGGCTCACCTCATACTCGTAGTTTGGTACCGGTAGACTTTGAACACGTGCATTATCGGTAGTGTGATATCTAGGTATTCATTAAGTAAGTATTCATTAAGTAAGAATTTAAAAACCATATAGTGTTAAAATCGTGATACCTGTATATACGAGTACACAAAAAACTTAGTAAAATTGGGTGCGTACAGTCAACGACAATCATTGCTTAGCACTAAAATATTTAAAACTGGCAGAAACTATGTAGGATCAAATATTTTAATGACATGACATTTTTAATTGACATCTATTCAAATTAAATATAACAGATATATAGTACAAAAAAATAAGGAAACAACAAAATAAGGTTTTTACCTACAAACATTTAACCTTGTGGGTGCGTGTTTGTGACTTTGAACATAAATGCCACAGTTTTTAAACAATAGAAGGTTGCCGTGGCTAAATATTGACATATATATTATACACATGACGACCACAAGCTGACCCTTGTGAAAGTGGGTTAAACAGTCCTCAAAGGGCCCTAAAGTAAAATTAACCAGACAAGCAACCTGTACTTAAGTAAGGCATAAAAACTAAGTGCTTTAGAAATTCACAAAAAATATGTTATCTTTGTGAATTTCTGTGTCCTTTAAACGAAGGTGAAAGGACTTTTAAGGTGTCTACAGATTAATCGACGCTACGAGATAATTACCATGCCAATTTTTTATGGGAATAATCAAAATTTCTTAAAAAAAGGGCAGTATTATGTCTATGTTATTATTATCTCGCAAGGATCTTGGTGGAGAAGAAGAATCTTGGAAGGGAGGAGTGCTACGGAGAGTAAAAGAGTTCATGGCATTATTCATTTTCAGACGTGTAGAAGTACTTTGACTGTTTAACCCATCAAGTGATTTGTTGTGCATTAAGGTATAAAAAGTTCCTCAGGTTCATAACAAGACATAACAAAAGGTTGTAAGGACCGCTACAGCTTGCTACAGCTACAAACTGATTCGTGAGAAATACCGCGGCGCCGGCGGCAGCCTCCGTGGCGTAGCGGTAGTGAACGCGGCCGCTACGCAGGAGGCGCGGGTTCGATCCCCGCTCAGTGCAAATATTTGTGTTCATAAAATATGGGTATTTGCATTGGTCTGGTCGTGCCTCGGAGAGCACGTTAAGCCGTCGGTCCCGGTTGCCACAAGAACATCTATGGCAGTCGTTACGGGTAGTTGGAGCCCTAAAAAGTCCAAAAACGGTCTAGCTGCAAAAGCTTCGATATCTCCTAATGTTACCATTGGTTCGTGGAGGTCAGATGGCAATCGCTTCACGGAAAATATCGAGGTCTAGCCAAATCTATAGTTCCCCCTGTAGGGGAAAGATCGCGGGTTCGAGTCCCGTCCGAGGTCGATTCTTTTTCCCTTTCTTAATCGATTTGAACAGTTAGCATAGTAAATGCTTCAAAATTTCATTCAGTTGTTACTAAAACAGTTAGCAAGGTAACAATTAATAGAAAAAACGCCAGTAAAAGCAGTCATTCACCCTAACTTATGACATAAAACGAGTTGCCATACGAATATAAATAATGGATGTCTTTGTACATATAATAATGTAGGTCGTTATGACGTATAACAATAATATTATATCAATACCAATATTGGAAGACATCTAAGCAAATAAAGCCTTCTACTTAAATGCAAAACGAGAGGGCGATTTTAATATTATAACGGTTTCAAATGATTGAATTTATTTATATTGCTACTTACTCCAATATTTCGATACAATTTTGCTTAAGTAGGTATTTTCTTCTTGAGGAGCAAATAATTATAGTTAAGACTTTTCAGAGAACTTTGATGTGGAAACAGTTTTCATAATGATTTATGATGTATAAGTTGCAATTGAATTTGAACTCGTTAATGAATTGAACTTTATTGACTATCTTCACTTTATTAATCTATTTATAGTGATTAATGGCGATACCAAAGAGAGGCTACCTTCTACAGTTACTACCTTGCGAATTGTGCTCTAAATGTAATGTGATTATGTGGGTGTGATTTAGTAACAAACATCCGAACATCTTCGTAAAACTCTCATAATCTATAATGACAATAATACCATATTAGTATAGGGGCTTTTAATTTCCATGCCTATGACAGACATAAAATTTATTACAATGAACAAATGTCGTAAACAGGACTAGACAGTTTTTATATGTTTCAGACTAATTAGCAAATTCATATAATTTTCATTTTACAGTACGCTCCCACAGAGGGTATGTCTGGGTCATGGGTTTTGTTTAGCGCCACACCCTGTTGATATGATATTAATTTAGATGGTTTTATGTCACTACATTTAGCCTATCGCTATGGGGTCTTACCCAGACCTCCAGCGGCTTTGGGACAGGCTGGGAAAATACATCGTCGACTAAATCTGCTGTTGATAAATTTACAAAAAGCTGAAAACAAAATCAAAATTCATAATTATAAAATACATTAATCTCCCAAAATTTGTAACAAAGGGATCTCTGGTCGTGACAGTTGTTCAATATTTAAACCAGTGAGATTTCATTCTACTCAAAGATTGGAGACGTTAACACTGTTTACGGAACTTGAATACAGCAGAGCCTCCGAAATATATGTATACCTACCTACGTCTTCAAGAAAACAGAGTACAGACAATTCCATAAGACAGTATAGGTATTTAAAACTATCATGGTCGTTCACATTACTATTAGAACTATCGGGATATTTACCATGTATTGTTTGGAGTTTCTAATATTTCGGCGCTGTTGCAGGCTCCATGGTCACGGAGGAACTGGAGTGTTGGCGGTAAAAGTTGAAAAAACTTTTAAATATCGAAAACTTCAAACAATATGGTAAATATTCCTGTAGCTCTAGGTAATAGTAATCCACAAGACAGTGTTTTTCTAATGAACGGGTACATTATATAGGTATTTAATATAAAATTTCAGTAACGTGTTTAAACGACTGCCATGACATAACAAAATTATAATAACCGCAGCGACTTATTAATTTAAGATGACACCGAACCTTAAAACACAGGTCTGTTGTTTCAACGATGTTACAACGTAAGCAGTGCAAACCTTTACTTCGTAAATATTTAAATTACGCTGTTATTATATTAGGTGTGAAAGGAAAATGTATGGTATCATTGAGAGACAGAACGGTACCTGTTGAATACCATTAAAATATCTACAAACTCTCTTAAATATCACAATGGAGGAAAAGGTGACAGGAACAGTTTGGAAGGGAACTGAACTTTGCAAGCTATGAACTATCTAAATTTCCTTCTTAAATACCACATAAGAATTCTCTACCAGTTCACGTGTTTCGTTCCTCCTACAGTTCTGGGTCCTTTAAGCGGGGCGTTAAAAATCACCTGATGAGGCCGTCAAGCTGAGTGCATGGTACGCGTCTATAATGGTGACCCTCTTTTTCCAAGACTTTGCCTTCAGCTTACCATCAGGCGAGGTAAAGTCAAATTGACGTGTCCTGTATAAAAAAGTGGTAGACAAACACACGACCCATCTGATGGAAAGTGGTTGCCGAGGCAGAAGGATGTATGCAACACCAGGGGCGTAAAACTCGCGCTGACGACCCTAATTTAAGACCCCAAGATTAAGAGGAATCCTGAATACGCACGATGTTTTCACGAGAATAAATTATAATATAAGTATCTCATTATATCAAGAATGATAGTAGCGCTTTATATAAGACATAACTTGCGATTTTTTAAAGCAGTCTTTACTCCGTAGTGAAGTACTACTTCATTCCGTTAAGTGCGCTGAGTTTCGCTTGAGATGTTAATATCCAAATATTTTAGAGAAAATTGTAGCGTGTTTTGAAATACTGAAACTGCTACAAATTGAGATTTTTGCTGTAAGTTTTCTACTCGTATCTTATAGGGTATTTTTATATAGGAGATGTCTATTTGACTTCATTTCAACTGATGGTAAGCTGGAGCTAAAGTCTTAGGAAAGAGGGTGTGACAAACATGTACCATCTTACAATGGTGGTAGTGTGGCACTCGGTTTGACGGTCTCATCAGATACTTTTTTACGCCCCGCTTAGAGGACTCAGGACTGAAGGAAGAAGGAAACACGTAAGCTGGTAAGGAATTCCAGGTTTTAATGGTGCAGCAAGGAAAGGGTCACGTAATCGCTTGATTCTTAATGGAATATTCTGCACCGCATGCGGGTGATGACTAAGCCCTACACTTGTTGTCCTGTGTAGGAAAGGAGTGAGAATAAAGCTGTGTTTTTTTCTCTTTCATACATACATACATACACATACTCACGCCTGTAAAACCCCGAAGGGGTAGGTAGAGGTTTATTATCTTGTCACCCACATTTCGCCAACTATGATCTTTGGTCCTATGTAATAGGGAGCGAGCCTATGGCCTTCAAGCGGGCACTTATTCATGGGCTGTATGTTTACTGTCGGATGGAAAACAGCCCTATCCCTTAGGCACCTTCTACGACACCCACAGGAAGAGATGGGGTGGCCCTATTCTACTCCACCGGGAACCAACATAGCCACAGCCACACCAACAAACGGGTTTGCTCTTTCAAATGTTTTATAAGTCATGTAGCTGTGATTTTAGACACAAGTTATCAGCTGGGCGTTTATATTCAAATTGTCAGAACAGTGATTACAAAATAACACTACTAGGTACTAGTTAGGATTGATCTTGAAAAGTTACAGATAAAGCAAACAGCCTATTTCCAACTTGCAACCAAATCTTCAATCTTCTTATTCAATATATCAAAAGTCCTAATCTGGAACTCTTGCTCGCAATAATCTCTAAACACATATGTAGCCTATATCAGCAACCCCACTGTGTCAGCCTAAATAATAACGAACATAACTCTGTTTATTATAATATGATTATACATATTATTAATTTGGTAGTATGTAACATGGTAGGTATAATACGCAGCTGAAACACGAAGCGTGCAAATTTCCTGTCTGCCATAATGGCTCCCACCTTAATTCATGACCTTAGCCTGCGACAAACCGCGAGCGTGACATAATGAATATTGCGTCGCCTATGAAATGCTTTTAAAGACATTTTGTCATTATTACCATGAGCTGTCATGTGATCAAGTTAAATAAAATAAATGGGTAGTATGACACTGTCTCTGACATAATGTTTAGTGTGTTTTCATATAATTGTGACTTATGAAGTTTATTTTCTTTAATTCTTATTATATACTAGCCTTCCGCCCGCGGCTTCGCCCGCGTGGATCTCTTATCTCCGGTTCTACTCAACCGATTGGCATCAAACATTGGTAAGATTTTAAGTCTGACCAAGACCTTTCTAACAAAAAAAACCGCATTAAAATCCGTTCAGTAGTTTTTGCGTCCATCGCGGACAAACATTTCCAATTTCCAATTATTTATAGAAGTAAATGTGTGAATGTGTGACAACACGCTGCATAGTTTTATTTATAACAAAATGCATCGCAAAAATTGGCTCGAAATCACTACATTTCTCACACGCTAAATTTTTCACGTGATTTTTTCAAGAAGCTACGCCCATGCATAAAATATAATCATCATCTAATCATGTGGGTCACTGTAATATTTATGATAGAGTAAAGTGGAACTACGTAATCCACTGATATCAATGACGTAGGGTAAAGTCGAGATAGATGCCCCACTTTTTGAAAAAGGCTCGTAATTCTAAAACTATTAATTGTATATGACTAATTTCTATGAATTTTACTAGTTCAATCATTCCTCTTGAATTATTAATTGTTTTCTTTTACCTATCAATTACAGATTTTGAAAAATTTAGCTTTTTGTAGACCCTTAATTTTTAGGATAGATGCCTCACTGTATGGATAGTTGCCCCACCGTGGAAATACTAAGAAGGATAGATGCCCTTTACATTGCTTAAACGAAAAATAACACCAAATTTTAGTACCAATTCATATTTTACCTTTATAGAGTTCTGTAAAAAGGGAATAAATAACAAGAATACTGTTATTAAGAAGTAATCAACTAAAATATTAATTTATTGTTTACTTTTAAATCATAAAAAATAAACATATAAAAATGAAGGTCTCCAAACTGTAAGTTACCCATTGATAAAGTATTTTCTCCATTATGTACTATGAATGCAAGTGTTAAATTATTTTTAATCTTTTGTCCAATGCGGCGGGATAGTTGGCCTTTCCCATAGAGCGCACTAAGGGCAACTATCCGCAAAAGTAATTGGGGCAACTATCCTTTTTGATAC